>CM061487.1:93621511-94821511 GCA_030867185.1 Tagetes erecta | reverse complement strand
ATATTTCAAATTCAAATGTTAGAAGTTTTAACAATATGACTTTAAAAAGAATAGAGTTATCTGTTTATCTTTGTTTTAAAAAGCATATAAGAACTGATTGTGCACATCTAAAATAACCCGACGACGCTTATAAAGGTAGGAATTTGATGAAATACTTGAAATAGTTTTCGCTTCTGAGAGTAAAATTCGATGGGTCGATAGCAGACCAACATCCAGGAGTCGGTTTCTGATCTGAACAACATGGAATTACAAATCCAGCCCGTGGACGATAGAAGAACTTTTCTGTTGCACCTGCATTTCATTTCGTTCATATTTTAGGTTCATAGTTGCTTGAAACGAAACCAGAGAAGTAAAATCTTTACAAGTTTGAAGTGATGTATACGTACGCGTTCCATTGGGATCCTCGACTCTTTTCACCGTGAGCTTAATAACAGTGGGTTTTCCTGTCAAATTCTGAGAGCCTGAATTTGATGTGTTAGTGATGTTGTCATGAAAACTAGCAGAATGAAATAACTGGGGCGTGCCAGGCTTCAAGATCCAGGCTTGATTTATGTCATTTTTGTCACCGTTATAACTGCTATAACTGCGCCCTAACTTGTTTGTAGGACTGAAACATGATGCCACATCATCGTCCCGGTTTGGGTCATCATCTATAACCAAGGTACCATAATTTAGTCATGCAATATGTTCATCATAACTAAAACGATGGATGGTTTGCAACGAAAACCCAAGTAGATCGAATGGTTTGAGAAGTTACCTCCATGCACGCTAGTAAAGTCGTCATCATCTGATTCAGAATCTTCAATGCTGCTAACAGAATCAAACCATGGCTCGTCTACTGTAAGAAGACGACAATGCTCATGTCATTTCTAGTCGATAACAAGTTATTTTACTAGGAGGTGTAGATTTCGACTCAGTTAATGAGTATATTCAAGTACCGTTAGCAGCACTCGGACTAGTGTGTAATTCCAAGTTAGGTGGTTCATGAGCACAATCAGAAGACACTGATTCCCTATTAGTGATTGTTGTGTCAACGTTCTCGTTAACCGCAACCGACTCTCCTCCAGCCTCATTGTTCTTCTTCTTTAGTTTTATCTTTTTGCTTCGAAGACGCCGTGACATCCTTGGTTTGATTGTTTTAACCGGGCTTGAAGTACAACCGCCCATTTTTCCTCTTTACGTTCTTGACCTATCTTGTCCCTGATAAAACAACCATAAATCGTTTGATCTCAAAAAATAGTTAAGAGTAGTCGGGTAGTTGCCATTTATCTAAAAATATTGGTCTTTAAGAGAACATCCTGATGGTTAAGTGGTGTGTCTCAAATTCTCAAAATCAAATTATTTGGGTTTAAATCATGCAAAGTGTAGATTGTGATGTATTTATCCTAAAAAAATATAGGAAATGTAGTTAAAAAAAGTCTAAAAAATATTGTGTTTTAATGTGAGCTGATGTAGAAAAGGTTACCTTAGCAAGCTGCAAGATATTCCAAAATGCCAGTATTAAGATTATCAATTCAACATTTCTGCATGTAAAAGATCAATCATGAAAATAATCATAAATTGAATAATTATAATGGAAAACAAAGAACAAAAATATAAACACAAAAATCAACCATTTTTCTGTTAAAAATACCAAAAAAAAAAGCTATAGTTCGCTGCAAGAATTGTTGGTTTTTGGGGAAATTGTAAATCAGTCTTTTTGTGTTTCTTTAAGAACAAATTTTATGCTCTATGGAGTTTACATTATATAGAAAATTGTCAAATATTACAAGAATTGGCAGCTGATAAAATAATTGAAATCATGCAAAAGATGCCATTTTATATATGATCATATGCATCTAACCTGAAAATATAAACAATGAATTATAGATTGATGGGTTATTAAAAATTTTAAGCTTGGATTAAGATCTGGGATTGTTTAAATATGTTGATATGATCAGTGATGCGGAATCTCACTAATCATGTATATGGATAAAATGTAATTAATGAAATTATTAAGAAGCTGATGAACTTACAATCTCCTCTCTTTCTTTCTGGGTCCACCGCTCGCTTGATAAATCAATGAGACAAATCGAAGGAACCCACCATAGGAGGAGAGAAGGTGGGTCCGACTCTTGTCGGGTTGGGGGTTCGGGTTCAATAATCACAACCAAATTAACAAACTTTTCAATTGATTGATTGTTATTGTTCTCAAACCAATGGAGAGTTGAAGAATTTTTGAATTTATAGAAATGAAGATGTGTCTTTTGAATTAAAACCCATGTTTTTTTCCTACAAAAACGATGCATATGCACCTCCCATTTTGTACCATGTCCACATTTCCAAATATTATGCTTTGTTCATGTTTTGATACGAATCCAAATGAGGCTGACAATTTGCCCGGGCAAACATAATGAAATACTAGTTTTATTTTACTCTTTTTTTATATTTCTTTTCCTTAATAGTTTTAGAATTAAAACATCGCTAGTTGGGTTGGTTAGAACGTATTTGTGAATAGATAATGTCATGAATAAATATATAGAAAATATTTATAGCAAAATATAGTGTGGCTGAATTATTATATTAGAGTACACCACTTATCATCAGGATATCTTTTCAAAAACTTATAAATAAACGATCTTTTTTACCAAGTGGAGAATTAATGATATGGATGAGTTCTCAGTAAAAAGTATGAGAAAGATACTGGATGATTTTTTATTACCCGACGCTTGATAGGAAACTATACGGTTTAAATGTATTCCTCAAAAGGTAAATTATAGTGCATGGAGGGTGTTACTTAATCGAGTCCTAGTAGATTGAAAAGATTTTCTAGTAAAGAATGAGAGTCATGTTTAGTGACATGTGAGTTGGCAGATCGTCTTTGGTGGCGGTTTAGTTGGTAGCCTAGTTGCCGACGAACTAAGTCTTCAGGGGTGTTCATGGAATGGAGTCAAAGTGTTAATCTTGTGCATGGTAAAAGAGAATGCGGCATTTAGATATATCCACTTCATAAGATCCTTTATTACGTATTTACCAACTCCTCAAATTCAATTACATATTTCCCCTTCTTAAACCACATATATTACATATTTACTCAATTTCTTTAAATAGTCTTTTGATTTACTATTTTACCCTTAATGATCTTTATAAATATATTTTTATATTTTATTATGGTTTGTGTAAAAGAATAGGTAAATGAGTGATTTATTATGTCAAAGGTGATATATATAATTAAACTTTAGACTTGGTTAAATATGTAATTAATGGGCTTAATAAGGAAAATTTTATATAAAAAAAACCAAAGAGAAGGGTTGGTGGGGCGGTGATTTTGGTTACTTGGGGGGTCTTATGGAAACATAGAAATGAATCGGATTTTTCTCTTTAGCGTTCAAAAGAAAGAGTTTGATGTTATTCATTTTTTTTTATTTTCTAAACGTGTTAACAAATGTGGACGGAGTGGTTTGATAAGTCTCTTGTATTTGTAAAAAAATTATTGCTTCACGTTCTCTTGCCTCGAAGAACTTCACCTTGAAATAAGTTTCATTCGCTTAATTCCAAATTATTGAAGTTTGATGCTTTAAACCATTGTATGTAACTATGTATTAAAAATTATCAGCAAATGTGGACAACACTATTATCTCGTTTCGTTTGACCTATACATCATTTGCGAAATTGCAGTGCAACAGGGTATGGGAAGCAGTTTCCGAGTCATTCCCACAGAACTAACACAAGAAGTTGATGGCAACGCCTCTTTTCGCTAATTCCACTTTTGAAGCAGCACGGTTCATCTCCGCTCTCCAACAAAAAACATTAACTTTTACATTGGAAGTTAGTTATATCTGCTCTAAGGGTCTTGGATTGAATAAGTGTTCTCACATCTGTAACCAGAAGGGGCTCCTGACATTGGTCTTCATCTTTTGAAAGGAAATTTAGTCAAGCTTAGAGATCAAATCCAGCAGTTGGGATTCAGCAACAGAGCCAAACGGGTTTTGTCCGCCATTGCCAGGAAAGATGCAAGCAAGCTTTAGCCGGCTCGTGAGCAAACAGATTGGTCGAGATCTTTTAGAATGCAAACAGCAGCCCAATTGTCTAACCGGAACAAAGCCTTGTTACCATGAACCAATCTTACATTTTAACAATTCAATTGAGATACCCTATAGGCTGAAACAGGGTGAACCAGTCAAACTAGAACCAAACCGGTCAAAACATGGTTTCCAACCTGATTTTCGAACTGGTCAAACCTCCCTCAACAAGGTTCCACCTGTTTTTTACTTCTGTTGACCAAACCCAAACCAGTTCGGGCTTAGAAACCGATTTGTGCACCTATACACAAAACCATTAAACTTGACTATCCTCAACAAACATTCTAGGCTGAGCTTTTGACCAAACCCGGAAGACCAGGGGAATGTTGAAAGATAACAAGTCAAAACCCTTACAAAACCTTACTCTATAGTCTATTGTATATAACTATATAAGCATAAGTATATTATATCCCAATTCAATGCATACAATCTTACAAACATCGCAAGTCTCACGTTCTTTCTCAATTAACGGAGATGAACATTGGGAAACAAAGTATTAGGCTTCATGATTACGTTTAGATTAACATGTGTCATAAACTATATAAACGCTTAAGCTAGAGTCTAATTAACATAGCAAATGGTAGGAAGATCAAGAGAGCCCCAAAGCAATAATTCTCCATCAATAACATCACTAGAAGAGGAATCTGAACCCACATCACCTGCCTTGTTAGTTTCTACAATCATAACATCAACCCTTTTAGCTTCTTCATTCGTGTGACAATCGGTTCGTTGCCTTTTGGACCCTGTGACTCCAAATTTTCGCTTTAAGCACTCGGGTATACCATGGAAAGCATAAAGAGAAGCTGAGAACTTGCGCTCGTATTTCATCCTTCTCATTGCTTCACTTATTGTCATTGGCTCTTCTTCTCCCCTTGGTTCTAAATCAATTTCTTGAGCTATATCAAATGGAGAAAAATTGCAAGCGGATCCAACTTCATCGATAAGCTTGAAATCAAACGTATCCTCTTCTTCGTCTTCTTTTGTTACACTTCCGCCATTTGTATCTTCACTTGAACTTGGAGCTACTACTTGATCATCACAACGGTTCACATGAATGGGTATAGATGATTCAATGCTCCCGTTGTTGTAAACATCAGTCGTACCATTGGTGGGTACACGCTCGTCAAGATCCCTGAGGAAGTCGGTAAAGAACGTATCTGAGAACTCTGCCATGCCATCTCTGAAATCCTCTGGCTGTGCCACCTCATCATGATGGTTAACCGTCATCATAGAAGTACTCTGTGATGATGTAGCTGCTGTTAAAGACTTGTTCCTGGCTTCAAGCCTTCGAAGAAGAAGGCTTGTGACTTTGGAGGGAAGGGCAGGTGTGGCTGAAAACGGTTGAGAAGGCCAGAAATTTGTGCGTGTGTTGGCCCCACGTAGCAAGCAAGCGGCTTCATCATAAGCTCGAGCCGCTTCCTCAGCAGTGTCAAAGGTGCCTAACCATACTCTGATCTTCTGTATGGTATCCTTGATTTCTGCTACCCATCTGCCAGATGGCCTTTGCCGGACCCCCACAAATTTCTTGCGGGCTCTCCGGGGGCCACCTAGTGCTGCGGCTACCACTGTTTCAGTCAACATCCCATCCCAAGTCATGGTGAATTCAGGACTCTGTTCTTGACCAGTGGCTACCTTTCTCTTCCTAGCCATACCCCCTCTAAAAATATAATTTGCAAGTTTAAAGAACCTAAAGGTGTTTGATTTCTGGGGAACTTGAGTTGCTGATATGAATAAGCTAAACCATGATGTGTTTATATAGATGCAGAAGTAGAAGAGCTTGTCAAAAAAATACTAAGGACTAAGTAGATGAAGAAGTCATGATGTATGTCACATCTATTTGCTTCTTTTAATAATCATCTCTAAAAGTTTAAATTTGGACGCTTCTCCGTGACCTATTCAAGGAATAGAATAATCGAGGATTCAGGAATACGACCTGTACAAATTAAGTTAATCCTTTAAAGTTGAAGGTTTCATAGATCATTTCAGTTGTCACATCTCTTAGATTATTCTAATTGTTGATTCTAAAAGGTAAAATTTGGACGCTTCTCCCCTACCTAATCAAGGACTATAATACTAATTCTTATATAAATATTTATGCTAAAGAGAGTTGACCCATCTAGATTGGTTAGTATTTTTTAGGGTGGCTCTTCTGCCTGGCTAGTCCTTGGTGTAGAGGTGATGAATGGGCGTGTGGGATAACTTGAATAACGGGTCAAAAAAGATAAGATGCTAGTACGGGTTGAAACAGGTACGTTGGTCAGTTTAATCCACACTTTTTGTTCAGTCTCACTAACTGAATAAGGCATTAGATATGATTTTTAAAACATTATAATATGACCTAATAATGTGATCTAGAAGTTTGAAATTTAGGGAAACTTTCAACTGGTTTGATCTGGTACCCTTTCAGCTACTCGATTATGAAACATAAGTTGACCCCTTAGTGATGTTCCGTCCTGTAACGATTTTTTAGAAGGGAAATAGTTTCTGATGTATAAACAGTGCCACATGAGCCAATCAACAAGTTGGGCCTGTGGGATTAAGTCTGTTTTATCTATTACAAATTTACAATGCAAAGTCAATATGCATCAGAACTTGTAATACATGCACACCACAAACACATACATGTATATATATGTGTGTGATGTGCCATGTGCACGCATACACACACGCATAGGTGTCTCATAAATGAAAATATGGGCCAGACTGTTACAAGTAAAAACTCGCCACAAGCTACTTAGGCACTCAATCTAATGTTATTGTCCCCATTGATGGAGAATCTAATACTGTTCAAAGCCAGGGGACAAAATTGGGCTAGTGGCAACTAATGCTGACATCCACATCAATTTAATATTACAAATTGGCACAATTAACAAAGAGGAAAACTTAAATAATGCAGGTAATATATATTAGACATATATATTAGCAATTCATTAGGATGGTTAGGTTTGACTATATATGTATAATTTTTTTATTAGAGTGATAAAATAGAGTAAATTCCCATTTGCATCCATGTGGTTTGTTGATTTTGACCATTTGCATCCATATGGTTTCAAAATCTCAAATTCACCCCTGATATCGTATACATTTTTTTACATCATGATCTTTAAACTTTTTTATCGATGCATGGTCAAATTTGACAAACCACAGGGATGCAAATAGGAATTTACTCGATAAAATAATATAACTTTTTAAATTGTAAACAAACACATATGATGCAGTAATTATAGTATGAGTAGATTATTAGTTTTATGGTGAAACTTTGAGATGCTAAATCTTTCATATTTTTCGGCTATCTTTGGTAATATGCCACATGGAGTGATGAGTTATTTCTTAATGAGCATTGGGCTTAAGTGCTGAGGTTTGATGTTCAGTTAGGAACAAATGGCAATTATAAGTCAAAGGCCATTCTTATTCCTCCATGTGGCATTCCATGAGCAGAACAGCGGTTACTCTCCATCTGACTATTTTAATAGGTTGAAAAAACTACCTGGCTGTATATTCAACTCTACTAAAAGAAGTATACAGGAGAATCTGAGCATATGCCATCTTCTGTAACTGCCTCAAATTCGTCAAACTACATATTTATACAGAATATTAGAAATTATGATAATAAACTAAATTGAGCTCACAAAAGGATTCACTGACCGTTTGAAGAGCTGAAATAACCAGGTCGGATGCAAGGTATAACTTTCGCTGCACAAGGTCCACATCACTGTAGCTTTGTCATTCAGGATTTGATCATTGTAAATTTATGCAAGTTATAAAGAGCTTACAAGTTAAAAGGAAAAACGAGGAGTTAGCAGGAAATTTAGTAAGCAGAAAGTGAGACAAAACATCTGAAACACAGCAAAATTTCACAAAGAAGAATCAAGTTTCTAAAGAACATGCATTGATAAAAAATTATTGAACATATACAATTTCTTAGTGCATAAGTACATTCAAGGCTTTTAGAAAAGCCCTTATTGATGTATTATTGAAATTGTTATCCTCTAGAAATAACAAAACATGCTCACCATCACAAACCGGACGCTAATGTATCTTCAACATGACAAAGCTAATTTACATCCTATACAAGGAACACCTAAAACGAGTACTTCAGTCACATCAAGCTAGGTTCAGTCTCGTTTCTATAACTACGATCAGAACAAAAAGTGCATTGTTGGCAGTTTCATCAGTAATAGCACACATATTTCACCCATCCATGCAGAAAGGTATATAGACTAGTGAGTCAAATGTGTTGATTGTACCAAGCCTTGTACAAACTTGTATTACGGTGCAAACCAATTTAACCTGTTGAAAAAGCATGTTCATGTCTCAGAAGCAAGAAGAGGGGCATTGTAGCTATCGGTTCTTCCAGAGAAATGGACCGGCTTCAAAGCCGGATCTTGATATGCAGTGATTAGTTTCTCATGAAAATCAGACATTGCTTCGTCACTCCTGTCTTTCTTTATCATGCACTGCACAACAGTTAGTTTTTTAGCAAATACAATCATAAGTATGGGGGATGTGGTACACTTCCCAAGTTAGTTGGATGTGGATAATAATGTTTAACAAACCTCAGCAGGATATCCCTTAAAAACTGGTAGGAAGCGGTTCCGGCAATAGTTGTTAAACAAAAGAGTGATGATTGGGAGTGGGATAGTTAAACTGGAAGCCAAGGGAAGTTTCTTCAGACCAAATATACCCACAGCAATGATGTGCATCAATATCAAGGAAAAAACTGTTGAGTTATGCACAATTGGCCAAAAGGTTCCACCAGTCTCAAATTTTGGTGAATAAACATTCAGCAACTGTAAAAGAAACAAAATTAGTAACATACTCACATTTATTAATGACCTAAACAGTCTAAAACACATCAGATGAATATATATGCAGCTCTGGATGATAGAGCTTTTCACATTTAAGCCATAAATCAGAAAGCAAACACTTCTAGACCAGAAACGCTAATGCCAGTCTCAAAGCCTCCAAATGCTGCAAAATACTATAAAATGAAAACTATCCCCTCTTTAAGAGTACAGAGAATCGGGTTTTCCAATTATGATGTAACTCGTAAAAAGAGAGTTTCCCTTATTAACAAGGGAAACAGGGAATCAAACCACAATGGTGGTCTGGTGATGGTAAAGGAGGTATAGTATACAAGTGGAAAAGCATACTTACAAATGCATGTTACAGATTGCCACCCATACATTATACTAATAGGTTAGTTATAAAATGAACTTTTTATTTAGTTTTTTAAGTTCGCCAAATAAGATCCCTGAGGTTTAGGAATTTTCATTTTAATGACTTCTAAAACAAAAATGAATCGAGAGGGTATAATGATGGTTAGTAAATGACTGTAAATGCACATTGACTACATTGGGCACAGAGTAACTTGCGCCGGTGGCCTATACAAGATCTTTTTTACTTATGCCCTAACTATAAAAGCAACATAATTTGGTGGCAATTGTAATAACTAGCGAGTAAAATACAATTACATATAATGTTATTTCAATGCTTTAAAAATTATTGAGGAGGTTTAATGCATTAAACATACACTTTGGTGAACAATAACACGCTTACACGTGTGAGACAATTCAGTCCATTATCTGTTTTACTTGTTCCCACTGATAATAAATGGATCAAAACTTTCACATCTAGTATAAACAACAATAAATTTCAAGAATCCATCTAACCTGGTGACGGTAAATTATGTATGCCAGACAGTAGTAAACCAGTAGAAATGGGAGCATTAAGGGCGACAAGAAAAAGTATGCAATGCCAAGAAGTCCAAATAAGAGAATATTGGGGATCTCACTGCTGTAAGGGAGCGAAGGCACTTCAAACTTTTCATCAGCTATGGTAAAAAAAATCCTTCTCATGTAATTGGAAATAAGGGGCATCGAGCGCAGAAGTTCTGAAACAGTACTAGTCCAGCCAGATGTCACAACATATGTTATGAAGAATGTAGCCTGTAGAAAAGACATCCAAATATTAATATCACCTTTTAATAGAGATCCCAACTTCATAATATGATTATGAATGAGGATATCTAGCATGTACCTGTCCTGGCACAGCAACAGCTAGTGTATTTGGTATTTCCTTAGGCTCCGTAAAGATACTAACCCGGTATAAAACCGATCCCGATAAAGCGTTTGCAAAGAATATGTTCCATATGGTAAACCAGAGCATCTTGTTACATGCACTTTTCTCTATCTGACTGTGCGCCACATAGCCTTGAATAGATGATAACATTATCATGACAGGAGGCACCATATATAGAAACATTTTGAGAATCAGACTAGGAAGATATCCTGTGATGACCTGACTTACAAATGTTCTGCAAGACATAGGGGTTAGGAAAGCCATTTCAGCATGTGGATGAAAAAGAGCATTAGAAAGTAGTGATCTGAATACTCAGCACTCACATATTCAATACGCCTTTCAGAAAAGGGAACCAGGTCTCCAATTGATCCAAATTAGTAAGACCTTGTACTATGATAACAGGAATGAAGAACAGAATTGTAAGAAGAATACATGCAAAAACCACCACGACATTCCCAATCCATCTGCTTAAGAAAGATGCAGAAAAGAAAGGCCAGTACACATCCTCCGGTTCTGGGGCCCGCTCAGTAAGCCATTCTGTAGGATTTTCTCCTTGTTGGACGTGTAAAGCAACTGCAGCACCAAGGCGTGACTTAAAAGATACAAAAGCAGCAGGAACTTCCTATTGAAAATGATCATTTAAACACAAGTTTATGTCAAAAGTAAGACCTATAAGCATAGCTTCCATTTAACATGACGTTCACATATATAATACACTCACCTTCCCACTAAGTAATGATTGTTGTGTCCTCACATTATCTTCTAGATCTTCTAACTTCTTTTCATAATACTCCACGAGATCAACTTTGCGCCCAAAAATCCCAAGAAATCCAACATGCCCAAACCTTTGAGAAGTCTTTTGTGTTGACTTTAGATGAGCAAGCCTTCTATTCACCTTATCAGCATTACTCTAGATTGACAACATAATACAAAATGGAATTAAATATATTAAAAGGATCAAGAATTTTAACAACAGGATTCTAATTTGACATTCTGTAATTGGGTCCCTTGAGTAACGAGACTGATATTAAAAGAATTTATCTAATACACCTAGTCACACAGGACTCCACATGCATTGATTAGAAAAAGACGTGAATGTTAAAAGTATGAAGACCCATTAAAAATAAGTGGTGGTATTTCAGTGTTAGTTCATAAACCTCACAGAAATGCTAGATGCTTATACGAAATGACAAAATGGATTTGCTTTTGTCGAGGTTCAATGCTATGTAGATTTGAAGTCAAAGCATTTACGAAAATGCCTATAGGACTTCAACATTCTTCATTTTTTTAAGGATACGTACTGGTGCAAAACATATTTATATGCCAGCAAAATCCAAGTTCTTTTCTTTCTCTGCTGATATGGTATGACGCAACCACTTACTCTAAAACCTAAATAACCTTCAAAAGTCACTTACAATTAGCTTCTGAATCTTGGTAGTGTGATGCACCATGTAATGTGAAAGATATAATGAAGGATAATATTCTGAGAAAAAATTCTCAACACTTGCACTTAAGCTGACTGTGGTCGACTTTGGAATACCTCTAACCAGTACAGTAAATTGATCTGGCTTAGGCTCGGATGAGTAATAGTATGCAAGCCTTTTCGAAGATATATAACGATACTCCTGCAGATTTTGAAAATTTAAATGGAGGAGAATTGAGTAATGAGTATTTATTGGAAAAAAATACAATTATATAGATGTTTACCACAAAAAGAAGATAGCAGACAAAGGCAGTGAAGGCATATACTGCAGCAAAATGAACCCACAACCTTCAGCAACCACAGAAACATGCATCGAATAGAAAAAGAATTATATAAGATAAAACAGGTGGTATCATGCTTAAGATTAACATACAATACGAAAATACACAATAAAAAACAGCTGCAATAGTATATGTTCAATACACAAGACGTCAAACACTCACCTTTGTGATCCATCGTTGACATTTGAAATACTAAATGATTCCAGAGACTTGTTTGTAAAGTCAGAAAAATCAATAACTATCTGACTTCCCATATAATTGATTGGTAGAAGAGCACAAAGTCCAACTACCCCAGCAAAAGCAAATACTTTCAAACTGCAATAAAGCAAGAACAATAAACTCTTTTCTTGTGTATGATATGACAAAACAATTTTACAAGCTTTATAGAGTTTGAAAGTTGATTACCTGAAGATAATAATGCGCATAAAGACAACACCGTCTAAACCAGCACGCATGAGGAGTTCTTGTTCAGTCGGATGCCATGACCTAGTCACCCAACTGGTAGATGGCAGTAGCCTATCCAAGTTGAAATTATTTCTCTGTTCAAGTTTTCCTTCCGCAACCAAGCGTGGTGCATAAACATAAGCATTACCAGGTTGTTTCCTCAATATGGAATATAGAGTGAAGAACAGAAAACATAAACCGAGATTTATTCCAACCGAAGTCAAAAGAGCCGAAAGAATCATCCTTCAGAATGCCAAAAACCGCAACTACTCCAACAGGTCTCTAGTATTTACCAGTCACAAAAAAGCCAGCTACATAAAAGTATCGAAAATCAATATCTAAAATATGGATCAAAGTATACTAAACAAAAGGAAAAGTCAACTATCACAAACCTAATCACTAATCATGAAAGGAACAATTAACAATCTACAGTAAAACCAATTCCTCAAACAATAGCTTCATTAATTAGCTAAAATTGCATAACCCTAGGAGTCAAAATCAAAAACTGAAAAACACTGTTGTTAAGTGAGCAACGAACACATAAAACCAACAAAAACGATTAGAACATGTAAATCCTAATAGAACACAAAACGATAGAACAAGTACAGCTTAATATCTTCGAAGCTAATATAATCATTAATTCATTACTTGAATTAACGATAAATTAAACGGCAATAGACACAGATGCAGCAGAAATGAAGAAGAATGATAATAGATTAGGCACTAAACAATACATCAAATTGAAAACACTGGATGAATAGAGCTAGTAAGAATTTGAGCAATTCGAAGAGAAAATCGCAATAGCGAATAGATAGTGAATAATTTGGGAGTTGAATTATGACCTGAATTGACGAGAAGTTTCGGGCGATAGAGATATGAAGGGAGGAAGGAATATTAAGGTGAAGTCATCGTCGTCGTCGTCGACGGGAAGTATTTTAACTGATCCTCTGATCGGAGTATGTGTCAGATTTAGAAAGGTGACGTTTGCTCACCGTTTAACACCGTCAAGTTGTTTATGTATTTGATCGATTTTTGTGTCTTCTGTTAAACGATTCCGTGAGTGAAGATGTATATGACCTTGTATCGAAATCCGCGCCCATTCTCAAAAGTAAAAAACTATTTTAAACTCTAATCATCATCCATTCAAAAAAAACTCAAATCACCGCAAACTTCATTTCTTTTCTTTCCCTAATTAAACTCAGAAATGGAGGAGAAATAGAGTGTTAATAGGTTTAATATTCGTGCAGATACACAGACTAAATAAAATAAATAATTTATTAAATGAAAAATCAAGATTAACAATGCGATGTAAAAATCAAAATTATTATAATAAATCAATATTGAAAAGATTTAAAAACACCCGTCGATGTTCAATTATTCAATACTAGTTTGGTGCCCGCGCGTTATGATCGGGAACATAACATTTAAGTGGTGATTTTAAGGATATTTAAGACGATTCCAATCTGTTTTGAAACAAGACCGTGATAAACTGAAACAAAAGATTTATTTTAAAAAGGAAAATTGGATTTTAAAAATTCAAACTTTGAGGTGTTGGCCGCTGAAGGTTCCAACTTCAAAAATAATTTATAGAGGTTCCAAGTTTGGACGATTTTGCTCACAAAGGTTCGCCGTCACAAATCACTAACGGCCGTTTATTATTTTTGAAGTTGGAACCTTCAGCGGCCAACACCTCAAAGTTCGAATTTTTAAAATCCAATTTTCCATAAAGAAAATGTGGGCCCACCGGTGACACGTCATCATTAATAAACGGCCGTTAGTGATTTGTGACGGCGAACCTTTGTGAGCAAAATCGTCCAAACTTGGAACCTCTATAAATTATTTTTGAAGTTGGAACCTTCAACGGCCAACACCTCAAAGTTCGAATTTTTAAAATCCAATTTTCCTTTTAAAAATTAGTTTTTAGTATAGTAAAATTATACTCAAATTAAAGATAATAAAGTATTCAGTTTTGTGGTGCCAGAACACAAGATTTATTTAAAAACTGTGTTTTAGTATAGCAATATTATACCCAAATTAAACAAAATTAAATGCTCAGTTTAATTTTGTAATTAAAAAATAATAATAATATCGTATAAAAAGTTATGGACAGTTAAAAGATAGTAATGTATTTAATTATAACATACTAGGTTTTTTCCCGTGTAATACACGGGTTGAATGATAAAAACGATATTTTTTTATTAATATAGAAGATTTGTTATTAGAAAAGCTAAATCAAATAAATATAAATAATTATTTAAATTTGATATAACTTAATTATTCTATTAAAGATGTATTATTACTATTAAAATAAGTAATATTATTAAAATTACGATTATATCAAATGAATATATTTGAAATCCAAAATAAATAAATTTAGTATTTTCATAACGATTATTCAAATTAAAAAACTATCCAAATCCTACTAAAAAAGTAGTTATAAGATATAGATAGAGATTAATGATACAAGTTTTTTTCATTTGTTTTCAAAAAATAATAAAATATATTAATAAGATATATGTTAAATATCGGGTTAAATTCAAACCCAGAAACCCAGTTGAAGATCCACATAAAATAATATAGGAAGAATGTAAGTTTGACACATAGGAAAAATCCTAGGTGGACATGCTATAATCATGCCATGTGTATTTGTTACTTAATTATTAGAATAGGTAGATTACTAATTTATTCTTAAGTTTCATTTATAGACTTTATCAAATATAAACCGATCCATACACACCCTAATAAAAAAAAAGGTTGAAAAAGTAACTACTCTTAAGTATTTTCAAGTTTGTCCTAAATATTAGGGGGTCAAAATGTAATTAATGTTATTATAATATTTTATTATGAATTATGTATACATATTTTAATTATAAAATTATTATTATGAGAAAAAACTTTCAAATAATGCCAACTAAGCAAAATAAACCTAAATGGTTGACACATAAGCAAATATCATTTTTCTATATTATATAGAAGATTACGTTGATTTTGTAACCAAAATATCATTTATTTTAAAATGCAGAGAAATTAATTTTGCTTTGTTTCTTAAATTACTTTTGTTTTTAAAATGTTTGCCCCTCAATTTTCCCCTTTATTTTTCACGCTTAAATTAACCCTCCAAAACTTTGCTTTATTAAGTAGACTAGGTTTAATACCCGTGTGTTACACACGGGTTAAATAGTAATATTTATAAAGAAATTATAACCATTATATTTAACAATTTGTAAAAATATAACATTTAAGGAGTTGGCTCCATCAACTTGCATGATGAAAAATTTAGCTAAATTTTACCTTCCAAACTTTCTATTATAGAAAAAAAAAATCTCTCCAAAAATTGCCCCCTAAAAGTTTGATTTATTAGATAGATTATATTTATATTTATTTTGTTTATTTTTAAATTTTTACAATAGCTATGTGTTAGGTAATGATTGGTCCATGTGTGTATTTTTCTTTTTATTTTTACAACTTGATTAGAATTGTATACATGTTGGTTTGAGATTATAACCAAAACTAAGGGTGGTGGGATTGCTCTGGTGTGTTGTTAAAGTAACCGTCTTTGCAACGGTTAAGGGTTTGAGTCATGTCTTTGCAAAGCAATTTTTTTCTACTTCTAAATTTTTGGTTATTTCAATTCTACTTTCATATTTATAACTTGAGTAACTTTGTAAAAACATAACCAAGTTTCAGTTTTGTTCTAATTAAATTACTTAAGTTTAAAAATTGTTTCAATTAGGTCACTCACCTTTATATTTTATTCAAATTAGAGGTTTTAATATGTTTTTCTTTACGTTTTAGTTAGGAATTATTTTTTACATTTCTTTATGCCAATATGAAGTGGTAATGTGAATTGTAAGTTTATTTTTTTATTTTCTATTATAATTAACACATTTTTTATTTTTTATAATATAATTACATATATTAAATATTTCAACCCCCACATTCTATCCTCAATTCATTTCTTGACACAAACAAAATCTAACAATTGCTCGATTTGGAGGTTTAATAATCCAATTCAAGCAAAATAGGCTTGAATGACCTAATTAGAACAAAACTGAAACTTAGTTATGTTTCTATGACATTTTTCCTTATAACTTTAACACTCCACTATACTTTAAAATACTTTGGCTCTCCGATTTTGATATCTAAGTTTAGATATATCGTGTCTTTTATATGTGACGCATCACAACCTTACACCATAGTGTGCGAGACATGAAACTTTCTTTATCAACGTGTATGACGAGATGACAAGCGTGAAACCCGGCAGCCGCAACCCGTGGCCTGACACTTAAACCTAGTTATTTGTAATTCATGCAGTAGCGAAAATGATGATAGTGGCAGTAGCATGATAAAAAAAAAACTTAAAAATAAGAAATAGAAAAGAAATATTGTTGTTGTAGCCATTGCTATTGTGGTCACGGGCATTACACGACGAAAAGGGAGGTGGTGTACAAGGACGTGATATGCATTACCAATGGCGCAGCCAAGTGGAGACCCGGGAGGGTCCGGGCCATCCCATTTTTTCCGGTTAGTAGTAGCGATTTGTCGGTTTTTAGTTGATTTTGGTATATAAATTGGGTACGGGTCCTCCCATTTTTAAAATCAGGCCCCCTTTGTTATGGGCACCGTAACTTTAGGCCCCCCTATTAATACAATCCTGGCTTCGCCACTGTGCATTACATACTTGCTATCGCATGTCACTACGGATGACTTAGTCATATAACTTATTACCGTATGTTGAAAGTTGGGGTTGGGTACTGCTACTAAAATGAAGGCTTATAACAAAAAAGGTTTGGGTTCAAATCTTATCAAAGATAAAAACATGTGTTTAAAAAATATATAATGCGTTTTTTGTTTTAATTATATAATTTGAAAACATCGAATAATTTTGAAATTGTGTATGTATAATGTAATCTAGTGTATTGATGAGCGGGTTTTGGCACAGTGTTATACGAGATTAAATGATTAGTATTACGTAGAACTAGTTATTGTGCTCTTATATATAGGATATCAAGTAACTTGAAATAGCATCATAATTCCCAAAGACATTTCCCTGGTGGCATGTTTAACACAAGCTTCTAAAATAGTTAGTTAAAACAACATCTAAAACAAAAAGAAACAAACAAAACCTATTTATTTTCATTTTAAATTCATTAGATGGGAGCAAATAAATGAGCAATTGATTAAAGGGGAAACAAGCAGGCCCTATGTCTTGCTAACTTTTTTTTTCCTTTTCTAAAAGTGAAACAATCATCACCTTTTCATCTCCCTCTATTTCAATATATTACACACTAACTCTATACATATAATATTTTGTCATTTTTAGGCCAAATTGTAAGTGAGGCTGTTAATAATGGTTTTTTACCATCATAAGCTGCAACCAAGCCGTGAACAATGGAGACAAACCAAAGTAACGGTTGTTGCATAACATTTGAACGAGACAAATAAGTCGTTCAAAGACATGCATAAATCAAACGTCCAAGATTATATATAGTTGTTTCAAAATAGAATAATAATAATAATCTTTTTTAAGCCTTTCAGTTTTTTCACCTCAACACATCCAACAAAAACTAGAAACAAAATTATGAAAACATGTCATGTGATCTGAGTCGACGTCTTAATTTCTATATCCTCTTCATTCTGCAAATAAATTTTTACATCAAATCCACTGCCTAAGATCATTTGATTTTCCGATTCTCCCTCGAGTATCAGGTTCATGATTATTATTATTATTATTACTATTACTATTACTATTACAAATGTGATTCGTTCAAAAACGATTTTTCATTCAAAAACGATTCACAGAAAATTACATTGATTAGCACATGACTGAGATTTGATTGTTATTTGTTTACGTTTCAATTAGTGCCGTTGTTGTTTGATTCTAACTACGTGATTTTGATTGTAGATCGTTTGTTGAGGTCGAAATGAATGACGTATTTGAAGGTTATGAACGTCAATACTGCGAGCTTTCGGCAGGATTGTCGAAGAAGTGTACATCCGCTACTCTTCTTGATGGTGGTGAGTCAAATTCCTAATCCGATTCATCATTTCGTGCTTAATTATATATTTGTCACTGTTGGTCTTTGGCTTGTTTTCTACGTATTTCTTTCGACTGTTATCATACTGTGACTTTTGAGGACGAATCGTCATTTGCAGAGCAAAAGAAGCAGAAACTGTCTGAAATAAAAGTCGGCCTTGATGAGGCTGAATCACTGGTATGCATTGGAAATGTTCTACTTGTGAAATAGTTTCTCATACATTCGTCACGGATTTGATGTAAATGTAATATTGGTATATTGGTCTAGATACGGAAAATGGACCTCGAGGCTAGAAGCTTACAGCCAAATATGAAGGCTGTGCTGCTTGCTAAACTAAGGGAATACAAATCTGATCTGAATAATTTGAAGAGTGAAGTGAAACGAATTTCGTCTGCCAACTTAAATCAGGCTGCTCGAGACGAGTTGTTAGAATCAGGAATGGCAGGTGCAGCAACGGTAATTAGGCTTTGCTAATCTGTTTCTGACTTACTGTTATTATTTACTGGTAACATGATCTAACAACTTTGTGTTAGAAGAGTAACCATATGCAGTTATCATATGTTGAAAATATTCTCTCTCGATTGGAGTTACGTATCTCTGATGTAACAGGTTTCAGCAGATCAGAAAGCAAGGCTACTTATGTCAACAGAAAGATTGAATAAAACCAGCGATAGGGTGAGGGACGGTAGAAAGACGATGCTGGAGACTGAAGAACTTGGGGTTTCAATTCTTCAAGATCTAAATCAACAAAGACAGGCTCTCTTGCATGCCCATGGAACAGTATGTCTATTTACTGGTTAACGGGTCAAAGTGGGTTGTGTACAGTTCATGTCAAACAAGGGTAGTGTTAAATCTTTTACAAACAGTTTATGTGTTAAAGATGATTACAAAATAACTATGATTTTCAGCTAAGTCTTTTGAAAATAAAACGACGTAGGAAACTTTCAACCTGTTTGACCCGTTTCCTTTTTTAGTTAAATGTGTTTGATTTGAACCACCAATGGATAGTAAACGTGTATCAAATGTCTTGTTGGAAACTAGAACTAATGGTTTTGCCTTTCCTGCATCTCAGCTTCATGGAGTGGATGACAACATAGGCAAGAGTAAGAAGATTTTGACCAACATGTCAAGAAGGATGAGCAGGAATAAGTGGATTATCGGTTTCATAATGGCTCTACTTGTTCTCGCCATCATCTTGATCCTCTACTACAAGTTGAAGTAGTTTTTCAACTTTAAAGTAAGATTGTTCTGTTTGGTACTTTGGTTTATGCTATAGTTGCGATTATAAGTTCGTCTCTGCAATCTTTTATATTGTTGGGAGAGTGTGAGTGGATCATAAATCTTGAGAAAATGTATTTTGTGTCGGGTTTTTTCATAAAGGAAGAGGTTATTCTTGTTCACATATCTCTAATGAAGTTGAAACTCATTTGATCGTTTTCCTGCATTTTTTAGAATATCAAATGTCTTTAGAAGTATTATCAACTAGGTTTAATACCCGTGTGCTATCATGTCTTTCCTTCACGCACTTAGGGTCATCACCCATGTCGAAGGATGACCATTGTTGGAGAAAAGAGGTGGTTTATGAATGGATTTGAGTTGCAGTACGTTCAATTCTAGTAACATAAAAAATCACATGGGCAAAACAAATATGGGCTACAAAATTCTATTATACAATCATATAAGAAATCATCTTCTAGTGTTTACATCAAACACAATCTCAATCTCAAGAAGATGGATTATAAGTAGACCCTTTTACCTGAAGCATAACCGTAATTATCCAAAAGACAAACACACCATTACGCCAACGTGCTAATAACAATATAACATACCAACTCGACACATAAACACGTCTTTATTCTCTAAAACAACGATGGCCATAGAACCGTTGTCACAAAAACTTACGTGGTAATTCAGTATTGGAATTCCTTTTGTTGATTTTGAAACAGATATCTTGTCAAACTGGTTGACCATCATGGTTATTTATCAGATTTACTTTTGGTAATTAAACCGTATATATGAATCTAGGGCAACACGCAGCTTTGCTTACACTAATATGTGTATTCTAAGCAGAAAAGGGTACCCGAAGAGCCATTCTTTGAGCTAGCCAAGGCCTTTCTGAGTTTGGGTCAATGAAAGTATGCATCAGGAATTGATCAGCTTCTTCATCAACTAATTCCCTTGCCCATGTTACACGTTTATCTGAGCAACTTCCTGGCCCAAAACATCTGCATTGTTTGTAAAACGTTATTAAACATATCCCTATCTAATTAACCAACACAAACTTACAATAAGTAGCGCCGATTTTGAAATGTGAACTTTTATGGATACCCACCTGTACTCATAAAAGCAAGCAGACCTCTCATTCTCGGCTTTGCCCCAGTTATGCCAACCATGGTGCTTGATACATGCATCCATGTATGTGTATGCAAAAACCACCCTCCCAAACGGTCCCCATGGTCGCCCAAGATACGAATATTGTGTTCCTCCATTGCCTGTAATGACACACCTACGTAAACAAAAATGCTACTTATTTAGCCAATTGCTAAAAAAAGGTAATCAAGGTAACCTTCGTTCTTACTAGCTCTTGTATTTAGCCATATGCATTTATGCATAATGTTGATAGTGGTAAATGTTATCTAATTGCGTTTATGGGTACATATGTATTCACAGATTAAACCAATCCCAATCTTTGAAAAGTAGTTAAGTGCAAACCTTAGAAATACATAACCAGTTGTCTCTTGAGAAGACTTTCGGCTTTGGGCCGTTACATAGCCAGCTGATTTGCAGTGGATGTGACAGTGTTCCAGCAATGCAGTGCTATTCCCAAAAATGAAGTCTACGCTTCCCTCAATGTAACAATCTTTCAAATATTGTTTCCCATAATGCAAATAAAGCGTATCCTGAACGAAGGTTAAAACTTTAAATACTTCCTTCTTGTGGAAATTATACTGTTGCTCTCTCAAATCTCACACAAATTCATAGCAACTCGTATATATCTCCTTTGGTTAGTTTAATTCACTTTTTTTGTTTCTCACAGAAATCTAAGAAAGACGGTCATTACCTGCCACCCAAGAAATCTGCAATTGTAGAAAGCACATCGGTCCGCTGTTACTCTGATAGCCACAGCCTGCCCAGAACCCTGAATACAAGAGCTAGTAAGAACGAACAAACAAACTCAAGTAAAGAATAGTTAAATTTCAATACAGAAAAAGAAATAATACCTCGGGTGCAGAGTTCTCAAATGTGACATTTTCAGCAATAAAGTCCTCTCCTTCAACAATGGTACTACCACAACCAAATGTTCCCGTTCCAATCAGTCGCGACGGCTGCAAATGTATCAATCACATCAACACATTAATTAGTGCAAATTGGGGAAACTATCAAATACTAGTAAAAACATGATGTTTACAAACAATGAAACAGCTAAATGCAAGGTATAGCAAGAACAACAATCCCCAAAGGGACATCCTAGTGGGGTTTAAATCCTGCAGGTGCAGGTTGTTTAAAAAAAAGCAAATACAGCACTTGGATTATAATATATTTGACCAATATTTCAATCCATCTTCACAGTTTTTTAAAAAAGTAGACTAAATATCTTCTTTTGCCAAAAATAGAACATGAGCGTGTCTAAAATCGATTTGTTTATCGATGCATTGCATAGCTCAAACTGCTGGTAATTTTTATTCCAGATCCAATCAGTCATCATAGATGACCTGCTTCAATCACATGAATATATTCAACTGATACAAATCTGAAGCATTTACATTCTATTGATAAAAAAACGCAATCTCCAAACAGTTAGTAGCAAAGTACACCATAAACATGATTGTTGCAACATCCAATTCATTTTTCAATTCACATCACTTAAAAGCAAAGCAAATTTTGTGATCGAAATGAACCGACATAACAAAACCCTAGATTAACAGGATAAAGCCGATGACTGATACAATCGTGTCAACAGATACATACAAACATAAACTATGATTAGATTAGGCTTATGATTAGGGTTTAAGAACCAGAACCAAAACCAG
Source organism: Tagetes erecta (assembly GCA_030867185.1). Taxonomy (NCBI): domain Eukaryota; kingdom Viridiplantae; phylum Streptophyta; class Magnoliopsida; order Asterales; family Asteraceae; genus Tagetes; species Tagetes erecta. Next base: position 94,799,092 of record CM061487.1, on the reverse strand, counting down.
ACCTGGTGATGATCAATTTTAGTGGCGGTGTTATTCCAGGTGATAATAGTGAGTTCAGGGCTCAATCCGGCGATGGTAATGAGGTTTTTAGTCTTGGGGATGTACACAGGCTGCCTGTAGATCCCCGGTGACAGACGAATCACAGTCCGGCAAGAGTTGGAGAATGGTATGTTGTCGATTGCCTCCTGCAACGTCCGGTAATCACCAGTTCCGTCGTGCGCCACCGTCATCACTCTCGCCATTGATGTGATGTTGTTATGTTATGTTATGGAGCTTGTTTTGAATTGTACTGTGAACACTGAACAGATAGCGTTGAAGACGATGTTGATAGATACGAATAATAAATAAGTTATAGTAGATTTTTCCATTTTGGTTAGCGTTTAATTGGAGATGCTAATTACGGTAATAAATTGTTGACGGTTATGGTTTATAGTATATGGAGTTCAAAGCAAGAATCCAAATTGTCATTTTGATATTATTCACACTCTCGAAGACTAGAAATGAAATTGTTTTCGGCAATATCAAGATGGTTCAGACTAAAATTAGGTGGAAGAGGATGCGAGCTCGTTGCCCACTTTGTGGATAAAGAAGATGTGAGGACTGAGGAGTGAGGTAAAGACTTTCTTATCTTTCACGCAAGGTACACTTTTGTCTGTCAAGCGTGGAGCTAGTTTGGCTTCTTGTCTGGCATTCTCCTCCCTCTTATATAGACAATGTTGTCTACATTAAAGGTTTTTCCTTTTTCATTTTCTATAATTTTAATTGTACGTTTTCCTTTGGTTATTTGTAAGTGTGTTCAACCACTCCTATGTTTTTATAATAGGTAGACGTTTTTCTTTATCTCAAACCAAATCAATTTATGACCTTCAATTCAAAAGTTATATGAAGTTATAAAGTCATTATTTAAGTCCACCACATGGTTTTCTGTTTATAGTGGATAGGTAATTTAGCGACCTCCGTAGCAACAATTACTTCAGCAGACAGCTTCCGCTGTCGTCGTGGTTTAACACCCTAAATCGACTAATCTTGCTAATAACACAATATTTCATACCTCGTGAATTTAACAATAATTTTAGTGCAAACCAAATCAATCATGTACCAGGTTTATTTTGGTGACTCAAGATCCATACCTTATTTCCTTTCCTCATTTAGCTATTCGGACATACTACAAACACGACAATGAACCATTTCATTATTTTAAGGACACTTAACATCTCCACCACAAGAAACAAACAAACCCACAAAAAACGTAGCTTAGTTAACAATCAACTACTGGTTCACATTATCATATATACACCATCCCTTCCATCGTTAATTCGATCCAACCGTAACCACACAACCATGTCGTACTATCCAAAAGGCCACACCTTCAACCCCAACGACGATGAAGACGTCGACGATTTCGACGAGCATGATCCAACCCCATACGGTGGAGGTTACGACATTGCACTAACCTATGGCCGCCCCCTTCCTCCATCCGACGAAATATGCTACAATCCCTCCTCCTCCGTTTCTTCTGGTTCCACCCGCCCCAGCTATGGTGGTGGGTCGGGTGGATCAGGTTACGGGAGGAGGAATGATGACGAGCCCTCGTCCGGATATGGACGTAGGCAGGAGCAAAGGTCGGAGGTCGGGTCAGGTGGGTATGGGTCAGAGTATGGGTCGGGTCACCCGCGTAGGAATGAGACGGATGAGTATGGTGGGGGGCGGAAAACTTATGGTAGGAATGATGATGATGATGATGATGGCAGTAGAAGAAATATGTATGGTAGACGGAACGATAATGAGGATGATGATGGTAGTCGGAGGAATATGTATCGAAGGCGAAATGATGATGATGGTGATGATGACCGAAGAGGGGAATATGGTCGACGAAATGATGATGATGATGATGGGAGGGCTCGGTATGGTAGACGTAATGATGACGACGACGACAATGATGGTTATCGTGGTGGTCGCAAGAAATATGTGAGTTTCATCCGACTCGATCTTCTTTTTTAAAACAACTTGTAATCTACTGTTTTCAATCACATTTTGTACCAAATTATGATATCGCTGAACATTGCGTTAAATTTGCAGGGTGATGATGACGACGACGACGATGGCATGAGGAGGAGGAATCAGTATCAAAACCGCAGGCCCTACGATGAGTGAGCTAGAATCAACAAGCATTTCATCGTGTTTTTTGTATGAGTCGTTAAATTATACTAAATAACAACTTAACCTTAACGTACATTGGTGCATGCAGCATGCATTTGGATCATTATTGTCAAGTTGGTCTTCATGTTCTGCATAAAAACCATGTATTGCGTGAATTGTTTACACTATTTGCTTCTTTGTTTAATAAAACGGTTGCCTTTTGGTATATATATCAATTCCTTCAATTTAAGTTAGCTGTCTAATGGCACTTTTGGATCATGGGAAAAAAAAAACTAAGTATCAGGGGCAGAACGATAATATGTACATGGGGTACGTACGTAGTTTGTCCGCCTTGATAAGTATATTAAAATGAAATTATTATTTTTTTCAGATCAGGTCAGATTGGATCACGAAATAAAAGATATCATCATTAATAAAAATAACACATAACACGATAAATTAAAAATCGCTCTAATAAATATTAACGAACGAGTAAGGCCCAAGGGTTTAGTTGTTAACTTTTAGTTTAATGGGCTTCACTCAAATAACCCTGTAATAGTGTGACTGTGAGTGTTAACTCTTATAATTAGTTTTAACTCTCAATTACACAAAGTCACATTAGCCTAACTCCTAATTAACAAGTAAAAACAGTGTAAAACTATTATTTAACTTTTTAGGGGGCCTGTCACTATATATGTCTAACATGTTATAAAACATATTACTGTACTGGACATGATAATTAAGCATGTTAAAAGTGGTAAAAGTGTATATAAATTTAAATAAGTGACGCATGACTTTAACTTTCACATGTATGCCAACAAAATAAATGTAACACTAAAAGTAACGCGTAAACTCATTTGATTGAATTTTTGGTACATTTCGGATATTGGTGCTGCCTTGGACTTTATCAATCATTGTTAATATATATATCGGCTAAATTAATAATCGGGTTGTTCCTATTACATGTGATATTAGCTGATCATTCAGTTACTTGCATCACGGGGTACGTATGATCAACAACATGCTAGTAGGTCGATATAATTCACGCTATATAGTCAATAATCAAGTGACTTTCAAATCGGCACGCAATCAATAGTTATGACAACCCATCACGATTTTCACTTTGAAGTTAGAACAAATGCGATTTGAACTCAAGTATATATACATGGTGCAAACTTCATTTGGTGGCCACTTCATCGATTGGCCCTTGCTCGTGTGGCCTTTTCACAAAAAAAACATCCAAAAAAGACGAGACATATCACAACTCTATCTCATTACACTTTGATACGTAGTTTGGTGTATTTGATTGTCTTGAAACGAACAAATATTCAACGGCTTTGAGATTTTTTGGGATCATCAATCGTGACAAACTTTATTAAATATATTTTGATAGCCAAGATAAAAATTATAAGGAGTATATTTCAAATTTTCAATAGCTTAATAAATGATAACTATACTAGAATATAAAATTTTATTCTGCCTTGTTTAAACAAGTCAATAAACTTAAAAGCTAAAATCTAAATCAAAAAAATATATAATGTTAGATCAAGATGAGGTGAAAATCAAAGTATCCAACAAAACAATAAACTCAAACACGACATGTTTAATTATAGCAAATTAACTTCTAAACCAAAAACCTTAGAACGATATATATCTAGTAAAACCAAGTATTAAAAGGGTCATCTAGACCATGATCAACGCCGTTTTGTTGAACCAGTGACTCGTCTAGGCTCGATGGTGGTTGGGCTACAACAAAGTTAGCATTAAGAACAGAAATCTCGGCTTGAGTCTTGGCTAGTTGGGTTTGTGCAACTTGGATTTGTTGATGCAACGATGATATTATTCCAACACACCCGTACACCGGATCTTGAACTCTACATTTGGCTTCATAGTACAACGACTCAACCAATTCAGCCCTTAAGTAAACCGGCAGTTCCTACATATAACAACACGTAAACGATATAAACATAGCATAGCAATAGTGCATGTTTGCATTAAATAACGTACATGTAGCTAGGTTTGTATATTTGAATAAGATTATAGTCAAGATTTATATATCGATCACCTCAAGCATCTTGCTAATGTTGCTAGCACCATAGAACCTATGAACACAAGTGAACTTATGAGGATTATCGTTCGGAAAATATGGTGCGAAAATGCAATCGGGAGGACATCTACGCCTGAAATACTTGCAAACCGCGCATCTAGTGGAAGTTGTTTTATCAAGCTTGTGAAATCTAAACATGAAGATCTTGATAATAAAACAATATTGTCGATATCTTGAAGAAATCTAATGGAAGATATGGTTAAGTTTCTTCAACTTTTTATATATTTATATAGTGTAATTTGTAGTTAAATTGGAATAATAACGGCTAGAGTTTTAAATATCGGTTGTGATAAGGAAACAAAGTTATGAAACAAATTTGGTAAGAAATGTTGTCATGATAATGAAATGAAATTGATTAATTTAGTTTGTAACGGTTGTATTTTATTACTCTTTTTTCCAAGATTTGCAAATTTTTAGCACAAACTCTCTCATTCATATGCATATTATAAACTAATAAACGTATAATATGCCATGAAAAAATATTGTTTGGCAAAACAGACGCGTTACAATGTAACAAACAAATATACCTAGCAAAATCCATATCTTAAAATATAAAAGATCAAGGCTGCTCTCAAAACATATCAACGGATATAATAAAGTTAAATAAACAAAATATAAATGTAAAAAATCTGATCAACGACGGTGAAACAACGTTTAGAGAAAAAGCTAGATGAGCTTCTTCTTCTCGAAGAATGTCTTTAAATGCCAGAGTTGCATAGCGGCCACTGCTAAGCAAACGATGAGCGAGAAGAAACTAAACGTTGCCATCTTTGCGCTGGTTGATCTAATTAGAGTCTGCATTGATTCCTCCCTATGTGCATTCGACATGAAAAGAAGATGAGATTGAATTGTTTTTTAGCGTATAAGTTTGATGGTTGATAATTTAAATGCACGAATTGATCAGATTTGTGTCCTCACCTCTCGCGAAGAACATACATTTCATCATGGATGATGATAGCGGTATCAAACAGTTTCTTCAAGTCAAGTTCCATCGTCTGTTTAGAAAGAAATTACAAGCTATATATATATATGTAAATGCAAATAACTTTCTTCCATGCTCTGCATGATTTTTTAGTCACAAACTAAATGCAGTTAAATTAAATCTCATAAGTCATGTTTCTGCAAATGTACTTTAGACGCTTAAACACAAAGCTATTGATACATATGATATTTTAGTCATAGATGGCTAAACGAACTAGTAATTAAAAACAGTTTTGGATCAAATCAGACGCGTAAGCTAGAGTTTATAAAAGCAACTTAAGTAACATGCCAAAGAGTGAAACTTAACTGACCTCAAGTTGTCCTTTTTTAGCTACGTTAGGCCAATCCATTGCTGCCAGACCCGATCTCCAATCAAACTCAACAGTCAATGTTGCAGGCGGATTGTGTTTAGCGACCCAGAAACATGCCATGTAATCCCCATCCTCACGTGCAGTGAATGCAAAACTACCATTATCCTTTCGCTCTGCATAGTGACAATTGTTCCCAAATGGTGAGGTTATCTGTATCCAGACACACCACACAGAACAAATTTCTGTCAATTTGGTTATTTAAAGACCATATGCAGGTGAACAGTTACTGTTTCATATATTAGAGCTAATCACCAGAAAGATTTCATCAAGTTTACGAGGGACGTTTATTGAAAATGAGCATTAACATATATAATTGCAGGATTTGTTAAACATAACATAGTTGCACAACTGAAGGTTTTTAACCAAACCTATATCATGTTGTATGATACGAGGACTCTTTACTACTTCACCATATACGTTCGTTCCTAGTAAAATCTTAGAAATAATCGAATGCAAGCAGGCGCATAACATCATATCATTCTTGTTAACGGGTCTCCTCCGTCCAAAGTCCATAACACAATATGTGCCTCGATCGTATAAGCCTATATGATACATATCCCCTAAAAATGTTTCCTCATCTTCAGTGGCATCTTTTTTGCGACGTATAGCCCCTTAAATTTTCTCGCCTAGCGTGTCATATTTGCTATACGCTATAAAAAAGCGTCATAACATAATAAAGAACATGATATATTCAAAAGCTAAAAACACAAAACTTAACACACTCCTATATATATATATATCGATCAATGATCATGATCATGATCAGAGAAACCAAATTAAAGCATGGGTTAATGAATTATGAATGAAAACATAGAAAATGATTATGATTTACATTTACCCTAATAGTGACGCGATGAGAATCAGGCAAAGGATAATCTTCATCAGGATTGACGATGCTGTATTTCCCGACTGATAACGAAATCGGTTGAATATCTTCTGTTATGCATTTTGTGGCTCCTGTTTTGATATCAAATCTCATTCCATTCACTCTATGTAATGAAACTAATAATACTAATATAATAAACATGGTTGTTGTTGTTGTTGTTGTTGTTAATACACTTATTATTGATCTACACATTGTCGAACAATCAAAATAAGAGGTAGAGGAATTGGAGAGTGACTGTGTGATCTTGGATCAGTTGTTTCTATAACGACCATTAACTAACACTGTAACAGATCCTTGTAACGGCCACGTTTTTGTTCTTATTAAATAGTAGGCAGGTAGGACAGTATCACTTATAAGTGGCCTAGTGGGACTCCCCAAAAGTTGTAATAGTAACGGAGGCTCACCGCAACCCTTCTTTCGAGCCAAGTTGGTTGGAGTCGAAGACTCGTCAACCTACCGTTTCAGTAAGAAAACAATGGCCGGTAGGAACCTCTAACCTTTCCATGTAAAACCTTTCGGCTCAAACTCGAATCAGGGTTACCTCAAGTTTGAGCTTCATTGTCATACCGAGAAACAAAGGAGTAGATGGTAAGATTTTATAAGGTCTATTAGGACGTGCTGTGTCCGTTTGTGATTTTGTTAGACGCAAAATGTTGTGGTATTAATGTGTGGCCGGTGTGTGCGGGGCGAGATGCATTTATGACTTTGTTACTGGGGTTATGTTGGTGCCACTAACATGTGATTCTCGCTCACAACGCTACGTGTTTTGAGAGTGGGGAGGGGGGGGGGGGGTCAAGTTGAGAAGTTATGTTAAAAGTTTTGTTGTTAAATTAATTGAAAGTTTATAAAAGTGAGAAAGTAAATAAAAATACCGAAAAAAATAAGGTATTAAGTTATTAAAGTGGAAAAGATGCTGATCAAGTTGAAGAGGTTGTGATTTGGCTTGTTTGCCGGGCGAGACGCATTTATGAGTTTATTACTCAAGTTACGTTGGTGTCACTAGCTGTAACTAATACAATGATATTTGTAGTCATATAGTTACCACTCCATAGAAATATACAATAATATTTACTTAAATATGAGGATAACCTTTTGTTTTATATTTTCCTTAAATATTTTAGTATGTAATAAAAAAAGTTATAAGTACTACATGTATTTATAGATAGTTCTAGGTGGAAAATACGAGGTTGAATTATTTATTGTTTTCTACGGTTTGTTTGTTTGTACTTTATTCTTTTTAAGTGAGGTGGTTTTATTTGTGGTTATTATAAAATTTTGCTTTTTGAAAAAACTACATGATTAAACCATGACCCAATCAAAATCTAATTATCCTTTTTATTGAAGGAGCGTTGATATTGAACAGTAAACATGGTGGTTCTTGTGTGGTCATGTGTGATTGGTTATTTTTTTTGCTTTGTGAGTTTGTTATTTTTGCATGTATATCTTTTGCTACATATTTGTTTCCAATCTGAGCTATGGCTAGAGTGGTTAGGTTATTTTATGTGGCCCATTTGACTCAAGTTCGAGTCTTAGTTCGATTTTTTTGGCTAACCTTTTGTTTTTTTTAGGCTGGATTTTTTCTTGCTTGTCACATGTGTTTTTTTTTTACGTGTAAATTTTACTATTTTATTTGGTTTCTTTCTCTAGGAGATTTACTGACCGTTCAATTTATGATGTTGTGTTTTACGCGTGTAAAGACTACATGGTTGATGGCTTACATTGACGTACTTGAGCAGTGATTTACAACTAAACTCAAATCATTCTAAAATATTGGGACTGTTAAATGTTCACCATCTGGAGAATCACGTACACCTTCTAATTTTGCAACTCATTGTCTGGTTAAATTGTAGATACATCTCTTAAAAGTTTTACATTAGAACGATGGGGCTTTAAAGTTCAAACTTTGAACTACTATAAATGCAACACAAGCTTAGTTTAGCTTAAGTTCGAACTACTGTAAACGCAACACATGTTTATGGTTAGCTTAAGTTCCACAACAAACCGTTGTAAACGTAACACATGCTTATGCTTGGCTTAAGTTCCACAACAAAACATAAACTAAGAATATAAAACGCCCACGCAACGCACGAGCTATGTAATCTATCTAGTTCTAACAATATTCAATTGATAAGTCCTTTGTCAATCTCCTTCATAATTAAAGATGATACTAGCTCCCTCACGCCACTACTAAAAAATGAACCTATTGTAACCTTTTATAACCTTTTTGCAACTTTTTTTTTTCAAAACAGTTGCATTAGAAGATGTTGCATTAGAAGATGTTGCATTAGATCTAATGCAACTTTTTTGTTACCTATTGCAACACTTATTTAAAGAGTTGCATTAAAAAAAGGTTGCATTTGAATAAAAATTGCATTATGTAAAAAAAACAGTTGCATTATGTAAAAAACAGTTGCATTATGTAATAAAAAAGGTTGCAATTGATCTAATGCAACTTCACCTAATGCAACCTTTTTTTATCAAAAAAAGTTGTAATAAGCTTATTTTCTTGTAGTGCGCATTAATTTGTCCAACAAACCTACCTGGCCTTTTGTTAACTAAAGATATGATGTCAAGTGTCAACTATTGAATACATGTATGACATGATAAATAAATAAATTCACAAACTACTTTGTTTTTGTTTTGTTATCGTCAAAATATAGCAAATGGAATCAACTTGCTTTTTCACAAGGCGGTTATTACAATTAATTTGCGCAAATAAATTTTGATTCATTCAAACTTACTACTATTTATCATGTTATATATATGTTAGTTTTTAATGTATGTTCAAGCAACATTAAACAAGAAACAGATTGTTAAAAACAGATAGTCGAATCACAACTTCATTTTTTTTTGTTAAATTAAGTTAAATATAACTTAAAAATTAATGCTTTCATCTAATTTTTTAACCGAATAATAAGTTGTTCCAATTAATTTTGATCTTTTGAGGGCATAAAAATAACATAGAAAGCTAAAAAAAATATTTCATGAAGCAATAGATGCGCTAGAAGAAACTCTTGTACATGCAATTGTACCTATTGATCAAAAAACTCGCTACAGGGGAAGATGAAAAGGTGAATGTTTTCAAAATGTCTTAAGAATATGTGATTTTGATATGATATTCACATTCGTTCGTTATTTTGACATAACCCGTTCGTTATTTTGTTTATCACCGAGTATCGGCTCTGAAGATAGTTTTACTCGTTCACCCCCTTGCAATGGCCCACTTTGTAATAAACTTGCATTAGTAAATGGCCCGACAGTATTAAGCTCGTCATTAATGATTGATGGACCGTGTTTTGGGTCGGTAGAATAAAAAAATGTGGACTAACTAAATAATCACCTTGCAAATGCGGAGCATACACAAAATTACCACCATGATCTTTTAAATGATTTGATAATGCATATGACTCAGTATTTTTAACAAAATATTCCTTGCCACAAATATCTTCAATTCTTTCAATTTGAATATTTGACTTGATCAATGACGTATTTAACTTCATCCTAAAAATCAGTAATTTTGTTTGGCTTTTCAAAATATCAAGATTGCAAATCATATTTTACAGGTGATTGACTTTCACCACCCTTTACCACCGTATGACCATATTAAACCACCGTCATAACATCATCAACCAACTCCAAACCTTGTTTCTCGTCCACCATGACTGTATCATGTTCTATACATGAAATAACTGTAGGAACCGTTCGTACAAAAACTAAAAATTCTTTTATAAATTCATTTACAATACAAAGAAAATAAAGGAAACAAGTACATTACAATACGATTACAACCGAAATAAAACAAAATAACAAGAAAGGGGTAGAAGCAGACGCATAATCGTGGCTGAGGATTCGTGTTCAACACGGGTCCCTTAAAACAAATTCCGAGTCTCCCAAGAGAACTCGTTTGTTTCGCAGGGTACAACAGCCGAAGCAGTATGTACTGCCGGGATTGACTCACAACCCAAATTATACCTTTAAAAGGAATATGAACAAATTCAAGTTTAATAAGAGTTTAGTTTTAAACAATTGCAAATGGAGCAACCCTGGGAGGAGCCGCACTGGAAGAAGAGGTCCAAGGAGGTGATTTCGACGTTCTTCATTGCAAACGTACCAGAAGGTTGGGTGAATAGGCAGCTGTGGCGCTGTTTTCAGTCGGTGGGTAAGATGAGGGATGCGTTTATCCCTTACAAGAAGGGGAGGTCTGGGAGTTCTTTCGCGTTCATCAGGTTTGCGGATGTAGAGGAAGTTAAGGGGTTTCTTGTGGTGCTTAACGCTGTGGAAATAGGGGATCGGAAGGCAAAAGTTTTTGTTGCAAATAATAGCAGGAACTTCACTGTGAGGGGAGGCAGAGTTTTGGATCTTAGACAGCCACCTGTAATGTCTAATGCTGATATGAACGGTAGGATGATGAATTGCATGGGGGGAGATAAAGGTGGCGTAAATGTTCAAGCGTGTAGAGTGGAAGGAGATTCGGGTGGTCCTCGATCTCAACCTTTGAGTGCAGGTACGAGGCTGGAATCGCGGCTGGTAGTGGCTGACTCAGTCTCTGTTTCGGCTAGGAAAGGGTGGTCCGAGGTGTCGTTATGGGGGGAGGCAAAGAGCTTGGAAACTCTGGAGAATATGAGAAAGAATTTTGAGTTAATGGGTATGCCGGAGGTGGAGATTAAGTATGCGGGAGGGTTAGACGTTTTAGTGGTGTTCCCCTCACCAGAAACCGCATCATCGTTTCTAGAGATGGGTCAGTCATATTGGCAGTTATGGTTTGAGTATCTCCAAAGATGGGACGGACTTCGGGTGGCTAAGCATCGATTGGCCTGGTTGTCGATTCGTGGCATCCCGCCTGCCCTGTGGGATGCTGCTGTGGTTGAATTGATCGGTGAGATGTTTGGAAGGGTGATTCTTAATTCTGAAGCTTCAGTGACTAATTGTAGCTTTTTGGCTGCTAGATGTTGTGTGTTAGTTGAGATGGGATGGAGTATTAAAGAAAAATTGTTGGTATCATGCAAAAATGAGTCCTTTCCGATCTGGGTCTATGAAGATAAAAGGGATTGGTGCCCGGATTTTAGTCAATCTATGACGGATTCATGTGATGCGTGTGATGGAGAGGATTCGGATGATTTCGAGTTCTCGGATACCGAATCTTTGAACTTTATCTATGATGGGGGAGATGATGAGATCCAGGAGGCGTGCGAAGGAGCTGATATTTCCGGTGAAGGTGACGGAATGGAGTTCGTCCCTCCGGCAGAAGGTGAAGAGATGAATGGTAATGATGGGGAGATGGTTTCAAGAAACTTTGGAATCGAGGACGGGTTGTTTTTGCCACGCATGGGAAAGCAGGGGGGGAAGTCCCATGTTGATTTGGCGGCGGCTTCACATGTGGGGTCTAATGATTCGAATAATCACTCACTTGAGGAGGAACAATCAATGTTTGAAGGTGGAGGGGATTTTAAAAATCCATTAAAAAATGGGCCGATCCAAATTAAAAATGATGGGCTAAGGAGTGTTGGGTCCACCCAAAAGGTGGTTGCTGAGTGTGATAAGGGGGGTGGGGCCAAGACTTCAAGTGAATCTTTGGATTTAAATAGATCTATGTTAAATAAAAGTTCAGTTTTACCAGTCAAAATCCCTAACATAGTTGCCTCCTCTACACCTGTTATAAAATCCAAAAAATCCAAGAGAAACCCAATCCACTCTTTGAAAATGAAGGATACACTATGGGTCCGTAAAAGTCGGATCTTAAACCCGGACCATGGACTATCCTTTAATAGAAGTCGAACAAGCAGTATAGAGGAAGAGGTGCAAAATACAGTGAAGGTGGGGGTGGATATTGGTTATGGGCGTTCGGAGCTGCTGTCAAAGATGATCTCGGGGATAGGTGCTACCAAGGTTGACCAATGAATTTTCTATCTTTAAACATTAGAGGAGCTAGGGGTAGCTCGAAAAAATCGTGGGTGCAGGGGTTGAAAAAAGATTTTAAAGTTAGTTTCTTGGCGTTACAAGAATCTAAGTTCGAGTCGATTGCTATTAAGGATTTAGTCGGTTTCTGGGGCAAGTCTGTGATGGGTTTTGATTCGGTTGCATCGGAAGGTCGGTCGGGTGGTATTGTTTCGGTGTGGGACTCAGGGGTTTTTCAGGTGAAACAAGCTATAAAGAACCGGTATTTTTTTGCTACAGTCGGTAATTGCCAAGGGTGTAGCGAGGATATTATTGTGGTAAATGTCTATGCGCCTAACGACCAAGCGCTGAGGGCTGCACTGTGGGGTCAAATTGAAGCACTAAAAGTGGTGCTGAACGGTGTTTGGATTATTCTGGGGGATTTTAACGAGGTCAGGTCGTTTGAAGACAGATTGAATTCTAATTTTTGTGCATTGAGTGCAGGTGTTTTCAATGGCTTCATCCAAAGGGCGGGGTTGTCTGAATACAACATGGGCGGGGGAAAGTTCACATATGTTTCTGCTGATGGAACTAAGATGAGTAAACTAGACAGGTTCTTGGTTTGTGATGGCTTTAAAAACAGGTGGCCTGAGGCAAGTGTGACGGTGCTACCTAGAAGATGTTCAGATCATAGACCCGTGTTGTTGAAAGTGTTAGCGAGCGACTTCGGGCCAATTCCATTTAGGGTTTTCAATTCGTGGCTAGACATGCCTGGGTGCATTGAGGTGGTCACTAAGGCTTATGGTGAAGCTATTGTGGAGGGTCCCCCTGACCTTAGATTCATGCGGAAGTTAAAAGAGGTCAAGAGGGCTATAAAAGAGTGGAGGGGTGTTATGAAAGTTAAAGAAAATGGCAGGCTAGCGTGGCTGTATGATCAGATTAATCATCTTGAGTGGGCTGCAGAATCAAGAAATCTTACAGTGGCTGAATTGGAGGATAGGGTGAAATGGATTAAAGAATCAATGGAGATGGAAAATATAAAGTTCAAAGATCTCAAACAAAAGTCACGAGTGAAATGGGTTGTAGATGGTGACGAAAACTCGAGTTATTTTCACGCTTCGTTGAAGAATAATATCAAGAATGGGAGGATTTCGGGCCTGATGATTGATGGGGAGTGGGAAGTGGATCCTATTGCTATTAAACTTGAGCTCTTTCAACAATTTACTTCCAGATTCAGAGAAGATGATTACCTTAGACCACGGTTTCGCAGCAGTGGGTTTAAGCAATTATCCGAGTCTGATGCTGAAAGTCTTATTTTACCATTTTCCGGAGCTGAAATTAAAGGGGCGGTATGGGACTGTGGTGGGGATAAGGCCCCCAGTCCGGACGGCTTTAATTTCAATTTTTTCAAGAAGTTTTGGTCCTTGCTTGAAGCAGATGTTAAAGAAGTACTCCAATTCTATCATGAGGGGGGCAACATTAGTCAAGGGTGTAACTCTGCGTTCATAACTCTAATTCCCAAAGTGGTGGATCCATTGGCACCTACAGATTTCCGCCCGATCAGCCTCATTGGTTGTCTTCGAAAGATCATGTCGAAAGTAATGGCTAATAGGATGAAAAAAGTTATTGGTGGACTGATTAGCAAAGAGCAAACGACTTTTATAGCAGGAAGAAACATTCTAGATGGGCCGATGATAGTAAACGAATCTTTAGCATGGCTTAAAGCGTCTAAACGGAAAGCTTTGATGTTCAAAGTGGACTTTGAGAAAGCCTATGATATGGTTCATTGGGGTTTTTTAGATGACACCATGGAACAAATGGGTTTCCCGGTGAGGTGGAGAGAGTGGGTTTGGGAAGGGCTGTCGTCTGCCCGGTCCTCGGTTTTGGTAAATGGGTCACCGACAAAGGAGTTTGGGGCTTCGAGAGGTTTAAGGCAAGGTGATCCATTATCCCCTTTTCTATTCATATTGGTCATGGAAGCATTGCATTTGTCCATATTCGAAGCGGTGAATATGGGGATTTTTCATGGTATTAAACTCCCAAATGACGGGCCTGTGATCTCGCACCTTTTTTATGCGGACGATGCAATTTTTTTGGGGGAATGGTCTTTGTCTAATGTGCAAAATTTGGGGCGTATCTTGAAATGCTTTCATGTGGCTTCTGGGCTTAAGATTAATTTTAATAAGAGTAGCTTGTTTGGAGTGAATGTTGATTCCCTAGATGTTGAGTTGGCGGTTGGGGTTCTTAATTGTCAAACGGGTAAACTTCCATTTCCTCACTTGGGAATCCCGATCGGGGAAAATATGGCTAGGGTCAAAAGCTGGAAGCCGGTGGTGGATAGGTTTACTAGCAAGCTTTCGTCTTGGAAAGCGAGATCCTTATCGTTCGGTGGTCGCTTAACACTAGTAAAAGCGGTGTTAGGAAGCCTTCCATTGTTCTTCTTCTCAATGTTTAAAGCCCCTGTTCAAGTTGTCAACAAACTAGAGAGTATTCGTCGTGGCTTCTTGTGGGGTGGCTCTGAGAGTTCTCCAGGCATCTCTTGGGTTAAATGGGATATCGTTATCGCCCCAAAGGATGCTGGTGGTTTAGGGGTGGGAAGCCTGCGGGATGCTAATTTGGCTCTTTTAGCTAAGTGGAGATGGAGGTTGAAGGCTAGTAGAGATGATTTGTGGGTCAAAGTTGTGTCTGCTATTCATGGTGTATCTAGAAAATTTCAATCAGCCCCCTTAGAACATCGGTTTCTGCCGGGTGGAAACAAATAGTAAAATCAGAAGAGGAACTTACTAAAGAGAACATTAATTTTAACTCTTTTTTAAAAGGCTTAGTTGGTGATGGTTTGCAGCTGCGGTTTTGGGTTGATTGTTGGCTAACTGATGCACCTCTTATGGAGATGCTACCTTTGTTATTCTCTCTTGAGAAAAACAAAAGATGTCTGGTTGCAGATCGTGTTAACAAGGTAGGAGAGACGGTGAATTGGAATTGGGAGTGGAAACGTAGGTTGAGGACACAGACCGAGTTACAGTTGCTGGATCATTTAAAGGGGCTAGTTGCTGCGTATTCGTTTGGAAGTGGAGAGGACAAATGGGGTTGGTTTGGGGATGATTCAGGTACCTTTTCTGTTAAGTCGCTGAGACTTATTTTAGAGCATAATCGAAACCCTCCGGATTTATGCCCAATGTCGTGGTGTCATTGGGTTCCATTAAAAGTTAGATGTTTTGTGTGGAGGGCACGGTGGGGAAGGATTCCAGCTAAAGTTGGGCTGGTTTCGAGGGGTGTTACTCTGCCGAGTGTGGAGTGCTCTATGTGTGTCGGGATGGAAGAAAATGTTGATCATTTGCTGTGGTCTTGCCCATTTGTGTCGAGAGTATGGGAAGGTATTGCGGGATGGAGTGGTATATCTTTAGATGGGGTTTCTAACTTAAGGGAGCTTAAGGAACTTTCGGATGAAGTGCCGGATTCGAGTGTCAAAAATAAGGCGGTGAGTGCAATTGTTATGGCTACTTGTTGGTATATATGGTTGGCTCGAAATGATAGGATTTTTAACAACACTCCGGTGTCAGTTCAGGGGGTTATTGATAAGATCAAGATCCACTCGTTTTCGTGGTTAAAATCGAGAGCCAAGTTGGTGGACCTAATGTGGCATAAGTGGTGTTCTTTCTCGTTTTCCAAATTCCCGGTGTAGTTGTGTTTGGTTTTATTGTTTGGTTGTATGGTCTTTGTATTTTGCCCTAGCATCTTGCTAGTGGTTGCTTAATAAAAATTTGCCGTTCAAAAAAAAAAAGGAATATGAACATGATCAAAGATTTATTAGAAATAATTTAAAGAGAAACTAAGAGAGATCTTTTAGAATTAGTGAAAGCTTTGGTGTAGTTTGGTGTGTCTTCTAACCAAGACTAACCTTGGTATTTATAGGTAAAATGAGTCAAAATCTCATTCATTACCCATAACTAATGAATTGAAACACCCCATTAAACATGAGATGAAACACCCCATAAAACTCTCACATTAACTAAAAAATTGAAATAAATCAATATATTATTTTGTATTTTTCACAAATTATTATTGTGGTATACAAAATTTTCCAACAATAACATTAATTCTATAGAGCGAATCAAACATACCTAAAAGTTTTGTAGACATTTCACGCTCTTCAAATCTTCCAATCACACCACCGGTAAACCAAGCATACCAATCTTTATCTTCATAATCATATAAAGGTGAAGAATCATAGATAATATCGTCAATGGTAGGATGCTCCTCATCCCCGGTTAACTCGTCCCGGACGGGTTCTTCCGGTTCCGTTTCCTTCCATGTTGACTATGCTTTGAGATCTTGGACTCGTTTCTTGAGTCGTTCGATCTCAAAATCCCATGGTCACGGTTCCTGATCTCGTTGCCTCGGTCGGTGGATCTACGGTCACAGTAGAATCGATCTCCACGAGCACGTGGTTCGGGAATAACTCCGTTGTTGCCTCGGTCGGCGAATCTACAAGCTAGAGGGTCTTCTCTTCCACGTCGAGCCATTTGACAACCTGGCTTTGATACCAACTGATGCAGTTACGGAAGCAATCAAATGGCTCAAGAACAATTGATAGTTCAAAGTCTCCAATAGAACTCAAAGTTCAAGAATAAATGTTTAACATTCAATAATAATCAAAAACTAACTAAAACATTCACCAAACAAGAATATTTATACTAGACCCTAACATCTTAGAGATAAACATGAATAATAGCTAGCTACTCAACTAATTCCAAATGATTAAAATTAAAATTGTACGCCGAATATTAATTTCTTTATGGATTTTGGATGTTTTCATGTATTTTGAGAGATTGATGTGTAATTCGGATTTTTTAATGATGCTTTCTAATTTCATTTAATAATTATTTATCATTCAGTATCACCCTTATTTTAAATTCTATCAAACAGATACATTTCAATAATCATTTAATGATTTAGAGGGATAAAATAGTCATTGTACATAACTATTCAGAGGTCCAGCCACACAACACTTTACTGGTTCAACATTTAATGGTTTAGGGCCTCTTACTAGTTTAGATCTCTTAATAATTCAACACTTAATAGTTCAGATTTTACAAAAAAAAACCCTATGATTTAAAACACATTTATTGAAAATATTAAAATAGCCGACAATCACGTATAAACATATTATGGTGAGTGCGTGTTAGCAGGGTTCATGAACCCACCCAAAGCTTACCCGAATAAGATTCAACAGTGTTCTTGATTATTCATCTAAACCACCCACCCACCCACCCTTAGACTACCTGTTGTGGTGCAAGATGGGGGTGCTAAAGAGAGCCACCTCAGCAAGGTGTAAATACCACATGCAATGCCATCACCACTAGCATGAAGTTGGTTGCCTGGTCACGCTCGTGAAGAGATTTGAATGTTTTTTTAAATCTTTTTGCTAACGTCCAATAATTAATAATCTTACATCACATATTTTAATCACTATCACTGTCGCACAACACATCATATGACACCTAGGCATCACTTACATGGCATAACCTTTTAACACTTTTTTAATCAGTATCACACTTCTACACGTAACCGAAAAAATATGAAATTTTATTTAGCATTGTGCCTATTAATCAGCTAGTTTAGTCAAAATATAACTATTGGAAAACACAATTACACATTTTAACTCTTTTACAAGAACCGACATTGATTTAACATGACGATTATACTAAAACGACTGATTTAACCAAAAGATTAGGATAATATTGTTTGTAACTTTGTATTAATCAGTCAAACACATTTGAAGAAACTTATGTCCTGTACTCCTGTCTTTGTAGTTTGCTTAGATAAATATTGATTGATTGGTATATTTCCGCCGAAATTATTCCTTGATTTTTCTGAAATTTTTTTTTTTTTAATTAAAAGCGTGTTTTCATTTTTCAATTATCATCACCAAAATAATTGAAGGAGTCAGGCTCAGATGGTGACATGCCGCCCGTACATATTGTTGACCACATATAACACTATTATTTTATTTCTTTTTAAAAAATATATACTCCTATATGGTTAACACATGCGACGCGAATTGAACGTTAAAACATAGTTAATATATTTTATATTTAATGTGCAATATTATAAGAACTTTAACTTGGCCTAGCAATTTTAAATATATGGTTCATTCTTAATTTTTTTTTTTTGGCCTGCAGGAGTTGTTAAGGATTTTATTACTTTACTCTTTCAAACTCAAACGTTGAAATATTACTTACTAAATTACAATATAGTGGCTGGTAAACGGGCAACAAGTTGCGCCGCAACCCCCTTTTGAATAGCAAAGCCAATCCTACTAAAAATAAAGTTTTGGGTCTTAGCCGACGAGGAATTGCTATGCACGACCCGCTTGACCCTGTTCAGAAATTCCACGGCCTCCGGGGCTAGAAAACCAAAAGTATCGAAAGCGAAAGGGATAAACACGTGTTGATTCTCTAGGCAGGCTTTCTCGTGTTTACCCACTTTGGCTGATTCCGCCTTCAACGCTGCTTGACCCGCAACAAACCCATTATCTCTAAGCCCAACAAGAGGGGACACTCCTGTAAGGTCCAAACACGCATGTTTCCCCCCAGCCCACCCAAACACAAGAATATCAGCGGGTCGCAAAGTAGATCTCCCTTCAAGCGGATCTGTCAAAAAGTTCACTGGCGCCTCCTTCTTGGCAGAGATTCCGGCACGCTTAAGGACGTCATATAGAACGTCCCTAACCAAATCGTGTCTGTATTTGAACCCGGGCAACTCCTTGCAATGAACCGCATGCTCGCCAAAAGAATCCAAACAAGTTTTGCGGCAAATTGGGCAAGGCTCATCGGGGGGAAACAAAGGAATCATCAACCGGTACTTAAGGATAGTCCGGTACTCTAAAGCCGACATGTGTTGGCCGAGTCCTTCGATGGGGATGACGGTCAAAAAGTCCTGTGACCGAGGAGCCCGGAGGCAATCAAACACTGCTTTCTGGCGAGGAGATAGATCAAACTTCATACCCAAACACTGGACGACTCCACTAAACAAGGCACTCGCCAAAGCATGTTGGGCTTTAGGGGGGCGGTATCCTTATTAGAGAAACCGCTAAGATCGAACTCGGGAATGTGCAAGCGCAACTGATCCATTGCACATCGATAATCAGAGTCTAACCCCTCAATGGCACACTCTCGAAGAATGTGGTCCTGTAAACTCCAAGATTGTGCCCTCGAGGCCACAAAAGCATATGTCGATACCTCCTCAGCCGAACATAGACCTAAACCCCCAAAACGGGTCGGAAGTGACATTTTGTTATAATACGTCAAGACTAGCGACTGACATCATCTACAATGAACAACTTAAATTCACATTTTGCTATAATACGTCAAGACTAGCGACTGACATCACCTACCATCAGAAAAAAAACTTCAATCCATATAGATATTTAATCCATAAGATTTGTTTCATTTTTCCGATTTATTAATTGATATTAAAAGCATATCAAAAAATATCATATAACCTTTAAATCCATATAAAATGTAAAATGTAGGGCCTTTTGTAAAATAAACCATTAGAAATTATATACATATTATCCTTTTATTGAAAAGTGACGAGAATGAATATTAATTTTATGTACAAGTTTCTAATGCATCAAGTACAAGTTGCTCTTGCATATTTTAATAAAGTTAATATGTTGTCTACACAATCTAGTTCTATTTAAAGTATAACTATATCGTTGAGCCTATTATGACAAATTGATATGTAGCATAATCAAGCAAACCAAAATCTTGAATTAAACATATGATGAAGTCATTCATGCTCCAAAGAGTGAAAAAAAGTAAAAGGTTAGCATGAGCACAAATCAAGTTATTAGTAAACAAAAACAACTAGCTATCGTGGGTCATGGACTTTCAGGTAAAAAGTTAGAAATAGTTAGCACAAAAAAACTAAAAGAAAACAAAGTTGTAAATAAAGATTGTTATAGAATCATGAACTCATAGGTGGAACAAATAAATAAATTTGAAGTGAAAAAGGTTTGTACACATGAATGGATCATTACATCGAACGCACTTTAACTTGGTTTAAGAACCAAAAACACACATGAATGGGCCATTAGACCTAGGGGTGTTCACGGTCCTTAAACATAATAGTTATAACTTCTTAATATATATTATTATATTTAATCCGTGTGTAATCCATAAATATTAGTCATGCTTATTCAATAATTAAGCAATATTTACAAATTGAAGTTAGACCGTTGAATTTATTGATCCTCAGTTATCATAATGGTGCATACAAAAAAAAACTTAAATTGATTTTGAGTGAAGTTAAGTACTTCAAAGACGTTTGATTTGGAGTAGTTAGAAAATCTATACCTTCTAATAAAAGAGAGTTTTAGATGTCATGGCATCCATTGGTGCCTCTATTATAGTAAAATTCCCGCTCAAATTTTTATCAATAAGCTTTTGTACGCGGGTCTATTATAACCCGTTTTTAATCCAATTTTGACCAATGTATATATAGGTTATAACCCGGCTAAGGCTAATATGCCTTAACCTCTATTTCCATTTCCGACAAAACCCTAAATTACTCACACCGCCTTCAACTTTATTCTTCAGAAATTGTTTAGGTTCTCAAATCTTAATCAAAGGTTAGGTTATGGATTGTGATTAATTAATCTCAGTTTTCTCTTATTGATTTTTGACTTTTGGTTGTATTAATTATTTGTTTAGTCTGATCATCGTGAGCATTTAGATCATCCATGGTGATTGATGAATCTCAAAAAGCCATCGTTTTGGTAGGAGTATTTCATCATGTGTATTTGTTACTGCTTTTATCATTAACTTTGGTTTTTTTTATGTGCTATCTACTATAACTTTTTCCTTGATTTGGGTATTTATACCTTTTGTGATTATACGATATGGATATTTATATATATATTGTTTTGAAGGTTATTTACTTATAATAAATAAATTTTGGATTTTGATCCCCTATAAAGTGATAAAATTTTTACTAACAAATTTGCAACAAACTAATACAGCAGACATGCAGAAATGGCAATTGAGTACATCAAGAACCTTCGAAAGGGACTGTAGGTATGCATCTAAAATACATAATTTTTACTGTTGTTCTTAGAAACTATTGTTAGACTATTGATGTTGGTTTCTTCAATTGCCTTCTCTTATATAGGGTGTTTATTTAAAACAAGTTGGCGGATGGTTTCTATATCATTATATTTAACCCGTCAATGACTTTTATAGAAATATATAAAACCCATAATACATCATGATTTACTCATTTATTGAGTACGTTTATGAATATTTGATTTACTCATCTTAATTTCATGTTATGTTACAGACTGAATATGTACATGTGCATGCTATGAGATATTTTGATCAATCTAGTGTGATAAGGTAAGTTTTAAAACCTGATTTCTTAAGCAAAACTGAGATGGAATTCAATTTAAGTTTTTAGATATCGATTTCTTCTTTGTTAGCCTATGAAAAGATATACAGCTACCACTTTGGTAACTTACAGCATCTCCTATAGCACCATACTCCAAGCTTCAAGATTGAAGCACACAAGACTTTTGTGATGGAAGTTAATTTTTTTATTTATATGAAATGATGTAAAATTCTTAGAATGGTTAATTTTTCTTTGTTATAGGAGAAAATACCATGATGAAGCTCATGTTGATGAAAACAAAAATCAAGGTGACCAAAAAGAACCTATTGTGTTGATTCATAAAGTCTCGAGTTGTTGCTTCATTGGATGTTGATATGAACAAGTTGTAGATGTGGCCCTTACCGATCAACAAATGTTTAGTACTGCAACAGATTTGCTTCTGAACAATGATAAGGTAATGCTTAATTTTCAACTACTTTTGTAATAACATATAAAAATTTCTATACAATCTCCATCTGTGTAGTATATAGTATTAGTTCTCACATCAATTTTCTTCGTTTTAGTATATTGGAGATGAGATATAATCCCCAAGTCCTTTAACACTTTTATGGAAAGCTACTAATACCAAAGGATGATATGTGAACTTTTAAGAGTGAAAGCAAGAGATTGCGTGAAATTGTTAATATCATATAAATACAGAAAACTCACAAATAGAACAACCAATGTTAGTTTACAAAGATGTTTTTAGTAATTTGTAATTTTGCATAACTATTCAATGTACTTTGTTTTTTTTACTTATAAAATTAATTTTTTTTGTTTTTTTTATTGTTACATTATAGTTCAATCCTTTTATCAATTTAATATATTCATGGCTCAACATGTTATCCGTGTAACACACGGGTAATAATCTAGTAAATAAATATAAGACTCTATGTAATGGACGTTAAGCGCCACTTATAATGTTCAATAATGCCCCATAACGCTTCGCACATCACTACGCAGGGGTGTTATGGGCATTATGCCCCCATGGGCGTTTCTACTATAACGCCATTGCCCCATATTGTCCTCCAATCATTGAGTTGATTTTTTTGTTAATTGATTAATAACTTTTTTTTAGAACGGCATCATATTATTTAGAAACTAGCAAGGTGCTAGTGAAAACATACATTCAAGATTGAAACATACACCTATTAGACCAAGAAACATGAAAACCTTTCCCGTGATTTTTTATCCAAAGGAAGGCATGCATTTTAATATCTTTGACTATGTCATCAACGCTACTCCGTTTCCCACTAAAGATTCGATAGTTTCGCGCTTCCATATCCCCAAAGAGTGGACAAGAAGATGGCGTGTCAAACCCTTATATCTCTCATCCCCTTGCCAAGATTCATGTAAGGATAAGACCTTCTTAACTTGTTTTAACATATTCATACAAATGCATATTTAAATTAGCATTTGGCCTACCACTTCACTAAATACAAGATATTATTCTTGTTATAAATCACTTATAATAACAACATTAGCCCAAATAATATTAACAAAAATATTATGCTTTTGGCTGTCGTGTAACATCAACGAAAAACCTATTTTTGGTTGAAACTTTGTTGCCAAAATCACCACTATATCAACAAAAAAACTAACATGCAACAATTTCTCCTCATACTAAATGCATGTATGTACATGTGGGTATAGACGTACGTACACGTTAACGCAATTTGTAAACAAAATAAAAAGAGACGATATGATATCCATATAGTGTATAATAAATAGAATTGTGTATAAATTAAACCTTTTCATTATCTCTATCTTTGATTAATTAAACGCGGTACAATGGTGAGGCTCATGATCTTCATCTGTATATGCTTCATATTGTTTCTTGCGTGTCATCGATGTAAGTTAATTTCCGTGCTAGATCAAATGATTAGTCATACGTATTGTTATCTTAAATTTATCTAAATCTTACAAATGATAGGTCAAAGAAATGAACGCAACGACGACATTAGAGCATTTGGGGTTCCACCACCAAAGAATTGTGCTGTTCGTTGTCATCAAGATAGAAGGTATTTTTGTTGTTGCGGTGAATGGGAAAAGTGCAGTGCGCCTTATAGTAAAACTGTTTGTGAGAGGGATTGTAATAAGAGAAAAAGTTGTTGTTAGCTACAAATATATATAATCGATATATTATTAACGAATAAGTATATATAAAGCTAGAGAATAAATATTTTAATTTATATACTCATGTTGTAAAAGAATGACCACATAATAAATTAGACACTATAAGATAGCGTTTGGTATACATGAATAAAGGATGGAATGGAATGGGTCATTACGACGGAATGAAAAAGAGTGTGTTTGGTTGGTGAGTGTAATGGAATGAACCATTACAAAGGAATGAAAAATACCTCATTTTTAGTCCATTCCCACCCCATGTTTTTTTTTCATTTCAAGGAATGAAATAATTTTTTAAATTTATAACTTGAACCATGACTCGGACTATATATGCCTCAAACCTTGACTTGACTCAAGACCCCATGAACCAACCAATGTCCTAACCCACGTCTCGAACCATGACTCAACCCATGAACCGACTCACGATCTGAGCCATGAATTGACTCACGGTCTAAGCCATGAATCGACTCACGGTCCGAGCCATGAATCGACCATGACCAGAACCATGATTCGACTCATGACCTGACACATTCCTCGAACCAAGACCCAACTCATTAACCGAACAATGACTTCACTCATGAAAAGAACCATGACCCAACCCATGAACAAATACTTGAATCGACTCATGACCCGATCTATAATTTGACCCATGACCTGAACCATGAACTAAATCACGATCCGAGCCATGAACCAATCTGTGACTCGAGCCATTCCTCAAATCATGACTCAGCCCATAGCTTGACCTATAACCCGAACCATGATCTGATTTATGACCTTACTCATATATTGATCATGTTTCGAACCATGACCCGACACATGGCCCGAACCAAGATCCGACCCATAACCATGAAAATATACTTTTGTAATTTTTAGTTAACAATATTTTATTAATTTATCTTTTCCTTCGTACCAAACAAAACAATATAATAATTCATTTCATTTCTGTAAATCAACCAAACAAGGTAATGGAATGAAATATTCTTTTTTATTCATTTGTCCATTCATTTCCTCCGTTCATTCAATTCCCTCGTCCATTGTATTACCCCATACTAAACAGAATCTAAAGATTTTTAACGTAACTATTAAACTCAAGGGAGAAATGTGTAGTTTCCTAGGTACTAGAGGATGGAAAAGTGTCATTTACTCTACTAAAATATTTTTATTGTCCATTAAATTTTTTTTTACATCGGATAAATTATAATGCATTTATCTAATAAATAAATGTTTTTGGCACAAGAAGCATCCGCAAGGTGAGGTGATCCCAATGTAAGCTTTTCCAGTGGGGTTGTGCCATATCACTTTATCATGTTTCCCTCTTCACGCCTTTTTAGACCCGAGGCACTCACCTTGTGAGATAGTGATAATGTGAGAAATAAAAATTAATATAAAAGTCAAAATCTAGTCAAAATCAAAACCTTCTCTCCATCTCGTCACGAGCTCCCAACCTAGTGACCAAACTCGCGAGACCACATCGTCACATCCGGGGCGGTGTGCTCGCGAGATGCGTTGGTCTCGTTGCCCACCTCCCTAATGCACCGGGTGGCCTGAGGGGCAATTTTTGAAGAGAAAAAATATTTGTTCTATCTAGGATGTTTGAGAGAAAAAATTAAGCGAAAAGTTTTATCATGCAAATATTTGTTCTATGCTAGGAGGTTTGTGGGGGAGAATTTTTTTATTTTTTTTCGTTTATTTTTTAAAGAGGACAACATCGATAAGAAGGTTTCCGCAACACTTTTTCGGAATTTTATTTATATTATGAGTTATAATTTTTTTAAAAATATCATTGTGTTTTTTTAAATCGTGTCATTCGCACACTTTATACCAAAAATAACTTTGTATTTAAATATTTCTTTCTATTATAGTGGAGATATAAGTAGTTAAATAAATAAAAGATATTTCATGTTTTTTAGAATCTCAAAGTAAAGAATATTTATATTATAATATTGGATTTTCTGTATAAAAAATACATATAACAAATATCTCGATGCGTGAATTAACCACCGAGAAGATTTGAGATCTTTTTTGTGTTATGGCTCTCACGTATACATCAATCTGCAACAGAGTAATTAATTAATCACTTTATCATTACGTGTTAACCTCCATAATTAAACAAATCAACATAAATAAATTTCTATTTAGTAAACAATTTTCTATTCATTAAAAGGATTTGTTCAATCAGAAAAAAAAGTCAAAACAAACGTCCCATGTATTTTAGCTGTAAAAAAAACAAAAGAAAAACTTGAGCCGAGTAGCAACTCTTTTTGATCCATTCATTAAAACACGCCATAAATTAAAGCTGGATGCAGCTTGGTCGTTTCTTCCTAATTTTGAAACCACCAAACCCAAAACTTATAAATATTCATTTCCATTTCCAACACTTAATCATCAATATATTTACATCCAAACACCCTTTTTTTTAATACCTGCAAATTAATCTGCAATGAAGTTTGGCAAAGAGTTTGTTTCACAAATGGTGCCAGAATGGAGAGAAGCATACATGAACTACAACTATCTCAAAACACTCTTGAAACAGATCTTGATCTTCCACCGCCGGCCGGAGAGTTTACGGCCGGCGGCGACACCGTCAAAGGCGGCGAGTTTGAAGAGAAGGGTATCTTTGTTCAGAGCTTTTAGTGGGTTAACAAGTCGTTATGGTAACAATAATAGTCCTAAAAAGGATAAAGAAGATGAAGTGATATTAGTAAGTGCAATGGAGGATGTTGATGAAGAACAAGGGGAAGATGGTAGTAAGAGTTATCAGACGATTTTTCTCCGGTCATCGGAGGATGGTGGTGATCTTGAGCTTGTGTTTTTTAGAGGACTTGATCATGAGTTTAATAAAGTGGTGCAGTTTTATAAGACTAAAGTGGAGGAGGTTGTGAAACATGCTCAAGAGTTGAGTATACAAATGGATGCTCTCATTGCTCTTAGAATTAAAGTTAATAATCCAAATAGTTCATCTTCTTCTTCTGATACTGCTGCTGTATCTCCTTTCATCAATGAAACAAACACAGGTAGTTAATTACTTAATTAAAAAGTTAATACTAGGTTAGGTTAGTAACTCGTGTAATATACAATGGGTGTCGGGTCAGTTGATTTGATCCGATTAAAAGATCTGAGTACCTTTTAAGTTGTATGTGAATGTGGTGCTCCGCGCTATATAAAATTATGACATGTGGTAAAAATTTATTTTTTTTATTCATCCATCTCATTTTAAATGTCTAAAGTTCCTTTTTAGGTTGTCACAATTTAAATATATTCATTTTAAAATAAAAGAAAATTTTTCAATTTTACCCTTAGTTATTTAATGCAAAAGTTAATTTATGGTTAAAAGATAAAAGAATTTTTAATGGTATTATTGTCATTTTATAGGTTGAAAATATATAATAGTCCATCTTTTCTTAAACTTTGTGATGTGGGTCTCATGACACTTAAAATGAGACGGAGAGAGAGTATTAGTTTAGGTAGAAGGTAGATTGGGTGAAAACATTGCATTAACATAATTACATAAACAAAATAGTTACTAAGTTGTGGTGAATTTTGAAGGTCCATATCCATTGGAGGTGATTCATGAAGAACAAGAAAAGAGACCAAATGGGTACAAGATGGCTTCTTTGGAAGTTTTGAATCATGTAAAATTGAATGCCACAAGCGGAACACCACGATCCACGGTGAAAAACGTTTTCAAAAGTTTGAATTTTGACTTGCATTTCAACAAAACTGAAGTTAGAAATGCAGAAGAGAAGTTGAAGCAGGCTTTTATTGAGTTTCATGAAAAGCTTCGGATTTTAAAGAACTACGCGTAAGCATTAGTTAGTTATAATCGGTTTAAACGTGATATAAAGATTGGTTGCAGATTAACTGAACTGTATCTTGATTTACAAACCAGGTTCCTAAATCAGTTGGCTTTTTCCAAGATAATGAAGAAGTATGATAAGGTTAGGAAATTTATATATTTTATGCTTTAGTGTCACCTGGTGTTTGGTTCTAACTTAAATTGTTTTTCTAGATAACATCAAGAAACGCGTCGGATGCTTACTTACAGATGGTTGAAGAGTCTTACTTGAGCCAATCTGACGAGGTAGGTTACTTAGTACGCTGTTATGACAGACGTTTAAAGAGGTTAAGTTACCAATATTTAACAAAGTAATTTTAATTCAGGTTGCTAAGCTCATAGAGAGAGTCGAATCAGCATTCGTTAAGCATTTTTGTAATGGAAATAGGCATCAAGGAATGAACACCTTAAGGCCAAAAGCTAAAAGAGATAAGCACAGAGTAACATTTTTTGTTGGTAAGTTACAGGGATCCTGCAATATAACTAAAGGCGACAAGAACGCGTTATGGACTTGTTTATATACAAATTTAACCAATGTTTTTTTTCTATATTTCAGGTTGCTTTTTTGGCTTCTCATTAGCGCTTATGGTGGCGATTATTGCGAGTGTACATGCTAGAGATCTTCTTAAGAGCGAAGGTCGAACTCAGTACATGAATACCATCTTTCCGCTGTACACCTTGTTTGGATTTATAGTGTTGCATATGCTGATGTATGCTGGAAATGTATACTTTTGGACACGTTATCGTGTCAATTACTCGTTTATATTTGGATACAAGCCGGGTACGGAATTGGGTTTTAAAGAAGTTCTACTACTCGGTTCTGGTCTATCAGTACTCACTCTTGCAGCTGTACTCTCAAATCTTGAAATGGAAATGGACCCAGAAACTAAAAGTTACAAAGCTCTAACTGAATTACTTCCTCTGGCCTTAGTCATGGTATAAAATTTCTCTTCCTATGGCTTAGTTGTTTCTGAGGTATGGCCATAATGAATAAATATTGTATATGGAACAGAGAGACCATTGCTTAACTTACAGACTGGTTTTGGTGGACCACAAACAGGCACATCTTAGGTCCACATAGAGTTGGTTAAATGGACGGGTCAAGAAACGTGTCAAGAGTAGTAGTTTTGGTATAGATCGAAATGGGTCGGATTGGTTGATTCGAAACATTTTTTTACCAAAATTTTCTTGTGAACATTTATTCAACTATCGAGTAAAATGCGATAATTTATATTTCAGTAATGTTCTAGATTTTTTAATGAAATTGTTTATGAGGTTTTATACATTGAAACTATGTTTCGGATTAATATCAACCCGTTTGACCCGTTTCATTTTAGCCCAATTTAACTTTTTATTGAGCATATGGGTAATTTCCATCTCTAGTTACATATACTGTGTCTGCAAGACTATTTCATTATCCATGACATACTACTCACATATACATTATGTTTATGTGTGTTTAAACTTAAGCTTAAACTATGTTTTGTAGGTTGTTCTTTTGATAACAATCTGTCCATTTGATATCTTCTATCGTGCAAACCGTTTCTTCCTCTTAGTCTGTCTATGGCATTGCATTTGTGCCCCGCTTTATGCGGTCACTCTCCCAGATTTTTTCTTGGCAGACCAGTTTACTAGTCAGGTAACACTCACAAAACCTCTACAAACTAATAATCGAACTCAGATCAAGAAACTAAAAAAATATTAAAATTTTTATCCGTTCAGGTTCAACTATTAAGGAACCTACAGTTCTACGTATGCTACTATGGTTGGGGTGATTTCAAGAAGAGAAATGCAGAAACTTGCAGCAATAGCGAAGTTTACGACATTCTTTTCATAGTTATCGCGGTTGTCCCATACTGGATTCGAGTCCTACAGGTACATATTCAACAGTAAAGTGATTGCATTTATAATAAGATGCATGTTTGCTAATTACTTAATTATGGTCTATTCACATACGCAGTGCATTAGGCGATTATGCGACGGGCGAGACTCTACACAAGCTATGAATGCACTTAAATACTTCTCAACCATTGCTGCTGTTGTTACAAGAGCAATATACACTCAAAAAAGAGGAATCACCTTAAAAATCGTAGCTGCATCGACGTCGGGAGTTGCAACGATTTTCAGTACCTACTGGGATATAGTGATGGATTGGGGTCTGCTATGCAAGGATTCAGAGAACCCATGGTTAAGAGACAAGCTTATTTTGCCGAACAGATCTGTCTACTTCATAGCAATGGTAATTAACTAATTACTAATAATAATTACTATCTTACATTTTACGACTCGTGACCATTTGGTCCACTGGCACCTGCTGGTGTGGTCTTAAGGTCACATGTTTAAATCTCACTGTCTTGTTGTCATTAACAAGGGTTGCTATTGAGCTCCCTGTGCATATGTAAGTGGTTTTACGAGTTAGTCGGTTTCCTCATGAAACAAGTTGGCTCATCGAACGTCAAACAGACTAATGATTAACAGTTGAAATCGTGTTAAAAGAAATTCAAAAGGACCAATTTGGATATTAAACTAAGAATTTGGATGTTAACTTGCAGGTATTGAATGTGATATTGAGACTTGCATGGATGCAAACAGTTCTTGATTTCCATGAAGCTCCATTTCTCCATAGAAATGCATTAATCGCCATTGTTGCGAGTTTGGAGATCATTCGTCGTGGAATATGGAACTTTTTCAGGTCTAGTTTCCGATTTCGATCAAATTGTGAATTTGTAAACTTGATATGATGAAGTTGTGATCTGAATGTTGTTGTGTTATGAAATGATTATTCAGGTTGGAGAATGAGCATTTGAACAATGTTGGAAAATTTCGAGCGGTGAAATCGGTACCGTTACCGTTTAGCTATGAGGATGGATACAAGAGCCTATAATTCGTTTATTGATTTATGATAATAGTGAAAGCAGGCTGTATATAATCACCAGTTTTATGTCACAAAGGGAACAGTTTTGTGGTTCAGTTGACATGTTCATTTCTTTATTTATTTATATATTTATTTATTTTTTGATAGCGAGTTGGTAATTTAGAAATCAAGATGTAAATCATGGATGAATTTGAGAGTCGTTTAATATTTTTTACAATGAATTTCTTTTCCCATGGACCTTGATAGGTGTTGGCACCCTTTGGAACCCTCGTTGTTAGAGGCTTTGTTCTTAATGAAGTTTAATTTAATTTAATACTGGCGATTGCAATAAACTCAAATAAATATATATTTTCCGCACCTCCATGACTTGTTTAATCAAATTACTATCACTATAATATCTCAATGGAGTGTCATCCTTGATTAACTAAAACAAACAACAAACGTCCATGAAACACAATTTCTTATTTCTCATGATATTAGACTTATTAAGATAACTTCTCTCTTTTTCTCTTTTTTTCTTGCTTGAAATCTTTTCTTTTTTTTTTTCTTATTTATTTTCTACTTTGTTGCTTACTTGTTTTTATTGTTTCACACGGATTCAAGGATTTGAATCCGACCTAGTTATGTGCTTTGTGAATCGTGATTATGTGTTGCTCTGCTCTTGATTTCGGCATTGTACGTAGTCAAGTCATGTTGGTTAATCTCATAGTCGAAAAACACACCTCGCAAAACTTCACCACTTAATTGATCGAGTCTTCAAAGATCTAATATCAATAGTTAACCCAAACACAATTAAGAAGTTCAAAAGAACAAAAACAGTTTGTTCGATCTATACTATATTAATCACCGGAAAAGCTTGTTGCATAAGTTAGCGAGTAGGGAGTGGTAGTGGCGAGGAGGATACGAGGTAGACATGGGCAAATCAAATAATCAGTTTTTTTTTAACCGGTTTTTTATTTAACCGGTTTTTATGTTTATAATTTAAACCGGTTTTTTTTTTATTTGGACCGGTTTTTTAACCGGTTTTTTTAGCTTGAAAAAAAAATCGGTTTTTTATCCTTTTTTTTAACTGGTTTTTTGTTTTGCAACATCAATTTTGTATGTTTGAGATTTAATTGGTTATTCACTATTAAAGTTCAAATCAACTAAAAAAATAAAAATAAAACATGTTTAACTTTCAATTACATATTACATTTTTTAATCAAAAGTTCAACATCTCTCACAAACTTTAATCCACATCCTCAATCTTATAAATTAAATATACTAAAACACTAGTTTTTGCAATGATTCTAGTATCCGTCTAGTCTTCTTCCCCTGATTCGGATCCGTCTTCTTCTTCGTCGGTCATTGGGTTCGTCACTCCGCCATCAACCTCGTTCTCGTACAATTCGGCATCATTATCCAATTCCCCCTCTAGTGAGCGTTTGTCTTGTGCTCTATCTTTCGCATCCAAGTAATCCTTTAAGCAAATCGACATCTCCACAGCCGAAGCGGTTAGTCGAGTCCTTCGTGTCGATATCACCCTGCCACTAATAGAAAAAGCAGATTCCGAAGCTACGGTGGAAGCTTGGACCGTTAGTAAATCT
Organism: Tagetes erecta; assembly: GCA_030867185.1. Taxonomy (NCBI): domain Eukaryota; kingdom Viridiplantae; phylum Streptophyta; class Magnoliopsida; order Asterales; family Asteraceae; genus Tagetes; species Tagetes erecta. The sequence goes on along the minus strand of CM061487.1, from coordinate 94,766,879 downwards.
CGGGCCATGGAGGCTAGGATCGGAAATTGATCTTCCTTACCTTTCCACCAAGCCAACAAATCAAAATTCTTCACTTCTTTTTTAGAAAAAGTATTTAAAAAATTTGTTGTACAATATATCCCAAATTCGCTACTTGGACTAGAAGTTCGTTGACGTTTATTAGCATCACTAACAAAAGAGCTAAATAACTCAAAATCCGACCCCGGATCTTCACTATCCATTGAATCATTAATGTTTGAGCTTTCACCAAATTGCTTCAAATAAATATCAAACATGCTTGAAAAAGTTTTGTTAAAATTATCTTTTAAACGTTGAGAAAAGTTTGGGTCTTCCTTAGTGTTTAAATCCAATTCGTTTGCAATTTTATCAATAAAAGATTCGGTACCCAAAACATTTATGCAAGGGTTTAACGCGGCGGCGCAACTAAAAACCGGAGGTATTTTTTGAAAATATTTTTTAAATTTTTCCTTCATTGGAGGTACCATTAAAGAATATGGTACACCTCGAACCTCCAACTTGCTTAGTTCTTGACACATTAAAAATAACTTATGAAGTACTAAAGAACTCGTTGGATAGTAAACTCCGGATAAAGCTGTTGTTGAGGTTTTAAAAACTTCTAACATATTGGTTACAACTTCAATAACGGTCCAAGACGAAGGAGGGTAAGTTGTAACCTTACCACGAGTTTCCAAAACACTATGAAAGGCTATTAAACTTTCTTTTTGTTCAATAGCCTTTTCAAACATTTTACAAGTGGAGTTCCAACGTGTAGGCATGTCCCAATTTGGGCCTAGATATTTGGAACCCGCATCTTTACAAAACTTGCGATATTTACTATGTCTTTGATTATTGCTATATATATCGCGTAACATTCTTTTAAAACCTTCCTTTTGTGACTCAATAACTTTTAAACCGTCTTGAACGGCCAAATTTATGATGTGTGCAACACAACGGCTATGAAAAAAAACACCTTCACAAATCGGTTTATATTTTAACTTTAAATGTGTTACCGCAACCGTATTGTTGGAAGCATTATCAAATGATATCGTTAAAATTTTGTCTTGCAATTTATAAGTTTGAATAACTTTATCAATAGTTTTAAAAATATTTTCACCGGTGTGAGGATAATCGAACATTTGAAACGCAATCGTACGTTTCATCATTTGCCATGAATCGGGTTCAACCCAATGTGCGGTGACACAAATGTAAGAATCCGGTGACCCATGTTGTGACGACCAAACATCGCTAGTTAAATTCACACCGGTTTTTAAGTTTTCAAAATAAGAAATTAATTCATTTTTAGCTTCTTTCCATTTTTTTAAACAATCCCTTCTAAGAGTAGCACGACTTACATGAGTATAACGTGGTTGTAGAGTTCTTTGAATAACCCGAGTCAAATCTTCGTTGTCGAAATGGCCGAAAGGCAAGCTTTTTCTTATCACCAAATTGCCAAATTCCTCCCGAACCGCATCAACATTGTACACAAACATGTTTCCACCGTGTGCTATCGAAGCTTGACCGGGAGCACCTTCTCTTTGTAACACCTTGCAACTAGGCTTTTCTATATGGGTTCTCAAAGACGAGTTTGCATCTTTTTGGTAAAATTTACCACAATATTTGCAACGCGCCTTTTGAACACCCGAGGCCAACTCACATATATCATAGTGTTTCCATATATCTTGGTTCCGCTTAGTTGGAATAATCCGAACAACATCGTTGCTTGTAGAAGCACCAACATTAGTCGAAGATTGAGACATACCGGTTGCCATTTCAAACGAGATAATATTATGTTTTTGAAAGATTAGAGAGTATTTTGAAGTGGTGTAATTGAACCAAAACACACCACCTATTTATACTATCACATTAAGGTTAAAATTGAAAAAATAAAATTTGTACAAGTTAATAACGGCTATAATACTAACGGTTAAATATATTAACGGCTATAATACTAACGGTTAAATATATTAACGGCTATAATATTCTAACGTCATTTTTAGCATTAGATAAACAATTCAGTGTTTGATTCACAATTAATGGCTAATGTTTTTGGCCCATATAAGCAAACTCAACATCATTGAACATTTACAAGATCTATGTTTTTGGGCCCATATATAATTAAAAAAAACTGTTCTTTTAACCGGATAAAAAACCGGTTTTTTTTTCAACTTGATAAAAACCGGTTTAAAAAAAAACTGATCCTGATAAAAAAAAACCGGTTTTTTAAATAACTAGTTCGGATAAAACCGATTCAAATAAAAAAAACCGGTTTTTTTGCCCATCTCTAATACGAGGGTCAAAGTGGGGATGCTCGTGGACGAGGTTGAGAACTCGTGGAAGAGGTCGTGGTGTGAGGGGGAGAGCTGAGGAGGAGACGAGGAGGACACCTCCTCTGACGAGGAGGAAGCTCATCTTCCTCGTCTCTCCCTCCTGGTTCCGAATACATGCCAAATTAGTCTCATCTTGAAATGGGACCCTAAAATAAATCACGCGGTATACAATCAAATTTGTTCGACTCGCCGTTCAAACAAAAAAAAAAAAAAAAATTTGTTCGACTCTTTTGTATTATAGTAAACAACCACCCCATCACATCACATCACATCACATCACATGACACTATTTGTACCAAACTAACATACATGCAATTAAAAAAACTTCAAATCAAATCACTAAATTATCAACTTAATTCTTATAAATATTTCAAAACCAAGTATCCTAATCCAAGTTAACACAACAATCACCCTTAATTTGGATTGGATCAACATGTTGTTCTTATTAATCATAACCAAAACGAGTTTTGATCAATTTATTACTCTTGCTTCTTTTTGCTAGCTTGATATACTTTTTTACTTATCTTGTTTCTTTTGCTTTTTATCGTTTTTTGACTTTTTTTCTCCTTGTTTTCTTTAATCTTAATTTATTTCGTCCTTACTTTCTTTTTTATATTATTCTTATTACTTCACGAAACCATACAAAACATAATTTTCGTTTAAATCCAACTAAAAACTATATTCTTTCATTTTATTATCTATTTCCTCTAGTTGACCCTTTTTCATATATCTACATGTTTTCGTTAATTGTCCCATTGTGTTGATTTTAAAATTAAAACTTAACACGACAACGGCTTATCAAAAGCTATACATAGACGAAGACCGTTTCTATTGAATATTACTTTATGTTTTTAATAATTAGGCTATGTGTAATGATACAATGGATAACGCCTCATTTTTCAGTCCACATCAGATTATATATATGCATCAATTTCAAAAACAAGAGGGGTGATGTGGATAACACCTCACCCAGTTTTGACCACCATAACGGGGCGGTGTGCTAGGTGACAGTAGGTGTTATAGGTGCTTATAGTGTCCCACTACGCATGGTCTTACCATTAACACCACGCGCGTGGATCATCTTAAACATTCAATGACATTGAAAAACTAATATGGAAACTATGAAGGTTTTGAGGTATATATACCTAGCTTAACTCTCATTAACTTCATATAAACGTCACGTTACCTGCTTTATCTTCTTTTCACTTCACATCAAAGAAATTGACACATTGCCAAACGTCCTTTACCGCCATGCAAAAGCAGTGAGCCGGTGACGTGGTGTTTCCTCCGTTAACGGTTGTCATCTGAGATTAACAGGGAAGGCGTGAGCCAATATGCTTTAGATGTTTTTGATATCTCAGCTCGATTATTAAAAATTAAAATATTGTATTGAATTGAATGGTCTATTATTTGACTATTTGTATGTGTTGAAAACTAGTAGACGTTTATGGAATAGTCTCTGTTTGTATTATATTTGGTCAAACAAATTAAAAATACAGGTATATATTGACTTGATAATTATTTATTTATTTATTTTGCTCCATTTATAAAAACTAATCTTATAATACTATCATTTGTGACGATAATATTTATTAAAGTTTTCGAATTTTAATATCTTATATTTTAAGGCGTTGAGTTATTAAAAGATACGAGTATTTTATATCTCTTTTGGTTTTATCGAAACTTTTCAAAATTATTACGGAGTACTATTTTCTACACATTACACTATTATTTTTCTTACAGATAAAGCTCACTAGTTATATCTTAACCTTTTAACTATCTAAACTTTAACGTAAATTGTAATGTGAAATAATACATATTTATATTTAACGGGTATAATAAATAGTTCGTTATAACTTTAAGTCTTATGCATAAAGACAGCTTCATTCACATAATTATCGTAAACATTTTGCTTCATGTTCAATCAAACGAATAATTATGTGGAATTGGTGTAAATTTTTTTTAACACGTGGGGTTGTAGTTGTGTTTTACAACACAATAATAGTAATTAACCTTTAATGTCGGGTGGTTTGTCCCATTTATAGTACTTTAAAAATTAAAATGTGTTTGTTCGTAACACAACTAACAGGATAGTCTGATAGTAAGCATAATACTTTAAAAGTTAAAATTGTAGAAGTTCAATTCAAGAAGTTCATACTGACCGGTAATCAGTTTATCATAAAAAAAAAAGTTATAGGAATCGACGCTAGAAGAAAAACCATATTTGAGGTTTGATATCCCTCACCCACTTGGATTAAAAAGATCGAACACTAGATAAGACTAAGCCAAATCCCTTTAATTAGAATTAGTTAGTTGAAGTTACCATACGAGTCATTACTTTGTTCATACTTTACTTTATAAAATTGCATATATTCAAAAAAATACTAGATTATAACTCATGTGACATATAGATATGGATACAAAAACTTATACAGTTCAATTATATTTGTATTAAATAAAAACATATTACATCTACCTATTCTAATAATTGAGTAACACATCCACATGTCACCATTTTAACTACTCCACATAAGATTTTGCTTAGGTGTCATGTTTTAAATTAATTTGATGGAGAATTTTTAGATGGGTCATGGTATGCTCCATATTTGAAATAACCCGATATGTTTAAATTAAAAATTCACAAATTATCATCAATTATCTCCTAACCCGATATGTTCAAATACAAAATTTACCAATTATCATGATCTATATCTTAACCCGATATGTACCAAGTATCATGAATTATCTCCTAACCTGATATGTTCAAATAAAAAACTTATCAATTAATATGATTTATCATAACCCGATATGTTCAAATTAAAGTTTTACCAATTATCATTAATTATCTCATAACTCGATATGTTCAAATAAAAAAATTAACAATTATCATGAATTATCTCATAACCCGATATGTTCCAATAAAAATTTACCAACTATTATAAATCATATCCTTTATTGTAACATATGATTTTTTATATGAATATATTTGTAAATATCCAAATCGATTTAATAAGAGATATGTTAAAAATAAATTTGATATGTAAATTGAGTTAAAACCTATAAAACTAAAATCCGTGTAGTACACGGGTACTAATCTAGTTTAAATATAAAATAAAATAATGTTACATTTACAAGTTACAAATGCATATGTATAAGTGCAATTTCTTTTCGATTTTACTAAAATTTTATTTTACATTTTTAACTCAAATTTTTTCTTATTTGTTTGGTAAATATTTTTTATTTATATTTTTACCACTTTATCTTTTCAGACTTTATTGTTTTGGCTTCGATTTTGACTTCTTTTGGTTAAAATCAAAAGTAGTTTTTTTATTATTTTGAAAATAACAGTTATTGCAGTGTATCAAATAATTAAAAAAGAAGTCTAATACAGTAAGGGCTTGTTTGTTTACCTCTTAATGGTTCAGTTCAGTGCTAACCATTTAGCATTCAGCATTCAGAGCGTTTGTTTCAGAAAAAAAAATAGTCTCAGAATGGTTCAGTTAAGTGCTGAATGGTTAATAGACTGGGAGGTGCTGAATGAAACTGAATGAAGCATATACTAACTTTATACGCATCTGAAGTTGTTGTATCCCAACATCCTTCTTATTGATGGAACCTTAATGGTTCAGACCTCTTAAACATTCAACACTTAATGATTCAGATTTTATCAAACAGCCCCTAAGTAGAAGTAGCATGAATCTATAATCTAGCACAGAGAAAACTACGGAACAAATTCATTTCATTAAAAATAAGTTAACAAATAACTAATTAGTAATTATCCTTATTATTATTATATATTAAAAGGAAAATGTATTTCATAGTGTAGTTTTATTTTTAAATTTTTGTCACAAATTTGTTTTTAGTTTACAACTTTGGTCGTTGCCTTTAGTGCATGTAGTAAGGTATTCCATAGTGTTGTTTTGGTTTTAAGATTTTTACTACAAATTTGTTTATTATTTACAACTTTGACCCTTGTCTTTAGTGCATGTGTTTGACGCATGTGGTAAGGTAATCTATAGTGTAGTTTCGGTTTTTTGGACTATAGCCAAAAGTTTGTTTTTTGGTCTATAACTTTGGTCATTTCCTTTAGTACATATGTTTGATGCATGTGATACAAGTTGTTCCAACAACGTGTTTTACCTTGATACATAAAGTTATATACAACTCACTTTAGCAAGAATTTCCTTTTTGTTACCTTTTCTTTCAGTTTATAGTAGTCCCTTTTTTCATAGAGAAAGAGAAAGATGATGAAGTGTGTGAAGTATGATATCGTCTCCCGTCGGTTTCCGTCGCGCTGTAGGTTATGGTCGCCGGACGATGTTTATATCGATTGTTACCATATGTGTATGTGGATGTTAATATCAGTTGTTACTGTGTTTTGTATACTTACACGTATTGTAAACCGTAATAGCAACTCTTGCGCAACGTGCGAGATGCCGTATAAATATAGTTTACCTAAAACTTTAAAATTTCATAGATATTTATATTTATGATATATTATATGTACCCATAATCAATATTTCTTTTTCATAATAAACTAACTCATTTTATTAGAATAGGTAATCACTGTAAAAATTTCGTCTATTTGACCATAGTAAAACTTCGAATCTAAAATTGAAACTGTCTATTAAAAAAGGAAGTTAAATATGTAAATGAAACGAAAATCTATCTGGTTAACATACTTAAATATTCAATCCCTAAAATATTAAATTGATTACTAAAACCTATATTGCAAGTGGTCACTATAACAAAAAGTTAAAATTTCCATTTTAATGGTTAATTAATGAAACCATCAAATTGAATTTAATAGCATGTCACATTAATTTTTAAAGGTTAACGACTTAATCTAATAATCGAAGATAATTATAGATTGAAATTTTAATCAAGTAATTATTTTTATATCATCAAACAAAAAAATAAGACTTAAATACATAAATAGGCTCTGTGGTTTATTCAAAGTAACATGTTTAGGTACTAAATTTTTTTTGTTGCAAAGTCAGGTATTGGTCTTTCAAATTGTAACGAGTTTGGGTATTAACACTAACATAAGTTAGTTTTTTTGTTAACTTAAAGGACATTTTAGTCATTTCACATATGATAGACTAATAATATAATATGATTGTTTATGTAAACATATATATCTATGAACTAAATTTGTAATGCATCCAAATTATATCCATCTATCCTGCTCTATCACACACACACACACAGTCACTTACTCTCTTCTCTCTCATTTCTCTCAACAACCACTCCCCTCAGTTCTCATCTTTCTTAAAACAACCATCCCCATCATACTATTTCAAATCATCACTCGAAAAATGAATACATAGCATATATTGCCACCATCACTTCTTCCAATCAGCAACACCCACCGCTACTAACAACAATGAATGTTTTCAAAAGGGTTTTTTTAGCTATTGGTCTCCATAAAGGCTTTAGAGTTTCGAGTATGGTTAGGTGATGATGAAGACAATGCAAGGCAATGGTGGTTTCAGTTCTGGTTTATAGTATTGTAGGCGAATATGCACGAAGGTATTGAAAGGGGTGGAGGAAAAGATAATAAAGAGATGATGGCGATAAAGATTATGTTATGATGAACAGTGGTGATGGTTTTCAGATTTGGTTTCCGGCAAGGTGGTGTTGTTGTAGCCAATGGTGCTGGCGATTGCCAAAATAGTGGGTTTGATGAAAAGGGGATCGGTTAAGGTGTGTGCGTTGACAAATGTTATAGGGTTAAAAAGGGCTTTGATTTACGGGGTTTTTGATTTGGTGATGGTGACCGACAGTGATAATGGTTGGTTGGCGGTGCACAGCGACGATGGTGGCTGAAGGGGAGGCCAATTGTGGTGGCTTGGGTGTGGTTGTGTTGATGAAAAATTACATATAATATAAAAATATAAAACTGTATTAAATAAATTACAAAACCAGTCCCTCATCAAACTATTTTGATAAGTAACAATCCTTCATGTGTGAAATGACTAAATTGCCCTTCAAGTTAACAGAAAAACTAACTTTTGTTAGTGTTAATACCCAAATTCGTTACAATTTAAAAGACCAATACCTAGGCTTGCAACAAAAAAAATTTAGTACCTAAACATGTTACTTTGGATAAACCACAGATCCTATTTGTGTATTTAAGTCAAAAAATAAGCATGTTTTGCTTATTAAGAATTAGATTAAATCAACCATATAAATGGTAGTTGTAGAATAATCACAAACAAAAAAATCATTTAAATTGGCTATATATATAACTAGTTTAGTGACCGCGCTATGCTCGGGAAAATAATACCCAGATGATTTTAACGATATTCATGGGGCATGGAGGTTCCAATTAATTTTTAGACAAAACCGTTATAAAACCGAAACACAAGATTTATTTAAAAACTGTTTTTTTATTATAGCAATATTATACTTAAATTAAAGAGAATTAAATACTTAGTTTTATAATGTAATTTAAAAAAAAAAAATAATATCGTATAAAAAGTTATTGATGGTTAAAAGATACTAAGGTATTTAATTATAGCATATTACTAATTTGTTCTTAAGTTTCATTTATATACCTTATTAAATATAAACCGACATGTGCACACCGTAGTAAAAAGGGTTGAAAATGTAATTATTCTTAAGTTTTTCTGGTTTCTCCTAAATATTTGGGGTTCAAAATGTAATTCGTTTTATTATAATATATTATATAGATTATGTATAATATTTTAATTATAAAATTATTATTATGAGATAAACTCTCAAATAATGCCAAACAAGCAAAACAACTTTAAATAGTTGACACATAAACAAAATCCATTTTCCTATATTATATAGAAGATATTTTTAAGTTTGGCCGACTAAATATAATATATTAGTTTATAAGAGTGTATGTAAAATTCTTTCAGAAAATAATATGTTTTCAAAAGGTATACTGAGTATCTTGGTGAAATATCGTCTATATAAAATTTAAATTTGAATTTGAATTTTAATATATATCATACTAGTTTAGTGTTCACGTTACGTTTGGGAACACAATTCAAGTGATGGTTTTAAGGATGTTCATGAATGTTCCATTTAGTTTTGAGACAAAACCGTGGTAAAACGGAACACATGATATATTTTTAAAAATTAGATTTGTAGTATAGCAATATTATATTCAAATTAAAGAGAATAAAGTGCTTAGTTTTATGGTGTAGTTTATTTTTTTAAAAAAAATCATATAAAAATGTTATGTATATTTATAAAACACTGAGGTCTTTAATTGTATGTTATTATTAACTTTATCCATAAGTTTCATTTTTAAACTCTATCAAATATAATCCGACTGACGTACACCCCTTGTAGTAAAGGGTTAAAAATATAAATACTCTTAAATTATTCAGAATTCTTCAAAATATTAGAGGACAAAAAATGTAATTAGTCTTATAATAATAAATTTTATATACATATTTTAACTAAAAAATCATTATTGTGAGATAATCTCTCAAATAATGTCACATAAGCTAAAAGCTATGAAAAGATGCTACATATGATTTTTTTGTTTTGATATATTATATAAGGATTTAATATTATTTGTATGAATATATATACAATTAATCATAAAAATTATTAAATTAATAATTCAAAATAATTTATTAACTTTTAAAGAATTAAGATTATAAAAAGATTTAGTAGCTAGATTGATGTTAATTTTCCATAAATGCAACATCCATGCAAGAAGCCAACACAATCATTAAAAGAATCCAATATATATCCCACTTAGCTACCTATTCATGCATAAAGTTAATTTCCCAGCTCATTACTTGTCCTCTTATATCGCCTTATATATTTATTTAATAATTAATAATATATTTACTGTACTTTGGGTTTTGTGTTGGCTGGTCAATGCAGCTGGCTGCACCTATTTTCCAGTTTGATGTGCTACTTTTATTTGTGTTTTGTTCCTTTTATTGGTGCGGTTACCTTTCTTCGGTCCACTCAACCCACCAACTCACTCTTTCTACCCTTTATAGTTTATTGGTATATTGGTTTTCACTGGTCCCAACTATTACATGTTGTCTTTTATCGGTCCCAACTATTGAATTGGCTGTCAACGGTCCCAACTTTTATCGCTTTGGTAACCATTGGTCCCGTCGTTAAATTTTTTAACGCCGTTAGTTTTTTTTTTCAAATTCAATACCGATGTTATAAGCTTTTTGATTGTAACTATAATATAAGTCGATTGATGGAAAAGTTACCTCAAAACGGCGCTCCAAACAACGAAATAGTGCTTCAATCGGGTATTTAAACCTAACGCTACTTCAATCGGATGTAAAAAATTTATCGTTCAGAGAGCCTTTTCGAAAAAAAAAATTCATCAATCGACACGTATTATCCTTCCGATCAAAAGGTCTTAAACATCGGTCTTGAATTTGGAAAAAACTTAACGGCGTTAAAAAAAATTTAACGACGGGACCAGTGGTTACCAAAGTGATAAAAGTTGGGACCGTTGACAACCAATTTAATAGTTGGGACCGGTAGAAGACAAAAAGCAATAGTTGGGACCAGTGAAAACCAATATACCTAGTTTATTCTAGCTTACTCGTTTGTTTCAGTCTTTTAATCATTTAACATTTAATGATTCAAACTGTTTGTTTCACGAGTAGATGTTTGAATGGTTCAGACTGTTTGTTCCGCAAGTAGATGTCTGACTGGTTCAGACATTTCACATTTATGTCCGAATGGTTAAGCAATATACTGAGTCTGAATGGTTAAGACCTTTTATTTGAATTGTTCAGACCTCTTACTGGTACAACACTTAATAGTTCAGAATTCTTATTAGTTCAACACTTAATAGTTCTGACTGCTTACTGGTTCAACACTTAATAGTTTAGACCTCCTATAGGTTTAACACTTACCCATTTAAAAGTTACCAAAAAGCCTGGTCTTTTTTTAATCTTTTAGTACTTAACAACGTACAGTGGGAATGAATGAAGCTGGAAGCTAGCATGTTGGTTCATTCTTTAGCTTAAAATTAAGGTAAATTAACTAACTAGCTACAACACTATATATACAACTCAGATTTGGTCATTCAAAACCAAACCAACAATGAAGTTTGGAAAAGAGTTTGCTTCACAGACAGTACCTGAATGGCGAGAAGCTTATATCAATTATAAGTATCTCAAGGCTCTTTTGAAAGAAATCTTGATTTTTCGACAACGACGGTGTAGGTTACCTGAGAATAGTCAGGTGAACCCAAAGCCGCGGTTGAAGAGACGAGTGTCCCTTAACTTTAGAGCGTTTAGTGGACTAACTAATAATAGTCCAAGAAAATATAAAGAAGATCATGAAGTGATTGTAGTAAATACAATGCAGCAAGATGAAGAACAAGGGCGAAGTTCTTCTACTTACCACACGATTTTTCTTCGGTCTTCGGAAGAAGGAGGGGATTTGGAGCTTGTGTTTTTTAAAAGACTTGATGATGAGTTTAATAAAGTGGTGCATTTTTATAAAACTAAAGTGGAGGAGGCAGTGAAACAGGCTGAAGAGTTGAATGTACAAATGGATGCTCTTATTGCTCTTAGGATCAAAGTTAATAATCCGTTAATGGAAACGATTCAAGAGTCGAAGACGCGTGAAGAACATCATGATATTAATGAACACAAGACGGCTTCTTTGGATGTTTTAAACCGCGTAAAGATTAATGCCACAAGGGAAACACCAAGATCCACTGTGAGAGGTGTTTTCAATAGTTTAAATGTAGACTTGAACTATAGCAAAAGTGAAGTTAAAGATGCTCAAGGGAAGTTAAAGCAGGCTTTTATTGAGTTTCATGAAAAACTTCGGTTTCTAAAGAATTACGCGTAAGCATTGATGTATAATTAACCGCTTTAAATACGACATAAAGATTTAATTCCAACATGTAACTGAATTGTGTGTTGTTGTTGATCAAATTAACCAGTTTTCTGAATCAATTGGCTATCTCCAAGATAATGAAGAAGTATGATAAGGTGGGTGATGTTTGGTTTTAGACTTTAGTCATATATATGCATGTGTGTTGTGTTTTCAATTGCTGACTTGGATTTGTTATTGCAGATCACATCAAGAAATGCTTCTGATGCTTATTTGGGGATGGTTGAAGAATCACAATTGAGCCAATCTGATGAGGTACATATATTATATATGAGTTTTTGTAATATTTATATATGCATGCAAATGTTTTTCTTTGATTGTATATATAGCTTAGTAACATATTATTTGTTTTGTTACATTACTAGGATTAAGTCAACGCTTATTGGGTTCATAGTTTTATTTTTTAATGGCAAACTCATGCATAATCTACACGTACTAATTGTAATTTACATCAATTCGTAAAAAACGGAGCTTGAACCCTTGACCTCAAGGGAACATCACCACTAAATCCAATGGAATGGCTTAGGTGTATATATAAACACCACAAGAAAAAGGTCCTATGGCGAGGACACATTTGCCAAGGAAAAAGCCGGTCGCTATAAATAGCCTCTATTCTAGCGGCCAATTGTGGTCGGCAAAAGGGATTAAAAATTCGTCTTTAAAAGCCTCTATTCTTGTAGTGAAATTTAAGAATATTTTAAACCAAACCCTAAACCAATGTAGTCAGATTCAAAGGAAAAACCCACCTCAAAATACAAATTATTTTATGAGTAAATTACAAAAAAGGTCCTTTAAATATATAGCAACTTAAAGATTTCATCCTTTATCTTCAATAACTACAATAAACATTCTTTATGTTAAGGGTTTGTAACATATTAGGTCCTTTTAAGCTAACAATGTTAAATATTCTGTTAATTTTTTTAAAATTACCCAAAATACCCTTAACATCAAAATAAAAATAATAACTTCAACTTCATCACTATTAATAATCTTAATTCCCAATTCATCATCTTCCACCCTACCCTCACCGCACTATTGAATATGATTTGCAAGGTTTATATACTTCAAAAATCTCAATTTTACTTATATCAATTGTATTATGTTCTTTATCAATTATACATCAATTCGAAATACTTTGACAGTGAATTCAGAGAATGATATACAGTGTAATAGTCTAGTGGAACTAGGGGAGAAGGAGCGAACCTTGAAAGTAGGGCCAGAATCCCCCATGAATGAGTCTACTTTTGAAATTGTTTATCTCCTAAATTAGATTGAATATCTTTTGTTCTTGAGATACAACAATCTTTTCCATATCTTTTGATTTACCTTCTCATCACCAATTTCAAACCCAGAGAACATGTCAATTTAATTGAAAAAGTTACGGTAGGAACAAGAAAATTTGCGAAGTTTAATCCAGATCGTAAAGCACAAAAAGTAACTAACAATTTTGGATAATTAATTCATCTTAATAAGAACGATAATTAAAGTCTTCTCAAGTATCACAAAGAAGAACTCAAATGGAAATGATCCATCTGAGCTTAGAACTACATAAATTAGGGGATATTTTTTTGCAAATGAGAGTGGTTAGTGGTTACATACAAATTTGATGAAAACCGAGAAAGAGATTTTGATTTGACCAAAACTAAGAAAATGATTTAGACTTTTAACTAAAACCCAAATGGAAAAGAGAGATTGAGGTGAAAAACAAATGTAAATGGTAAATGTCTGCTTGAAACGAACGAATAAGGGGAAGATTGAAAGAAAAGTGGTGGATAAGGATAATTAAGCTAAGGGTAAACTCGTCATTTAACACTTCATTTAACAAAATATTTAACACCTGTTAGGTTAAAGGATCTAATATGTTACAAACCCTTAACATAAAGGACGTTTACTGTAATTATTAAAGATAAAAGATGAAACCTACAAGTTGTTATATACTTAAAGGACCTTTTTTGTAATTTACTCTTATTTTATTTACCGGTCCAGTTAGTTTATTAGGATGGCAAGCCTAACCCATATGTGATATGTCCTTGATCACAAACTACATTCAATTTGTCCCATTCGATCCATATCAATTGTGTGAGGTTACTGGTAACCGATTTATGGTAACCAATCCTTTTCCTTAGTAGCTAGTGCCATGTGCAATATTGGCTAGCTAGTGATAGCTAGCTAGGGATGTTTGTTGAAACCAACCAAACCATCCAATACGAAGAGATCAAGTCGCTTACCTAGACTGGTTTGAGTCGAAAACAGTCCGGTATCGATAGTCTTTTATTTTTATTTTATGATTTAGAACATGCATGGAACCAGAAATGTAACCGACCATCCGCTGGGCCCTGTCAGGGTAAAAAATTCGGGCCCTAAAGTGTAAAGTTAGCAACTCGTTACACAATGTTGACAATTGACGAAAACCTGAACCCGTTCGTCCACTCCCACCCCAAAAAAACTAAACACTCACCCTGACCCCTAAACCTAAAAGTTAAACCCAAGTTTTTTTTTTAGGAACCTTTTGAGGATCACTCCTTCCTTCCTTAGCTATAATGGTCACTTAAACCACCAGGGCAAAACTTGTTTGGTTTGTTGTATGAGTGTATGACTTGTATCATTAAACTTGTTTGATTAGGTATATTCTCTTTTTAATATAAAAAGTAGTTTGGTTTAACGTGATGCAATCACTAAAGTGATGAAAATATGAATGATTGTATGCTGATGATGGTGTTGCTGAGTTGGATTGATGAAAAGATGAACGATGGTATGTTAATGTAACGCTGAGTTGGATTGTGGTATGATAATGAGATGGTGAATAGCTAGCCTAACAAGTTAACTTAGTACAACAAGACACTTTTGCTATCAGACTCATACAAAAAGTAGAGTAATTAAAAGACAAGTGTGTTCATTATTCGAATCAGACTCACAGATACGTGAAACTCAAATCGAATCATGGATTTGAATTCGACTTTTAAATAACTGCATCACGTCTTAAAAATGAATCCCTGGCTTATAAGATGTTGTGTCTGACTTTTAACCTTCAGGTTGCTAAACTCATAGAGAGAGTTGAATCAGCATTCATAAAGCACTTCTGTAAAGGAGATCGCAATCGAGGAATGAACACCTTAAGGCCGAAATCCAAAAGAGAGAAACATCGAGTTACATTCTTAGTCGGTAAGTTATGACTTATGACGACAGCGCAACAAAACTATTATAGACTTGTTAGCACAACTTAACAACTTATTTTCTTTATGCTGCAGGTTGCTTCTTTGGATGCTCATTAGCACTTGTTGCAGCCATCATCACAAGTATACATGCAAGAGATCTTCTAAATGGTGAAGGAAAAACTAAATACATGAACACCATCTTTCCGCTCTACACATTATTCGGGTTTATGGTGTTACACATGCTCATGTATGCTGGAAATGTATACTTTTGGACACGTTATCGCGTCAATTACTCATTTATATTTGGATTCAAGCAGGGGAAAGAATTGCGTTTTAAACAAGTTCTGCTCCTCAGTTTTGGTCTATCAGTACTCGTTCTTGCAGCCGTACTCGCAAATCTTGAAATGGAAATGGATCCAGAAACTCAAAGTTACAAAGCATTGACTGAGTTACTCCCTCTGGGCTTAGCCATTGTAAGAATCAATCCGTTGCTCGTTACACGTTCGTGTATTTGAGTTTCGAACTGATTTTAAACTCTGTTTTGCAGGCTGTGGTTTCGATAGCAATCTGTCCGTTTAATATCTTGTATCGAACAAACCGTTTCTCCTTCTTGGTCTCTTTATGGCACTGCGTTTGTGCTCCGCTTTATATGGTCACTCTCCCTGATTTTTTCTTGGCTGATCAGTTAACTAGTCAAGTAAGATTCAAAAACAGCTCAAAAATAACCAAAAGTATAGATTAATTGATCAAGAAACTAAAAAGTTACGATTTTTTTATGATTCCAGGTTCAGTTATTGAGGAATGTCGAGTTCTACGTATGTTACTATGGCTGGGGAGATTTCAAGAAGAGGGACGCGGCGACTTGCAACGACAGTAACATTTATAAAACTCTTTCTATAGTTATTGCTGTTGTGCCATACTGGATTCGACTCCTACAGGTACTTAATCTACTCATGCATTGTCAAGTTGCACAATACGACGACCCATGGATGATTGTGTTTCTAAATTATCTAATATAGAAGTTGTTGATTATCTTTTGTGTAGTGCATACGTCGCTTTTGTGAAGGGAGCGATACGACACAAGCTATGAATGGACTCAAATACTTATCTACCATTGCTGCTGTTGTTACAAGGACCATTTATACTCAAAACAGAGGAACAACCTTGAAAATCGTAGCTGCGTCAACCTCGGGAGTTGCAACAATTTTCAGCACCTATTGGGATCTAGTGATGGATTGGGGTCTACTATGCAAAGATTCGGAAAATCCATGGTTAAGAGACAAGCTTATCTTGCCGAACAAATCTATCTACTTCATAGCAATGGTAGTTAACTAGTTACTAATAAGCAATCTACGTATACAAATAACGACCCGTTTAAGATGAAATTATCCTTTTGGATCTTAACTTAAGTAATGTAACTTGCAGGTATTGAATGTGATACTAAGACTTGCCTGGATGCAAACTGTACTAGATTTTCATGAAGCTTCTTTCCTCCATAGAAATGCTCTAATCGCGATAGTTGCGAGTTTGGAGATCATTCGGCGTGGCATATGGAATTTCTTCAGGTTTAATTCCATTCCTGACTGTGAATAAATAAAATCATTAGCATTCAAACATAATCTAAACCTTGTATTTGGTAAATAATTCAGGTTGGAGAACGAACATTTGAACAATGTTGGGAAATTTCGAGCTGTCAAGTCAGTGCCGTTACCTTTTAGTTATGAGGACCAAGACAAGGATCTGTAGTTCGTGTTCCCGCAGTTGTAAAGAGTTACATGTTGTGTGTTGCATAAACAAAAATATAAAAAAATGTATTTATTTGTTCGAATGAGATATTCTTCACGTAAACACCAAGCTCATATACCAAAATGACACTTGCTGACTTGCACCAATGTTCAATATAAAGTAAGGTTACAAAAACCGAAAAAAATCCAACAAAAAGATTCATACAATACCAAAATATGCACATATCCAAATCAATCATACTTATTCTAAAACAGTGTTTAAAAACAATATCAGTTACTTGGGAGAGTGAGCATCATCACAATCTGGTTCTGATTGGGTATCAGTTATAGCTCCAGTGTCATCAGTATCCTGGTTGCCAAAAATAGACGCAAATGATAACGGATTTGAGGTGGAGCTTTCTTTCTTAAGACCCTTTATGGTTCGGATTGCATCAACTGTGCGTCTATACACATCCGAGCCACCCTCCCCAACTGATAATGGTGTGGTGCTATTACTATCACTAGTCCCTGCCTTTGCCTTTGCGTTGCTACTGCTGGTAGATTCCACTACTTCCGCTTCCAAAGGGAAGAGAAGGTCTAGATTCTCTTCACACTCGTGCACTAATCTTGTAAGAGGTTCTGTTGTGAAAAACGGTTGACGAAGGGCAAGTTGTGTAAAATGTACACGCAGTAACCCACCCGTTCTTTTGTCATACTTTTTCAATATTTTAATGATACCTATAATAAACCCAAAACAAATAAAAAGGTTTACCCATACGGCCACACAGATAAAAAAAAAAGAGACCAAAAAAGTTTCTCGTTTCGACTCAGTTGTACCTGCAAAGTTCAAAGAGCTGTAGTTTTTAAGAAGCACCATCTCCCCATGAATAGTGACAAATTCTCTCCGTATCGCCATCAATTCATCACTGAATTCAATTTCTGATGTAAAGACTCCGTCTTTGCAGCTTTTCTCCTTCACTTGCTCGATTCTTTGTTTTAGCTCCTGGTTAAATCACCAATCACCATGTGAGATGGTTAATTTCCATACATGATAATTGTATATATTTAAATGACACCAACAGTTTTCATATCTATGTTGCCTGATAAAACAAAACAAATTTCATATAAAGAACTTCGTGTAGCAACGTGAATTTGAGTTTTCCATCACTTAAGATTATGACTGCTATATAAAAGCAAAAATCATTTCAACACTTCCTGTGTGACACCTCTAGTCCAAAGTGTTACGCTGACTTAACACACTCTTAATCAACTTAACACAAAAGGTGAAAGCAATTAGTAAATTGTCAACATGAACAAACAAGGGACTCCTTTTAAAACCATAATCGATAACCATAACCGAAACCGACTTCTCTCACTATCAACGACTTACAAGGGACTCCCATTTCTAACCATAACCCAATGGGACGGTTTGCCACATCCTCGTACGCAAAGCCTTTCACGCCCAAAATCATTCCCATTAACAATTTTCATGTTCTTAGTTAGCAAATGTACATAGTATTGGCATGTTAGTGCAGGTTTGCATCAAAGATTAAAGTGTTGCACCCAGGTGACAAGTCAACACAACACTGGACAATACTAATTGCAAGAAAAGAAAACATTAAATGGTTTGGGGTTTTTTTGGTGTTTTGAAATCAAAGATTGAAACTTTAAAGAACAATCAGTAATAAATAAATAAATCCAGAGTTACATTTTAAAACCCATATCCAATAATGTTGTCTGAATAGAAAAAACATAAAGTAATTAAAATTACAAAACCTGGAAACGGATGACAAATTCTTCCTCTTTATCAACATAGAAATCATTGAACTTGTCCAGTTGTTGATTGAGGATGGTGACAAACCAGCGTTGAAGATGGGGTGAAGGATCGGGATTTGGAAGATGTTTGAGAAGCTTTTTAAGGGGTTTGTAACACAAGTATTTGTCTTTCCATTCGGGTAGGGTTTGTTCTAGATGGATACCCAATTCTTTACCGAATTTCATAACCAATTCACAAACATAAACATACATCAATCAACAAGATCAAGATCGAGAGATGAGAATATTCTTTTGTTCTTTGATTTGATTAAGAGCAGGATAAGAGTGACCCAGTCTATTATGATAATATTTTCTTTTAGGGGCATTTGCATATATCCCCCTCCAAATTCAATTAATTGCATATTTACCCAACTTAAAAATTAAATTGCATGTATCCCCTTCCTTGTTGAGAAATATTGCAAATATACCCACTTTAATATATTTTGTTAAAACAAAATTATATAATTACCGTTCTAACCTTATATGATTTTATTAAGCCAAGAAAACTTAAAATTGATCACCAGCGTACAACAACTTCATCTTGATTTTGAACATCAATCTCCTTGAAAACGACTGTAACTTTTAAAATCATTGAATAGAAACTATTTAAATCTAGTTTTTTGAATTCAAACCAAATATATGGTGGGATTAGAACCAAAATTGAACAAACTTGTTAATGTAACTAAAATTCATCAAAATCATTGAATAGAAACTATTAAAACCAGTTTTGTGAATTCAATGTTTGAAGCTGCGTGAATCTAAACTTACACATATGAAACAAAAGCTTGAACTATAGAAGCAATATTGATTTGCAACATCACTTTCTGATTGATCAACTCCTTAGTTTTATCGATGGATTTGATGTTCGAAGTTACAAATTTGATGTTCGAAGTTGCAAATTTTAAGTTCAAATGGAGCGCGCACACCGCCACAAAATTTGGGATGATTCGGAAATTACAGGTGATCGGAGGGGGTTTCGGAAATTACACGGTAGGTGTTGAGATGGGTGGTTGAGAGCGCCTAGTGAACAGTGATTGATTCAAGGAGAAGATGGATAAGAAGGTTTAGTTAATAAAAAGGGTAATTTAGTCAATATATGAATTTTTAATAAAGTAGGGGATATATGAAATTTTAGTTTTAAGTTGGGTAAATATGCAATTAGATAGATTTATAAGGGGAGATATGCAATTCTCCCTTTCTTTTATGTCATCAACAAATACATCTTTTTTTTAGGGCGACTTTTAATTTATGTAACTAGTCGGTCGCATCCTCGTAATGGAGAACCTATCACCTCACTTCGGTCAATATGTTGTTTTAACCGGGCCCATTTGACATCGGAGTTTGGCTAGGCGTTTAACCGGGAAAACCAATGGGGTTTTTCCTGAAAAATCTCACAGACAGAAATAGAACCCTAAACCACTACTGTAAAACTGAATGTCTTCAACCAGCTAGACTTGAATCATTAGATAACAAATACATCCTTTACAATTAGTTTATCATAATATATATATATTATATACAACCTAGGTTATGTTATCATAAGGGTCGAACCAAAAGACGAAAAATGGTCCTGCTAGTCGTACAAAATACGATTAAAATTCAAAACTTTTATTTATTGGTTGGTGATTCAATTGGGATAATTCTCGGTGAAAATCTTAACTTTTAAATTATTTTTTTTTAAACAGCCTCTGATACATGTTTAATGTCATTAAACTTTTTTGTTCGAATTTGAAACTAATGTTTTAATGTTTTGATCGGGAGAATAATAAGAATAGATTGATTTTATAGTTACCTTTAACCGGTGCTTCAATGAAAAAACAATACTTCAATTGTTGTAAGTTATACCGTAACGTAAAACCGTTTCATTGTTTGGAGCACCGGTTCAAAGTAAATTATTAAATTTTACATTAACCAATTCGCATTCTCCTTCCGATCAAAAGCCTTAAATTTGTATATGAAATTCGAAAAAAAACTTAACGTCGTTAAACGTTTTTTAATAGAGGCTCTTTAAAAGTTGTTTGAAAGTTGGGATCGCCATCGAGATTTTTCTCATTTATGATTTATGCCGTCCAATTGGTGAAAATTCAAAATTTTAATATCCAAATTTCCTTAGTAGTATGTTGTATTGTCATATTTATCACCGGATAGAACTTATGTGATTGAGCAAATACTCATCTTATATGATTCGTATAACATTTAAACAACACTAGATGTTAGTTATGTATATTTCTTGTAGGTGATAATATTTGGCTAGCATTGTTGGTTAGTGTATAATAAATAATAATAAGTGGCTAGCTTATCGCTTGTTTGATTGTCTAACAAGAAGTTAAGAACTGAATAACTTATATGGTCACATTAGAATGATTGAAAATAAATATCACGCTATATATGAGTATTCTTTAATTATGGCGGTTGATGTTGGCGATCATTTTGAACCTTGGATGGTTTAGTTACTCTCGGGTTTTTTTTAGAACCGCGGTGAGTTGATGGTGACGATCATTCTTAACCATGGATGATTTAGTTACTCTCGGTTTGTTTAATGACGTTGGTTGATGGTGACATTGTGTTGATACTCCAAGAAAGCAAGAGTTTATCGAGTTTTCATATGAATGTACTTAGGGAGTTAAGGCTTAATTAGTTGATTTTGATGTTGATGGTTGTGAAGATAGATACGTCTTCGTTTGAGCCCGCATAAATGTTTTATGATGGCAATGATAAACACAATATCTGAGCCTTGGTTAATCTGATTCTCAAACATGTGAGTCGATAATCCTAACTTCTATAGTTACACCCTTGTAGAATTAATTGCTCAAGTTATTAATAAATCATAAAGTAGATTTTATAAAGTAGATTTTTTTAAAACTAACTCATAATCTACTTTTTATATTTACTAATCACAGTTAGTTAAAATATAGACACTTTTTGGCCACTCGGTGCACCAAGGAGGTGGGCAACAAGATGAGCTCGTCTAAATAGGACATTGGCTTTATATGACTCTGTTAGCTGCTTATAGTAATCACTTTTGTGTCTGTTATACACGTCTCATTCTTTTATCCTAATTGCATATGTTAATTTGGAGTATCTTAGATTCGGTGTGTAAAATATCACGTTGTCATCATCTCACAAGGTGGGTACGTCTAATCTAAAAAGATGAGAAGATGTGAAAATTATGATATGACATGCTCTACCGCACCTTATGGGTGCTCCTAACGCCCTTACATTAGACGTAGCTTCCGGTAAACCATAAATCAAACTTAAAGTGTTATACTTCACTCAACTTATTGAAAAATGGGCTGACTATATAACCAAATGAATACATGATCACATCATTTAATGTAGTGGGCTTTTACAATAAGCAGGTTACCTAGAAATTTGAAGAGAGCTGCAACATACCTAGGCCCATTTTATCTAATCATTCTTCTCCTGAAGTAATTTCTAAGAATAAATTTTAATGCTTTTGTTGCCTTGTTGGTGTAAATTGTAATAGTATTAATTCATCTAATTAACACTCGAACCCAACATTAAGTATATAGTTTTGGACCTTTCCTTTTAGGTATCAATCCCTTGGTTGATAATACTTTTTCAAGTAAAATTTTATATAAATAACCCTGAATAATATGATTATTTTATAATTACTCAAGTTTAATCGAATGTTTTTTAAACTCGTCTAAATATATAGACCATTACTTTTGTATTCATGGTGCAAAACCACATTCAAAGCATGCGTACTTCATTTTGTTGAAAATTTGTTTCGGAACATAAAGTTTCGGACCAAAACCTTCTTGCATATAGAGGTGTAAAAAAAACCCGGTTTTTAAACCCGACCCGACAACCCGACCCGGACCCGAACCGGTTTCAACCCGGTATCATAGAACCCGGTTCGGGTTTTTAAAAACCCGCCGGTTTGAGACCGGTTTTTATATTATGTATTGAACCCGGTTTGTACCCGGGTTTTTTTGAACCCGGTTTGAACCCGACACGGTCCAACCCGGTGGAAAATCACTTTTTTTAACGGGTTTTTGACCCAACCCGGTCATAACCCGACCCTAACCGGTTTCGAAAACCCGATTTTTCTCCCCCAAAAAACCCAACCCGACCCGAACCGGTTTGGTCAAAAACCCGGTTTGGATTTTGTTGACCAAAACCGGGTTGGGTTAAAACCCGGTTCGGGTTGAGCCCAAAACCCGATTTTTACACCTCTACTTGCATACCTATAATATTCACGTGTTTGGTGTACATAGTAAAATGGGTTAAATGACTTAGGGGTTGTTTGGCAAGATCTGAATCATTAAGTGCTGAATGGTTAAGAGGTCTGAACCATTAAGAGACTCTATCAATGGAAGTGATATTGAAGTAGAACTTCAGGTGATCAGTAAGTTTGGTATAAGCTTCATTCGGTTCCATTCAGCATCTTTCAATCTCTTAACCATTCAGCACGTAACTGAACAATTCAGAGGATCTTTTTTATGAAACAAACGCTCTGAATGCTGAATCTGAATGATTAAGCACTGAACTGAACCATTAAAAGATGAAACAAACAGCCCCTTAGGTGTTTAACTGCAAAGGTTGTTATATTTCTACCACGTGTAATCGATCTAGGGAAGTCATGATTTGCGGCATTTTTATGTTGAATTCAAACCTAAACGGTTTAGAACTAGTTATTCATCATAAATGTTGTAGTTCAAAAGAATCATTTTCAATCTTTTGGCATAATTGATTGGCTTGTTAAGTCTAGCCTATTGAAAGACAAATTCACATGGTTAAATTTAAAGAGAGATCTAACTTCTTCAACCTAAAATTCAACGATGCATATGATAAAATTATAAGTAAAAGTTATATATAATATAAATTATAAGATGATAAAAGTTAAATAGTCAAGTTTGTTTAAATAAACTAGCTAGGTCTTAGAGTAATTTTTGTTTCACAAAATCAACTATCTTATACAACTTTAGGAGGAAAAAAAAAGTTGATTTTTACTATGCCTAAGCTATTTAATAAAAAATAATAGTTTTGATAAAAGATAAATACTTCGCAACATCAACATGCATCTTGTACATGATAATTTTATATCATTCATGAAAATAAGCTATTTCAAATTACTTAATTAAACCATAAGTGTATCAAATCTTACAATAATTGCTATTGTAAATATTGAACTTTAAAACATTATTCGTATTAAGTGTTTGGTCATCTATATATATAATGATCATTTGATTCACTTCACACCTAGCCTTCGAATATTCTCATCATACAACAAACATACATGTTTCAATCAAATTCGATATGAAAAAAGATAGTCAAATCAAACATATAATTTATAAAATTAATAATCGAATCAAATCGTAAAATCCATAACGTACAATTGAAACCAAACGTATTGCTTCTAGTGGGTTACTTTGTAACTTGAGAGTGGAAACATATATATCGAGAAAGTTTAGAATACAAATAATTGTTTTCGTGCGAGTTTAAAAACATATTATGCAAGTGTAAATTAAGTGACAGAATTATCACGCAAGTTATAACTGAGAGATGAATTTTTTACGTAAGAACACATCTTGCATGCGTTCGTGAGAATTCAAAAAATTCAATCCATGTGTGATTATTTCTTCCACGCAGAGAAATT
Source organism: Tagetes erecta (assembly GCA_030867185.1). NCBI lineage: Eukaryota > Viridiplantae > Streptophyta > Magnoliopsida > Asterales > Asteraceae > Tagetes > Tagetes erecta. The sequence continues at coordinate 94,742,359 of CM061487.1, read as the reverse complement.
ATCACGCAAGCATGTTTCATTCTCATACAGGTTATTTAAGTAATAGATGGAATTCTCACCTAAACGTTTTTAGCAAGAGATAAAACTCTCACGCAACAAGATAAACGTCTCAGATCACATCGAACGTAAACATGAGTTTGTATTTTAACCAGGCTTCATGTATGTTTACGTGTGGCTAACAAACAATGACATCATAAGGCCATGAGTAGCCAAAATGCCCATGTGCCAGGCATTTTACGTCACGTGGCACATGGGCTTTTTGAGGCTTTTTGAGTTTTGGAGGAGTAGCCAAAAAGCCTGAAACCATCATTACATTATCATTAATTTTTTTTCTTTCTTTACTTATTTAATTAAATTTCAAGAACAAATAAATAAAAATATTAAATATAAAAAAAAAACACATCACATTTTATTAAAAAAAAAACCACATTACATTAATAATAAAAAAAACATAAAAAAACACAACATTACATTAATAATAAAAAAACATAAAAAAACACAACATTACATTATTAATAAAAAAAACATAAACTAATCTCTATGCCTCGCTAAAATGTTACGACGACGTTTTTCCTTAAGCCTTATGATTTCTGGGTCGTTCGGTGGGAGCTCCTCGCTAAGAAATGCGATGTCTTCCTGGAGTTGTCGGTCCAAGATTGCGTCGGCGACCCTGGAATTAACTTCAAGACGTCGCATTCCAAGTTGGTTGAGTTCTCGAAGTTGAATGTTCATCTCAGAAAAGTGAGCCGGCATGTCGACTCCATCAACTCCTGCTGACGTCCCCACTTGAGCTTTGCCCTTCGACTTTCGACGTCCTGCTGGTCGAGGGATCTCGAAAACATCTTCGTAATCGGGTTGTGAGTCGTCGTTTAAGTCTATGTTGCGAGCATCGGACGTGGGCGTTTCCGGGTCAACAGAGTCATCGGTTTTAGACCTTTTTGAAGGTCTTGGAGTCTCGCTACTAGCAGCCGCGCTCACGGGGCACCAATTAGCGTGGTTCCTCATCTTCAGCCACGCTTCGGCGTATAACCAAGCCCCCGCCCTATGATTGTACTCAACCGTCGCCCGTGTGATGATCTCGGCATCACTCACTCCACTACCCCACGAGTTTTTCATTCGTGTGTAGATAGAGTTGAACATCTTGCATTTGGCGTTCATGTCCGACCACTTTGATTGGAGCGAGTCTCTTTCACGCTCACTGTTTCCGCCAAGCTCGAAAAATAGCTTCGTCACCTTATCCCAAAAAATATTATGCTTTATAAAGTTTGCTAAAAAAAAACAAAAAAAAAAAACATATATAAGTTAGATAAGTTAATATATAAAATTTTATATATTTTTATTATATAAGTTAATATATATATAAGTTATAAAAAAAATTACCGCATTGAGGATTCTCGGAAATAGCAAGCCACGCCCGTGCGAGCATCGTGTACTCGTCGCTGTTCCATGGGATTGTCTTTTTCTTAGCGCGAGGTTCTCCGGGTGCCTTTTTTGCGTGTTTTCGAGTGTTTTTTCGACTCGAACCCACGTTAGTCGTCGGATCGGGTTGAGTTTCCGGCACAGTTTCTTGGTTTGGTGCGTCAAACCCAACAATCCCACCTCCCGGCGCTTGTGTCGCACCTAACATAGCCATAAAACCTCCCCATTGCGAACTCGGGTTTGGTTGTGGGGCGTTCGGGTCACCTTGATTTTGTCCAAATTGCGCAAACCCGAACGCATGAGGGTTAAATGGATTCATGGTGGTTTGTTTTTTATAAATATAGAGAAGAAAGTTGTGAAATGGAGAAGGAAATTGGTGAGTAAAATGTATAAAAAGTGTAGGTATATATAGATAAATAAAATTAGGTTTTTTTTTTTTTTTTTAAAAAACTATCCGTTGGAGGAGGAAGAGGACGAAGGAAACGGTCGAAATTTTCTCAAAACGCATGCCACTTCCGCGTTTTCTACAAAAAGCCGGAGCCAAAACGCCGGCCAAAACGCCGGCCCGTAGCCAAAACGCCGGCGTTTTGGCCCCAAAACGCCGAAAATTCTCCCCGCTACGCATGGCCTAAGGTTTTGGAGTCGTATGTATAATAATAATAATTGCACCACTAGCTTTTGAAGGTTACATCATGATCATATCGTTATGTTGTTCTATGCTTACATGATGATGCATGTATTTATTCATACACTGAAACCGGCCAATCGGTTAACGTTGCTGACAACACTTTTGCCATTGGCCTATTGTACTATAATATATCAATTCAAATCAAATAATATGTGTTTCTTTATTTATACTACATATATACTACATTTGCCCATAAGGTAGCTAGTTTTGAATCAAGTTAAAGAAACCAAAACTAGTTGGATCTTAAGATAGTAATTTTTTTTTTTTTTTTGAACGATAAATTTATTTATTTGTGTTGTGGGTGAGATTTGAACCAGAAGTCACAACCTTTTGGTTACGTGTCTCCTCTCGGGCCTCTCGCCCAATATAATTAACCTTTGTTATCTCATTAACGTTAGTAAATAATGATTATCGGTTCATCACTTTAGTTCTCACTAAGGTTGTTAGTGATCACCTTATAAACTCTAACTACTATTATATATGTGAAAAATCAGTTGTATTATTTATATATAGAAATATATTAAATTAAAAATAACATGATCTTTATAGCTTGGTAATAAAAATGTGAAACTTTAATAACAAAAAATCAACATGTATACAATCTAGGCTGTCAAGATCCCTGGCTTATCCGCTCTAACATGATTAGCAAACAATCATGGATTTATAGACAACATTTGAAAGTTCTTTATTGGTCTTGGAACATGCACTTGTGTTTCCATTTTAGGACATCCAACTTATTGGTCCACTTTTATCTACTTCAAAATTCGGTGAACGAATCGACACCTATGTGCATGAATCGGGTGGAAGAGAATTAAGTTGCAATGTGCTCGAAAGGGGTGCCCCGGGAGGAACCCTATTTGTGGTAATTTGTTCACTTCATTTCAACAGATACATTCTCTTGCTAAGCATGAAGAAGCAATCAACAAATTAAAAAACTTTGCTTAATTAAACTTTTTCAAAGAATAAATGCATGCTAACTTTATATATTTAAAGGCTTTTGATGCATGATCATCATGTTATTAGGCTTTGTGGTATAATCATAATCAAATTTAATCACCTATATATTCTGATCTATTTCATTTCTTTTAGATATAAAATACAAAATTTAATAAAGTTGTTTTGTTATCAAATAAGAAAGAAGGATATATACTAGAAAAAGTTGAAACAAGTTTAAAACAATATTATTGTCTTAAAATGACCAATAAATTTCGACAAGTTTCTTCATTTGGGATCACTAAAAATTCATTGTGTTATTTGCTATTTCCTAAAATAGATGCCGTTTACTTTATGGATTATGGACTTAAAGGTGTCAATCATATTAGCTAAACTCTTATTTCATCTTTTTTCTTGTTTAAGATAAATACAACTATAAATATTTATATATTACTATAAATATTTATAAATTAAGTCGTTAGATGCACCACTTTAGAGAATTAGGTTCAAATACAAAGTCTAAATTTCCTAGAAAGTCTAAGAAGGAATTTGGACCATTGGATCTAATATTAAATGAAGATCAATGGCTCATAAACACAAGGTGGCATAATGGTAAATAGTTAGAATTTTAAATGGTAGGCCAAGGGTATATTAGTCTTGTCTCATTTTCAAATTCCACCCTCTTTTTTAAACGTCCATAACTTTTACATACGACAATACTTTTTAATAAAAATTACACCAAAAAACGAGCGTTTTTTTATCTTTAAAACGCATATAATATTGATATATAAAAAACGAATTTTTTTTTTGAAGTTTCAGCTCATTGTGTTATATTCGTTAGGTCATTGTGTTATATTTTTCAGCTCATTGTGTTATATTAGTCAAGACATTGTGTTATATTTTTCAGATTGTGTTATATCCGTTAGGTCATTGTGTTATATTCGTCAGGTCATTGTGTTATATTTTCATCAGGTTGTTGTGTTAAATTTTCATCAGGTCGTTGTGTTATATTTTCATCAGGTCGTTGTGTTATATTTTCATCAGGTCGTTGTGTTTTATTTTCATCAGGTCGTTGTGTTATATTTTCATCAGGTCGTTGTGTTATATTTTCATCAGGTCGTTGTGTTATATTTTCATCAGGTCGTTGTGTTATAGTTTCGTCAGGTCGTTGTGTTATATTTTCATCAGGTCGTTGTGTTATATTTTCATCAGGTACTTGTGTTATATTTTCATCAGGTCGTTGTGTTATATTTTCATCAGGTCGTTGTGTTAAATTTTAATCAGGTCGTTGTGTTATATTTTCATCAGGTCGTTGTGTTATATTTTCATCAGGTCGTTGTGTTATATTTTCGTCAGGTCGTTGTGTTATATTTCATCAGGTCTTTGTGTTATATTTTCATCAGGTAATTGTGTTATATTTTCATCAGGTCATTGTGTTATTTCAGATCATTGTGTTATTTCATTAGGTTATTGTGTTATAACACAATGACATGAATAAATAACACAATGACTTGACAAATAACACAATGAGCTGAAAAACGTGATTTTTTTTTTGTTTTTTATATATGAATATTATACGCGTTTTAAAGATAAGAAAATGCTCGTTTTTATGGTGCAATTTTTTTTAAAAAATAATATCGTATGTAAAAGTTATGGATGTTTAAAAAAATAGGGTGAAACTTAAAATATAGAGACATTACCATCTTTACCCTTCCTTATAATTTTAAGGGAGTGCCACATGTCATCATCTCATGGCTTCTTAGACTTTCTAGGAAAATTAGACTTTGTAGTATAACTCCACTCCCACTTTAGATGATCATAGTCGTTAAAAAAATCAAACAGTTACAAGTTCATTTATTTAAATATAAAACATCTATAGATTTATAATTATAATATATATTAATTTGTTGATATTATATTATTCAAGAAGATTATTAGACTAATTAACAAATGTAGTCATCACTAGCGTTTACCACATTTATGGCTAACTAACTCGTACAACAATCTTGTTTATCGTTTTGTTCTTCTTCCAATAATTGGTTTTCATCTTTTGAAATTATTTTATACAAAGTTTATCTTTACTACAGAAGAAAAAGCCGGCCCATTGTTCTTTATGCATCACATTCATGCACTTTTATCAACTAACAATAAAAACATATGGCCGCATGTTTCTTCATACATGGATTTGATTATATCTTTTAAAGAACTCAATAATATGATTTTTGTTGTCTTAAATAAGTCATTGATTATCCATGGAGCTTTTATGATGTAACATCATGAAAACTCACACTATGATTTTTTTATAAAGCTTAAAGAGATGTACTTTATAAAAAGAGTCCTTAGCCTTGTCATGACAAGAAATGGTAATGTATTTTTACTACAAGTCTCCAACTAGCAATAGAAGTGGATAATAAAAAATGATAGTTAGTTTTGTAACATGGATCCGATAAAAAGAACTTTCTTTCTAATTTATTCTAACACTCGTATATTATTAATAACCGAACCCATGATCTTCATATCGAACAAGCTAATAAGCCTCTACCAAATAGATTGGTTCCACTTTCGCTTCATCGGTTCATCTCGACTATGTTCATACATCTTTTCCTCATTGTGTCATTTAAAATTTTAAATGCCAATATTTGTTTTGTCAACATTGTTATAAGTGACAAATTTCTCTTCTTTAACCGTGTATGGTATCATATTTTCTTCAATAAGTTAATGACACCATTCTATTGACTTCTTCTCTTCTTTCATTTTCCTTATCCTTTCTTGATTAATTTTAATTAAGTCTGAAATTACTAAATGTGATCATCTTTTGTATTTATTAGTTGTGTCATTGTATACTTGTTCTTGCTATGATCCATCATTATATATAGGTTTACCCTCTTAGTGCTACTTAACATTTAAATATTTTGTGAATTAGTTTCTTTAGTCCGAACCGGAATAGCTAATATAATAATCTTCATAGCTATATCTTGTTTATCGCGTATATTTCAAGTGTATTCACAAAATATAAATATTCTACGCCATATACCGTTTATACTTCAATTGTGAAACAAAATATGTTACATGGTGTTCCCACATTACAATATTGTTGGTATTAAAAATCAAAACAAAATTTTAACATTTAAACCTCTTTGCTACTAGTAACGTAAAATCCATTTAAGCGAATTAAAAACATTCTTTTAAAATACACAACTAAATATAATGATTTTAAAACATAGAATGAAATAATTACATATAAAATAACACCATACGATTGTATATGTATTTTTGTTTTAATTAAAGGAAGTTGGTTATTACACAACTCTCAACTTATGTCATCGAGTCTATGAGGCCATCAAAGCTACTTGGTTGTTGGCCTACCAATATAGTTTTTTAATTACATTTGACATTCACAATCATACAAGAGAAAGAGGAAAATGCCAAATTAAAGTCTCCGCAAACAAAATATTAAGCGCTCTTTGGTAAGCTTTTTAGTGATTAAATAAATTATTAAGACTACCTTTTAATGGTTCATAATCTTTTAATTGTTAAAAGATATGTTTAAATTTGAATGATCAAGAGGTAACATATATCCATTTACTAGATATTATTTTACGAGTACGAAATATGTATGCTATTAACCGATATCTTTTTATTTACATGAAACATATCATATAGCCATTTACTTGTATCGAAACCAAATATGTTGAATTATTATATGATACTAAGAGAATTATTTTAAACCTTAATAAGAGTTTGATCGTATGTGACGCCTCAAGTCAGTTTCTTAGATGAGATTAAGATTCGTTGTAGTCTATAAAAGGAATCACTAACGTTCATGATGCGTAATATAACATGATATTCAATATATTCAATACATGTATAAGACAATAGTTATAATCAAATATAAATATGAGACGCGAAAGTTTGTCATAAATCCCGACCATCACCATCTCTAGTCTTAAAAACTAAATGGACCCATTCATACATAATTTAAAATCAAGGATGAAAATTCATGAGCTTACTCAAAATTTTAGTAAGAAACACTTGATGAAAACCACACTTACATAATGAACAAATCAAAATATAAATAAAAACCCATGATTAGTTTAATTAATCCTTTACATAGTATTATAATAATTCATATACTCCCTTTGACACTATCAAATGATCATTTCAATTAACCTAAATAACAAATCTATCAACAAACAAGATGCAAACCACAAACCAACATCTTTAGTTCATCTTCACCCTACACTTTTCACTAACATCCTCAATAATTCCATATGCAATCAAGATCAACTTGACCACCCAAATTCACACCATAATCCACCATTTCCGCTTTCAAACTCGAATCGTTATTCGCATCAACAAAGATCTTGATAATCGACGGGTCGTGCATCCACGTCGAATCCTCACACTGATAACTTCCCATGTTTGAAGCCATTGGATACATGTTGCTATTTGTTGTTCCATCATTTGGCCCTTGTTCTTCCATTGATTCGGAGAAGCAGGTCACGTGTGAATTCGAATTCTCTGTTTTCGATCCTCCATCGATGCTCGAAGCTTCCATTAAAGGTGGCAAATTTACTGACCCAAATGCCATTTCTTCATTCTTTCCATTTCTCATCTTTAATAAACCAGAAATTGGGATCTTTTTCCCGCCAGAACTTTTGTGAAAAACCCTGCTAATCACCCAATCCCCCTGTAAATGTAAACACACAAATTTCATAATTAAAAATACAAAACCCAAAATTGTAAATCAAGAAACAGAGTATGCAACATTTTGGCATCAAATTGATGACAAATTTTGAGTTTGACTTTAATACCTTGATCGATTTTGTAGAAAACTTGCCATCTAATCGATATTCATGCATAACCCAATTCGTTTTTTCGCCTTTGGGGGCTCTTCCTTTGTAAAAAACAAGTGTTTTCTTCATCCCTACAAGTGATTTGTGTTTGTATATTTCTTTATCTTTCCCTGTAGCTTTCCAATACCCTGCACTTGTAGCTCTGTTTGTTCGCGATCCAGTCGGGTACTTTCGATCTCGAACGCAGAAAAAGAACCATTCTTGCTCACCATAATTCGCTCTCCCTGCAAATCAAAACATCAAATTCATATTAATAACATTTAAATCGAAAAACAGAGCACAAATAACCAAAACAGATCAAATGCAGAGAAAAAAAACAGAGCAAAAACAGGGGAAGATCAGAATTGAAGAAACAGAGCAAAAACATCAAATCGAATTTCAATTTCATTTCAAAAACTTTAAAGTTGACCAAACTGAACACAATTTGGGAAAAACAGATTAGAATTGGATTATAGTTTGTTAAAAATTGAAGAAACAGAGTACTTACAAGGAAGCTCCCATGGTTCAACTTTGTTCAAATCAACTTCTCCGATCACTCTGGATACGAAATTGAGATCGGAAACTTTGGGATGAAGGTAGTGAGATATCAATTCTTCGTCGGTCGGATGAAACCGGAAACCTGGAGGCAGGTCTAATTGATCATCTTGATCAAATCTGTGGTTCATTTTTGTGTAATTTGAGTAAAATGAATGGTGAGAGTTGACGTGAGGTCGTAGTCTCACTCAAATACAAACCAAATACTACTAAATAGTTAGCGGTAAGTGGGTATCGAACACAGGGAGTTGGTGGAAAATGTGTATATCAGGTAGTTGCAAATAACTATTATGAGCTAAAATAAAACAAAAGTAAATTCAGAGATTTATGGATTGATTGATTGAACTAGGAAATTAACGGAAAGTAACAGATTAATTTAAAAACTAAGTATTCAGTAATGAGAAGAATGTTCCCCCTTGGTCTCTGGATTTCAACAAGTGACGATGTCAATGTTCAATTGGGAAGAACTACATAGACATAATTCGTGAGTGTGTGTTAATGTGTGATAAAAGGGGACTAAGTACTTGAATTAAAACAATGCAAGGTTATCACCCGATGATCAGTATCGACTAAATTATCCACCCCAATCCCAACCACTAGATCAAGATTTCCTATGGCACCAAGAACATATGATTGAAATTACAAAGATAAACCAAACGACCCGTTACACATAACACATAATCACCATAACAATTAATCAAAAGATCAAATCATTATCCCACAAATACATAAACATTAACAATATCGCAGTTGATAATCCATACAACCAAGGGAAAACATAAATAAACTAGCCACACATTGTTTCACAAACCAAATAGCAAATAAATATGAAATCCATGAGAATCAAGAAGGAATTACAATAGATCCGAATAGCCAAATGTTGATGTTTCCACCTAAAAAGCTTATCACAATCGCCCAAAATCGCCTCCAAGTCGTCTCCTAATGATTAGATACCCAAAAGACCCCAAAAATCCCGTTTTGTAACAGCAGTTACGAGTTTCAAGTCTGGGTTCACCGTAGCTTACGGTGCCACCGTAAGCTACGGTGGGTAACATTTTCCTACGGCCATAATGTTCTGCAATACGGTGATGATTTTCAACCTCTACCCACCGTAGCTTACGGTGGTGCCGTAGGCTACGGTGGTTGATGGGCAACTTCATGTTCTTCTTTCACTTTCTCCCGCTCAGTTTCACCATTATGCTTCATTTTAGATCCGAGTGTACCTGAGATAAAAGCAACCGTAGTTATCTAATTCAAGACAATTACGCGATTAAAAAGGGAAATTACGTATATATTTAAAGCATTCAAGGGTCGTCCAAAGGACTACCCGTCACATCCCCACACTTAACCGTTGCTTGCCCTCAAGCAACTCACCCATTTGCAATTGCAATTCACTGGAAATTTCATGTTAATAGTCAGCACGTTCAACCATCTTTCATTCACCCAAGACATATCCCCATGACTCACACTATCACCCCTCACAAAAATCACTCTTCTCAGCTCATTTCTGGATTGGTGAAAAATGCACCAATAGCACTCAAAGCACATGTGTGATCAAGCAACCATAAGCTCGAACAATCATCGAACCTCCACCAATTAGTCACATGAACATAGAGACAATCAAGAGGATTTACGGTTATAATGGGGTTAGGCTTATGGTGCGGAATGGGAAATATTTTTAGTGACAAAATGATTCAACCCGATCTTTTTCCTACATCCATTACCACTTTTCATTTTATTTCTTTCCATTCTCTCAAATAGTTCTTTTCTTTCAAGCAGAGACGTCTTCAACCCTTTTCACTTATTACTTATATTCATCTCTTTCTTCTTTTTTTTTTTTCTTTTTTTTTTTTTTTCTTGTTTTCTCTTTTTTTTTTTTTCAATAAACAACCATTCCAATCTTCAACACTTCACAAACCTTCCTTCTTCTTGTTAGACCGGGTTGAATCACAAGGGTTAATATTTTTGGGAACGTAGGCTAAGGGTTTCAATTAATAGGCAATAGGCTCAAGATGGCTACTACGGACCAAACCCCCGCCCCTCTCATGCCCAGACTCATATATGTAATGTATGAGGCCCCAACCCTCCATATCCCACACTCGCACACATCCAGACGAGGTTGTCCTAATTACCTCTGTCGTCCCCATCTACATGCTCATTATGGTCTTGGGACGCATGTTTTATGCGAGTTCTAGTGCTTCATCACACATTGCTACACTCAATCAAAGCACAATTTTTAAAATGAAATGTGTGTGGCTCAATCACTCACCATGTAGGGATATATGGGTTGCCGATGAATCATGTGAGTCAACCCTAAAATGCCCTTGGGTAAACAACTTCCTCCAACCCCGTGCTATCAACATGATTTCTCCATAAAAGCAACAAAAATATTTTTTTTTTTTTAATTTTATAAAAAATTTAATATTCCCTCATCCCCACACTTGGGATACATTGCCCCCAATGTATGGTTTTGAAAAGAACAAAAACAACCAAGGACTAAAAACATTAACACCGCCACAAACACCAACCCAAAATACTAGCATATGAATCTAAAAACACAACCAAACCATCCACCCAAACAAAAACCGAAAAACAAATATTGATACAAAATGTACAAATTGAAACCGGGCACACCTGATCTGAATCACAATCCAAAGAGGGATCGCACGACCGATCCTAATGCTCCCATTCCAAATGCTCCGCTATCCTCGTCTTCACCACCTGCTCCTTCAACTTGTTGACTCTGTGTAGAGCTCCCCTCACCACCGGTCTGATAATTCATCCATTGGCCCGTACGTGGGTCTACCCATTGAGACTGATGTAGTGGTGGAACAGGGTAATATCCACTACCATCATACGGAGCTAATGTGGTGTAATCCACAATTGGTGGGTCAGGTGTGATTGGGCGACCTCCAAGATAATCGTCACGCATCCGTCTATTTCTATCATCATTATAACAATTGTTCATTTCCATCTCATGAGCATAAAATTGAGCCCTATCACGATCCAACTGACTGTCGTTGTTTCGCTTTAGAGCCCTCTCCACACTCGCCCCCATGAACGTTTGATGATCAAATAGCATTTGGTTACAATCAGACCACTCAGAGAATGCCGGAGGCCTTCGGCGTTCTACCACTTGCTCCATGGTTCCAAAATGTGCCCAGTTCTGATCATAGGGTTGTTGTGCATAATCAAATGCACTCCCTATGTAGCCCGACTGTGCCCCAAACCCGAATTCTCCACTCCTAGGTCCAGATCCTCCTGCAGTTATGTTTGCATCATCCTGATATTCATCATCTCCACTTGGAGCTTCCTCACTATCTACATTTTCTTCCTCACCCGGCCCTAGTGGTGGGGCATCATCCTTCAGTTCCCTCCATCTCTGACCCTCACTCTTCAATCTATGGTCCCTCTCAGTCTCTTTATACTCCCAACCAGGCCCCAAGTTCCTCAAATCCAGTGGTTTAGATTTCTTGTAGGACCCTTTATCCCCAGCTTCAATTGCCCCATACTTCTTCAACAATGCTGTTATTAACCGACAATGGGGAATTATTTTCCTTTCTGAACTGTTTCTGCTGATCCAAATGTTATTCATTGCCAAAAAACGAAAAGGCACAAGTGGTGTGCCTTTCATCAACATATAGAGTATTGGCACCTCAGGATACCTAACCTCAACCTTGTCGCCTCGTCTCGGTATGACATTCATCTGACATATGATTAACAACAACTTTGCTTCAATTTGCAAATTCTTTCTATAAAGTTTCCCATGAGTGGTGCCGGGTAAAAACAAGGCGTCTAGCATGGCATTCCATCTTGGATGCTTGTCGGGATGGTAATACAAATCATCTAAATTTGGGTACATGTAATGGTTTGCAGGCTTACTGTCAAACTTCGCGACCCTTCGCAATGTATCAAAAGACATTTCCACTTCAATTCCATTAACAGTACCAATCAGCCTCATCTTTGACGGGTGGTTAAACGGGGGACATTTCAAAGTGGCAACCCACTCTTGTATTTCAGTGTCGAATATAGTCTTGACTTCCCCATCATAACATCTTAGAGCAGCTTCCCAACCCAACGCTTCAAATTTTTCAATGATCCCAAACAATTCAAATAACTCACCTTTTACTTCCTTCTCGCAAATAAATGCGTCCTTGCGTTGGGTCAACGCATTCATTTGATCATGAAACAGTTCAGCTTGCCACCCTTCATGTTGACTTGTCAATAACCCGGATGTCCATTCCGGCTTCGGACCTCTTTCTAGTGCTTCCTCCTCCGGGTCTTGATCAACCGCCCTTCTTTTATTTTGATGAGCCGTTGCTTGTCTTGACGATTCTGCAACTTCCTTACCTTTTTTTCCTCGAGGCATCTGCAAAAACAAACACCATTCATCAAATTAGCTTCCATTTATTACTCATATCCCCACACTTGCTTGTTACTATGGTTGTGGATATAAACAAAATAAGATAAAACAAACATGATGACTAAATTTTTAAGATTCAACCCCACATTGTATAAGGTTTACTTTCACACTTAACATCCACAACCATAACCATTACAAAGCTCATTATACTCATAACAACTAACAAACTACAAGCAAGTGTGTACAAATAAGAACATGAACTTACTACAATCCTACATTGTAGCAAAATTAAAAGAAATCGTCACATACCTTTGCTTTGTAGAATAAGAGTACACCAACAACTTGAAGACAACCCAAAACTCACTTAATCACCAACAAATTTTCGGAACACTATACCAATAAAACCCAACCCTAGCAACCTAGCCCTCCAAAACCGAGCACAAATCCTTAATCCTTATGCAATTTTGATCAAGATTGACCCAAAATTCATGAAATATGGTGAAGAATTGAAAGATTTTGAAGGTATGGAGTAATAGAAGTTAGGGTTTGTGTTTGTGGAGAAGAGTAGTGAAAATGTTGTTTAGATGGGTGAAAAGGGGGTGAAATCCCGTGTATAGGTTTGTGTGGTGAGAAATTTTTCGATTTTGATTAAGATAAATTATTTTTTTTTTTTTTACCAGACGGCGCCGTAAGCTACGGCCCCACCGTAAGCTACGGTGGGTATGAAAACAAAAAAATTCACCGTATTGCAGAACTGATTCACCGTAGTGTAAGTACTACCGCCGTAAGCTACGGCTGCGCCGTAGGCTACGGTGAAAATGGCATTTTTTCATTTTTCAATTTTTTTTTTTTTTTTTAAATAGATAAGAAAACGACACTAAACTAACTAATGATTTTTCCTACCCCCCATTGAAAGGAATGGTGTCCCCAACATTAACCTAAAACAAAATTACGAAATAAACAAAAACAAATATACAAACATACTTACAATCCGCAAACCTGACCCTTTCAATCATTACCGTCCTCAATCGGGTGAAGAAGGTAGCTCATCGTATCAACTTCAAGCATGTTGATATCATTTCCCTCCAAGTATGGTTTGAGCCGATGTCCATTCACCACTTGCCTCACTTGGTCTTTTGTATCTTCAATTTCCACTTCACCAAATTGACCCACTCGAACAATCACATATGGTCCCATCCATTTGCTCCTTAACTTTCCGGGAAAGAATTTAAGTCTTGAATTATACAACCACACTTTTTGGCCTTCCTCAAAGACTCTCTTCCGCAATTTCGCATCATGAACTCGTTTTAACTTGTCTTTGTAAGCAGATGCACATTCATACGCTTCATCCCGAATCTCTTCCAACTCGCATAACTTCAACTTCCTTAACCCACCAGCTTCATTATACTCCATGTTAACACTTTTGATCGCCCACAAAGCTCGATGTGCTAACTCCATTGGTAAGTGACAACCTTTCCCATAAACTAACCGATAAGGGGTGGTGCCAATTGGGGTCTTATATGCTGTCCGATAAGCCCATAATGCATCATCCAACTTCACCGACCAATCCTTCCTATCGACCCGAACAGTTTTCATTAAAATCTCTTTGATTTGTCGATTTGAGACTTCAACTTGACCACTTGTTTGCGGGTGATATGGGGTTGCAATTCTATGATTTACATTGTACCGCTTCAACAACTTGCCAAAATTGAAATTCTTGAAGTGTGACCCACCATCACTAATGATCACCCGCGGTATCCCAAAACGTGCAAAGATGTTAGATTGAACAAACTTACATACCACAGCATGATCGTTTGTCCTTGTTGCAATTGCTTCAACCCACTTTGACACATAATCTACCGCCACAAGGATATATAAATAACCACATGAATTTGGAAAAGGGCCCATAAAGTCAATGCCCCATACATCAAAAATATCAACCACCAAAATTGGTTGTAGTGGCATTTCATCCCGTTTTGATATACTCCCCATCTTTTGACAATTCACGCAATTTTTCGCGTACTCACTTGCATCTTTGAAAATTGTGGGCCAATAAAAACCACAAGTGAGTACCTTATACCCCGTTTTCTGCCCACTAAAGTGGCCTCCACACGCGGACGAATGAGCATGAGTTAAAATCTCCTTAACCTCATCTTCGGGAACACATCTCCTTAAAATTTGATCCGCACCGATCTTGAACAAATCGGGTTCATCCCAAATGTATTGTTTCACTTGTGCTAGAAACTGTTGTCTTCTTTTCTTCACCCAATGTTGTGGCATCACACCATTTGCCAAGTAGTTTACAAAATGAGCATACCAAGGTGCAAGGGAGACTGTCAACAAGTATTCATCCGGGAATTGTTCATTAATCTCACTCATATCGTCCACTCCTTCTAAAGGAATCCGGGACAAATGATCCGCAACCACATTCTCACAACCCTTCTTGTCCCGAATTTCTAAATCGAATTCTTGCAACAGTAAGACCCATCTGATTAATCTCGGTTTTGCATCCTTCTTTGCCATCAAATGTCGCACTGCACTGTGATCAGAATAAACCACTACTTTGCTTCCCCAAATGTATGACCGAAATTTCTCTAAAGCATACACCACCGCAAGTAATTCCTTTTCGGTTGTGGTGTAGTTTAGCTGTGTTTCAGATAATGTCTTGCTTGCATAATAGATCACAACAGGCTTCTTGTCAATCCTTTGCCCCAACACAGCTCCAATTGTGTTGTCACTTGCATCACACATTATCTCAAATGGCTTTGTCCAATCCGGAGGTTGTAAAATGGGAGCCTGTACTAACTGTTCCTTCAAAACACGAAACGCTTGCAAACATTCATTAGTAAATTCAAAGGGAACATCTTTCAATAAGAGATTACACAAAGGTTTCGTTATAACACTAAAGCCTTTAATGAATCTCCTATAAAACCCCGCATGTCCCAAAAATGATCTCACCCCTTTGATATTTGTAGGAGGTGGTAAAGACGAAATAACTTGTATTTTTGCCCTGTCCACCTCCATTCCCCGTTTGGACACAACATGGCCCAACACAATACCCTCTTGCACCATAAAATGACTTTTCTCCCAACTTAAAACCAAATTTGTTTCAACACATCTTTTTAACACTTTTTCTAACTCATTAAGACATGTTTCAAACGTTTGACCAAAAACTGAAAAGTCATCCATGAATACCTCAAGTGTGTCCCCAACCATATCCGAAAAAATGCTCATCATGCAACGTTGGAACGTGGCTGGGGCATTACATAACCCAAACGGCATCCTTCGAAAAGCAAAAGTACCGTATGGACATGTAAAAGTGGTTTTGTGTTGGTCCTCCGGATGAATGGCCACTTGATTGTATCCCGAATACCCATCCAAAAAACAATAAAATTTTTGACCCGAAAGTTTCTCAATTATTTGGTCAATAAAGGGTAGTGGGAAATGGTCTTTTGAAGTGGCCGAATTCAATTTCCGATAATCAATACACACCCGCCACCCGGTTACCGGTCGGGTGGCGATTTGCTCACCATTCTCATCTTTGATTACCTGGATGCCGGCTTTCTTGGGTACTACCTGTGTAGGACTTACCCATGCGCTATCCGAAATAGGATAGATGATCCCCGCATCCAACCATTTGATAACTTCCTTCTTCACCACTTCCTTCAAGTTAGGATTCAACCTCCTTTGAGCTTCCCGTGTCGGCTTTGCATCCTCATTGGTAATGATCTTGTGCATCACTATGGAAGGACTAATACCTTTCAAATCTGCTATTGTCCACCCAATTGCTGCTTTGTTAGCTTCCAACACTTGCATGAGCTTATGCTCTTGTTCTTCCTCCAGATTAGATGCTATAATTACCGGCAAGGTTTCATCTTCTCCCAAAAATACATACTTCAAATGATCCGGTAAAAGCTTCAAATCCACCTTGGGTGGGCATTCCAAAGACGGTCTTGTGTCAGAATTAATCTCTGCTGGTAAGTTCTCAAATTGATGAGACCAAGGTGGTCTCCCTTCTTGTGTGGCCAATACTTCTTGCTTTTGTTCCTCCATCCGCAATGCACACACCTGTACCTGTTCAGAAAAATCACACACACACGCTTCCACCGAATCTTCCTCATATGCATGAGGGTCACACCTGTCAATCAAGTCTACCATATAACACTCATCACTTTCATTAAAGTGAGAATTGTTAGTAAACACATTTAAAACCATTTGGCGATTTCCAAATGCCATTTTTACCGTACCAAACCTGCAATCAATTCGGGCATGAGCTGTACTCAAGAATGGCCGACCTAAAATAACAGTTGGGCTTTGGTTCGGATCAACCGAAGCATAATCCAACACCAAAAAGTCGACAGGATAATAAAACTCCTTTACCTGCACAATCACGTCCCGCACAATTCCTCGCGGAACTTTATGAGACGAATCGGCTAACACAACCGTTGTGTCAACCCGCTTCAATGGACCAAAATCATATTGGTCATATAAACTTCCCGGTAGAATACTCACCCCAGCTCCAAGATCTAATAATGCTTTAGACATTTTAAAATTACCAACTTGTATGTCTATCAATGGTGTTCCCGGATCTTGGAGCTTGGGTGGGAGGTCTCCCATTAACACAGCACTTACTCTTTCAGTTAAATTAACCCGCGTAGGCACCTTCCCTTTTCGTTTTAAGGTACACAATTCCTTTAAAAATTTTGCATACGCGGGAATTTTCTTAATTGCCTCAAGTAACGGAATGTTAACCTTGACTTGTTTAAAAACATCCAACAACTCATCTTTTTCCAAAGATGTGTGGGAAATCACATTCTTTTTGCCCGGGTCAACCAAAGCCGAAGGAAATGGTACTTGGCTTTGGTCCACCTCTTTGTCATTTTGATTCACATTTTCATTGGAAATTGGTTTTGCAAAAGGTTTTTCATTAGTGTTTTCTTTCAAAACATTGTTTTGGAACATTGGTTCCTCCTCATCACTTTCCATCCCGGTAATATCCTCAACCACCCCTTCAATTAAATCCGATGAAACTGGTTTTTTATATTCTTTACCACTTCTCAAAACATTCACATGATTAATAGAAACATTACGAGTAGTAGAGTGGGAGGGATTTACCTTAGTGTCACTTGGAAGTTGACCTTTGTTCTTCTTGAGATTTGCCACATCCGTTGCAAGTTGACCCATTTGATTGGTTAAGGATTGTATGGCCTTGTCTCGAATGTCATCCTTTTGGGCTCGGGCTTCATCAAATTGATTCCTTCTTTGCATTTCTTGTTGCATTGACTTGAGCATATCCATTACTTCATTACCACTTGATGAAGCTTGACCCGAAGCATTCCCTTGATCATTGCTTGTTGCTTGAAATGGCCTTTGCCACCCTTGGTTGTTCCCTCCTCTATAGTTTCCTTGCGGACTTTGATATTGTTGGCGCGGGACATAGTTACCTTGGGGCTTTCCTTGAAAATTCGGGTTAGATTGATTTGCCGGGTTCCCGTAACTGAAGTTTGGATGGTTCCTCAAACCCGGATGATAGGTGTTTGAATTCATGTTGTAATTTCTACCACCGCCCCCTTGCCCTTGAATAGCATTCACTTCCTCTATATGTTCAAGTGTCATTGTGCAATCATCCACGGTGTGTCCCAACTCATTGCAATTTGTACAAACATTATAAACCTGATTTGTGGTTTGTACATTACCATCATCCACTGCATGAACCGGAGCTCGTGTAATAACCGGTCGTGCTCTCCTTGAAGATTGAGCCTTCCTCTTTGATGTGACCGCCATTTGTTCCAAAAATGCCCAATCATCTTGCTCATAATTAGTACCAAATGTACCATTCGTGATAGACATCAAATCACGAGCATCCTCAGAATGAAGCCCCTCATGAAATGCATTCAACAATTCCCACAAGTCAATTCCATGATGCGGGCAATTCTTAATCATCAAGTTGAAGCGTTCAAATGCTTCATGAAACATCTCACCAGATTGTTGTTGGAAGCTTCTTAGACCACGTCGTGCATCATTAGTCTTTTGAGCAGTGAAAAATTCTTCCAAAAACCTTTGTTGCATTTCAGCCCATGTGTAAATCGAAGCAGATGGCAAAGTATAAAACCACCTCTTTGCTCTATCCTCCAATGAAAACTGAAATAACACCAATTTAACATCATCTGAAGAGAAACCTTGACCACCAATAGTATTACAAATTGAATCATATGCCTCCAAATGAAAGTAAGGCTCTTCTGTTGCTAATCCTTTGTACTTTGGCAAACTTTGAAGAGAATTCGTTCTAACTTCAAAAGTTCTCCCTTGATGATTTTGAGGGATCACCACCGGTGAGGGGTTGTTTGTGATAACTGGACGAAAATGTGCTTCAATGCCCCGAGCAGCTTCCCAATTATGTCTTCTTGGGACACCTAACCGAACTCTTGGTCGCGGGGGACCCATTGGTCTTTGAACTGGTTGGTGAGGCACAAATTGTGGAGGTTGCTGTTGGAACCCGAACCCCGCTTGTTGCTGAAGAATTGGTCTTTGAAATTGCGGTCTTGGTGGTCCTTGTGGTGGTAACTGATGTGGTACCACTTGTAACTGAGGTCTAACGACTCCTTGCCCTTGCCCATAATTGTACTCACCCGCATTTCCTTCACCCATATACGCATAACCATCATCATCATACCTCATATACTCCTCAGTGAACCCATCATTGTGTACATCTCCTCCAGCTCCTGGATCTTGCCAGGCTGAATAAGGTGAAGATTGTACCTCGGGTTGTCCGGGTTGTTGGAATGAAGGAGTGGTATGGACTATATATGATGATTGGGGGTTCGATTGTTGTGTTGAAGATGATTGTCCGGATGATGGAAAGAAAGCTGAAAATGGTGGGATAGTATCCGATGAAGTGTAGCTAAATACCGGGTTGGGTTGAGTACCGGTGGGTAAGGTGGTGTTGTTTGGTTGAGGTGTAGACGATGGAGGTGTGGATGGTGTTGTTTGGCCAAGGGTGGGTGGTGGTGGTGGCATACTAGGATTCATTGTGCTGACTGGTGAACTGATAACTTTATTTTCTCGGTGTAAAATTCTGTTCCTTCTTGCAGCTCTTTCAATTTCTGGATCGAAAGCTAATGGTGATGACGATTGAGAGTTTCTAGTACGCATGCACCTGTATCAACCTGCACCTGCACACTAACACACCCAACGTAAACCCCGAAAAATAACGAATAACAATTAAGATAACACACGTTGCGCACTACTCCCCGGCAACGGCGCCAATTTGACGTGAGGTCGTAGTCTCACTCAAATACAAACCAAATACTACTAAATAGTTAGCGGTAAGTGGGTATCGAACACAGGGAGTTGGTGGAAAATGTGTATATCAGGTAGTTGCAAATAACTATTATGAGCTAAAATAAAACAAAAGTAAATTCAGAGATTTATGGATTGATTGATTGAACTAGGAAATTAACGGAAAGTAACAGATTAATTTAAAAACTAAGTATTCAGTAATGAGAAGAATGTTCCCCCTTGGTCTCTGGATTTCAACAAGTGACGATGTCAATGTTCAATTGGGAAGAACTACATAGACATAATTCGTGAGTGTGTGTTAATGTGTGATAAAAGGGGACTAAGTACTTGAATTAAAACAATGCAAGGTTATCACCCGATGATCAGTATCGACTAAATTATCCACCCCAATCCCAACCACTAGATCAAGATTTCCTATGGCACCAAGAACATATGATTGAAATTACAAAGATAAACCAAACGACCCGTTACACATAACACATAATCACCATAACAATTAATCAAAAGATCAAATCATTATCCCACAAATACATAAACATTAACAATATCGCAGTTGATAATCCATACAACCAAGGGAAAACATAAATAAACTAGCCACACATTGTTTCACAAACCAAATAGCAAATAAATATGAAATCCATGAGAATCAAGAAGGAATTACAATAGATCCGAATAGCCAAATGTTGATGTTTCCACCTAAAAAGCTTATCACAATCGCCCAAAATCGCCTCCAAGTCGTCTCCTAATGATTAGATACCCAAAAGACCCCAAAAATCCCGTTTTGTAACAGCAGTTACGAGTTTCAAGTCTGGGTTCACCGTAGCTTACGGTGCCACCGTAAGCTACGGTGGGTAACATTTTCCTACGGCCATAATGTTCTGCAATACGGTGATGATTTTCAACCTCTACCCACCGTAGCTTACGGTGGTGCCGTAGGCTACGGTGGTTGATGGGCAACTTCATGTTCTTCTTTCACTTTCTCCCGCTCAGTTTCACCATTATGCTTCATTTTAGATCCGAGTGTACCTGAGATAAAAGCAACCGTAGTTATCTAATTCAAGACAATTACGCGATTAAAAAGGGAAATTACGTATATATTTAAAGCATTCAAGGGTCGTCCAAAGGACTACCCGTCAAGAGTTGATGAACAGAGCAATAATTTGTGGGTTTTGAGGATTGAATGTAAACAGGGGAAGAAGAACATAAATAGCGTTTTGAGGAAGAAGAAACGTGTTTTATGAGACTACTGTGGTTATGTATTTATTTCTGGTTTTTTTTTTACTTTTTTATGTTTTGGACTCGATATATAATATTTTATTTGAAGCATAATTTCTTTATTAAATACCAAAGGACACAGCCAAATTTTATGTAATAAAAATTAAACTGGGATTACAAAATAAATTAAATAACAAATTGTCATCATTCGTATGGTTAAATTGCACTAAATTATGCTATACTTTTATTTTATTTCATTGTGTATTACAGTATTAGAAGGTTTGTTATCAGACTAGCGTGATGTAATTGTAGAGTTTTAGTTGATATGTTTTTAGATTATGACACGTGCGATGCATTGCGGTGGCACTTTGTTCATACGTTAAAAATGTTTTTCTAGTTCGATATGTGTCGTGTGTTGTGAAATCTTAGTTGATATGTTTTGGATCTTGACAAGTATACGTGTTACGATGATCACATTAATATGTGATGCTCACATGATGTGACTTGCTGGTGACTTCATTACACGTATACGTTACGTTTGTGAGAATTATAACATCGTTAGACAAAAAATAGTATTATGTTTTACACTTTTATTTAAAGTAAACATAAAATTATTAAAAGATGAAGGTTAAAATGTATATTTTTAAAGTTGATATCAAAATGATACTTATATCAAGCTTTGGGTCAAAGTTACAAATGTCTGCATGGCTAAGTCAAATTTGTATTTGTAAATGTTCACAGGTATTAGTTAGTATAACAGACTTTTGTTAAAATTTTGTTTCTTATATGTTTACAACACCTTTATATTTTTTATATGCATTTACATAAGGATTGGCTAAAGTACTAAACTATAATATGTTTTCACCTTTTTATCAACTAATATAACTTAATAACAGATTGATTTTTTTATTGGTTTCTGTAAGTATTTCATGGTGGAAGATAATTTTATTTCTCATTTAGTTTCTTTTTTTGTTTACAAGATCATCTTTATCCGGCTTTTTTTGAGGCTGTTTGTTTATTTATGCACTTATTATTATTTTCAATTTCTTTTTTATGTTGAAAATGCAGTGGTTCAACAATTTTATTCGAGTTTTTAGTAATTAAACTATGCTATTAATATTATACAACTATATGGTTAGGATCATTAGAAAACAACCTTAGTTACAAAACTAAAGAACCATTGATTTACATACATGTAAATTAAGAAACCATTGACTCACATACCTGTAAATTAGGGAACCATTGATTTACATATATGTAAATTAGTAATATTGAAATAGTCAATAACTTGATTAAGGGCAAACAATTATTTTTTTGATCTCACAATAAAAATGTGTTTTGTAATGATCTCAACCTACAAGTATATAAATTCAAATTAATATTTTTAGTGTGAATTTATATACCTAATAAGTAAAATGCAAGTACTAAAAGGTTTGTATCGATCTCATGAAGCGTTATAATTTTTGTAATTATTTTGTTATTTCTTACAACTAAATTTTAGACTAGTCATATTTCATTTCACCTATAAATTCTTCCAATATTTGTGTACTTTGACTTTTATCGTATAATTTTTGTATATGTGTCCTCTAGAAGATCGATTAAGAAAGTTTATAAGTATGATACTATTATAGTTATTTCATTAAATATTATAGGCTTAGTAGATTAAATCGTGATTAATAGTTTGACGGATTGATACAATTCATATGCATTAACTTGTTCTTGTGTTTTTAACAAGCTAGATTTTCAATAATAACATTATCATCGTAATGGTTTATATACAAAATCCGAGAATAATACAATGCTAAAAAACACAACAAATACAAAAATTATAAACTAGAATGCAAGTCAACTTTTAAAAAGGTGTCTTGACTCTTGAAGACATTGTTTCCCGCCGTCCTTCATAAAAAATTTACAAAAAATACAATGAAAGTAAAATAAACAAGGAAATGTTACTTTTTTATTTAGTTTTATTTTTCGTTTATTTATTTATTTATTTAAAGAGGACGATGAGGACCAAAAGGGCCGTTAGACTTTTTAAAATCCGATGAACATTGGAATTTTACATTTTTATACCTTGTTATTGTGTCTTTTCTCACAGTTTGTTATATTTTTATCATGTTTAGGGATTATAATAGCCTGTCTTTGTTAGAAAATACATTATTTACCCATTAGAATTTTCATTGTAAGTTTGTAACGTTAACTCGATAAAAAGTAAGTGTAAAAGTCAATTTTGTTATTGAGTTTATTCTACCAACAACAAATGATCATGAACCAATGTGAACCGACTATTACAAAATTGACATTGGCTCTCCTCATAACTTGGTACTTAATGTGAATAATTAATAAGTTTCATTTAAAATGCCTAACATTAAAAAAAATGTTAAGAGTAGTATGGTGTGAACACATTATATAATTTTGAAACAATGAATTTGTAATTTTCCCTTTAACCTCACGTATATTTTTTGCACAACTTCACGATATACATATTTATAGTTTTAGTTAAAAGATTAAGAAAATAATCACTTTGGTCTTAAGATTTGTTATTTTGGTATCTGATTTTTGACAAAATAGTCAGTTTAGTCCTAAGCTCGTGAGATGTTCTTGCGATCCACAAGCTATGTAGCTCGTCTCCAAGTTCATGCGATGAGAAACAAATGTGAGGTTTTTAATTTGTTTTAACTTTTTATTTATAGGGAAAGAGTCGAAGAGTTAAATCTTATGGGTCTCCCAAGTCTTAAGGGTTGAGAATTGTTAAACTTGGGTAAAATGACATCACACGTTCTTAATGAATAGGGTGAATGGTTAAGGAGCTCACTTTGCGAACACTCTAAGTACGCTTAGAGTTATTGTTTTCAAAAAGTTTGTAAATGTTTACTATAGTCAACTAAAAGGAGTAATCACTAAATGGTAATCAACAGTTACTTACTATATATTAAAATATTTCTAACATTAAGAAAACAGATTTACAAATTGAAACAATTTTTAACAACATAAGTTGAAAACCTAACAAAATTGAGTTTATTTAAACAAGAAAGCTTGAACAAGAAAGCTTGAATTATTTTAAAAAACAATAAGAAAACTTGATTACCACTTGATGAATTTTTCTCTTCTCTTAATTAACTTAATTAACTTAAAGAAAACAAAAATACACTTGGTTATTTTCTTTATTTGGTAAAGTAAAAATCAAATAATAGCCAACATATTATGCAAAATGCATCGTTGTGGTTTACACCCAATAGCACTTTGCAACTACATTTGAATATTTAGACTTTTTGCAACACTAAGATTTCTAAAATGAGTCATTTGTATTCACGGTTAGTTTGACTGTCAGTTGATCGTTATTTTTTAATGGTAAAATAGATTATTTACATAAAAAACAAACATAGTAATAATTTATATGATCTCAATAATATTTAGGGAGGTGGATACATCGTCGGCGCCGATGGTTGTTCGACAATGAGTTGTTATGATTATGTTTTTTTATCGTCTCTATGTATGATTTTTTATTTTTTTTAATGCATTTCACTCAAAAGTAAATATTTTTTAAATATTATAAATTATTAATTTGTTTGTTATTTATGTAAATAGTCTATTTTACCGTTAAAAATAATGGTCAACTGACACTCAAACTAACTAGAGATGCAAATGACTTGCTTTAAAAAGTCTAGGTTGCAAACGGTCTAAATATTCAAGTGGAGTTACAAAGTGCTATTGAATGTAAATCATAATGTTGCATTTTTCACTTAACTCTAGAATATATATATATTCTTTAGATTGTTTTAGGTAATTTTGGTATATATTAAAAATAGATACATAATTATTTAGATTGTTTCAATTCTTAAGAACCTTTTCCTTATATAGTAATTAACAAACATTTAATCATAATAATAAAAAGACATCTATATAGAGATTTTTTAAACTTCGAATCTTCCGAATGTGACTATGTGAGGAAGCAAAAATTACCCAAGAGCCCAAGACCATTTAAAAGTTCAACTTTGATTAAAAAATAATAATTTTGTCATTTTTAGAATATAAAAGAGCGTATGTTTATCACTCATTTACTCAACGCCTTTGTTTTCTACGGAACTTCCAAAATAAAAAAACTGGTGCTATTATATACAACTTTTTTTCTAACTTTTTTACTTGTTACACTTTCTTTCTAAAATTTAAAAAAAAATACAATTTCAATTTATTTTTACAAAACTATATTTTCTTATTAAATTAAGATTTCATTTGTTATAATGTTATATTAAACTATTGCATTTAGTTGGTGAGTATCGAGTAGATGCGTTCAAACAAACCGAAAACTAAAAATAATCGAATAAATCGTATCTGTAACCTAAAAAACGAACCGAATTGCAAATTTGGTTTTCGGTTCGGTTACTAACCGTATCCGAATTGTGAATTCGGTTATCGGTTACAAAAAAATATGGTTTATTCAGTTCGGTATTCTGAATAAACCGTATAATAATCGGTTTAATCAGATAAATGAACCGAATAAACCTGCTAAAGCGGTTAAATTCTATTCGGTTAGGCCAAATT
Organism: Tagetes erecta; assembly: GCA_030867185.1. NCBI lineage: Eukaryota > Viridiplantae > Streptophyta > Magnoliopsida > Asterales > Asteraceae > Tagetes > Tagetes erecta. The sequence goes on along the minus strand of CM061487.1, from coordinate 94,716,510 downwards.
GAAAGATTTCACGACAGAATAAATCTACTTAAGCAGTTGAATTCAGTTAGATCAAGCCAAAAAATTGATTTTACGACCGAACAAAAAGATTTTAAAACCGAATAAACCGCACCGATCAAACCGTTAACCGAACCATTGAATACTCACGCAAACATTTTTTTATGTACTCATGTTATTACTTTCGTTTTCGAACACTTTATTTTTAACGAATAATGATAATAAAAGTTTATGGATAATTTTCGACAAGTTTCAAAATAAAAATTAAGGGGGGTGTGACAAGTATATAAGGGGGTGTGTATAGACACACCCCTAACGAATTTATCCAAAATTGTTGGAAAGCATTCGGTCGTTATATTTCGTAGAAACAAAATCAAATTTTATATTTTTTTTTTCAATAAGTCACTTAAGTTTAAAATTTGTTTCAATTAAGTCACTTACCTTCATATTTTATTTAAATTATAGGTTTTAACATGTTGTTTTCTCATGTTTTTTTACGTTTCAATTAGGAATTAATTTTTAGAACAAAATTAAAAGTTGGATATGTTTCTATTATTTCCCCTAATATTTTTAGAATATTATTGCTACCACTCATTTATTTATTTTTATCAACTTTTTGATATCTTATTTATGAGTTGTCGTTTAAAAATAAATAAGCTGCTTATTTTCATTTGTTTAATTAAATGAAATATTATTTTTTTTAAAAAGTTGAATACATATTTAACTATTTAGTATACCTTAAATTAAGTACTCGCTAATGCAATAATACTTTTACGTGCATATTTTTAACTTTTTTTTAACTCACTTTGTAAAAGTTTTGCTTTTTTAGATGAAGAGGTAACAAGTTTAAACCTCGACATGGTGATACGGTGTTATTTAGTTTGAAGCATTAGCTTTTCTCTTAAAAAACTACTCTACTAGAGATTTCGAACCGTTACCGGTTGATGAATAAGTAATTTTATTCTAAATAATCAATAGTTTAATAGTGCCAAACGACATATAAGAATCAAACTAAAGTAATTATTTATAAAATGTATCTTTTACCCACTAATTAGGCACTAAGCAAGTAATATTCTACTTAACTTTGATTATCACTAAATTATTCATATGTTTCGTCTCTATATCTGCGACTTGTACCTCGAATTCAACTTTATTCGGTTCGCTTGGAATTTAGACTCGTCTGTTTGATTTGAGTTTTGAACATGTTAGTAAGAGTGCATCATGTGCTTGATTTAGTTTCTGTTTTACTGTATGGCTTGATGATCTAATGTACGCAGTTTTATTCTACACTTTACGCAAGGGGTTGTATCCCACAAGTAGAAAGTTTACATTTGATGTAGATGTGTGCACATCATGAGCTGTTTTTTTATTGGAACTTAAAAAGCGTTTGAAATAAAGAAGAAATATTGATAGATAAACAAAGACTTGTTAATCTCAATTAGTGAATTTTATATAGTTAATATGTGAATGCATTTGATAAAGAAAACAGTGTTTATACGTGTTCAAAGATACCTCTAATCTTATCCCATAAATCCATAATTATATATTATACACTAATTATTACTATTATTTTATTTTACTATCTAATCCTTACCATGCCTAACTTAAGTCAAAGTCAAAGATCAATATAGTCAATTATCTATTAGCTAATCTCTATTATTGCATGCTTCGATATGCTCTTACATCAAAATGGCTTCCTATCTTTTAATAACAAAAAATCATGTATCACGAATATAGAAACATAATTAAGTGCATGATAGATACATCATACAATCATAATTCATACATGCACAATGATATTTGTAAAATTATAATATTCCATGTTTTATGGGTTTTGTAAATGGCCTTAAAGTTTTGGGCTAAAGGCCCAAGGTAAAAAGCATGCTAAACACCGAACAAGTATAATGTTTTCTATACTATACTCTTTTTCGATACGAAAAAAGGTTGCAACGCAGCTTGTTATCTGTTTAGTAAAAGCTTAAATGAAGTGAAAGTAACTTTTATGTTTCATGTTTAAGAAAACATATGTATGTAGTTTTCTAAATAAAATGACTATAAATTTTTGTACATGTCAGATCGTTCAAATTAACATTTCATGCGTCACGAAGATGATAGAAGTTGAAAATGTCAACTACCAAATAGTAAATGCTAAGTTTGAAGTCTAACAAAACCTAATCTCTATTTGTTAATAGTTAGTAAGTTCAACGATATACCTCTAAAGAAATCAAACCATATATAACAATATTAATATATTTGTATGTTTCCAAGTTTGAGGCATGTGTATAAAATGTGTAATATGATGATGTGATAGTTAAAATATTTAGTTGAAATTAAAACAAGCATTTACTTCCATTGGTTATGAAACCATGAAAGTCAATATGCGAACAAGACGTACGTGTAAACCCTATCCTGCCACGTTTTTCCCGATCACCACCCATGGAGCAGCAACCACAACATTTTTTTTAACGGGCTAATTTTTTTCTACTTAACCTTATTTCTGGTTTAAAGTGAGACCGATAGGAACCAACATTTTTAAGTAAAGCCAGTAGACCAATGTTTTGTAAAACGGACCGATTGGTTCACTTCTTTGAACCAACTGATTATATAACGAACCGGTTGAAGGGTTAGGATCCTTGCAGAACCATCTTAATTATAGAATTACAAAACCATTTATTTACATACATGTAAACTAAGGCTAACGATAGTAAGCCCTCTTTACATATGTGTAAATTAGACATAAGTATTTTACTATAGAAACATAACCATTTTTAGTCATGTCAGATATACACATATGTAACGCAGCATAAATATCACAACACTTGATTTACATTTATGTAAATCAGTGTAAAATATCTGTCTTTTTTGTTCTCGCAATAAGAATTGATTTTGTAATGATCCTCATCCTATTTTGAGCTTGAGTTATGTTTAATACTTGATTTTTATATTGTGCTGTTTGGAAGTTTTGTATATTTGGATTGTTTTATTGTATATTTTAAATAACTGTTTGTTTTATATTTCTAAATACACTACGATTGCATTTGTTATTAATTCCGTCCAATCAATGAACCAATAAAACGTCCTGTTTAATTTTTTGGTATGGTTATGAAAACATTGATGTAAACAAAAGATTACAATTAGAGCACGTAATTCAATTCAACAAGAAGCACCTAATATTAATGCTTTGGTGAACTTAAAATCAAGAAACTAATTAAGCCGTTGACTTTTAATAATGTTGTTGAGTAGACGGCGGTGTGGGTCACGGTTGTGATTTGTCCGGCATGCGGCCACGACGGGGAGCATAAACGTGGATCAATCGGGTTTGTTGGAATGAGTTACAAATTAATTATTATTATTAATTAATTAGTTTCTTCATACCTACGCAGACAAAATAGCGGAATTAAAGTTCCGATGTTTAAATATTTGATTGTAATTTCAATTTTATCCAGTTTCACACCTGATCAAGTGATCATTAACAGACTCAAACAAATATGATCGCTGTGTAAAATCGGTTTGATGGGTATCATGATGCGTATAATTATTCATTGTGACGTGGTAGCTATGTTGATTGGTATGGGTTACAACAGATCCATGTGTTGCAAAAACTTTAATAGTATTATGTATAATAAAACTAGTGGAGTGAATCAAAAAATTAAAAATATTATTAGATGAGAAACGAAACTTAAAAGAGTAAGTAAATACTCACTTAGCGGATAAGTTTTTATTTTAAATTTAAAGGTTTTAGTTCAAGTCTCACATCTCTCACTTTTTACAGCTTTTATGTTTTTAGGAGACCAGTTATATATATAAATCTATTTTTAATACACAAATTTTTTAAATTATTATATTACTTTATTATTATGTGATAAGTCTTTGCCCTAATAGAATCGTCAAACCAATCCAAAAGTTTTTATATATGTCATCTTCTATCAAGGCCGGCCCTTGGGTGGGGCAAGGCGGGCGACCGCCCCGGGGCCCGGTCTCTCGAGGGCCCGAAAAAAAAATTAAATTTTTTTTATATAATTAACCATTGAACAATGATGTTCTATCCAAAAGTAAACATTTACAACTCATTTAACCCAACTACTCATGCTAATGATAGTTTGGATGAAGAGGATGTTAATGCTAATTAATGTGGATGAGGAGAATGTTCATGTTATTTCTGATATTGATATTTTTGATCCAAAATGTTGGGATGTGCTTAGTCAAAATATGATTGATATGTTTGTTAATTAAAAATGATCCAAAAATGGATTTGACTATTGTTAATGGTCCGGTGGATAAACGTGAAAGACGGTTTTCTAACAATATTTATACAAGCTTTAAACAATATTGGCGATGAGCAATTGAAAATGATATATTAGAGGGTATGAACTATCAAGACTTAATCGAGAACTTTGCCTAAAAAAATGTTAAGAGATCGAGCGGTCCGATTCGGTTAGTTATGTAAACTAAAACATTCGGCTACAATACTTTTGCTTTATTTATTGTTATGACAATTATCGCCGTCTTATATATATATATTTTTGCCAATTATTACACACTTTAGGGGCCCAAATTTTTTTCCGCCCCGGGCCCGTCGAAAATTAATATGACGTAGGACCGGCCCTGTCTTCTATATATGAAACTGAAGCATTTAAAAAGAGTAGTAGATACGTAAAAAATATGTTAATTATTTTTTTTGTTTATTCCTTACACATTTATATGTAAAAAGTGAATCTATTTAAAAAACTAAACTATTGATAAGTTCATGTAATGATTTAGGTTTTTTTTTCTTTTTGTAATATATGAGTCTTCAATTCTCAAATGAATTTAATCCATATATTAACAATATAAATAAATAAACTTTTATATAATTGAGTTTATGAAGGCCAGTTTATAGAACAAAACAAACGAGAAGTTTTAGTGTTTTACAATTGTTGCAACACAGAATCTTATAGTTATTAATATTTCCAATGCCAATGGGGTTAGTGGCCCATTGGTAACACAATTGTGTTAGGAGCACTATGTCAGGGGTTCTAATCCTGCTGACCACGGGTTGTGGTGTATTTCTCCTTGAAAATCAAGGTGTTGCTGTTCAAAAAAAAAAAAAAAAAAAAAAAAAAAAAAAAAAATTAATATTTCCAATAGTTCCTAATTTACTCTTACTTTAGTTTTATTAAACACCTATACATGTAATTTTATTAAGCACCTTATCATCATCATTTCCCTTATGTAACATTAAGGTTATAATTAACAATTTACAATCGTTTTCAATCTTAATTATTGAACATGGTAAAGAATAAATATTCTATGTTAGCGAATGTATAAAGTGTTCTATTGTGACCTCCGATTAAAAAGTTCTAATTTCACCACTGAATGAGATAATAATCGATGAACTAAAGTTGTAAAAGTCAATCATAACATTTCTATTAGACAAACCAACTAAGTTTTAAAAGCTCGTTTTGTATTTAAAAGTAATTAAGTTAAAGCAGCCACAAAGGGGCACCAAAATTGTTAGTGCCTGAGGTTTTTTTTCAGACTCGCACATGACACTAAAATCCTCATGACTGGCTTTGGGTGTCCTAATAACTAAAACGCGTTTTTTTAACAAAACTCTTTTATGAATTTATTTTGAAGCGTTTATCTTTTATTATTATTTAGTTAACCTGAAATTTTGAATTATAAATAAAGGATTTATGAGCTTTAGGAGAGTTTAGTTTTGGATTTGGGTTATTGGATTTTAATAATTCGAACTTTAATGAATTGGCTGATATTAATCCCAACTTTAAAAATTTCTTGTGGCAGTCCCAACTTGTAAATTATTTTCCTCCATCGAACCTTTTATAAGTGTGACACAAAAATGGTCGGGTAAGGTTTTAATGAGACACAAAAATGGTCTGGTAAGTTTTTTGAGTATCCGTTATAAAAGGTTCAATGGAGGAAAATAATTTACAAGTTGAGACTGTCACAAGGAATTTTTAAAGTTGGGATTAATATCGGCCAATTCATTAAAGTTCGGATTATTAAAATCCAATAACCCTTTGGATTTTGATTAAAGATTCTAAAAGACATTCTTTAGGGTGTTTGTCTCTTAATTAACTTCGCCAAGATTAATAAATAACAATTTTTTTTCAAGTAACACTATTAATTACATAAAAATAACATTATATTCTTTTATGTATATATGTATACTTGAAGGTATAGTGTAACTTTGCACCGGTGTAATTTTACTCAGCCCAATTGTCTGTAACTAAAAAAGCGTTACACCTTCATATATATAAATACACATAAAGGAACTTAATGTTGTATATGTGTATTAATGTTATTTGAACAAAAAATAATTACTGTGACTGATATTTATAAAGTTAATAGATTAAAAACACCTAGACCAGGTTGACATTACTTCCACTCCTTATACTCTATACACACTGTATATATTTATTTTTGATATAATCATATTATTCTTTTTTGCTCTTTTTCCTTTTTTAATTTAAAATTTAACATTTTATAAAATTTGAATATACCTTTTCGCCATGCCTGGTTTTATGTACATTGTACACTTATGTGTAATATTCAATAACTAAAACGACTCATCAAAGCTAATTTAAATTTCTTTCAAGATCATTTTTTCTCCTACAACCTCTAATATAATATCTAACGTTTACTATGTGCTTTAATTATCAACGTTAATATTTATAATCGTTAGACTTTGTTGCGGTTGCAACACACTTATTATTAGCAAAGCACAATTGTGTGACATTTTTATTATCTATATAAAGTTTTGAATGCAATTAACACTATAATGGTTTTGTTTTTCTTATACAATAGAGTTAAGTTAATTATTAAAAAAACATATTTTAAGTATATACCAATTTGACACTTTCATCATTTATCTTCAATAGTTACGATGAGCTTCCTTTACGTAGAGGGTTTGATACAAGTAGGTTCGTTATGTTAAATTTTTTTCTTGTTTTTATATATTTCTCAATTCGCAAATATTTTTTTTCACTCACCAACGTACTAACGGTCAATTCATGTTTTCTTACTAGAAATATTTTTATTTCCAAAATAAAATCGGATATTACACCGAGAAAGAAGCAAGCTATGTCTATTAAGCGACGAAAGAGGTGGGTGGCATATATTAATATTAATTAATTTACAATGGTACGTGTGAGTGATCATCCACATCACCTAGTCGATACATGTATACCCATGGTTAAAAGGAGTAAAAGTTGTTTTTTTATAAACAAAAGTTAGGCAAATTATAAACTAAAAGTTACCATATATGATATATAGTTCAATGCACCTGGCCGTGATATTACATATTTTTGTAACTAGAAGTAAATAAATCCATTTCAAAAGTAATTTTTCATATAAAATAAGGTACATTAAATTAAAGCATATTTATATATATGTTTGTGGTTGAAATTATTGTAGACCTTAAAATAGGCATGCACTCTTTAAAACGAGGTATTTTAATATTGATCGGAATGGTTTCACGCATTGACCAATACTCTTTTGGTCATGCTTTATTTAGATAGATAATATAAAAAAATGGTTCTGAAGTTATAATATTAAGCTATGTGATTTGATATTTTGATCAAGATAGCTCATAATATAGTTCAAAATTTTACTAATTTTGTGCTTCAATTGTGTGTTAAATCAACATAATCATTTCAAAACCAACCACGAATTGCATCATGTGGTTATCCCTGTAGCCATAACCTATTCTGCCATGAGATTTAGAGTAAATAGTGATTTTGATCCGTTTGTATAACAGCAATAACAGTAGCAACAAAGCAGCAACATCAACAACAGTAGTAGAAATAATAATAATAATAATAAAATAATAATAATAATAATAATAATAATAATAATAATAATAATAATAATATTATTAATAATAATAATAAGGAACATACATCTTAATGGTTCATTAAAAAAAGTTTTTTAATGATTCAGTTCAATTCTGAACGGTTAAAGAACAACGAGATGTTAAATTGAAGTGAATGGAGCATCTGCCCCAACCTCTATATCATCGATAAAGCTTGTTAATGATTCAGACATCTTAACAATTCAACACTTAATGATTCAGATTTTGTCAAACAACTTTTAGGGAGGTTGAAGTGATCTAAATAGGCTTAGGTTACACATAGTTGCACAACATTTCTCTCTCTCTACACATATAAAAAGAGATATTTAAGTGAATGTGCGTATAACACATGAACTTTGGCCATTTTAGTCATTTTACTTATGAGGGATCAAAATAGCAAAAAAACAAGTTTAATTATTATTATTATTATTATTACTTAAAACATCATTAGTTTTAATGTTCCTGGATCAAAGAGTCTTCGTAACTTAACACACTACACCGATAAAACTTTATATTGTACATGTGTGCATGTATGTATGCGTTTGCGTGTGTGTATGTATGCATGTATATATGTGTATATATTTTTATGTGTGTAATTGTATTTGTATATTTGTGTATGTATGTGTGCATGTGTATATGTATGTACATGTGTAAGTATATGCGTGTCAACATTTGCATGTATATGTTTGTTTTCAGCGACAGATCCTGAACTCTAGTAGTATGGGGGCGAGCTCAATCCGTATATATTACATGTAATTTTTATTACATGGGGGCGAAATCAAAATCTCGGGCAATAGAGCTCGTACAGTAAGATTTGTTTCTTCTTCTTCAAATGGCGAAATGGATATATTATATTATATATTTATATATTATTATATTAAATTACAAAGTGTAAGAATAGTTTTTTGTGAGTGAGTTGATGTGGTGTTGTGTGATTGATGTGAGGTGACATTGTGTGATTGTTTTGTTTGTATGAGGTTGGAGGTGTCTATATTGTTTCACCTCTTTTTATATTTAATGCTCTTTTGTTTTCATATTTTTGCAAGCCAGTGTGAGAAAGTGATGCCACCAAATGCCGACTCTACATGCTTATCGACGAAGAATGTCATTCTCCTTACAGTTGTACACCAACCTTGATTTTCCGTTTATTTACCTTTGAACGTTTTTAGAGAGAAAGATGAAGCAACGTCTCCCTCTGTTGTGTTCACCGTTTGTCGGCGTTTTTCGCCCGGTGATGTGATGGTTGTTGCTTTTGTGATGTGTTCCCAAATAAAACAAGTTTTTTTCTATTAAAAAAGAAAATCAAACAATATTTGTACAAATGAGTTTTGATTTGATACACCCAACTCATGAGTTATATATGTGGCTATGGTGAACTTTTAAAAAATCGGCCTTTAATTTGGGTGTGTGTAGATAGTAAGTATAAAAGAAAGGAGATAAGTATATATTTGAATAATAATAATAGTATTAATATATCTTATTCCTTTTGATAAGTTTTTTCTTGTTAGCAATCGTATCTCAGATTGAGTTTCCTATTATTATGCATTTAGGATTCCTTATGTATTTATATTGCCTATTGGTTTTAATAAAATTATCAAAAAACAAGTTCCGTTATCATATTTTTTAAAGTAAGATTTTCTCTATTTGCAATCCATGACTCGGTTTTATAATTTTAGCTAAAAAAAACTAGTTGATATCAAAGTTTCGTTAACAAGACTTTTGAACACGAACACAGAATCGAACATACTTAATCAAGAACAAAAAAAGCCTCGCGCAAAACATGAGGCGTTGTATATATACACTAGTTTATATAAAAAATTAAGGTATCCAGATAAAAATCAAAATTTATTGCTAGAAAACACGCATGAGCCGACGCCCATCCCAACCTCTTGTTTGTCTTTATTTGTATGCGTATGGATGTATGTGAATGTGTATAGCCCGTTGTACACACAAACATGGACACACGTGGACGTAGTTTATTTTGTAAATCTGTTTGTGTATGTACACACAAACATAAACATGGACAATACATCAAAAGACAAACTAGTTAGTTCAATACATTATACATATATAAAATAACAAAACATGTAAACAAGCATATATATTATTTGCTTGTAATTATATACTTTGTTTTTTAATTAAGAAATACATTATTATTTAACAGACAAAATAATCAAATTAATAAAAACATATCGTATAAAAAGAAGTTGATATTTAAAACTAATTGATGTTTTTGATATTTAACAATTCACGTTTAAAACTAATTGTGTTTTCCTATCCACTTGTCAACATCTAATTAGTGACACCAATTATACTGTCTAGCTAGCGTTATTGTTTTTTCTAGAATATTGGCACATTGATTTAAAGTGTATCTATTTATATAGTCAAGGATACATTGGCAGGTATGTGTTGGCACTTTGCAGTCACACTATGTTCACATCAAACCCCCTTAAATTAGTATCAATGAATTAATTCATGAATATACCAAATCAATTATTATTGGTTTTGTTCACACCCTTAACTTTTTGGTTGTTTAGTGGAAAAGAAAGGCTAAAACTGTATATATAGATAAGGCAAATATAAATAAACTAAAACTAGGTATGTAATGGGTGCGCGTCTAATTTTCGTCTTTGAAAGATCTTAGATTCGTGTAATCTTTTAAGTGTTACTGATTTTCGATCATAACTTTTTAAGTGTCACCTGTCTAGTACAATATTTTAAATAGAATATTATAATCTTATATTAATAAAAGTTGTTCATAAAAATATTCTTTAATTTCTTATAAGACTTTCATGAGTGATTAGTGTAATCTTTTAAAACTTTCTACATCTTATTGAAATATTTAAAAGCTTCTACACCTTGAGAGTAGTTAAATTAGATTTGACTTTGCTACTTAATTACTTAATACTACAACAATCGGACTGAATAATAGTTTATTTTGGATATAAAATTTTTAAACCCTATCCGAAATTTCAACCGATCTGAATCTATCTAAATATATTTGAATAAACCACTTTATTCCATCAACGTCGTCACACATTCAACCTAAACAAGCAGGTTTTTTTATATCCGATCCAAGACCCAAATAAAGAGCTCGGATAAGGATATGAACCGATTCGAAGAAGAGCTTGAATCATTTTTTTCTTGGTTTCGAATATAATTTTGAGTTATTTTCGATTTTCTGAACAAACGTAACCAACCGAAACACACCCATAGAACTGATAGAATTTGGAGATTTGAGGTTGCTCAAATTTTGGTTTGGATTAAACTATTAAAGTCATCAATTGGGCTTATGTTTCCCGCAAATGCTAATATGCTATGCCACTAATTTTTTATATGGGCTTAAACAAAATTTTGGGCCTATAAGTGGCACTTAGAGCCTTAGAGGAGACGAGGAGTTAGAGACTTAGAGGCACACAAAATAACCTGTTCAACCGTTCAATAACCGAAACCGATTATTAACCGAATGAGAAATAACTGGTTATGGTATCTTTTTAACCACATGTTCATAATCGAATAAGGATTTTTTATGAATAACTGGTTATTAACCGATTTTTAACCGATCCACTGGTTAACCGGGAAAAAACCCGAAAATAATAAAATATTAGAAAAACCGGTTAATTAACTAAAAATAACTAATTATTAACCGAACCAGCTAAAGTAAAATAACCAAAAATTTCGAAAAAAACTAGTTATTAACCGAACTGGTTAATACGAATAACCGATTTTCTCAATACAGTAAATTGATGATGTAACGGAGGCTTCAGAAAACTTAAGCAAATCCGTGATCATAAACGGCTTCAAATCTTTGCATTTTTTATTTGACTCATAAAGGCAAACAAAACTCAACAAAAAGCACGGGTTGAAATATATGTTAAGAGTATTATGTAATTTGTAGCACAAGTGCTAGCTTGGAGCTAATAAGCTAATTAAGCACAAAAGGACTATCTTATGAAACTACCACAATAAATAACTACAACAATTTTTTTTTATTTAAATAAGAGTTGCACCGAGAATCTATACTTTCTAATAAAAAAAAGATTTTAGAGGACACTTGTCATCCATTAGAGGCCCTTAGAAAATAGTTTTTCCGCTCAAATTTTTTTAACATTTATTAGATGAAGATTTTCATTCCATAACTGAATCATTTTTTAATTAATTCTAAATTAACATGGTAATCAAATGAATTTTTTTCCAAAAATATGTTACGCTTTGAATTGATTTGTTTTGAAAACATAAAATTTATATTACCTATGAATTCATTTGCGTCCTTAATTATTGTTTTTTCGTAATGTTAATTAAAATCGAACAAATTGCATTCATATGTTCCAAAAATATTCAACATTGCAAAATGTAATGTTTTTAATCAGTGCGTTTATATTGCTAAGCGAAAATCTTAATGAGATTCTTGTCAAATATAAGCTTGTCTATTGTTCACATAAGATGATTTTTTTATTATTGTATGTAGTTTGTTTTTTAGCTTTAACAAACCTTTATGTATAATATGCAACTTATTTTTAAATGTTTCTTTTTTCAAAAGGAAAATTTCATAAAACAAATAAACTTTATATTTTGTTCTAATTAGGTCAGTTAAACTTTATTTTGTTTCAATTAGATAACTTCGGTTTAAAATGTGTTTTACTCCTAAGTAATTAACTTTATAATAGGTAAACACTGGTAATTAACTTTATAATAGGTAAACACTGGTAATTAACATTATAATAGGTAAACACTGATTTTAGGTGAATTTGGGACACGTTTTGTGTTTTTTTTTCTGTTATCAACTACATATCACAGTTTTTTACATGTTTTTTCTGCTATCAAATTTTTGGGACATGTTTTGTGAATTTGGGACCCATTTTTTATGCCATCATTTTTTTTATAAAAACTTCACAAGTTTTTAAAAATTTTGCAATTTCTAAAGAAAATGACCTTTTTAGACTTTTTTTTACAAATTTATGAAAAATTTGAAGTTTTTTTTGAATTTTTGAATTTTTTTGAAAATATTTATTATATTTTATTTAAATTGAATGTTACAAGGCTTGACAGTTGATGGTGAGAAATTAGAAACAATTGTTCTTTAATTTGTCCCACGGGAAGTTAATGTTTACCTGTTATACAAGTTAATTACCTAAGATTGAAACACGTTTTTAAAGTTAAATTATCTAATTGAAACAAACAAAGTTTGAGTGACTTAATAAAAAAAAATAAAACTTAGTGAATTTTATCATTTTTCTACGTCCCTACTCGTGTAACACACGGCCGTAAAACTAGTAATTTATATATTCATGCCATAACCATGCTAGTGATTTATGCAATCCATTCGATCTTATTAAGACTTGTTATACTATTTTTCATATTCACACAATGAAAATATTAGCTATCTTTAGCTACATGTAACATGATTAATTTCTTGTCATTTTCTTTACCTTTTTTTAACAGCAATTTTTAATTAATTGCTTTTCACATATATATATCATCTTCTTTTCCTAATAAATTTACAATAAGATGACAAATAAACAGACAACAAATTGCACCACACCCGTCTTTTAACAACAGATCAAGCTACCTTTTTCTACATGAAAAACATAGATGTTTCTGAACCACCATAGGACCCGTCACGTTGAAAACATTACCGCCTCTAGCATGTTTTTCTTCTAGCATGTTTTTCTTTGGAGCCGTCATGATAGCCGCCTAAATGGGATAGGGTTGGGCTTTGGCGGCGGGTGATGTTCCTTCATCAAAGAGGAAGAAGATGGTTGGGGGTTGTGATGGCGGGAAAGAGAAAGAAGGTTAGGTTAGTAGATAAAGAGAGTATGTGTATGTGTTTAGTGGTGAAGCCAGAAATTTTACTTAAAGAGTGCTGAAAGTCACTGGATCCATAACATTTTTTTTCTAACGCTATGTTTCGGGTATGTTCGGGTAGGGTTAAACAATAAAAACTTAGAATATCTAAATATACTCACCTTGCTATGATATATCAACTCAAATTGTTTACAATTCTACAAAATCAAAAGCAAATATTACATCAATATCCGCCAACTAAACCCCTTAAGCTCTAATTCTTAATTGAACTAAAAAATAATTGAGTAAATTAACATGGTAGTGGTGGAGGTAGTGGATGCAATCACTGCCAGGTGTGGGCCGGTGGAGATGTCACCGATAGGTTATGGTCGGAGTTGTTATCTTGGAGCAGAAGTAGAATAAGTGTCGAGTAGAAGCACCGGATGTGAGGGAAGGATTCAAGTATTCAACACTAGTTCAAATGAATCAAATGTGGATTGTGATTTGTGGATTTGGACATTATTGAGCTTCCTTTTTGTTTGATTTACAGACTAGCTAAAAAAACAAGCCTAAGGGCTGAATTTGAAATTTATTAAAAATCAAGAGGGCCAAGCCTAATATTATATGTAATATGTTCAAGGGGGACTAAACCATATATATATATATATATATATATATATATATATATATATATATATATATATATATATATATATATATATATATATAGAGTGAGGTTCACCTACATAGTGTTATAAATCTAAGAAGGCTAAGAAGCAATAAGAGATTGACATGTGGCATCTATGAAAATTAGGAGAGGGGGTAATTTTGTCATGCCCACTTTTTTAAATATTTCTCTTTCCACATGCAAGTCACATGTCAATTCCCCCACTTTTTTAAAACGTTTATAACTTTTACATACGACATTATTTTTTAAAAAAAATTACACCATAAAAACGAGCATTTTTTTCTCTTTAAAACGCGTATAATATTGATATATAAAAAACGAACTTTTTTTCACATTTTTTCAGCTCATTGTGTCTAACGTCAGGTCATTGTGTCTTCCGTCAGGTCATTGTGTCTTTCGTCAGGTCATTATGTGATTGTGTCATCCGTAAGGTTGTTGTGTCATTCATCGGGTCATTGTGTAATCTTATTTGACAAGTATTACACAATGATCTACTAATAATTACACAATAACACAAAAAGTATTTCAAAGATCTTGCTCTCACATCATCCTCTTTAAAAAATAAATAAACAAAACTTAAAAAAACTACTATTTTCTCATTGTGTCTTTTTTCATTGTGTCTAATTTAAAAAATAAAAAAAACGGTAATTTTTTTAATTTTTTTTAATTTTTCGTTTATTTATTTTCTGAAAGAGAAATACATGGGGAACAAGGTCTCCGAACCACTTTTTTCAAATTTGATTTATATTGTGAGTTATAATTTTTTTAAAAGTGTCATTGTGTCTTTGTTTACCATTGTGTCATTCTCACACTTTGTAACAAAAAATGACGTTGTCTTTGAACATTTCTCAAACACATATTAACAATTTGTGACACGGTGATAATTTCTAAACACATAATATGACACAACAAATATTTAAAATAAGATGATATTATATAATGACTTAAGAATGAACCGATAAAAGTGATATTTCACTAGTTATAATATAACACAATCACATGATATTACACAAGGACTAGACAAGTGCCGAAATTTTTTTTTTTATTTTTTATATATCAATATTATACGCGTTTTAAAGATAACAAAACGCTTGTTTTTTTGGTGTAATTTTTAAAAAAAAATAATATCGTATCCAAAAGTTATGAACGTTTTAAAAAAAGTGGGGGAATTAACATGTGCCTTGCATGTGGAGAGAGAAAGTCAACAAAAGTGGCTATGACTAATGTACCCTTCCACCAAATTCTTTTCCTACAAATTGATCTCAACCATTAAAAAAGAGATCTAAAGGTCATAAATCCTTCTTAGCCTTCTTAGATTTTCAACACTATGTAGGATAACTCTCCTCTATATATATATATATATATATATATATATATATATATATAAATTTAACTACCGATCGAAGAACCAATACTTCTAATAAACAAAAAAAACTGGGAGGGTCGTGGCCCCTCCTCGCCTCCATAATGCTTCGTCCCGTATGAGCTTAAATGTTTAATTATAATCATTTTTTAGTATTAAATAAGTAATGATGGTTTAGTCGTTTTACTCACAATACTAATCAATAAGAGACAATTTGACAACTTCTAAATAGATAAGTACTAAACCAGCAAGAAGCTTGAATCATTCATACGAGTATAACGCTTACCAATTTAGAATCAAATGTATGCCGATTCATACATCTACCACGAAATAAAGTTATAAAGAGCCTGAATGACATACAATACAAGTGAGTGTGCGGGAAACTAAAAACAGTATAGGTTTATGCAAATTCCATAAGACTAGAGGGACCATTTTTGCAGTTTACTAAAAATTCGAACCCAAGCTAGACTAGGGCTTAACCCAAAGAAAGATAGAACGCAGACATCAATCAGTTCACTACTACTGACACACCATCTCCTTTGCTTTGCTTTGCTTTGCTTAGGTAAATTTTTGATTTCATTTCAGTTGTTAAATTGATTCAACTCTCACTTTTTAATTTATTTATTCACAATTCCACAGCTACATATATTCAGTTATTATGGTTTGAATTTGAATTGTCTCTTAAAACCAGTTTCAATCTCTTCTTTTTGCTTTTATGAATCTGGGTTTCTTTGCTAAAAGTTGCTTGCTTTTTATGGTTTAGTTATGTATCTAATGAACATCATCAACTTTGCTAATCTTGTTTCTTTACTTCACCAGTAGTAATAATATGATGTAATTTGTTGCGTTTCTTGAAAACACATATGCATGTAATGAAATTGCGGTGGTGTAAAATCGCTTTTGGATAAAAACTAGGGGGAAATGGGTGATATGAAATGCAAATAATGGTACGGTTTCTGTTGTTTAATTGTTTATTTTTAGCTCCTTGCTAGTTTTAATAAAATATTTGGCCGTTCAGAAAAAAAAAATGTAATGAAACAACTGGCACGTTTATTGGGATTTTTTACAAGTCATCTGCTATTAGTTATTCACTCCCATGGATTGCTTATTGCATTTTCTAAAAGCAGGAGATAACTCTATTGTGTGTGTGTGTGTGTGTTTGGATGAAGAAAAATTACTAAGTGTATCTGCTTGATGTGTTTTTGATAAATTACTTGCTTGCGATTGCTTGTGTTGTTTCAAACCACTTGTTCTTGATGGGTTTTTAAAGTAACAAGTTTACCCTTACGTTGAAATAATGACGAGAGTCTTTTAGCAACAAAGATACGACCTGAAGAATAGTCAAATAGTTACTACTGCGCATCTTTGCTTGTTTTAAATAATATAACAAACCAAACATTGAACATAATGTATGAAATTTAGTAACATCTTTTACTCTCCTCTATAGGTTTTCAGTTGAGTAACAAGTGAGCAGACAAACCAATAAGTGGCAATTTGCTATGGCAACTCATTGCTTCAACTCCTGCTGCGATAACATCTTCATTTCACCCACCACTTTAATCTCCCCCAAACCTAAACTATTCCCATTGCCATTATTCCCATTGAAAAAATCCAAAACCGCCCATCAGTTATCGACACGCACACCAACTGTTACTTCAATTGCCTGCGCCTCTAAAACCGCCATTTCTCAAGAAGATAACAAGAAACACAAGAATGTGGGGGGTAAGCGTACTGACATCAAAAAGATTATGATTCTTGGTGCTGGGCCTATTGTCATCGGACAAGCTTGCGAATTTGATTATTCTGGTACACAAGCCTGCAAAGCTTTAAGAGAGAATGGTTATGAGGTTGTTCTTATCAATTCAAACCCAGCCACCATCATGACTGATCCAGATATGGCTGACCGGACTTACATTGAACCTATGACACCTGAGTTAGTCGAGCAGGTCATCGCACAAGAGAGACCTGATGCAATTTTACCCACCATGGGTGGACAAACCGCGCTTAATCTTGCAGTTGCTTTGGCTGAAAACGGGGTGCTTGATAAGTACAATGTGGAGTTAATTGGAGCTAAACTTGAAGCTATCAAGAAAGCTGAAGATAGAGAATTGTTCAAGCAAGCCATGAAGAACATAGGCCTCAAAACTCCACCGTCAGGGATCGGTACTACTTTGGAAGAATGTTTGCAAATTGCGGAGAAAATTGGTGAGTTTCCGTTGATTATTAGACCAGCTTTTACATTAGGTGGTTCTGGTGGTGGGATTGCGTATAATAAAGAAGAATTCGAGACGATTTGTAAGTCGGGGCTTGCAGCTAGTGTGACATCACAGGTTTTAGTTGAGAAATCGTTATTAGGATGGAAAGAATATGAGCTTGAGGTTATGAGGGATTTGGCTGATAATGTGGTTATCATTTGTTCAATTGAGAATATTGATCCAATGGGTGTTCATACTGGTGATTCGATCACGGTTGCTCCTGCACAAACTTTGACCGATAAGGAGTACCAACGTCTTCGAGATTATTCTATTGCGATTATTAGGGAAATTGGTGTTGAATGTGGTGGTTCTAATGTACAGTTTGCTGTAAATCCTGAAGACGGTGAGGTTATGGTTATTGAGATGAATCCTCGAGTTTCAAGATCTTCGGCTTTGGCATCAAAAGCTACTGGTTTTCCTATTGCAAAGATGGCTGCTAAGTTATCTGTTGGCTATTCTTTGGATCAAATTCCGAATGATATCACGATGAAGACACCGGCTAGCTTTGAACCGTCTATTGATTATGTTGTCACAAAGGTTAGGACCGTCACGGATCTTTATATACTATCCTTTTGATTTTGTTCATGTTAAATGTGGTTGTTTGGATATGTGAAATTAAAAGTGATAGTTTAATTACTGCAACTTGTAAGTCACAAACACTAATGAGTTTTTAGATTATGAGTAGAGTCGCATACTTGCTTATAAAAAGCGCTAGGCAAGGTGAAGCGTTTTGGTAGCAAAATCCGGAGCGCCACGCCTCAAGCGCGAGGCGAGGGCTTCACGTATGTGAATCACTAAAACTAAAAAGTATATAAAAAAGTTATACACTGCAAATTAGTCATTACAACATAACTGCAGTATGATTTTTAAACAAAAAACAGCATAAAACAATGATATTTTGACACAATACTTTGCAAAGAAAAGTCAAGAAATTTTGACATCACGGTTCGGGTAACCCATTACGTATCATGTTTATTACCCCTCAATACTAATTATATATGATTAATATTTTCAGATACCCAGATTTGCATTTGAGAAATTCCCAGGATCTCAACCGATATTGACAACACAAATGAAATCTGTTGGTGAATCGATGGCAGTTGGGAGAACATTTCAAGAATCTTTTCAAAAGGCAGTAAGATCACTCGAATGCGGTTACTCAGGATGGGGTTGTGCACCAAACAAAGAGCTTGATTGGGATTGGGACAAAATCAAATACAGTTTGCGCGTCCCAAACCCGGAGCGTATTCATGCTGTATATGCTGCAATGAAAAGAGGCATGAAAGTGGATGCAATCCATGAATTAAGTTTCATTGACAAGTGGTTTCTCACACAACTTAAAGAATTAGTAGATGTTGAACAATATATCATGGCAAAAAGTTTATCTCAGATTAGTAAGGATGATTTTTACGAGGTTAAAAAACGCGGTTTTAGTGATAAACAGATTGCATTCGCTACAAAGTCAACGGAAAAAGATGTTCGTGTCAAACGGTTGACTTTAGGAGTTGTTCCTGCTTACAAACGTGTTGATACTTGTGCTGCTGAATTTGAAGCAAACACTCCTTACATGTATTCATCTTATGATTATGAATGTGAATCAGCTCCAACTACAACAAAAAAAGTTTTGATTTTGGGAGGTGGACCAAATCGAATTGGTCAAGGGATTGAGTTTGACTATTGCTGCTGTCATGCTTCATTTGCCCTTCAGGTTTTTTGTTCATACTATTTCTTGTTTATAACTTGGTATTTTTTACTAACTCTTTTGTTTTATTAATATTTTGTAGGAAGCAGGGTTTGAAACAATTATGATGAATTCAAATCCAGAAACTGTATCCACCGACTACGATACAAGTGACCGTCTCTACTTTGAACCCCTAACGGTTGAAGATGTACTTAATGTCATTGATATCGAGAAGCCAGATGGCATCATCGTGCAGTTTGGTGGTCAAACCCCTCTGAAGTTGGCTTTACCCATCCAACACTACCTAGATGAACATAAACCATCATCGGCTAGTGGCGGTAAGGTCCAAATTTGGGGTACATCACCTGACTCCATTGACGCAGCCGAGGATCGAGAACGGTTCAATGCAATCTTGAAAGAGTTACAAATCGAACAACCGAAAGGCGGGATTGCTAAAAGTGAAACTGATGCTTTAGCTATTGCATCTGAAATTGGATACCCGGTTGTTGTTAGACCATCTTATGTTTTAGGTGGTCGGGCCATGGAGATTGTTTATAGTGACGAAAAGCTAATAAGTTATCTTGAAACGGCTGTTGAGGTTGACCCGGAACGACCTGTTTTGGTTGATCGGTACTTGTCTGATGCTATTGAAATCGATATCGATTCGCTTGCAGATTTGCACGGTAATGTGGTGATTGGTGGAATCATGGAACATATCGAACAAGCAGGAGTCCATTCGGGTGATTCCGCTTGCATGATTCCTACAAAAACAGTTTCTAATTCGAGCCTTGAAACAATCAGATCATGGACTACCAAGTTGGCTAAACGGTTAAAGGTATGCGGGCTTATGAACTGTCAGTATGCAATTACTGGAGCCGGGGACGTTTATTTGCTTGAAGCAAACCCACGGGCCTCTCGTACAGTCCCTTTTGTTTCTAAAGCAATTGGGCGCCCACTGGCTAAATATGCTTCGCTTGTAATGTCGGGGATGTCTCTTGACGAGTTGGGATTTACAAAAGAAGTCATCCCAAAACATGTTTCGGTTAAAGAAGCTGTTCTTCCATTTGAGAAATTTCAAGGATGCGATGTGTTTCTCGGGCCTGAAATGCGTAGTACCGGTGAAGTAATGGGTGTCGATACTGACTTCTCAATTGCATTCGCCAAGTCACAAATTGCTGCAGGCCAAAAACTGCCCGTTTCAGGAAGCGTGTTTCTTAGCTTAAACGATATGACGAAACCACATTTAGGGAAAATTGGTAGAGCATTTTTGGGTCTTGGGTTTACAATCGTTGCAACTTCTGGGACCGCTCGTGTTCTTGAATTAGACGGTGTTCCGGTTGAGAGGGTGTTGAAACTCCATGAAGGGCGTCCACATGCTGGTGATATGATTGCAAACGGGTTAATTAACTTAATGGTTATTACCAGTTCTAATGATGATTTAGATCAGATCGACGGGCGTCAATTGAGAAGGATGGCTCTTGCTTACAAGATCCCTATTATAACAACTGTTTCGGGTGCTTTGGCTACTTGCGAAGCCATTCGAAGCTTGAAAACTTCCAAGTTCAAAATGGTTGCTATTCAGGATTACTTTTTAGAGCAGACTGGTATGACCAAATTCTGATTTTATTTCTTTCGTTGAAGCGTTTAAACGATTGATGCATACATATATAAATGAAGTTCATAGTGAACAACTATTCTGTTTGTTTTTTTTTTCAGGTAAGAAGACTACAGCAAGTGTTGCAAGGGAGATGTAGGTTTGTGTATTGCATTTTACTTTGTTTCTGTGCTATGATGAACACAAGTTTTTTGTTCTCACCTTTGTGATGTTTGTTCAAATAACAACCGACGCATGCATAATAAGGTGGTGTTTGTTTCTTAATACCAGTTTTGGTTGCTTAAAGATTTTCATGTACTGTATAATTGAAATGAGGGTGGACATTTGAGCAAAATGTAACACGCCTAAACACCCAACTTGGACAAAATTACATGACGTTGTGCGTGTGGAAGGTAAACTCTTCGTAAGAATGTTAGCTAATTGATCCGTTGAGGGAGCACGAGTCGGGGTAATAAGACCATCTTGTAACGTCTTATGAGCAAAGTGACAATCGATCTTAGTATGCTTTGTCTGTTGGTAAGAGCTATAGGGATGTACATTATACGAAAATGAGGCCATGGGGGTGACATTGAGTTAACCAGGTCAACTCAGCATTGACTCAACGAAGAGACATGTATTTTGCCTATGTGAACTTAAAGAGATGGTGCTTTGTCCCCCTAGTTTTCAAGTAACAAGTTCTCATGCTTATTAAAAAAAATGCATATAAAAGAGATGGTGTGAATTCAGGCCTGATAATGACAATTTGGATGAAAATATGTTTCAGAACCGTCATAACACCCACCACGTTGCAAAAAAACCTCTTGAATGAAAAAGCCAAGATTGATAAGAGAGAATTAGAAAACAGATAGAAAAATTCGATCAATACCAAGCTAATCTCGATATGGGTTGTTAATCGCCTATTAATATCTGTTACAAGCTCTATTAAGTATTAACCGCCTAACTAACTGTTAGTTGGTTATTTACAAACTGGTCCCTGCTCTTTTGTTCCATTTACAAATACAACTGACTTTACTAAGTATAGAATATTTGCATAACTAGTCCCTCACTTATTAGACATGTAACAAAGATGTTTCTAAACCGCCATACACGTTGAAAACATAACATCCTCTAGCAGATTTTTCTTTGGTTAGATCAAAATCTTAATTTGGGTTTAACGGCAATTAACTAACAAACGAAGATTACAAACAAAATTCAATTGATGATTAGGAGGCAAACAAACGACAAGATCCCCAATTTCCATCAACGTTCATCTTTATGGCGCGAAATCACCACCTTCAAAAAACTTAAACAAATCCATGCTTCCATGATCGTAAATGGCTTCAATACCAGTCGATTCAATCTTAGAGAACTTATATATGTCTCAGCTTTGGTCATTCCTTCAGGTATTAGTTATGCACACCAAGTGTTCGACCAAATTACCAAACCAGACCTATTCATGTGGAACACTATCCTTAGAGGCTCAGCTCAAAGCCCCAACCCCAGTAAAACAATCTTGTTATTTACCCGGATGGAGAAACGAGATATCCCGCCTGATCGTTACACGTTTCCGTTTGTCCTCAAGGCCTGCACTAAGCTTTCTTGGGCTAATGTGGGCTGTGTTGTTCATGGAAAGATTATGAAACATGGGTTTGAACAGAATACGTTTGCGAAGAACACGCTTATCTATTTTCATGCCAACGTAGGAGATATAGATATCGCGAGTGCCTTGTTTGATTCTTCAGCTGCAAAACAAGTTGTTGCGTGGTCTGCTTTGACAGCTGGGTATGCGAAAAGAGGGGATTTGGGTATGGCAAGGAAGGTGTTTGATGAAATGCCTGAGAAAGATTTGATTTCATGGAATGTGATGATTACGGGTTATGCAAAGAGAGGGGAAATGAAGAGTGCTAGGGGTTTGTTCAATCAGGTTCCGAAGCGCGATATTGTAACATGGAATGCAATGATAGCTGGCTATGTGAACAGCGGGTTGCACACGCAGGCGTTAGAGATGTTTGAAGAAATGAAAAGTTTTGGAGAACAACCCGATGAAGTTACTATGTTGAGTCTCGTGACAGCCTGCACGGATTCTGGGGATTTAGACGTTGGCGAGAAGATTCATCGTTCTGTTTTGGATTTAGGTGGAGGAGAATTGAGTATTTTACTCGGTAATGCGCTTATTGATATGTATGCAAAGTGTGGAAATATTGATAAAGCTTTCAAGATTTTTAACAGTATGAAAGAAAAAGTGGTGACAACTTGGAACTCAATAATCGGAGGTTTAGCCTTCCATGGTCACTCTGATGACGCCATCAACATCTTCAACGAGATGTGTAGATTAAAGTTAAAACCAAACGATATTAGTTTTGTCGGGGTGTTGGTTGCTTGCAGTCATGCTGGGAGAGTTGAAGAAGGTAGGGGGTATTTCCGTCTCATGAGGGAGAAATATAAAATCGAGCCAAACGTAAGGCATTACGGGTGCATGGTTGATCTTCTTGGTCGTGCAGGACTTTTGCAAGAGGCGTTTGAATTTGTGGACAAAATGGAGATGAAACCGAATGCTATCATTTGGAGGACTTTACTTGGAGCTTGTAGGATTCATAACAATGTTGAGTTGGGTAGGCGTGCAAACGAGCAGTTACTTAAATTAAGGTGGGGTGAAAGTGGCGATTATGTGTTACTCTCAAACATATACGCTTCACAAGGCGAGTGGGTTGGTGCTCAGAGGTTGAGGAAAGTGATGGATGATAAAGGAGTGCGGAAAGAGGCTGCGAGTAGTTTAGTTGATGCTGATGAAGAGACACTTATGCATTTCTTGTTTGACTCGAAAAGTCGAATAAATGTCAACAAAAAGCCTGGTTTGATTAGCTAAGCAAAGCAAAAGATGTTCTGTTATTTATATGCTATGTTTGTTTAAAAATATGTTTTCTGATAACTTAAGAATAGTTTTTGGCTATTAGCTAAAGACGTTGATTTTGTATCTAGTGATTCGAATTCAAGAACAAGAAGAAGAAAACGGTGATGAATGAAAATATGAACGCTTGGATGATTCGATCTGTTAGTGCAGAAATCATCCACTGACATCTATGACTACAACTCAGTGTATCGGCACCAGTTGTGCAAGCACCTTTAGCTAACACAAGCTTCAGTTTTTCTAGAACGGCTAATTCACACACTCTAATCCTATTCTTAAATCCCATTATGCAAGCGCGTTTAGCTAACACAAGACGAGTATATCTGACCATGAGCATGTTTCACATAATGTTGTTGGAAGGATTAAAAAGACTGTCATTAGTGAGTGGTAATAAGGTGTTTTATAAGGAAACATTATATCAGACGAGGAGAGATCAAATACAAAATTGATTTTGCCTAAAAAGTGTGAGAAGTGACTTAAATCACATCAAAACTGGGTCAAACGAACTCCGTTTGAGCTCATTCAAGCGGCGTTGGAACCGTCTCGTCGAGCTTTATCATCTTAGCTTCTAGGGTTCAACTTTTAGGATTTAGCTTTAAAATTTAGTTTTTACCTTAAGGTTTAGCCTTAGGGTTTAGCTTGGGATTTAGCTTTTAGGGTTTAGTTTTTAGATTTTAGGCTTTTATATGGATGTGGTGAGGGGTTTAAGTATTTAGGGGGTGGGTGGGTGGGGTTTAGGTTTTTGGGGGGTAGGGGTGGGGGGTTTTAGGTTTTTATGGTGGTGGGTGGGTGGTTTTTAGGTTTTTAAAAGGTGCGGGTCGGGTGATTTAGGTTTTTGGGGGGTGGGGGTGGGGGGTTTTAGGTTTTTTGGGTGGTGGGGGCGGGGGTTTGACGACACGGTTCTAACGCCGCAAGAATGAGTTCAATCGGAGTTCGTTTGACCCGGTTTTGATGTGTCTAAATATCACTTCTCACGCTTCTTAGGCAAAATCCATTTTGTACGGTAACCTTCCCCATATCAGACAAACAGGATCAACATAATAGTTGTTGTTGATATATATTATTGTTATCTTCATTAAATCGTAGAGGGTAGAAAATGATGCTACAATACGCACCATCTTACTATTTTTTTTACTTGTTACACTCTTTCTGTAAGGTATTAAGGTCGTTACAAAATATTGTTCCATCCTTGCTTTTTCAATTTTTATAAAAGTTTTTCTTTTATATTAAGATTTTATTTTTCATTTGTTTTTTTTAAATCTTCAGTGATCGATCAACATAACAACAAATATTAAAATTCAATATAATGCATCTAACCGTATTAGATTTTTAAATTCGGTTTTGGTTCAATTAACGATTACATTATTTACGGTTTATTTGGTTCGGTTATTCAAATAAACCATATAATAATTGGTTTAATGAAAACCCTATTGAATAAAACAAATAAAATGATATTATTTTGATATATGAGATCTACGAGTGACATTTAAAGTGAATGAATTATCAAATTGTATCCTTATATAATATAGTAAAACGAAAAAAGCTTATGTGGCATATTTTTAAAGCTTCTAGCTTATGTTTATGTGTCATCATTTGAGAGTTTATCTCACAATAATAATTTTTTTATTTAAAATGTTATAAAATATATTATAATAAAACTAATTACATTTTTGGTCCGCTAATATTTTGGAGAATTCTGAAAAATTTAAGAGTATTTATATTTATAACCCTCTACTACAAGGGGTGTACATGAGTTGGTTTATATTTGATAATTAAGGTTTAAAAACGAAACTTATGGATAAATTAAGTTAATAATAACATACAATTAAAAACCTCAGTGTTTTATAAATATACATAACATTTTTATATAATTTTTTTAAAAAATAAACGACACCATAAAACTAAGCACATTATTCTCTTTAACTTGAGTATAATATTACTATACAAAAAATCTAATTTTTAAAAATATATCATGTGTTTCGGTTTACCAAGGTTTTGTATCAAAACTGATTGGAAAATTCACTAATACCTTTAAAAACATCACTTGAATGTTGTGTTCCCGAGCGTAGCGCGTGCACTAAACTAGTTCTCCATATTTGTTAGTAATTACTCAAATTGTATATTAAATTTTTATGGTTTTATGAAAGAAAAAAATAATGTCAAAGATCATGGCTTTTGAATGATGGCTACGAACAGGTCAATCGAGGCACACTTGTAAATCTATAAAACTTAAGGCATCAATTAATTGGTTTCAAGTGTGATTTGAATGGGATTTTCTGTGTGGATCGATTAGGGGAAATTTTTTTTAATAACCGAACGAACAAAATTAATAAACCCTTAATCAAGCTGTAAAACACCCGGATATTCACATCAAACACTTTTAATGTAGGTGTATTATTAATTTCATCATGAAACACAATTTTTTTTAACGAATAAGTGCAATACTCGTGTAGAATAACCTACTAAGGTAGAAATCTTCATGCTTGAATTTTATCTTTATAAACATGATATTCGTGGTCTTTTGTTTAAATTCTTATGTACACAAATACTATGCACAATTGTCAATTCCACGTGCATTTACATGTGTATACATTTAAAAATACAGGAGAGTGAAGATAAAGAAAAAAAAAATAGTAAAGAACAAAATAAATCATTTTCTTTTGGTATATTGGTATTCATTGGTCCCAACTATCACATGTTGTCTTCTACCGGTTCCAACTATTGAATTGGCTGTCAACGGTCCCAACTTTTATCACCTTGGTAACCACTGGTCCCGTCGTTAAATTTTTTTAACGCCGTTAAGTTTTTTCCAAATTCAATACCGATGGTATAAGCCTTTTGAACGGAATGATAATATAATTCGATTGATGGAAGAGTTACCTCAAAACGGCGCTTCGAACAACGAAATAGTGCTTCAATCGGGTGTTTAAACCTAACGGTGCTTCAACCGGATGTAAAATTTTTATCATTCAGATAGCCTTTTCGAGAAAACTTTTACATCAATCGACACGTATTATCCTTCCAATCAAAAGGTCTAAAACATCGGTCTTGAATTTGGCAAAAACTTAACGGCGTTAAAAAAATTTAACGACGGGACCAGTGGTTACCAAAGTGATCAAAGTTGGGACCGTTGACAACCAATTTAAAAGTTAGGACCGGTAGAAGACAAAAGGTGGTAGTTGGGACCGGTGAAAACCAATATAGCTTTTCTTTTAGTTATACTCAATTCATTGAAACGCTATCTACACGTGTTTAAATGGTTCTTGTGGTTACAAAATAAGAGTAGCTCAAAAGATCAAAATAATATAATTTCATAAAGAGCCATTGCTTTGATGACACGCACATGGAAGAATGGATGTAAAGAAGTTATGAAACTAAACATTATAAATATATATTATATAATAGAAAAAAAAAAACTTCGATTAGACAATATACATACCATATCAAAATCTCACCACCAATTCACATGTAACAAGATCCTAAATTCACATCGTCTGTCTCCTTAATGAAGTGTCATGTACCTTTCATTTCGCATTCTCAATCGTGTCCACTTGATCATTATTCACATCATATATACAAGATCCTAAATATTTGTTAACTCATATCATTGATTAATAATTTATATATATCAGTAAAGATTTTAAAAGCAGATTTTACATCCATTTTAAACCGGTTCGCTGTTTCTTTCAACAATAATCTCTCGTCCACTGTACCGTTTCTCTACTCCACGCCATTTTACCGACATGACTTTGAAAGAGAGACAGACGACATTCTCTCTATACCTTGATAGTTGATACCATTGGATTACAAGCCCTTTCGTTGATAGAAAGCTAGATTTGCATATTTACAAATCTGATAATCATATCAAATCCCACACAACTCACCTCACACGGACCCACATTTCGACTTGTTAGGGTACGCTAACGGCTCTCCCACCTAGAAGGTGGTTCCCGCCACCATCCCAACCTAACAGGCCATAATGGTGTTGTGGTACATATTTTTCACAGCATCATTCCCTTCAATATTTACTCTCCACTTTGGCATAGACAATCTTTCATCGATACCACGGGGGAGGGGCAGTGGTCCTGCCACGACTCACCCTTAACTGGTCCCGTGACATCACAACCAACATCAACAACAATTGCCAACTACCGGCCATAAGAAGACATAGATCAAAAAAACAATACATCAAGATCAAAACCCTTTTGATATCTCAACTCTAAAGTGAGTTATAAAAGAAAACAAGACAATAAAAAGTAAAAACACTACACAATAACTACAAGATAAAGCTTACTTCTCAAGAGTTGTACTACTTTCTACTCACCATCATCTGCACAAACCTTCAATTATCCTCCATTCTGTTTCTATTTCTTTCAAATTGACATCCCCCCTCTCTTCTAATCACCCAACTTGTTAAACATACTCAATTCACTCAAAAAAAAATTTAGGAGAAAATAGTATATAGAATAAACATGATATGCTAATAAAGCTCGGGTGCAATCTAGTGTTCCTCCATAGGAACCAGGTGCATTTTTATCAAAAAGAAATAACTGCAAATGACTAGAGACCAACACAGAGGCTTTATGTTGCAGTTATATTGGTCTATGCAAAAACATGCCTACCTTGGCTTATTTATGGTTAAACCGATACATCTGTTCAATCTTCAGATTATAAAGTCCTCCTAGACTATACACACACACGTGTTCATTTTCAAAATCATAATATGTTGAGAACTGCGATAACCACGTTAACCCTAGTACTATTAATTATATAAATTGACTAGAACACGTGGATTTCTTAATGTTTGATATTTTTTATAATAAATATGTAATGATAGCTTTATGTCTACATGCACATGTGCATATATACTAGATGCATGTGTATATACTATACATGAACATATGCACATCATTACACCAAAAGAAAGGTTCAAGAGAGAGGACATAAGATCAAAGTAAGAGACGGAGAGAGAAATACACATTCTTTTTCAACTTTACCCTTTTTATTGAAGTATTATGTACAAGTGCATATGTGGTTATTGCAGTTCTCAGCGGTCGCATATATATGCGTGTGTGTATGTTCATTAAGAAATGGTAACTTTGAGCAAAAATTAATGCAGGTTTATGCTAATAGAAAAGGGTTGGTAAAAGGTGGATGGAGGAATGGGGGAGGGTATGAATGGGTTTAACATGGCATGAAGGTAAAACTAATGGAGAGTTAAGGGACCAAAATCACATGACTGCATAAGTTTAGAACAATCTCAACACACTAAGCGGCTAAGCCTCTTAAGGTCAAAGGACCAGAGGCAAAGCAACAAAATAGTGAACATTACAAAGTGACAGGTTCGGAAATTGGAAACACTGATCAAGGCACAGGTTCTTTGGAAATCAAGATAAGAAAGTTTGGTAGTGTCAGGACATGGACAATATTAATGGTAGTAAAGTAATTACTTCTAGCAGTGGTCCTCTTAGGAAAAGCATGTAAGGTGATGTGGAGGGCCATAACACTGGTTTGGTTCAACAGGTCTTCTGGTTTAGGCAGTTGGAGGCTGGCTTCAGGCTTCAGCGGGCTGTTTTATAGGGAATGGAAAGGAAACAGGGTTAACATATGAGGCTAGGTTTGCTGCACATACTTTTATAAACTTGACATGCATATAATTATATTAAAAATCAGCGACTTCAAACCTCTAGAAAAAGAACTTTCACTCACCTGTGCCAACACTTCAATAATCATAGTCCCTCCTTCTCGACGCAGGGTTATGCCTAGATCCCCTGGCCACAACAAATTATGCAAATTTAATAACTCAAAATGGTCTCAAATCAGTATGTAATAGTGATTTCTGTTACTAAAAAGAAATTGTGTTTACTAAAGCCTTCATTGGAACGAAAAAAAGCAATCAGTCAATGTGACATTTTCAGTGGTGGATTTTCCGGCTTGGCTAACTATGCAATAACAGGTCAGCTAGCTTTGTGAGGCTTGGGTGTCATTTTTTTATATCAAGGTCAGCCATGTGTTTCACATCGATAGGCAGTTAAGCACTAATCACACAAACACGTCATTTCTTGAAGATAACTAACTAAACAGTACTAAGAACCAAACAAGCCGATAATGAGAATACTAAATGTGGCAATATCAACCACTATACCTATGAATCAGGTTATGTTTTTCCTCCGATGAAACAGGTGAAATGGTTAATAAAACCAAAAGCTTTTTAGTGAACGAAAAATGGGTCGATAGTCTACCCAATCCAATCCACTCGTTTCAACATTAACCAAAACATACTCAATTTGACATGTTACCCAACCTGTCCAGCCAGTCTATTCTGCACCTCTAAAACAAACCATTGCATATACTTACCCAGAACCACCAGTGCGTCCTGAAGAATAACTACCATAGGCTCCATAAGGGTCCCCGCCACTGCGTCCCTGAAAAAAATTGAGCATACAAAAACAGACTGTCAGATAAAACACTTCACAAGTAGTTGATTGAAGACATATGTGTCACTTTATCAAACCGGATTACTTAACATGCCTGCATCCTATGTAAGAATGAAAATTATGCAACACAATTAAAAAAAATTAAGCATGTCCTGATACATCATCAAATATGTAACATCCTGTATCCTACAAGTAATTCAACCAAAATAGGACACTTTAATATAGATAATGCAGAGAAAGATGAAAACAGGAACAAGAAACAGAATAGAACAAGAATGTGACATTATATAGATAGCAAACATGACATGTAACTTTTAATCTGATAATTATGAGTATAAAAATATGTAGATTTACCTATAAGCCACCATAGATATAACATGCATGACAATACCTTTTGCTTTGAAAACTACGAGTAGGAGCCTAGGGGAATATGTGCATTTACCTGTATGCCACCATAGCTTCCGTAGTCATCATTAGCTGGCAAGTCATTATGTCCTCGCACATAACCTCTAGAATCTCTATCATCATACTTTGGAATATCCGGGACATCCGGTGCCACCGGAAGATAAGGAAGAACTGGAACAAAAGCTGACATTGCCCCTTCTCTTTCAAAAAGATTGGCCCTCAAACGTGAGATAACTTGTAAGAGTGCATCCTTAGCAAGATCAAGATCTGCAGAAATCTAATGACAAAATAAACACAACGGTTATTGTGGTAATTAGTAATTACACATACATATCAGCTGATATAAACTAAAACACTGTTACACAAGAACATATGTTTATGCTTATGCTTACTTGTACCATCTCTTCATTATCCTCAGCAACTTTTGGAAGGTTTTCTTTTGAAATAATTCGTATATTAGCTTTGGTAATTCTCCTTATCTCCGTGATAATTGCTCCACCTTTCCCAATAAGACATCCAATCCGAGAGGTTGGTACAAGTAATCGAGTGGTATATGAAATAAGACCTGAATCTCTTTCGATTCTGTCACTGCACCTTGGCTGTAACCGTAATGCAGCCTCAATAGCTGGAGAAAATGTGTCTTCAAATACCTATATACATAAACAAATACATTCACAACGTTTTTTTCTTTGAACTTCATAACTTTACCCAGACTTACCTCATTTGCTGAGATGGATATTATGCAATCATCTGCCTCTGCTTTTGAACTATCAACTTTGATAGTTGCTCCGGTTTCCTGTCTAATTTGATTAATTGCAGCACCGGCCTTACCAATTACCCCACCAATCTTTGCAGTTGGACAAATCAAGCGAAGGGAAAATTCCTTTGGAGAAGATTCACCCCTTGGACCTGGGTAGAAACCACCTTCACCCTTGTACCCGCCATAAGCACCAACCAGTGGTGTTAAACCCATAACCGGTGTACCTCCAGGTGCACCCATAAGAGAACCACCAGAAGGATAAGCATTAGGTGTTGAAGAAGAAAGCAAATGCTGCGATCGTGACGGGTTATCATGAATGCGAGCTGCTATTTGGAAAAGTGCTTTTCTAACATTAGATGATTCGCCAGATATCTGCAATCATGACAGCAAATTTGACAGGTTGAAAAACAAAGGTCAAAGTATGAAAGAGGGGAAACATCTATTTACCTGCACAAGTTCATCACTGCTTGAGGCACAAGCAGGGAGATGATTTGTCTTCAGTATCCGAATCTGAGAATCAGTATCAGACCGCATAGCTTGAACTATTTGTCCACCTTTTCCAATAATACATCCAATCTGATCCGATGGCACAAGAAGGCGGGCCGTAACTTGTGTTGTCTGAATCTCCTCATTATCACTACCCGCATCAGGAACTTGATCATCAGCAATAACTCTATCATGCACTTTAAAAAGAGCATCCATTGCCGGACACACACGATCATCATTCATATCAAAGTCATTCGTTTCATCACTCGTGCTATGAATAGTAACCACACGTTCATCACACCCTTGAACTGTCTCACCAATTCTAATTTTAGCCTTAGTTTCAGATCTCAACTGTTTAACAATATCCCCACCCCTTCCCATTATACTTCCAATCTTTTTACTAGGACATAAGTAACGATACACCGTATCATTCGAACCAATTGAGTTGCTCCCTCTGTCATCACCATTATTTCTTCTTTTGTTCCTCCCATGATCATCATAGTGTGACGAAGGATGCGAGCGTTTTCCATGACTATTCCTTTGTCCACCCATATGTTTCAAAAAAGTTCCTATCACCAATTCATAAAAAACCAACCAATTTTACGACTTCTCGAAACTAAAACAGCCGAAGCACGAAAATATATACAACATAAACCACAGTTTTAACAAACGTTTTGTTGTTCAATAATACAATACATTAGCAAGCATATATCAACCTAATGTGTACCTATTACAAATTACTTGAGCTATGAGCAAGATCTAGAGCTGAAAACGGTGAATTATACACAACGAATATCAATACTAACAAAACAAGTGCAACACACACAAGTAAACTTATAGATATGATCGAAAACTACAGCGGGAGATAAAAATTGATACCTTTGATGGATCGTAGAGCTAATTGCAGGTCAACAAACCGAGAGAGATGAGGACGTAGTTGAATTGAATTTGATAAACAACTAGGGTTTGTGACTTTGGATCCTAAATTATTTACCAATGACGTGAACACAACTCTCAACAAATAAACTGTTTTTCTTGGGTGATGATACCTATTTAAAAAAATTAAGAATAAAGTGTAATTAGTATAAATATCTAAGTTTTAATTTTAGTTAATTGAGTATTTAACCTTTTTTAATTTTGTAATTTGAGTACCTAGAACTAACAGATGTTAGTTAAATGTTAACTCATAAGACTATTTTGATCATTTCTTATACAATGTTAGGGTTCAATTCGTAATTTTAATTTTTGTTGTCTCACTAACAATAAACAAATAGAACAAAGATTTCTAAACCCTAAAATATAAGTTCCACATGCTTCGAAAATCATATAAAAGCTGATTTTGTTTGAAGCTTCTATTTGATGTTCGAGCATGTGAAACACATATTATTGGGTATAAAAAACGTCGCTCTACTTGTTTATTGTTAGTGGGACTTTTAAAAATAAAATTATTAATTTAACCCTAACATTAGATATGAAATTACCAAAATAGCCCTATGAATAAAATTATTAACTTAACTAACATTTGTTAGTCATAGGTACTCAAATTGCGAAAATCAGAAAGGTTAGATACTCAATTGGTTAAAATTAAAACTTAGGTACTCATAGTGCAAGTTGAAGTATAACTCAGGTACTCAAATTGCACTTTATTCAAAAAATAAATTTTAACAAAAAAAGGTTTGGTTAGTACAAAAACAAATGATATATTAGCCAAGAGGCTCCGAACGTGTAGATGGGTTGATAAGATACTAGACGGTAAGTAGTCACATCAACAAAGAGGGGAGGGACTTATATTTAAAACCCACGCACCTCTTACCAACAAAAAACGAGTCTAGTTCGTGTTGTCTCCGTCACACTAACGTTGCCTCCAGGGTTTTAGGTACGAAATAATATGACATTAACCCACTTTTTTAAAAGGTAACGTGTCAAACTTTTATTAAACTAGCAAGATGTGATGACACAACTATAATAAGTATTGAGGCCTAGAATTTAACACATGTATGACAAGTATTATTAGAGTTTATTTGGATTTTTAGCAGTGTCGAGCTGTACAAAATCGTATCTTTGTGGTTAATAATAAGGTCTATAAAAACTTAATGTGTATGTTCCATATTTTTAAAAGATTCTTTGTTTATGTTTTTACACCACTTATTCTACTTCTATTAACTAACATTTTCCACTAAATGATTTTAAGTCTTGGCTCAAACTCATATTTGTATAATTATTTATAAAGCACAAGATCGGTGAGACTTTGAACCCCAAAATTTGACATTCATAAGACTTTAAGCCCTTAATTTTACCCAATTTGTAACTTTAATCTTCATACTCAAGTTTGATATGTTTACGACTTTCACATTCGACTTGGACATAATTGAAATATTTACATGTTACACAACGACTTTCAAAAAAAGTATTTCGTAGTAACGCGAAGGTCAAATTCTAATGTCACTGTTGTAACGTGCGTGACGAAGTCAACGACACTCAGTCGTCGTCGCATCGCGCGGCCTGGCAAGTAATGACAAATTGACAAGTCCTTGTCTTGTTTAAACTATGTATTTTTAGTCTCTCGCTATTGGATGAGAGGATTTCGTTCGACTATCACGGTCGCACAAACAATTTTGATGGTCAAAATGTAAAAAAGTAGTGACTAAAATACAATACACAAAAACAAGCGTGCGATGGTACGAGCCATTTTTTTTACCATTTGGATCTATCTTAATGGAACTTTCTTATTCAAAAGTTATGTTAATACATAACGGCTCAGATTTCAAACCGGATCGTCATTCTTGTGATACAAGATGCAAGTAGGGTAAAGTCTACTTACCATCCTCGTTCATCCAACTAAGCTGGCTTTTTAAAACATCATCGTAGACACAATCAGATTCTACACAATATTACAAAATGCCAAAGCCTAGACTTCAATATTATAGCATTCATGTCAGCTACAACCGACCAAATTAAAACTTAGCTCCACCAAAAATGTCAAAAACCAATAGTTTTCCCATATTTTGAACAAACCAGTAAAACCCAATATTAATCCCAAATCATATTAGAATGAAACACAATAAAAAACTGAAGTGGAATCAACCATCAAAAACTCAATATTATTCTAGCAATGTATTATAGTTGAAGATCTCACAATTAATAACCCAAAACACTATGCTAGTGCATTGTTTTGAACCCACTATCATACACCCAAAATAAATTCTAAAAATACCAAGATCATCAAACAAATAATAAAAATTTATAGCGACGACATCACTAGGCTCAGAGAGTGTCAAAGAATGAGACTACCATGGATGCAATGAATGCCACACCATGGATACATTAACACCTTAACATCATCATAGCCAAGTTTAGTGATATATCAACTTAAAAACCAGTGAACCCTAAACCAAAATGAGGAAAAGAAATAGTTATAACCACAATTCCACAAAGCCGGCGACGACAACCAACCATCACCGAAACATATCCAACATCAATTGAAAACCCACATCTTAAAGGGTTTCAAACAATAGCAAACCGGTGACGACAGCGTATCCGACATCCACATGACGACAACTATGACACCCCGCCTGATAGCGGAAACACCGGGTTATCATAGAAATGGATATCAATAGTAAGCAAAACACATGGTATTCTTTTATTAAAGTATAATAATGATAACATAAGTTTTGGAATATAAGTCTTAAATGAAAAATGACAAAAGCAATAAACAAAACAATAATTGTAGTAGTCTTTATTATTTTTTCTAAGTACAAGACATCCTTATGTCTTGAATAATAGCTATAAATCAACATCATGCGTCACCTGAAATATGCGTAAAATAAAATTAGATATAAAAACTAGTGAGTAAAAATGATAAAAGTTAGAACTGACACCGCATATTTCGATACGTACTTGAGATCGGTAGCGGCTAGTAGCAAATAATTGAGACTGTTAAAATTCAATACTCATTAACAAAAATAAAAACACATGCATTTCTTCCAATGCATATCGATTGATGTAATTTTATTTGTGAAGAACACAATTATAACTACTAAATGTCATATCAACTTAAACTAGGGTCATCATTTGTCTTCTTTTCACGTGATCAAACCATCTCAATCTTCGTTCTCTAATATTATATGTTATACATGTCACCCCTTATTCTCATCCGAAACACCTCATTTCTTTTTCGGTCCTTCCTCATGTGTCCACACATCCACCTTGCCACACGTATCTCTTCTAGTCTTTGTGCTTGTATCTTCTTGATGGCCCAACACTCGGTCTCTTATGGCATAGCCCGTTGAAATACAACCTTGTAGAATTTATCCTTTAATCTTAGAGGCTGTTTGGTTAAAATCTGAATCATTAGGGGCTGTTTGGCAAAATCTGAATCATTAAGTGCTGAATGGTTAAGAGGTCTGAACCATTAAGAGGTTCCATCAATGAAAGAGATGTTGGGGTAGAACTTCAGATGAGTATAAAGTTAGCATATGCCCCATTCATTTCCATTCAGCATCTCTCAGTCTCTTAACCATTCAGCACTTAACTGAACCATTCAGAGGCTCTTTTTTTCTGAAACAAACGCTCTGAATGCTGAATGCTGAATGGTTAAGCACTGAACTGAACCATTAAGAGGTAAACAAACAGCCCCTAAGTGCTGAATGGTTAAGAGGTCTGAACCATTAAGAATTTCTATCAACGAGAGAGGTGTTGGGGTAGAAATGCAGATGATGATAAAGTTGGTATATGCTTCATTCAGTTCCATTCAACATCCCTCTGTCTCTTAATTATTCATCACTTAACTGAACCATTCAAAGGCTCTTTTTTTATGAAATTAACGTTCTGAAGGCTGAATGTTGAATGATTAAGCACTAAACTAAACCATTAAAAGATGAAACAAATAACCCCTTACAAGAAATCTCCTATAGCACAAAACTTTTGAAGATGCTCTCCACTTGCACCAACTTGCCTGTTCATGATGGGCTACATCACTATCAATGTATCCAACACTTTGATCAGCGACCCTAAATACTTAAACTTGTTTTGTGCGGGACTTCGTGTCCTTTACTAATTTGTGTGTCCTTTTGGCTGCTAACACCACTGGAGTTGCAATGCAGATACTCCGTTTTGGAGTGAATAATCTTTAAACATTTCTACTCTAACGCTGCTCGCCACTCCTTTAACCGCTCATTGAGGGCCTTTTTAGTTTCCGCTAGCATGACAATATCATATGTGAAAATTATACACCACGGAAGTGCTTTATGGGTTGATTTGGGCAACTTATCCAAGGCTATTGCAAAAGGGAATGTGCTCAACGTGAATCCTTAGTGGAGGGTTAGAGGCTTGCTTCCACTAGAAAGTAGTTTTTACCTCCAACGTTGTTTTTTCTACATAGTGAAACGTATGGATATTATAAATACATTTTAACTATTTCAAAGTTAATATTAAAATAAATGTCAAATAAATATATTCATATGTGCCATAAGCACTTGTACACCATGTATAAAAAGTAGTATATTGTGTTACTATCTATTTCCAATGCTATTTTAATAAAAAAAATAGGATAATATATCATCTTTGAAATTTTAGAGGTAGCTACACCGTGATCATACCATTAATTTTATTTCATTATTTCATTAACGAAGTGAGCAAACCGGTTTACAAAAAAAGTGTATATACACTACTTGAGATGACGTGTAAAGAAAAACACTTCACGCATGACATACCTATTACCTAACTACACTATACAATCGTGTTAGAGGCTTAAAGCCTAGGGGAAACATGAGTTAGTTTGATCATGAGTGAAAACCAACACATCACGTACGACATATCTAACGGTTTTCCTGATATTTTTTCTAACCGATCCAAAATGGTTTAATATACCGACAACAAGGTATTAAGAATGCAACCAAAGTAACCATGAGTTGTAAAAAACCGTGACATGAGGTGAGCATCGTTTGATAGATTTGAGCGTACATTAAACCGACAAATGTCACATGTATGTTTTTGGTTTGCAGACATTTGGAAACATATGATAATTGATTAATAGAGCGACGGTGTAGATTAGAAAGTGGAACCTTGTGCATTTAAACCAAGTGGCCCCATGGATTAAAAATTAAATAAAATTAAAAAGCCATGGCCATTGGTACATAAAATAAATAAAAAGTTATAGCTTCATAATCATAAACGTAGTAGTGTGGGGATATATCTCTAATAAAATTCAATTTCAATCTTTAATTTCCCATGTGCGTACAACCCCTGTCCTTCACTTTCATGGTCCAACTCTATTTATAAGTTTTATGACCAGATCTTTTTTTAATTGTTACTTTATTTCATATTATTTTAAATAATAGAAAACTCTTTTTTTCATTGCAAGATGGGATAATGATAATTGAAGTTGGTTTAAGTCTGAGCTTATTACTTCCTGTTTCTTTTTCTTGTGTCATGTGCCACAAGCTAGTTAAGGTTCTCATAGCATGCGAACAAGCCCACCACGAGCTCGAGGAGCCCGCGGGCACATTGGCCCGTGTGCCACAAGTTTAAAAACGAGCTCACCACTTCATTGCAATCATTACGAATTAGTTGTTACCGAGGGATCAAAATTGTACGGATCAAAAACCTTATTAAAAAAATACTCTTTTTAAAACTCTATAAATACTTTCCTTTTATACATAAAAGCACCCCTAACACTCAATCTTTATGTTCTCACAATCTCTAACCATATACTTTTAATATAAAAAAAGAGTTAATTATACAAATAGTGCATGTGGTTTAGTCAAAATTACATGTTTGGTCACCAACGCTTTTGTTACAAGATTGGATAGTGACCTTTAATTTGTAATGATATTGGGTATTAACACTAACAAAGATTATTTTTTGTGTTAATTTTAAGGCTAATTTAGTCATTTAACATCTAAAGGACTAGTTATGTTAAGTCAGGGTTTTATGAGGGGCAATGTCATGTGTAAGTAGCTATAAAAAATAAAAAAAACTCAACTGAACACCCACCCATCTACCTTACATCCCACTTAAATTTCCAACGACTGTCGCCACTACTAGCCACCACTATCACTTCGTCTTCATCACCACTGATGGCCATCGTCACCTCTATCGCACACCACCCCCATCCAGTTCACCGTCGCCGACACTAATAATAAAATAATATACCATATCTAACCCACATCTCCACCAATTCGAGCAGACGACCCAAACCTGTCTTGCACCTATAAATTCTTGAGTTCCAAAGAGGTGTGGTGGCTGATAGTGGTGATGGCTAACTTGTGGTGAGCAACGGAGACAATGGTTAAAGGGGGAGGCTAACGGTGGTGTGGGTGTGGTTGTGTGGAAACTTGAATGGATAACTTTAAGCATGAAACAAACATATACTATCTCCGTCCCATTTTAAATGTTCATCTTTTCTTTTTTGTTTGCCCATTTTAAATATCCACTCCTAAAATAAGAGTAGAATTTCCAACTTTACTCATAATTATTTAACACAAAAACAACTTTATGACTAAAAGACAAAATAATTTAATGACATTATTGTTATTTTATAGGTTGAAATTATATAATAATCTTCTTTTTCTTAAACTTTGTGTCGTGAGTCCCATGACACTTAAAATAGGACAAAGGGAGTAATGATTATATATAAATTACACAACTAGTCCCTTATCATACCATTTTAATAAGAAACAACACTTAAAATGTAACATTATTAAATTTCTCATAAAGTCAACATAAAAACTAAATCTTGTTAATGTTAAATTGTTAATATCCAAACTCGTTACAAATTAAAATTTCGTCACCCAATTATGCAACAAAAAAACCTTACTATCAAAACCTATGATTTTGACTAAATCACAGATCGACACTATTTGTGTAACTAACTAAAAAATTGAAGCGTGGTAAAGTCAACAAAACCATGAAAAACTAAACTGATGAACATCAGTATTAGTCACGTGGTAAAGTCAACAAAACCATGAAAAACTAAACTGATGAACATCAGTATTAGTCAATCTTACTCTTAATCTCAATACCCTCGATCCAATGTCATTCATTTCGTGTATTTTTAACTATTTCATGTTTTTATAATTATTCCATCTTCTTTTTGTAAAGACAGTTTTTTAATTAATGAAAATAGTTTATTTTAATTTGATTATTATTCAAATGTCCATCCATGAGGTGGCTCCAATTGATGAAGCTTTATACTATAAAAGTAAGGGGTTGAAAACGTTTTCATACAAAAAATAAGGGGGTTTCACATAAAAGTGGCGCTTCGAACCAAATTCCTATGCTATCATGACACTTTTTAAACTACTAGGTTAAAACTTTACACCATTGTTCAAAGCACTACGATCAGTAACTAATAATTTATATCTTCTAATAAAAGAAGGTTTTACAACATCAAAGTACATATATCAACTACAGAAATAATCATCATATTCTTACAAAAGCATAAATATCAATTATAAAAATATTTATTAATAACCTTCTGAAGCATTGATTTTTTATTAATAAAATACCATTTAAACATTATTTTTTATAGGTCATTATTTTCTCACTCATCAATATATACATATTGAATCTTCATGCTATTACACAACATAAAACTATTAAATAAGATATTTCCATATCATTAATAAAAATAATTATCATATTATTACAAAAGTAGAAATATTAATTACCCAAACATGTATCAATAATATTCCGAAGCATTGATTTTTCTATTAATTAAATACTACTTAATCATTGTTTTCATAGGTCATTAGTTGGGTTGTCGTTCTCTTAGCTACATACCAAAACCCATGGTTTGTAGTAGTACAAGTTGTCATCCATTTTTAAGATTTTAGTTTATATGCTTGTGAATAATTTATCTTTGCATTTTTCCTATGTTATTTTTGTCTTTCCTGGTGTTAGAGAACGTACAAGGATAGCAATGATTTAAAGTGTAATTTTAATCATCATGATGTTTTGTTTATTATGCTTGAAAATAGTTAAATATTTTTAATTAACTAGCTCGTGTAACACACGGAATATAATCTAGCTAGTAACTAATAAATAAATATAATTGAATGTGTAAACAAGTATAAGACCATGTGTAGTGGTGAGCTCTTAAAGAGCCTCATGCAGGTCCACATCAGCTGTGGGCGCCTTCTACACGAAGCCAAGAAGGATTTTAGTCTTCAAAGCGCCCCTACGTAGTGAGAAGGGGGCATTTTTGAGTTGCAATGGGGCATTTTTGAGTGATAAAACACCAAAAATGCTCCAAAAACGTCCCACTACACATTGTCTAAACACATGGGTATAAACGATCATATACACGATTAATAAATTAATGAACTATTTGTTCATGGTTTCTTATTCAATAGAAAAATAAACATAATTAAATGGTATGTGTTAATATTCAATTCTTATGTTTAATAAATTAATGAACCATTTAATTATGTTTACTTTTCTATTGAATAAGAAACCATGAACAAATAGTTAATTAATTTATTAATCGTGTATATGATCGTTTATACCCATGTGTTTAGACCATGTGTAGTGGGGCGTTTTTGGAGTATTTTTGGCGTTTTATCACTCAAAAACGCCACATTACAGCTCAAAAACGCCCTCTTCCCACTATGTAGGGGCGCTTTGAAGGCTAAAATCCTTCTTGACATCATGTAGAAGGCGCCCAAAGCTGATGTGGACCTGCATGAGGCTCTTTGAGAGCTCACCACCACACATGGTCTTATACTTGTTTACACATTCAATTATATTTATTTATTTATTTATTTATTAGTTACTAGCTAGATTATATTCCGTGTGTTACACGAGCTGGTTAATTAAAAATATTTAACTATTTTCAAGCATAATAAACAAAACATCATGATGATTAAAATTACACTTTAAATCATTGCTATCCTTGTACGTTCTCTAACACAAGGAAAGACAAAAATAACATAGGAAAAATGCAAAGATAAATTATTCACAAGCATATAAACTAAAATCTTAAAAATGGATGACAACTTGTACTACTACAAACCATGGGCTTTGGTATGTAGCTAAGAGAACGACAACCCAACTAATGACCTATGAAAACAATGTTTAAATAGTATTTAATTAATTGGAAAATCAATGCTTCGGAAGATTATTGAAACATGTTTTGGTAATTAAT
Organism: Tagetes erecta; assembly: GCA_030867185.1. Lineage (NCBI taxonomy): Eukaryota > Viridiplantae > Streptophyta > Magnoliopsida > Asterales > Asteraceae > Tagetes > Tagetes erecta. Next base: position 94,674,156 of record CM061487.1, on the reverse strand, counting down.
ATTTCTACTTTTGTAATAATATGATAATATTTTTATTAATGATATGAAAATATCTTATTTAATAGTTTTATGTTGTGTAATAGCATGAAGATTCAATATGTATATATTGATGAGTGAGAAAATAATGACCTTTAAAAAATAATGTTTAAATGGTATTTTATTAATAAAAAATCAATGCTTCAGAAGGTTATTAATAAATATTTTTGTAATTGATATGTATGCTTTTGTAAGAATATGATGATTATTTTTATAGTTGATATATGTACTTTGATGTTGTAAAACCTTCTTTTATTAGAAGATATAAATTATTAGTTACTGCTCGTAGTGTTTTGAACAATGGTGTAAAGTTTTAACCTAGTAGTTTAAAAAGTGTCATGATAGCATAGGAATTTGGTTTCGGAGCCCCACTTTTATGTGAAACCCCCTTATTTTTTGTATGAAAACATTTTCAACCCCTTACTTTTATAGTATAAAGCTTCACCAATTGGAGCCACCCCATGGATGGACATTTGAATAATAATCAAATTAAGGGTCATCCTTGTAATTTCGAAAAGTTAGGGGCCATACATAAAATAAAGACAAATCAAATGGGCCATCCGTGTAATTAACTCTTAATCGCAACCATTTGGTGACAACGTACGTTTGGATGTCGGTTGGTAAACAAACCACATATCTAATGGACCCGTGTGAGTTAATGTTGCCATGTTAATTTGTTAGATTGTATACAACTATTTCTCTTGTTAAGAGTTTCAAGAAAAGGAGACATCTACAAGATTTTGCCACATCAAATATCCAATCTCATCCTCCACATATCACTTACCAACACAATGATTATCTTTTTAACACTGCTGTGGTGATGCATATTACTAAACATGCCTAGAGCACATTTATTTATTTATATACTATTAAAAGGTAAGATGATGAAATCCGACCTTACCTTATATTATATATATTTTGGTTTGGTTTTACAAACAAATGCTCGGCTGGTTTGGTGGTTTTAGTGAAATTTAGTGTTATCTAAGCTCGCGGGTTCAATTCTGGATTCCAACAACGTTATTTTTGTAATACTCAAAGGCTTGGATGGGCCCCAAGTGTGCCATGTCACGTGGACGCATTTTGACGTGACTAAAAATTAAAAAAGACCAAATGAAAGGCATTGGTTTTGTTGCTTTTGTGTGATAAACTCATGAAGTATTAGAATGCTATAGACTCATTCATTAATTATTTTTTTTAACTTTTAATGTATTCTATGATTTGAATCCCGACTTTAGTTTATTGTTATTTTAACCAACGATGACTAAATGTATTTATATTTACGAATTTGATCATTCGGTTTGAGTTGGTTATCATTTTAACATTTGGATATTTCTTCGCTTTTAATATGTGACCATTACGACTTTACACGTAACATACGAGACATGAATTTTTTTTATTCAACGTAAGTAACGAAGTTACATACACAAGACTCGCCAGCATGACCCGGCCGCTGCATCGCGCGGCCCAGACTTATATCTAGTTATTTAGTAAGTTTAATATGAAGACCTCAAGACCTATTATGATTTTCCTTTAAGACTTTTATAAATAAAAGATTCCGTCTCTAAAATTAAGGTTGGATTCTCTCCACTCTCTACATTTTTTTATTGACAGCGAAACGAATAAAGTCTGGCTACGCGAGATAACCTAATGGCGAAAGGCTACCCCAAACGCTATGCGAACACAGACAACGCTCGGTAGCCGAAGCCCACCTATACCAACTCCAATTCAGGGGAAACCCACTATCCCGTCCGCCAGTAGACACGACAACAAGCTAGTGGTAAAATACGTTTGGCTCAGAGATCGAACTTGTATTGCCACAAGTCTCCCTTCATTGCCCCCTCTTCGCCCCTCCAAAGTGATGCAAATTGGGACTAGAACTTGGGTCTCTTTTGGAGAATTCAAGCCTCTTAACACTACACCACATTGGAAGTTGTCTCTCCGCTCTCTACTATTTCTCCTCACACTTATTATACACATGTGGCTCGGACTTGACTTGAGTGTCGGAGTGCCCTCAGAGCCTTTGGCTCACTATGCCCTATAGCATTAGATTTCATGGTTTTACAATTCTACAACCGGGTTTGAGATGACTTTGAGAATTGAGACATGTTGTGATACTAATTCTATTAAAGTATTGATCCGAGATTAAGGTCCAACACGAAATATGTTTCAACATTGTATATTATTTAGTAACATACCTTAACAACTGGCGTCCCCAGATAAGTATCTGTCTGTGATCCATTCAGGGTAGGATAGGACAAGGTCCGGATCGATACATATAGTTAATGGTTAATAACGTACATTACTAGTTTTTTATTTGAGTAAACTGTAGTTTTGGTTCCTGTGTTTTGATACCATTAACAGTTTTAGTCCCACATTAACAGTTTTGGTCCCTGTGTTTTTATTTTCTAACAGTAATAGTCTCGAACACTAACTCTATCTAATTTCACAAGAAAAAAAACGAATGGTGAAGTTCAATTAGACACGAAAGAAAAACAATAGTGAAATGATAATCTGATAGATAATATGATATTTTGATTATATATATACATATATATATATATATATATTAAAGGGTTATTGGATTTTAATACTCCTAACTATGGGGTATTGGCCGCTGCCACTCCTAACTAAGACCCTCACTGTCACCACTCCCAACTTAACACTACATTTGTTGTATCACCCCCGTCGTTAAAAAACACTAACATCGTTAATGTTTGGGTCAAAAGTGTCATTTTGTTAACTTAAGGGGGTGAATGAATATTTTGTTTAAAATATATATATATACCCATCAGTCCATCACTACTCCCCATCACCATCTCCCGTCACCACCATCACCATCTCCGGTCACCACCACCATCATCTCCGATCACCACCACCACCATCTCCGGTCGCTACCACCATCATCTCCGATCACCACCACCACCATAACCCGTCACCACCACCACCGTCTAAAAAAACAAGAGTTGTGGAGGAGGAAAGTTTGAGCTTCAGTATGTGCAGAAAGTTGGTTCAGGTTTGTATTCAAACAATCTTTTATGATCTTTGTAGTTTCTTGATTAATTTTGATTTGAAATAAATTTTGGTTTTTGTGCCGATGATGCAAGGGAACATTAGGGTAGTCGCGAATCCATCAGGGTTTGACCAAAGCATGTCACTTGTTCTTCGGTTTCAGCTTCGGTCATCAATCATGATCGGGTTATCTGAAACAGGCGAATCATCATCAGATCACGACCCACATTCAAACACAATCTTTAAAGGTTATGGTGGTGGTGGTGGTGGTGGTGACGGGTTATGGTGGTGAGGAGGTGGTTGAATGTGTAAATGATATTGGTGGTGGTTACCGGAGTTTGTGGTGATGGTGATCGGAGATGATGGTGGTGGTGACCGGAGATGGTGGTGGTGGTGGTGATGGGGAGTAGTGATGGGTATATATATATTTTAAACAAAATATTCATTTACCCCCTTAAGTTAACAAAATGACACTTTTGGCCCAAACACTAACGATGTTAGTGTTTTTTAACGACGGGGGTGATACAACAAGTGTAGTGTTAAGTTGGGAGTGGTGACAGTGAGGGTCTTAGTTAGGAGTGACAACGGCCAATACCCAATAGTTGGGAGTATTGAAATCCAATAACCCTATATTAAATTGAATGATCGATGTGTTTTCAAACAGTGACATTGAACTCAAAGAGTAATAACGTTCTTTAACTATATTAAAAATAATTATTTTAATGCTTGTAAAAGTAGTTAATATATTAAAAGTCAATTAGAATTATAAATCATTTATTAGAAACAAATAAAAAATTATTTTTTTATAATATCCATTTTAATTTTGAATGATTGTACGTAATGGAAATCTAAAAAATGACATTATCATGATTTATTATTTTATTATGCACATAACTACTTTTCAATATTTCCAACAAAATTCAATTCAATTTCTGTTAATCTAGATAAAATAGAAATTATTATAATTTATTATGTATAATTTCTAATGCTTTGATGGATGATCTATTTGAATGTCAAATGACAAATTATTACTCATTAATTAGCAAATCATATGTGAAAATGATATGTCATATTTGAGAAATAACATGTGGAAAAGATGTACGTTTATATTAGTATAAATAGATAGATAGATTATCTTTTCTTAAATTTTAATAAAATAGTCTGTTTTTAACTAATTTTGTTATGTTTGAAAAATCCAAGTTGTGACAAATATATACTAACATTTTGCACGTAAAACAAGGAAAAACAAACAAATAAGAAAAATAACACTTTATATCCCATAAAATACCAACAAAGAGTAAATATCAAAGTTGTGACAAAAATGTACTAGGAAGTAACTTTTGTCGTCTTAAAGTAAGAGACTCGATATTGAAGTTTCTTGGTGTGTCACTCAATAATGTGGGTCACACTATTTTTAAATAGCTATGTGATGAATGCAAATTGCATAGAGTGAAATGTGCCTATGAAATATTTTCACAATGATAAAAATTTAAACTTTTTAAGTATTGTGTCTTTGTGATGGTAACTATAACATGATGCATTGATATTTTGCATGTATTATAAGCTATTAGTTTTATATATCAGCTTTATTATTAACGTATTTACTCTGTACGTATTTACTCTGTGTTATATATTATTTGTTGATGCTTGAAGCTTAAACGTATTGACAAGAGATGGTGGCTAGTAATCAAGGTCTAAGTGGGATTTAGCCTACCCCCCGGACTTAGCTTATGTCCTTGTGTACATGGACTTTTTGGGGGACGTAAGGCGGAAGCAAGGACGTATTTGAGCATGGGTGGTAATAGCTTATGACCTATTATAAGTCGTAGGTTACGCCATTGACAAGGAATTTGGGAGCTAATCAAATTTTGGAAGGTATAAAAGGGAGTTGTTATTTTGTAATATCATAGTTCGTGATTATTAGCCTCTAGGAGGATTTGGGAGCACTTTTTCACCATTCTTGCTTCCAAGGAAGATTATGAATTTCAAAATCATTCTCATTGCTATAATTATGAAGATGCAAGGCTAAATCATCCATAATCATCATTGGGTGGATGGTTAGTGATTAATATGTGGTTACTTAGGGTTTTGCTAGTAAGACATGAACTTTGAATGGTATACGATGTTTTATTGTTCGTGGGTTTTTCATTCGTGTTGATTAAATTGTTTGGTTACTTGTTTTCAAGAACCATTCATCATTCATTAGACTTTGAAGTTTGAACTATTAATCAATGAATGGTTTGTTGGTTACATTTTATTTAACTTGTGTTACAAACGAAGTCACTATATCCAACATTAGTTAGTCATAACTTTGTAAGACGTCAATTAGTTTTTGTTTCCTATCTAATTTAACTAGTTGTCATTTAGTTTGTAATCACACTTCAACATGATTTATTAACAAGTTATGTCTAGTCATTCCTTTAAACCTAAGTGCACATTCCATTAATTACCTGAAACTCTAAGTTGATCCATTTTTCAATTAATTATTAAATCACCAAGAATCTTGCAATCGACTTTCTTAATTAGTAATTTAATACTTCTCAATACAATCTTTTCATAGCCAAAAGATACTTGCTAATTACTCCATTTAAAGAAACAACTTGCTTATAACATCAACCACTAATTCCTTGTGGGATTGACACCCTATTTATGCTAACTTTTTTTTTGACAACGAAACGAATAATGCCCGACACTCTATTTATGCTAACTAGTAAGGTACTTAATTAGGAACACACATATATTATATCTATTTTTGACTGGTAGTTTGACGTCAAGCATGACCTTGAACGATTAATGTAATATGATTTTCTAATTACCCTTTTTACCTATGTATTTCCACGAGCCACTCGAGAGTGGCCTAAAGTAGAGATTGCAAGGTTCACAAAGACTCGTAACAGTTTATGTGATCTGATTCTAGGGTTACGATAGTTCATGTGGTGGTGTGGTCGTTCTAGTTGTACAATCCACACATTAAGGTCCAATTTAGAAGTATAAAATTGATATTTTATTTAATCTCAATCTGGTTCGACTTAGGTCAGCCAAAGTAAAAATCTGTACCATGTTTCGATACCTAGTATAAACGAAACGTAAGCCGAGATTAATCTAACAACGTAGAAGAAGCTTATGCATAATCGATCACAAGTTCAAGTTATCTTTATTTATACTACTTCAATGAGTATTAATCGGTATATTTTGATTTTCATCATTAATAATTAATATTAATTAATAGTACTAAAATGCAAACAAAATGTTATGTGTTTTTTACAGCGAAACGAATAAAATTTAACTACTCGGAATAATTTAGTGAAGAAAGACGACCCTATACGCTTTGTGAAAACAAACAGTACTAGCTTAAACCCACCTATTTTAGAAAAAACCTACTAACCCGCTCATCTGTAAGCACAACAACATCTAGCGGTAAAATCCGTTTGACTGAGATCGAACTTATTTGTCAAATATCTCTCTTCATTGTCTTCAATGTTCCCACCAAAATGATAATAGTGGAAAAATATATTTTAATTTTTTAAAAATTCAAATCTCTTACCAATACATCACATGTCAATTTTACATTTGTAAATCAAACTATCTTCTTAGTTTTCTATTGTGTTTGACAAACGAAAATTTTAACAAACTTGTTTGGTTGAATTTGACTACCAATAAGAATATAGCAATTATTTATTTATGGCGTGAATTCCGCAATTTTCTCCACACATTCATGGTTGTATTCTACTCAAACTTTGAATACATTTATTTGTATTTTATACTAACAAAATTATGATGTCGGATATAAGACTTATGACGTAGTAACTATCATAAAAGTTTGAGGCATAATTTGTTATTTATATTTTTATTTTGTTTTGATGAGTTGTGTGTCTTATTAGTGGACATTTTAAATTTTAGATTGTATCGTTGTTTTTAAGAAACCTTATGAAAATCAATGTGTTTGAACGTAAATGACAAAGCTGAGAAAATCTCATCGCCGAAAATGATAATTTACTCACGGTTTCACATTAGAGTCGTGAAACTTTAATGGATCAAATGTGTAGTCACACAATAAATTTAATTATAAAAGACAATATGCAAGGCTGTATAAATCGTAAGGGTAGCAAATCGTAGAATTCACAAGCAACAAAAATAAATATCTCTGTACTAATAAAAAGTAAATAATTCATCACTTGTGTAGTCACAAGACATAAGTAAAAAAATTTGTGAAAACAACAGTAAATGTAAATTATAAAAGAAATATGCGAGGCTATAAATCGTAAGGGCAGAAAATCGCAGTATTCACAAGCAACGAAAATAAATACCTCTATACTAACAAAAGAGTAAATAATTTGGCAATTAATATTCAACCAGATTATCCATCTAAACACAATAAATTATGGAAAATATTTATATACATAATAAATCATAGTAATGTCGATTTTTAAGATTTCAACTAAGTAATGAAAATACATTAAATATTTATATTTTTTTCTTAATAATTGAAGTTACATTGTAAGTTTGTAACTGACTTTTATTATACTAACTCTTTGTATAAACATTAAAACAATTAGTTTATAATATGATTTAAAAAACGTTATTACTCTTGGATTTCAGTTTCAAGAAAATTTTAAAAACAAAACGAAGAAATAAATATAACATGTCAAGTTTTATACCCTTATAAGTTGTAATACATGCGTAATAACATAATAATAAAGCATATTATAAGTATAGAAATAACAAAGTACAAAGAAAGAAACAACAAAGTACAAAGAAAGAAACTTTATTTTTGTTTTCAAAATACACATAGTTATAAAAAACATTTTTTCATGAATTATAATATATAATACTTTATATATGTATATTAATAAGAATCGTACTGATGGCATATTATTATTATTATTATTATTATTATTATTATTATTATTATTATTATTATTGTATTTAAATATAAACAATAAGACCAAAACGCCAACTAAGAGTAAAAAACTAAAAATTATGGTATCCAAAAAGTACAATGAATCATAATTTAGAAACTAGTTTGGAGAAAAATATTCTTGATACATAATGACGTACTACTCTTAATTCTCAGTGATCAAAGATCATATTCTATGGTTTTAAAATTAATAAATGTTTAAAAATGATGTGTATTTTGGGTTGAAATTTATGACAAGACGGATCAAACGAAGATTGATAGACTTTTTTCTGGAGGTGTTGAAATTATATCATCAAACTTTACAATTTTAGTTTTTAAGTTGAAATTTCAGTCTTGTCTCTAATTATTATTGTTACAAAAGATGTCAATAACTTAAGTAAAGACATATTGTCATTTTATAGTTATTAAAATGTAATAATATAATACAGTATGTTCTATACTAATATTTTAATGAAATTACAAAATTTTAGAACACTATCATGTCTTTTAAATAATGTACTTATTAACACTCCAAATATTGATTAACACTCCAATATCTATCTAATAATTTAAGATTTTAGGGGAAATATTTGTTATATAATAGAAAGTTTGAGATTGAAATTCACAATGCATTAGTTGATGGAGCTAAAAATATAGAAGATGAAATAATTTTTTTTAATAATACATTTATATTCATTTTTTAATTTTTGTTTCACACTTCAATATTTAAATTTAAAATATTTTATAAACATTTTCTTACATAAAAAGTATAGAAGATGATTGTATTTTTTTAATGTATCGTCAAATTATTGCTATTTACTCAGTGATGAGTAATTTAGAAAATCATCTATAAGTACATAAATATTATATAATTATTAAAATGTTTATTATATTATATCAATCTGTATATAAATCAACATGTGCGTATACACGGGTATTAAACCTAGTAGAAACAATAATTTTGTAATTCACTCATTTTATGATGACATAAAGACCAAATACATCATTAAATTTGTGGCATATCATGTTTTTATTTATTTACTTAATTATCTTTTTTAGGTATTTATAATAGTATTAGTTTAGTGCCCGCGCTATGTCACACCCCGACTCCCAGGGCCTGACACGTTGCATAACATCAGCCAATCAAATAAAAGAATATAGCGGAAGACTTATAAAAAGACCACAAGTACGGTCCCAAATTTAAACTTTTCATTAATTGTCTTATAATAGAAATAAACATTGTCTAACACTCGACATGAGTGTGGTGCATTAAAACTAAAGACACTAATCCCGAGCATCTTCAGTAAAATCCTTCCTCCTATGTGGAGTTTCATCAACCAACCATTCCTAGCTAGGCCTTCCTAGCTAATGTCCTCGGTTATTTCTTTCACCTGCATCACGAGCTAAAAGACGTCAACAACTATGTGTTGGTGAGTCGTAACCAGTGACGTAAGACATGTAAAGCATTTAGACATCATTATTTGTATATGTATATGTGGTAATAAGTTATCTACAAGTCAGTTCTTCTCTAACGCCATATCTGATGGTGGCCAACTTTCGTTAGAGCCTGTTAACGTATATGCCGCATACAGGGATAAGGAAGGTACTCTTATTGACCCCTTTCCGGTCACATCATCATATTGCCTAGGCTTAGCAGTACCTCTCCTGTTACGAGCAGTCAGTCTACCTAATTGGATCCAACTAGACGCATATACATCCCGAGGCGGGGCCGGTAGTTCTCGAAGATCTACCCCCAGAAGCCCTGCCTTAATGACTTGCCCTGTGGCATGTAGCCGCCATCCCGTTCATGAGATGACTCTTAACGCGAAGCTTATTACCGCGGACCAACTCACACCACAACCGGACGAACCTGGAGTTGAGATGCGTTGATCACCAGGTAGCGATCTACTTATAACCACATATATAATTCAATACATTTAAAACATTACATACTTTTAATACAAGCTCGGATACAGCCCCGAAATCTTAAAACATGTAAAAGAGGGGCGGTTAGACTCACCTTAGTGTAGCCTAAGTATCACGATCTGATGGCTAATTGAGACAACCCTGTAAACATTTCATACTTATCAGGATTCATTCCCCTAGGGATAATCTTACCATTTCATTACCTTAGTCACATTATGTGACTTCAGTGATGGCTTTAGTCCTTGGCATAATTATTTCACTCAGAGTGCTTTTAGCATCTGAGTCAGGGTTATCCTATGTTCTTACTATCATTCTATTTTAAAGCCACATTATCACATCTTCGTGTTTCTCACACGATACTTTCGTTTATTGAAAACATTTTGGGTTCCTAGTAATATTATATGACTAGGAATGCTCTATTCTAAAATCCTGGTTCTTCCATGGACTTAAGTCATACATACATCTTAAACGAGTACGAGATCTGAGATGTTACCTAAAGAGTCGAGCAGAGTGAGGTCTAGGTACGGAAGTCTCTCTAGACTTGAGTAGCGCTTTGCCCCGTTTAGCAGTCTCGAGCTCACGCGTGAGTATGGGAGGACACCGTTCACTACAATGACGGGGTTCCTATCCCGTTTAGTATCTAAGGGTGTATATTTATAAAATGGTAAGTACTCGAAGAAATCTAAAGACGAATCTTACCGAACACCGAAGATACTCCGTAGGCGCCTTATGAGCAAAACCGCACTCGAACCGAACTTTTGGAGGCTTCCGCTAAGTGTCGGAAACCTACCGGGACTTCGTCAGGCTTCACCGGAGATTCTTTGCCGGATTTTAGAGAGAGAGACTTGAGAGAGTGAGAGTTGAGGTGCAAGAAATGAAGGGGGGGTCGACCCCTTTTTATAGCTGCTCGGCATGAGCTACGCGATACGCGCAGATCATGCCCTCCACCTGCGCGTATCGCGTAGGTGGAGTGGTTTCGCCCAAATCAGTTGCAGCCCACAACTTCACGCACCCGGTTTTGCTCGCCTTAGGCGATACGCGCAGGCTAAAGCCTCTTCCGCGCGTATCGCGTAAAATATTTATTTATTTATTTATTTTTTTATTTTTTTTATTTTTTTATTTTTTTTATTTTTTTGAAGTCTTTTTATTCTCGTACGGGTCGGAGTGTCACACGCTACGCTCGGGAACACAATATTTAAGTGATGCTTTTAAAGATGTTCATGAATGTTCCATTCGGTTTTAAGACAAAATCGTGGTAAACCAGAACACATGATATATTGTTAAAAATTGGATCTTTACTATAACAATATTATACTCAAATAAAAGAAAATAAAGTGTTCAGTTTTATGATGTGGTTTATTTTTAAAAAATCATATAAAAATGTTACGTATATTTATAAAACACTAAGGTCTTTAATTGTATGTTATTATTAATTTTATCCGTAAGTTTCATTTTTAAACCATATCAAATATAAACCGACTCATGTACACCCAATGTAGTAAAGGGCTAAAAATATAAATACTCTTAAATTTTTCAGAATTCTCCAAAATATTAGGGGACCAAAAATGTAATTAGTTTTATTATAATATATTATATATATATTTTTGAGTTAATTACATAAATGATGCTTGTGGTTTATCTAAAGTAACAAGTTTGGGTACTAAGGTTTTTTTGTTACAAGATTGGGTATTGGTCTTTTAATTTGTAACAAGTTTGGGTATTAACACTAACAAATGTTAGTTTTTATGTTAACTTTAAAGGCTTTTTAATCTTTTCACATTAAAGGTTTTTTTATGAAATTTATGATTCTTGATGAATTTGTTTTGTAACTTACATTAAATATTATACCGATAAATAATTAAAAAAATACTCATTTTTTTGCACTGATTTCTTTCACGAACCACTAGTTAGCACCACTAACATATTCATAAGTTATCGGTTAGCACCATCTTAGTCTTTTTCACAAGTTCTTTGACATAAGTAACTTAATTAGGTGATGGGCAATTTGGAGTCATATTATTTAGAGACCATTTATGTGAATATTTACTAACTCAAAAGTAACCCTACCCATCCTCACCACTCCATCATCATCGTCGAAAACTAGTCAACAACCCATCGTCTACCACCATCGACAACCCCGTATTATTTCCCTCACCACTCGGCACCCTATAACCTTACCATCGACCCTGATTCACCGCCGCCGTCATCCCTCACAAACCCCAATTACTATCACCAACAGATTCACCAAGCTCCAATCTCAATCAACACCCAATCACCATCGCTGAAACCTATCATCACCCCAATTTCGCGACTTCTTAACCATTCATTACACAATCACACTTCCTGTTACCTAATCGACACTTCCTGTTACCGAATTTGGCTTGTTTTTTCCTTGTTTTTTCTACTTTATTTAACACTTTATATTTGCAAATGATCATGATCATTACTCAAACCTTTAAGGACAATTTCTAACAATGATATGTGAAACCTACTCAAAATTATACTTGCGATCTCAAGTTTAATTTAAAAAACACCATTTTAGCTCATAATTTTTTCATATCATTAAAATCCAAATATTAACCAATTACGAGTAAAATTCAATAAAAGTAACCTAAAACTATCAAAAGGGTAGGAAATATTTATATATTTTATACATAATCTAGACCACATCATTAAGAAAAATCTAGACCACATCATTAAGATGATGGTAAGTTTTATTTTTATTTTTTTACGTATATATTTTATGTAAATTACAAAACGGCTTCATTAAGAAAAATAAATTTCATAAATAGCCCTTCTAATATGAAAATATTAAAAGCCCTTGAAGTTAACAAAAAAACTAACATTTGTTAGTGTTAGTACCCAAACTCGTTACAATTTGAAAGACCAAAACCCAAACTTGCAACAAAAAAACTTTAGTACCCAAACTTGTTACTTTGGATAAACCATATGCCCCAATTATGTAATTAACTCTATATTTTTTAAATAAAAAAAATCAATATTGTGAGATAAACTCTCAAATTATGCCACATAAGCCAGAAGCTTTAAAAAAATGCCACATAAGTTTTTTTTTGTTTTCCTATATTATATAAGGATTATTTGTATATTATTACTTTTATCCATAGTTATTTAAAAACATGTTTTCTTATAAACACCCAAGCGTGTTACTATGCGAATTCTTTTTCGCTATAATTTTTTTTACTTGTTAGGTACTTAAAGTTTCATATATAGTAATACTGATTACTGCTTTATCTTTAAATAATTAAATATATATTTTATGAAATAATATATTAATAAGGGTTGTTATTAGATATTTAACCTAATTAAATTAATAGAAAATAATAAACGTTATTTTTTCTTCAAATCCTTAGCAATTTAGCATATGTAAACTTTCTTAAGAAGAGTTTGGGTAATGATTAGATACATTCAGGTAAAAGCTTTAACATTTGGTTATAAACATTTTTAAAAATGGTAGATTTATTCATACATCTCCAATTCATAATCAATACATCTTACAACCCGGGGCAAGGTTTAATTTTTACAAATAAGAAAAACTCTAAAAAGTGTAGGAAGCAATCTGAGACGTCCGATTATGGTGTTTACGACCCAGATCACACGGTGGCAATTTTGTAAATAACTGGGCGTTTTACAAACCCGCCAGTAGAGACCGAGGGGCAAACATGTCATTGGGCGTTTTCAAAGTTATGGTGTTTAATGCCCTTTCGCCTTTTTTTAACTCGTGGTGTTAGGTTATGGTGTTTAACGTCCTTCCTTTTTTAGGTTTTGGTGCCAAAAGACCAAAACACCCCTCCGTTTTTTTTAACTTGTGGACACGTGTGTGATTTTTATTGCTTACTACACTTTTCACACTTTTTGTCATTTGTAGAGAAGCCCTTACCCTTATAACCTATAGGTATTGGGCAATAAGGCTTCTATTGGGACAAAGTGTATATGCCAATATGGTTTTATTGGAGATATTGATGTGTATAGGCCAATATGATTCATATTGGGTACCATCACACGCATTATATATAAGTTTAATTTATATTTTTTTTATATAAAATGATCTTTGTTTTTTTTAAATAAGTTGATTTTCTTGTTATAAAATTTATGAAGCTAGCTTCATTAATATCAATCTTTCTTTTACAGAATTCGGAGATATTAATCCTAATGTGAGAGTAGCTCACTTTGTAAAAACTTTTGTCTCTTAGATTGAATGTATGTCTTCGGTTCAAATTCACACATGAAGTGACTTAATTTGAATTTGTTTAAGAGTAAATGCATGATAGTTGTCGTTTCAAAAAATATTATAACATATATTGGCAGTTGAATATAATCGAGCATGCAACTTCAATAAATCATTAATGAGCTCAAATGATTAATATGAGACACTTAAAGCTCATAAAATGAGTAGGTTTGAATTCAAGTCTCACATGCGATAAAAAATAAGGTTTCAGGTTGGATCAGATAGTTTTCATCTAAGGTCGTTTTGCTCCCGATGAAAGAATGCAAATGAACGTATGAGTCAGTGGCCCGCCAGTAATCTGATTTACCGTTTAAAAAACTTATGAGAAGTAGAATTTAATAGGGAACAAGAAATTAATAAGTAAAGCCCAAATCATTTAACTAACATGTTAGCTAAGAGGCACATTGGGTCATACACAGATAATGACACCCGACCCTTCACGCGTAAATTAATCACCAGCTTGCAATTGTTTACATGTTTCCAATATATCACCATGTCGGATCAGCTGGAATATAATGCAAGCTACTATTTATGTTTGCCCAAACACTGTTGTTCTCAACTTTTCTTCTTTCTAAAATCATCCCATAAATATCCTTGGTTTATATTTATGCACGCGCGTTACTCTCTTTAAATGCTTCTTACATGATCCCAAACTAGTACTACTACACATTGTTATCGGTGAGGGGGACGTTTGGTTTGTACATCAAATTATTGAGTTTATGTGTACGTGAAGGAAAACGAAATTTTGGAACGTGTTCTTGTTTATATAATTGAAACCATGTAATGATTCGTTACGAATGAGGTTGGGGAGGCTCATTTAGAGAGAGAAAATCTTGAGAAACACCTAAGTTAGTAAATAACAGAAAAGTTAACAGACAGTTAAGACGAACTGGTGTTCATATATAATATGATTAGTGTTTATATTATGGGGAAAAGTTTCTTTCATTGTAATATTCACTAGTTATATACATGACAGAAAAAAGATAACGGAAATGTAACAACTAACTAATCATGTTAAAACTAACGGTATTATCTAACTTTTCCGTTAATTACTAACTCCACTAACTAGGCTAACATGTTTAACTAATGGTGCATTAATATAAAAGACTAACATTTGAGAATGAATGTGTAATTAAGAATCATTAATAGCTAGGGGTTGAAATTTGAAGTGGATTGAAAATGTCAAAGAAATTGAAAATTGTGATTTGATTAGTGAAATAACTATATATGTAATTGACTAACGGTTGTGGTGGCGAAGGTGGTGGCATTGAGTAAGGGGGGATTTGAAGTTTATTTTATTTTTATTTATTTGCTATTTGACATGAATTTTAAATATTTTAGTAGAAGGAATTTAAGAAATTTTTTGCGGTTTTAATATAGTAGTATACTAGTATGTCACTATAGACTATAGATTTTTCATGTGCAAACCTGGAATGCAAATATGCAATATTGGTAAAACTATAACTAAATTTAACATTGTTATTGAGAATATATAGATAAAAACATTTGTCGGTTTACACGCATATAGTGTATCCACGTCATATTAGAATAATTAAATAGATCGAGACATGACATATTTAATGCGTGACAAGATCCCAAATCAAGACTTTAGAACATAAGCAAATCCAATATTTTACCCTAACATATTAACTTAAATACAATATATTTGCATACAAAAAATAATGCATATTTGGGAAGGAAAGACCAAATACATATTGATTGTTTAAAAATTAAGTGTGAGACTAAGTAATTTAAATTATATTAAAATCGGATCAAACGAACTCCGTCCGAGCTCATTCAAGCGGCGTTGGAACCGTCTCATCGAGCTTTATTCCGTTCCTTTTTATCACTTTAATATTCATATTAAAAGTTATTTACATAGAAATAAAAGGTAAACGGGCAACAAGCTGCGCCACTAACCCTTTTTTGATAGCAAGAAGCTTTATTTATCATTGCTTCTAGGGTTTAACTTTTAGTGTGTAGTTTTTGCCTTAAGGTGTAGCTTTAAGGTTTAGCTTTTAGGGTTTGGTTTTTAGATTTTAGGCTTTTTAGGGGTGGGTGGTTTAGGTTTTTACGAGGTGGGTGGGATTTACGTTTTTGGTGGGTGGGGTGGGGGGGTTGGGGTTTTAGGTTTATGGGTGGGTGGGGGTTTAGGTTTTTAGGGGGTGAGGGTGGGGGTTTTAGGTTTTTGGGGGTGGGGTGGGGGGTTTAAGTTTTTTGGGTGGTGTGGGGGCGGGGAGTTTGACGACACGGTTCTAACGTCGCAAAAATGAGTTCAATCGGAGTTCGTTTGATCCGTTTTTGGTGTGTTTAAATATCATTTCTCACACTTTTTAGGCAAAATCCATTTTATATGGGAACCTTCCCCTATATTATGTAGATATATAGTGGGTATTTTTTATAAAAAGAAAAGATAACGAAAAACTAAATAAATGCGTACATATACTGTCAAAATAATAAATGTGAATATAATACTATAAAATTCATGTGCTTTGTATTTTTACATGTAAATTCCAGTTACACACACGTACACACACATTTATGCGAACATAATATTTCAAAATACTTAACAATTCTGAGTTTTGATCGTGAAAAGTGAAATTATCGTCTAAGGTTATGGATTTAAGGATTAAAACCCATGGGTTATGGATCGGGTCGCTAAATTTAGCGTTTCAAAACCATTGAAATGCTTTGACTTTTGTTGACCGATTATTATGATTAGGACAACCTACAATCGCGTAACGATTATAGAAAATCCACAAGTTAATCCATCGATTACCGATTAATTGACCGTCTAGGCCTATTTTACAACATTGATAATATTATACAATAACCTAACGTAATCACACAATTAGATGAAAAATCATGAAAATAACTTAAATTTTTTACCAACACTATACATATTTGAAAGATAAAATAAACTCGTTTTTATCGTGTAATTTTAAAAAAATAATGCCAGATGTAAAAATTATAAATGTTTAAAAATAAGATGAAACTTAAAAAGAGAAAACGTTAGCAGTATTATCATATCTTTTAATTTTAAATAAGAGCCACATACCCACATCCGATGAAACCCTCTTATGCTTCTTAGATAAAGTAGATTTATGCTTTTTGATAAAAGTAGATTTTATATTTGAACGTAACTCAAAACTAAAAATAGTTCTATGTTTCTCTCTATAATACTCTTACTTTCGTTGATTTTATCTCCACCGTCGCATATTTTAATTTAAAAAAAGCATATGCCCATTTTACTATTCATTAGTACAAAATCTAAAAAAGCAAATGGTAAAATGTAATGTGTATACTAAAGTTTAAAAACACATAAAATATTTAACTATAAAGTCTAAGAAGGCATACGCATCATTATATTTAATATTAAATGAAGATTAATGACCTAAAACATACAAGATGACATTATAGGAACTTTAAATAGTAGACCAACAGTATTTAGTCTTTGTCCCATATTTAAATTTACCATATTTTTTAAATGTCCATAATTTTTACATATATACGACATTATTTTTCAATAAAAATTACATAAAAAAGCGAGAGTTTTTTTTCTTCAAAAGACATATGATATTGATGAAAAAAAATCATGTTTCAACTCATTGTATTATTTAATCAGGTTATTGTGTTATATTATAATTTGTTTTTTAATGCAAATAAAACGTACATAATAACACAATATGTCAAATCCTATAATTTGTTTTCATTGTTGACATAACCATATGTCATAACATAAATCTCAAATCCACTACTTGTTTTATTTGTGTAACATTTCAAATATAACATACCTTGTTTTTCATGCATTAGCTCATTGTGTTATTCGTCAGGTCATTGTGTTATTTCAGATCATTGTTTTATTTCATTTGGTCATTGTGTTATTTTATCATGTTGTTGTGTTATATTATAACTTGTTTTCGAATACAAACTAAAACATACATAATAACACAACATGCTAAATCTTATAACTTGTTTTCATTTTTGACATAGTCTACCATAATATAACATCTCAAATCCATTACTTGTTTTATTTGTGATAACACAATGACATAATATAACACAATGACCTGACAAATATCACAATGACCGACAAATAACACAATGAGCTGAAAAATATGAAAAATTGTTTTTTATATATGCATTTTAAAGATAAGAAAATGTTCGTTTTTATGGTGCAAATTTAAAAAAAAATAATGTCGCATATAAAAATTATAAACGTTAAAAAATGGAATGAAATTGAAATATGGAGACATTACCATTTTTACACTTAATTTTACACTTTATTATAATTTCAAAGGAGTGTGCATGAGATCATCTCATTGTTTGTTAGATTTTTTTAGGAAATTATATACATGCATTATATTTCGTTATAACCATTTAATACAATTATCAGCACTATTATTATAACTTATCTACCTAATAAATTTTGAATAAAAGCATTTAAAAATTTCAGGTTGGGTGAAGTTTTAAAGATAACATGAAAACAAACACCTAATATGAGACCAAGTTTTCAATTTGCAATTGCGTAGGGGTCCATGCACACTCAACAAAATCCATCTATTTAATCCTCCATCTACATTTCATATCTTTTCAACCTCGCTCGCTTGCTCATGATCAACTTCTTTACTCACTCGTAATATATTTTCATCCTCATATTTACATCTTTTTAATCCTTTCGATTTCTCTCCACACGAGTATTATAAGACCGACTTTCGATTGATTTTTCACAGGAAAATACGCGAAAATGGGTTTGACATTCGTCTCGATCATGAGCTTTTTGTCGGTGTTATCACTGGTTAATGGTTATTATATAACTCCATGGGGCAACGCCCATGCAACCTTCTATGGAGGTGGTGACGCCTCAGGAACAATGGGTATATACATCTCTTAATGCATCATGTACAATGTTTGGAATTAAATTAGGGTTTGTGTAAATGTACCAAACACTTTATATGTGTTAATTTGATCCATATTTAATTACATGAAGGTGGAGCTTGTGGATATGGAAATTTGTATAGTCAAGGCTATGGTACAAACACCGCTGCACTAAGTACACCCTTGTTCAACAACGGGCTAAGTTGTGGTGCGTGTTTCGAGCTCAAATGTGTCAATGATCCACAATGGTGCCTTCCTGGCACAATTGTAGTTACGGCCACCAATTTCTGCCCTCCGGGAGGATGGTGTGATAATATTCATTTTGACTTGTCGGAGCCGATTTTTCTTCACATCGCTCAGTATCGAGCTGGAGTTGTCCCAGTTGCTTACCGAAGGTACACACTTTTTTAACAATCAAGGGTAATTTAGTCATTTTACATTTAACATAATATCTAGTTTATGACTTCATTGTATCAATATATACATGCTAAAGATGATTAGCTAGTGAGGATGGATTGGTCATTTATAGAAAAACATGGCAATTCTTGCCTAACTTGTGGTTGTGGCATGTATGCGGTGGTCGGGTCTCGTCTTTTGATTGTGACTTCGTCACATGTGTTATAACGATTTAGACTTCAACATGTACGGTGTGTCGGTGTATTAATTTGACATGTGTCGTGCGTTGCGACGGTAGAGACATATGAATATGCTAAAACTTTATATAACAAAAGTTGGAGTAAAAAATATAAATATATCAAAAATAAAAGTCCTGGTTAAACATATAAAAATATTAAAACGAAGCTAGGCCGAGTGTCCACTAGCTTGCAAATAAATTAGCAAGTCAAAGGGAATTTTCAATTTTCTGATATAATTTGAAGTTTTGAACATCGTGATTTTATTTTCAAACCGTCTTATGGGTATGTCAGTGTCATTGTCATGAGTGGTAAATTCGTCTTTTGCATTGTTACCGTCATTTATGGATATTGATTTGGATGGTTGTCAAGGGGTAATTTGGTCAGTTTAGATAGCAAGTAGGATCCTCTTTAAATACTCAAATTAGTAGCGAAGTCAAAATCAAAGGCAATTTTGTCTTTATCACATACTCTTATACGAGTACATGGCTTCTAGTACATGTACGGTGGTACCCACTTATTTTCAGAGCTAGTTGTCTAAGGGTAAGTCGGGAAAAATAATTATAACTAAGATCTATTAGTTGAAAATAAATGTTAATTCAGTTTATTTTTTGGAGTGGTAATAAATTCAATTTTTTTAACATTTAGTGGTCTGTCGTTAAGTGTACTTAATGGTTGTTAACATTTTTTTGAAGTTTTGTGAGTTTTAAACTGATGTTTTAGGGATTTTGTTCGAGAGGTGGATACGATTCAATTTATATAAACTTTACTTTCAATTGGTGCTTCAAATGATTTAATTTTAGCATCTGATTGAAGCACCGTTTGAGTTTAAACACCCGACTGAAGACCGTTTCGTCGTTTAGAACACCGGTTCGAGGTAAGGTTTATATCAATTGACTTGTATCATCCTCCTGATTAATATCCATAACATTGGTTTGAAATTCGAAAAAAAAATAAAAAAAAATTAACAGCAGACCGTTAGAGGCCAAAAAAGTTGGATTTGAGACCACTGGAGAAAATAAACTTAATTGAGATTATTCTTGACAAATAGATGTTAGTTGAGATAATTTTACAAATTTAGGCCATTGTGTCTAAAAAATTGTGTAACTTTAATTTTTTTCAAAGGGAGGGTAAGGATTTGGTTCTAGTCCTCTGTTTGAGATTAATGGTTTGAGCGTGCCGTTAAGAAAGAAAGTTAAATGTAGCTTAGTCGTTAGCTCTTAATATTTTTAGAAAAATAGATTTTAATAATCATTGTTATGACTAGTTAGCTAATAATAATTTCAACGAGTTTATTTCTACAGATCCTAATTTTAAACACTTTGCTTTTACGGTGGTTCACCGTTAAGTTTTTTCCGGATTATAAACTGTTGTTTTATGGTTTTTGACGAGTTGATTGATGTCAAACTTATCTTGAAATGGTGCTCCAAACGATGAAATAGTTTTACGAATACACTGATTGAAACACCATTTCAAGGTAAGTTTACAAGAATCAACTTGTATCCTATTCCGATCAAAAGTGCTAAATCATCAGTGTGAAATACAAAATAAAAGTTAACGCGTTAATTTTTTTTAACGACAAGCCCTGTAGTTAAAACATGAGCCAAAACATGAGCTGAACAGTTAGTATTGATTTTTTTAAATGAAAAACCAAAATTGTACAATTGTAATTTACAGCCAAACCTCTAACTAAACCGTTACTTACGATGTAATGGTTTGGTTCCAGTTTAGTTTATCGTATGAGTGAACTTAAAGTAACCGCTAATCATTTAGCTATACCTATAGTTCTTCTTTGTATATATACATGATTACAAACTAGATAGTAGAAATTAGAATACGAGTAAACTGCAGCTTTGGTTCTTATATTTTGATATTATTAACAGTTTTAGTCTCATATTAACAGTTCTGGTCCTTGTGTTTATATTTTTTCCAACAGAAATGGTCCCGAACACTAACTCAATCCAATTTTCCGTTAATTCTCTCACACGAGCCCCGCATCTGAGGGGTAAAAATATCATTTATCCCCCTCTTTTATCTAGGTCATCATGTAGTATGTTAATATTTTTATTTAGTCGCATGTCAAAAAGAGTGTGAAAAATGACATTATTACTCCACATGTGAGGGAGACTTAACAGAAAATTAGATGAAATTAGTGTTCGGGATCATTTCTGTTAGAAAATATAAACACAGGGACCAAAACTGTTAAGCTAAAACTAAAATCGTTAATAGTATCAAAACACAGAGACTAAAATTAGAGTTTACTCTATTAAACTATAATAGTTAAGCAAGGCCCAAATTTTCACAAATGGTACTGGTGTCTGCTTCTAACAAATGTCCAATTATATACGTAGAGACTTAGAGTCGTTAAGAAGAATTTTTAAAACAGAGAATAATTGTGAGCCCATAAAATGTAAGATATAAATTGTATAGCTTAAAGTATTAGGTTCTCGTCCGGTGTTCAAGATAAATGGTAAACTAAACCGTTTATACAGTTTAAAAACTCTTGAACTGACTGACCGGAATAAAAAAAAAGTAATGTCAATGATACCAAACGTCCAAACCGATGGCTAGTATGGTCGTTTTTAGGTTTTTAAATTGGACTTTAATGTTGAAAAACACTATGTACGTATAGCCCCCTCAACTTTTATTAAAGTTTTGTACTTTGAAGTTCGTCACATAGTGTTTTTCCCTACTCAACTTTAAGTGAATTTACAATTTCATATATTTCTCGAAGCATTCATATCATATGTTGCGACCTAAATTCTTCTAAGTTTTTAACAACTTTTATTGTACATTTCTAATGCTTCATCGATTCATTCTTTTACAAGACTTAAAGTTCAGTCATTTGATATATAAATTATGATTACTAAAACTGACGGCTTTAATTTCCCTTTTATTGTAGGGTACCATGTATGAGAAAAGGTGGAATTAGGTTCACAATAAATGGACACTCCTACTTTAACCTGGTCCTCATCACAAACGTAGGGGACGCTGGAGATGTGAGATCAGTGTTCATAAAGGGGTCAAGAACTGGGTGGCAACCAATGTCAAGAAATTGGGGTCAAAACTGGCAAAGCAATAGCTACCTCAACGGGCAATCCCTGTCTTTTAAGGTCACCACAAGTGATGGTAGAAGTGTAGTGTCCTACAATGCGGCACCTCCTAACTGGTCTTTCGGGCAGACATATACTGGAGGCCAATTTCGTTAATAAACCGATCATTAAACATCTAGTTTGAAATATGGTATATGCTATGCCCTTTCAAACAAGAATATTAACCTTGGATGTTATGATTTAAATCCTTCTTTTGTTTTATTTAGTCCGAAGGAGTTAATAGGTCCGAGAATGATGGAATAAACGAATTAAGCGGTGTCCTATAACAATTATGTATACAGTTTGAAGAGTATATTGTTGTATCATGTTCACATAAATAGATGGACGTATTGTAAGTGTTCTTTTCGCTATATGAAATAATTATAAGTTTGAGCTCTTTGTAATTGTACATGTATACAAGGATGTAGTGCACTTTTCTCATATGCTTTTAAGTGTACCCACATATTTTATTTTCAACGAGAGACGTTTAATTACTACGAAAATCATATACTTTGTTAGTGTAAATTCATCTAGATTAGTTCTTAGTTCAATTTTTGCATGTATTGTATAACAACATGTTGTAAAGCTATACTAATATAGTAATATCCTTGCCTAATTATGACACTTTCAATCCTTGAACTTATAATGTGCTTACAGTAAGACCCTCAAACTTTTACTAACTATGTAACACTAAGTAAACAATTAAACTTAACAAAACCAGTCTTTGACTTCTGGGTTGACTTCACATTATTAACACAACGTACATTGTTCATGTAACCACGTACAAAGCAAAAACCGACACTGAATTTGAATAACATGAATGGCCATTCGAGACGTAATAAACAGATTTATTGAACATTTAACTCAAACTGTATGTGGATTAATAGAACTAAAAGAAGTGAGGAAAAAGTTTTATTAACTCGATCAAGGGTATATTACACAAATTAATTATCAAGGTTGAGGTGTTGGTGCTGCAGGAACAGGAGTAGGCAGATGGTCGGTGTTTGGGCCTGCGTCGACATAATCCAGTTCTATCATCTCCCTCGATTTTCCTTCGATTTCCTGTAGTTTATTCGTTAATCATCACATTAGTTAGTTACATTCATGAATCGTTTAAGTGGTCTAATATAGAGAGATATAAGTGAGTGAAAAAGCTTATATGCGTGTTTAAGTGGCAGAATATATATGAGCATATAGATGTGGTTATATTGCCATACTAGTTAGTGTCCAAGCTATATATGCTCGGGAATACAACACTCGGATAGTGATTTTAAAAATATTCATGGGGTACGAATAGTTTAAATAAGTTTTGAGATAAAATAGTGGTAAAACGAAACACAAGATTTATTTAAAAAATATTATTTTAATATAACAATATTATGCTCAAATGAAAGAAAACTAAATGTTTGGTTTTATGGTGTATTTTTTTAAAATAACGTCGTATAAAAAAGTTATGTATGCTTAAAAATACTGAGGTATTTAATTATATGTTATCACTAACTTTATTCATAAGTTTCATTTTTATAGTCGATAAAATATAAACCGGGCTATGCACACCCTAGTAGGTAAGAGTTGAAAATGTAAGTACTTATAAAGTTTTAAGATTCTCCTAGATATATATATTAGGTAGTCAAAATGTAATAAGTGTTAATATAATATTACTATAAATATATACATACTCTAAATATAAAATTACTAGGTTAGACCCTATGGATATCCACGGGGTTTGATCGGTAAAAAGTATTAATATTGTTTTATAATGAAAAAATTAATAAAAGCAAACCATCAAAATAAAGTATTCTAAATATGAAAAAAAAGGTGAGGATGAATATGCTGGTGACAAGTGGCCTTATGTGGAGGCAAAACTTAGGAAATTATTAGAAGACTAGGTTAACACCCGTGAGTACTCACGGCTTGAACGGTAAAAAAGAAATTATAAAATTTTATATAGAAATGAGTAATGAAAAAGTTAATAGATGTAAATGATATAATATGAATTTATTTAAGTGATTGTGATGTTGACAAGTGGCACATTGTGGTGCCATTTGTTAGCAATTTATTATAAGAGAAGATGAGATTATCATGAGAAAACTCTCAAATAAAAAAGTTAGTATTTAGATTTTTAAGCCAACTTGATATTGGATTTTGAGTAAACTTCGTTTTGCATACTTGAGGTTTTCTAAAATAAATGTTTGCATACAATAGTTTTAAAATTGTGTTTTGCCTCCCAAAACTTACCAATTTGTCACTGTTTGCTACATTCGAATTAATTCCGTCAAAAGCAAACGTTAGTCGGTCCCGTATATCTACCACATATCTCTACCATTGATTAGGAAGAGACTTGACAATGACTAAAGTGCACCTCACATGAGGGTCACATGAGACTGACTAACGTTTTATTTTGACAGAATTAATTCGGATGTAGCAATTGGTGACAAATTGGTAAGTTACGGGAGGCAAAACGTAATTTTGAAACTATTGTATGCAAAATGTTATTTTCGACAAACCTCAAGGAGGCAAAATAAAGTTTACTCTTGGATTTTAATAATTTGAATTTTTGTATATTGGTCCATATTAATCTTAACTTAAAAAATTTCATGTGACAATCCCAAATTGTAACTTATTTTCCTACAATGATCTGCCGTTAAAGTTAACTTAACGCCATTAATTTTTTCGAACTTTTGACCGATGTTTTTAGTTTTTGATCGTGAGGACGATACGAGTCTATTGATATAAAACTTATCTTGAGACGATGCTCCAAACGACCAACCGGTCTTCAATCGGGTCTTTAAACCTAACGGTGCTTAAATCAGGAGTTAAAATTTCTTCGCTTAGAGCACCGACTCAAGGTAAGTTTTACATCAATAGACCCGTATCCTCGTCTCAATCAAAAACCTTAAAACATCAGTTTGAAATTCAAAAAATATTAACGGTGTTAAGTTAACTATAACGGCAAATCATTGTAGCAAAATAAATTACAAGTTGGGATTAATGTCACAAAGAGTTATTTAAGTTCAGATTAATATCATATCGGTCAATATACAAAAGTTCGAATTATTAAAATCCAATATCCATTTTCAAATTACAAACACAAAGCAGTTCAAGCACTTATAGGCAAGCCCCATGAATTTACCAGTAACAACTAATTAATCATTGATATCGTATTAAAAGTAGCAGAAGCTGTTGAAAATAATCTCTCAAAAGAACTAACAATAAATGAGTAAAAATTAAAATCACTACCTCATTGAAAGGAGAGGGAGGAGTTGCAAAACCATCATGGGATGTTAACGTTGTAGATTGCATAAGTTTCCTAGTTGATCCTAATTAAGATACACTCGAAAACATAAACGTAAAGCGACGAAAGAACATGATATGTAAAAATGTGTAAGTTTTGATGTTTACCAGTTGATAGTAACAGAAACAGAAGAACTAGAATGGTGAAAGACTTGTGAGAAGACATTTTCTTCAGCTATTAGTTAATAAGTTATTGTTGTGAATCGATATATATGTTATATATATATGATTTAAGCTAGCTAGATTTTATATATAATGGCAGGCAGGCAGGCAGTTAGTTGTGTGTGTGTGATCAAATTAAACAATTATATATAGATGTAAGAAATGGTGGTCGGCGTGCACTTGCGTTGACAAATGAGACAATCTTGGATCGCCTAGTTGTTACCATGAGTTGAAACTATTAAATTAATGCAACATCAATCTCAAAATAAATTAAAACATAAACTTATCAACACACATTTTTTAACTAATTATATATAATTAGTATCTTCGTGTGAGTGAATATTCAGGTAATTTTGTTTATAATTTAATAAAAGGGGCCGTGATGATGAAAGTTCCCTTAAATTCCGCTAGCATCATTTCGAAAGGAGCGTAGGCAAGAAAAGAAGATTTGTGTTAACACAAATTCGATCTCTGAATTAAATCAAACAGGGTTTCTGCTAGCTTGTTGTTGTGCCTACAGACGGACGGGCTAGTAGATTCTATCCGAATTGGAGTGGGTTTCCCCGAATAATATGAGCTTGGGCTACAGAGCGCTGTCAATTTTCACAAAACGTATGAGATCGACTTTCGTCGTAGGATTACTCTTATAATCGTGCTTTATTTGTTTCGCAAAAAAGGATAAAAGTGTCCACAATGTTGGGAAGTGTACTTTCATAGACAAATTTTGCTAGCATATTAACACTAATTTTCATTTATAAATCTGCTTACAAACATTTTTTTATCGTAACCTATACTCAATTCACTTTTTACATCAATCGACTCGTACTCTTTTTCTGATCAAAAGATCTAAAACATCGGTATGAAATTCAAATAAAACCTAACCCCTGTTAAAAAAAGTTAATTGCGGTCCGTTCGTTGCAAAATAATAAAATTGTGGGACCGTTACCAAGTATTTCAATAGTTTGAACTGCCATCAACCATAATGTGATAGTTGAGACTCTTAAAACTTAAAAACCAATAATCTATTTTTTATGAACAACTAGTTGTAGTCGCCGGCTCGCATGCTACGGGAACCCTTTATGTTTCTAGTTAGCTCTTTATGGGTTTCGCATTTGTTAACATAGACCCCGACAACCACATCAACTACCATCTAAAATGCACAAAATACATATTATTTACATGAGTTTTCAATAGATAGCATTTAAGTTGCACATCCGTTGATGTCGTTTACCCTCGACACCACAACATCACCAACTATCGCCACCGCCTACAACCATCTAATATGACACGATAAAATCCGTTTTAAAAAAAATGAGTTTTTCAAGAATAAAGTGCAATTTGAGTACCTGAGCTATACTCCAACTTACACTATGAGTACCTAAGATTTAATTTTAGCTAATTGAGTACCTAACCTTTCTAATTTTCGCAATTTGAGTACCTAGGACTAACAGATGTTAGTTAAGTGTTAACTCATAAGGCTATTTTGGTCATTTTTATCTAATGTTAGGGTTAAATTAGTAATTTTATTTTTAAAAGTGTTACTAACAATAAACAAGTAGAGCAACGTGTTTTAAACTCCTAAATCTATGTTCCACATGCTCGAACATCAGATAGAAACTTCGAATAAAATCAGCGTCTATCTGATTCTCGAATCATGTGGAACGTATAGTTTAGGATTTAGAAAACTTCGTTCTATTTGTTTATTACTAGTGAGACAATAAAAACTAAAATTACTAACTGAACCCTAACATTATATAAAAAATGACCGGAATAGCCTTATAAGTTAACACTTAAATAACATATGTTAGTCCTAGGTACTCAAACTGCGAAAATAAAAAAGGTTAGGTACTCAATTGACTAAAATTAAAACTCAGGTACTCATAGTGCAAGTTGAAGTATAGCTCATGTACTCAAATTGCACTTTATTCATTTCTCAAAAAACTTCATAAGTTTTAAATACTAATTATGACTTAACATGATAATTCTTAAGCCACGAAACAACGAAAGTCCATAAAAATAGTATTTTACCATAATAATCCTTGATAAACAAATATGAAAAAAGATTAAAAGTCTATCAAAGTCCATAGGAGTTTTGATCTTTCTACTAATCTTCATCAAAGTTCATATTCACATTCATTCTTCACTAACTTTTCCTGTATATAAATATTAACAGGTGACCTATCGTGATAACAGATCTTTAACCTATTAAGACACGATAATTAGCGTGTCTTTATCATGCTAACCTGTTAATGGCACGACACCTGTTAAGGTTAAACACGAAACCTGTTAATTCTGTGTCGTGTCTTTTCATGTTATTGTGTTCGTGTTAGAAATTGCCAACCCTATATATAAGTAAACCATCAAGCAATTACTAGTTCACAATTTAATGTACTCAAATTATGCTCCGGAACTATTAAAAAAACTTTTTGTTGACATGTATTAAAAGTTGAGTAAACTGCAGTTTTGGTCTCTGTGTTTTTATACCAACAATTTCAGTCACACCTTAACGGTTTGTCTTTATGATTTTATTTTCAAATAGAAATGGTCTCAAACACTAACTCTATCTAATTTTCCGTTAATTTTTTCTAACAATACAAGGAGTAAAGCCGCAGTTTCTCTTTAAATATTTTAAAACACTGGGTGGGCTGAATGCACAATGATTTGGGACTAGGGAGACCTAACTTGTGACTTGTGAGGCCCAAGAAACAAAATGATTTATTTAAAATATTGTTGGACTCCAATGATATGCTTCTGTTGTGGTCCAATACTCGTTAATTAATTACTATAATAAGTGGCCGTAAATGCGAATTAGAACAATTAAAAGAGTCATAATACTCGTAAAAAATTCAGGTGGGGCGTGTCCAATACGTAAATGTTTTTGAATAGAGAGATAGTGGCGCTTCCCGTCCATTCTATCTTATGCAACTGGATGTAACTATTTGCTGATGATTTTGTACTCTAAATAATCGTGTGTTTGTAGTAACGCGTAACCGCAAAATAAGTATCAAAATCAATATCATAATCTTGTCTTATTGTACCTTCTGCTCTTCAAAAGAATATTAACAAATAACATGGATAAGGTAAGATAAATTTGTGTCATGACTTGTGCAAGTTTTAAATTTATGTTGCTACAAAAAAGTAAAACAAGTACGCACACTACTTTACGTTATTTAATGACTATAAAGAGGTAGTTATAGGCCCCCATATGATTAGGTGTGTGTATAACTATTAACCAAACCATAATTTATGAGATGGGTCTATAAGCTAGTCTATACTATTAATCTATTATAACCAAAAGTCTTTTTTAATATTTATACAAGATCAATAGCACTTGTAGACTTTAGTTGTGGTGAGAATATAAAATCTCTTTGTTTTTTTATATGTAATTCCTATTTTTTATAGAATAACTACATAATCTACGGCATGTGAAATTTAAACATTTAATTATTTTACAGTGAGGTATATCATTTAATCATCAGAGTTAATTGTTAAAATGATTCATGAGGTTTGTATTTTTTTGTCAAAAATTATACTTTACGAATTTTTATCTAAATGGTCATTACATGTCAAAGTCAAAACATGCTGCTAAATTAATCATCGACACTAACATCGTTAAAAAAGTTCCGTTAGTTTATTGAGAATTGAGAAAAAGTTCCGTTAGAATATTATGGAATGGAACGCTTGGGTCCCTCTTAAGGTAAATCTTTTGATTTGGAGAGCCCTGCTTTATCGGATCCCCACGTATGACGAGCTCGTTAAAAGGAAATAGCGAAGGGTTCGGGGATGTGTTGTTTGTGTCAGTCGGCTGAAGAATCCGTTGATCATATCTTCACTTCTTGCTATGTCTCGGCTCTGGTGTGGTAGCAAGTTACCTCTTGGTGTAACATCCCAACTATTTACGCGTTCTCGTTCTTGGACCTAGCAAGGATACACAAGTTCATCACAGGCAACAACAGAAAAAAGAGAGCGGTCCAGGCTGTTATCATGGTTTCTTGTTGGAGCTTATGGAAAGCACGTAATAATTATATTTTCTCATGTACTCCGATAAAGATGGGCAGCATCATAGGAGAAATAAAAGTACAAAGTTATTTATGGGTGAGGAATAGTCTATAGAGCAAAAAATATAGCTATAGATTGGGATAGATTGAAGGCTTTTTTATCTATAATATTTATTTTGTTTGGTTTGTTTTTGTTGTATTTTGTTACGCCTCTGCTCTAATTTTGTTTGAGCAGTTGGTATTGGTTAATGAAGGTTACTGTTCAATAAAAAATTTTATTTATGTCAAAATAGTGTTTATTGGTTGTATTTAAAGGTAGCACGTTTAGATTATTAATTAGGGGAAAAGTTGGGTGGATTAGTATTATTATTATGTTTTAAATAACAAACTAATGTCACATTACAAGCCGACTTAAATTGCTATCCATGTTCACCTTATCTTTGGTGGTGTATAAATTCAAGCTTTACACACTGCATTATTATTTTGAAATTTGGAGAAATCTAGTAGAATATGCCACAAAAAGATATGGTCGTTTAGTGCAAAGGAAAATATTTCTATTACTATCAATATAAGGTATACTTAAGTTGGATTTTGTATTTTTATATATTGTTTATTAATGTTACTTTGATTTATATGTGGTAAAAGATGAGTTTTGCCTTATATATTATTTATTTATTTCAGATATGAATCCTACTATTTTAGACATCAAAGGCTTCTCTTCATATCAGAATAAGGTGTCATTTCCCATGGTACTAAAACTATTAGAATATCTTTATACGAATTATATTTTTACTCCTTTTGCATTCATAATCAACGTATCTAAAATAAACTTGAGAGTATTTGATGATTCAGTTTAAGAACATTTAGAAGTTCCCATATATAATTACTAGTCATTAGAGTGACGGGTGACCATAGACGGATTCAAGGTTTCACTAGGGGGTGGGTGTGCATCCACTCAAATGAAATTAAGCTTATGATTTGTAATGAAATATCCATTCTATTTTAAAGAGGCACCCATTGATTTGATATTTGAGGCACCCAATTAACCTCAAATAACATTGCATGTTAACTTATCTTTTATTAGTTTTCATCTTGTTATTTAGTTATTTATTTATTAGTTGTTAATGCATTATTGTTAGAATATTAATATGTTAATGTTAGCGGACGTTCAATTTTGAAATCCAATTTGTTTAGCATGGTAGCAAAAAGTGAACATCTAGAGAATGAGAGGTTATATATTTGTTAGTTTTACCTTTGTTTTGTTTAGCTTAATTGCTTATTTGATTAGTTGATTTACAGATTGGAATTGGGTAACTTTTAATATCATATATTGAATTGGAATTTGGTAACTTTTAATATCACATATTGAATTGTATATATGTTTTCTACTTATTACTAAGAGGATTTAATTTGTTCGACGCGAAAAGCATAACAAAGTGTTATGACTTTCCAATAATATTTGTAGATTTTTTGGTAAGCGTGATGTATTCACAAAAGAAAGCTTTAATCATTGAAACTAACTGGGTAGAATAGATATATAAAAGGTTACAAATCGGTTCATTTTAGAATAAATCATGTAGATTTGATATAAATATTTTGACAGTTGTTTTTATCAGTGAAAAATGTAAACACAATTATGCAATCAAATCAGTTATATTTTTTGGGTGCTTGGATAGTTTGTGCCATTGATATAGAAGCACTTTAAAGTGTTACAAATGAGGTTATAATTGATTGTTTTCAAAAGATGAAATCGGGATGAGGACGACTGTAATAGTATTATGCTTTATTATATTTATTGAAACTTAACGTTTACATTTTTAGGTAGTGTTTTTTATTGAAATTTTTTTGGCACCCACTGAATAAATTTTCTGGATCCGTCACTGCGGGTGACGGAACCAGAACCTTAGGACGAAAAGGTCAATATATACATGCGTGTGTATATATAATGCTATGTTCGGTATTGTGATAATATGTTCATTGCTTTGAAATAATAAATATAATAAAAAAATAGTTCACTAGTGGTGTATTAATAACACACTTGTGTTTGGAACACTAAGTTTTACTGTTTTAGGTTCAATCCTCACAAGTGAGGTGTAATTTATTTGTTTTATATATAAACTATTGGTGTTAAAAAATAAACTTTTAAATGCATTTTTAAACTAAATATAGCAAAAAAAATAAATTTTGGTCAATCCAAAGCAACATGTTTGGGTGCTAAGGTTTTTTTGTTGTAAGTTTAGGTATTGTTCCTTTAAATTGTAACGAGTTTGGGTACTAACAGTAACACACGTTAGTTTTTATGTTAAACTCAAGGGGATTTTAATATTGGGATTCAAGATAACTTGTTGTAGATAAATTGATTTTGCATTGTTTCTAAAATTACTTTTGTTTTTAAAATGTTTGCCCATCAAAATCTTCCCCTTCATTTTACCCG
This sequence comes from Tagetes erecta, assembly GCA_030867185.1. Lineage (NCBI taxonomy): Eukaryota > Viridiplantae > Streptophyta > Magnoliopsida > Asterales > Asteraceae > Tagetes > Tagetes erecta. Next base: position 94,641,552 of record CM061487.1, on the reverse strand, counting down.
CCCAAATTTGCCTCTCAAAACCATGATTTATTAGGTAGATTTTTCTATTCAATAATAGGATACAACATATTTACCAAATTGAAATTGCCAACCAATGGAATATCATTTACCAAATTACCAAAATATTGAATGCAGATTATCTATTAAAAGACTACAAAAATACGGTACCAAACAAATTTAAGGAAGTGATGGAGAATGAACACTTAATTTTATTTCGATTAGTAGATTGCTTCGATTTAGAATTGCAAGAACATATTCAAGTTCCGTCACTTTACGGTCCCAGAGATGATTTTTGATTGCAAACGACCTGAGATGATTTTATATTGTAATTGTTGCTTTGAATTCACAACAGAATATAAAAGTTTTAAAATTTTGGAGCCTATGAAAAAGTGAGGCCCAAAGCAATGGCTTATTTTTTTTACTATAACGAGCAAGCTCTGATGTCAAAATGGCATATGGCTTTTTAATTGTCTTAACATATAACTTAATTACGAGTTTGAAACTAATCTTGATTGATTGAAGATGGGTCTACTAAAAAGTGATACCATCATCAATATGGAAAATAATTTGAAGAAGTCACGCACCAAGGTTCGCCATGGTTTCTGCATTACCACAAACTGTTCCTGTAAGGTTCGTTATCACAGCTCACCAAGAGCGGTTGAAGAGGATCCAAGTCGAGCTCTAGAGGGTGTGATACCTTGCTCGGCAAATTACATTCCTTTGTCACCAATTAGCTTCCTGGAGAGAGCTGCTGAAGTTTATAGAGACCGAACATCTGTGGTTTATGGGTCCATTAAGTACACATGGATAGAAACACATGAAAGATGTGTCAAGCTCGCGTGTGCTCTTAACCAATTAGGAATTTCTCGTGGCGACATTGTAAGTACTTTCTTTCAATTGTCAGGGTAATTTTATAGAAACATAATCAACTTTCACTTTTGTTTATATTAAGTCACTTAAGCTTTATTTTGTTTCAATTATGTAAGTTGTTTCTAAGTTTTGTTCCGATTAAGTTAGTCAAATTTCTTTTGTTTCAATTAAATAACTTAAGTTTACTTTAATATTTCAATCGTATATATGCGAATATACTTTTTTAACTATGAAACATTTTTAATAAATGAAAAACATTTGAAGTTCCGAAACTTGGAAAAATGGCAAAAAATTACTTTTCCTCACATCGTCCTCTTACAAATAAAAATAATTTACAATTTAAATCGAATTTCAAAAAAGTGTTTTGAAGATATTGTTCCTCACATCGTCCTCCTACAAAAAAATTATAAACGAAAAACTAAAAAAATAAAAAAAAGTTAGTGTTTTAATATTGTGTCGTAAAACAACACAACAAAAACGGTAATTTTTTATTTTTAGTTTATTTTTTTAAGAGAACGACGTGAGAAACAATGTCTCCAAAACACTTTTTAAAATTTGATTTACATTGTGAGTTTAAAATTTTTTTAAGTGTCATTGTGTCTTTTTTTTACTATTGTCATTTTCACACTTTTTACCATAAAATGACTTCGTATTCGATTATTTGTTTAAACTTTATGGAGGCCTAACCCAAATTCTAAAATCAAGGCTCTTGCGTATAAAATAGTTTTCTTACAATCCTATAACGTACGAATATTACACAGTGGTAACCAAATTTTGAAAAATATTCAATAAACTCACTAAAATATCTTGTGTTCTTCTAAAGTTATTCAACTTTCTATAGGTACTCAAATCCTTTATATTTTCTAAATATTTACTTTTTTTTTTAAATCAAGTGAAAGGCATGAAATATACATGAATATTTGTTAATGCTTTTTTTAAAAGGTATATTGGTTTTCATTGGTCCCAACTATCACATGTTGTCTTCTACCGGTCCCAACTATTGAATTGGCTGTCAACGGTCCCAACTTTTATCACATTGGTAACCACTGGTCCCGTCGTTAAATTTTTTTAACGCTGTTAAGTTTTTTTCAAATTCAATACTGATGTGATAAGCCTTTTGATCGGAACAATAATATAAGTCGATTGATGGAAAAGTTACATCAAAACGGCGCTTCAAACAACGAAATAGTGCTTCAATCGGGTGTTTAAACCTAACGGTGCTTCAATCGGATGTAAAAATTTTATCGTTCAGAGAGCGTTTTCGAGAAAACTTTTACATCAATCGACACGTATTATCCTTCCGATCAAAAGGTCTAAAACATCGGTCTTGAATTTGAAAAAAACTTAACGGCGTTAAAAAAATTTAACGACGGGACCAGTGGTTACCAAAGTGATAAAAGTTGGGACCGCTGACAACCAATTTAAAAGTTGGGACCGGTAGAAGACAAAATGTGATAGTTGGGACCAGTGAAAACCAATATACCTTTTTAAAATTAAGTGAAACAGATGCAATATACATATATTTGTTAATATTTATTAGTTTTTTTTAGTTTGACTTCAATTAGAAAACTTTGAAACCACTTTATTGCTAAATGCTAAGTGAGTTTTTTCCACATTATTTTGAAAAATTTAACAATTAACAGCTATAAAAAGTTATTTCTGATTTAATTATAACGTTCGCAGTTAGAATTAGGTTCAAATACAAAGTCTAAATTTCCTAAAAAGTCTAAGAAGTAATTTGGACCATTAGATCTAATATTAAATGAAGATCAATGGCTCATAAACACAAGGTGACATAATGGTAAATAATTAGAACTTTAAATAGTAGGCCAATGGTATATTAGTCTTGTCTCATTTTCAAATTTCACCCTCTTTTTTAAACGTCTATAACTTTTACATACGACAATACTTTTTAATAAAAATTACACAAAAAAACGAGTGTTTTTTTATCTTCAAAACGCATATAATATTGATATATAAAAAATAAATTTTTTTTTGAAGTTTCAGCTCATTGTGTTATATTCGTTAGGTCATTGTGTTATATTTTTCAGCTCATTGTGTTATATTAGTCAAGAAATTGTGTTATATTTTTCAGATTGTGTTATATCCGTCAGGTCATTGTGTTATATTCGTCAGGTCATTGTGTTATATTTTCATCAGGTCGTTGTGTTATATTTTCTTCAGGTCGTTGTGTTAAATTTTCATCAGGTCGTTGTGTTATATTTTCATCAGGTCGTTGTGTTATATTTTCATCAGGTCGTTGTGTTATATTTTCATCAGGTCGTTGTGTTATATTTTCGTCAGGTCGTTGTGTTATATTTTCATCAGGTAATTGTGTTATATTTTCATCAGGTCATTGTGTTATTTCAGATCATTGTGTTATTTCATTAGGTTATTGTGTTATAACACAATGACATGAATAAATAACACAATGACTTGACAAATAAAACAATGAGCTGAAAAACGTGAATTTTTGTTTTGTTTTTTATATATGAATATTATACGCGTTTTAAAGATAAGAAAATGCTCGTTTTTATGGTGCAATTTTTTTTAAAAAAATAATATCGTATGTAAAAGTTATGGACGTTTAAAAAAATGGGGTGAAACTTAAAATATAGAGACATTACCATATTTACCCTTTCTTCTAATTTTAAGGGAGTGCCACATGTCATCATTTTCATGACTTCTTAGACTTTCTAGAAAAATTAGACTTTGTAGTATAGCTCCACTCAGTTAAGCCGAAAATAACCGACTTCAATATCACACACAACAAACTTGACAACAATTTGTTAACACTATAATATTTCACTATAATATTTCAAGGTTTTAGTGGATGTTATTTTTTAGGAGAAAATTTTTTTTGTTTTATAATAAGAGGAAACTTTAATGTAATTTTTTCACAACGCATATATAAGTTGATGGAGTCAATTTCTTTAATATTAAATATTTATAACTTTTTAAACATAATGATTATAATTTTTTTATAAATATTATTATTTAACTCGTGTGTAACACACGGGTATTAAACCTAGTCTACCTAATAAAGTAAGGTTTTGAGATAAATTTAGGCGGGAAAAATGAGGTGGAAGATTGAGGGTAAACAATTTTAAAAACAAAAGAAATTTTAGAAACAACCAAAATTAATTTCTCTGCATTTTAGAATAAATGATATTTTGGTTGCAAAATCAACGCAATATTGAATAACTGAATATCGACGGGTGGTTTGAAATCTCAACAGTTTTCAATATTGATTTTTATTATAATAATTTTGATATTTACATCGCATTTTCAATCGTATTCTTCATTCAATGGATCATTTCTTTTATTCAGTCTGTGTGTCTACATGAGTATTAAACCTAGTTTTTATATAAACTAAACTTGTCACGTTCAGGTCGCAGTACTCGCACCAAACGTCCCAGCAATACTAGAACTTCATTTCGCAATCCCTATGGCCGGAGCTATCATTTGCGCTCTTAACACACGACTCGATCCAAAAATGCTTTCGACACATCTTTCGCACTCACAGTCCAAAATCATCTTCGTCGATCACGACCTCTTACAACTAGCTCAAGAAGCCATCACTCTTCTTAACAACACACAAACCAAACCCCCTCTCATCATCCCAATATCCGATCAACTCAACCCCCTAAAACATGATTATGAAAGCCTCATAGAAAACATCAAAGAAACAAATTTCCCAATAGTCAAACCTCATGATGAATGTGACCCCATAAGTCTAAATTACACATCCGGAACCACATCAAGACCAAAAGGAGTCATCTTTAGCCATAGGGGTGCGTATCTCAACTCACTTGCGTCCGTGTTTACACACGGCATGCGGGATATGCCTACGTACCTTTGGTCCGTCCCCATGTTTCATTCCAACGGATGGTGTTTCTCGTGGGGGGTCGCTATAGTCGGTGGGACCAATGTCTTTATTCGACGTTGCGACCCTAAAGCTATATTCGACAACATAGTGACACATAAAGTCACACACATGTGCGGAGCTCCAACCGTGTTAAACATAATTGCGACTTCTTTGACGACGAGTCAAAAGCAACTTCCACATACTGTGGAAATCATGACCGGGGGTGCACCTCCACCCCCGGCCATACTTTCCAAAATCGAAAAGCTAGGGTTTCATGTCACCCACATTTATGGTCTCACCGAAACCTACGGTCCCGCGACTTCGTGTTTACCGAAGCCAGATTGGGACTCGTTAACCGTTGATGAACGATTAAAACTTAAAGCGCGACAAGGGGTGAAACATTTTGCAATGGAGGAAGTTGATGTAAAAGATCCTATTACAATGGAGAGTGTAAAATGTGATGGAAAAACAATAGGGGAAATTATGTTTAAAGGTAACACGGTTATGAGTGGGTACTTGAAGGATTTGGATGCAACGAAAGAGGCGTTTTCGGGAGGATGGTTTAGAAGTGGTGATCTAGGGGTTCGACATGCGGACGGATATATAGAAGTGAAGGATCGGTTGAAGGATATTATAATATCGGGTGGGGAGAATATATGCACAATTGAGGTCGAAACGGTGATTTATAGTCATCCGGGGGTGTTGGAGGTTGCGGTTGTGGCACGCCCGGATGAACATTGGGGTCAGACTCCGTGTGCGTTTGTGAAGTTAAAGGAAGGTGTTACACTTGACGGACAAGAGATTATTGAGTATTGTCGAGAACGTATGCCGCATTATATGACACCGCGTACCGTTGTGTTTGAAGATTTGCCACGGAATGGTACGGGAAAGGTGCAAAAGTTTGTGTTGAGGAAGAAGGCTGAAATGTTGGGTAGTTTAACTTGATTGGATTGAGGCTTGAGAGTGTGCTATTTGTTGTGGTTTAATTGATGTCATGATGTGTGAATGTGTAAACTTGATTTGTGTTGTACCTTTTTGTTGCCAATAACTTGAATAAGTGTAGTCTATGAATGGATTAAGTGATTTTTGTTCACATTACATGATTTTATACGTGTTTGGGTAATTGGGTTAGAATTGATATGTTTAACCGAAAATATATTCGTCAAATTCATTTTAGCCACCGACCCTTACAAGCTCATCAACCCACACATTTTGGGCCTTGCTAATATTTCTTCTATTTTTATTGTTTCGCCTATTTTATGAAAGAATTCAATCTAGTTTAACAATGTTGTATTTTTAGTTAATAAACAAAATAAACTTTCAATCAATAGTATAGTGATAAAAAGTATGAATTTTGTAAAAGGGACTCATGTTCTATTCTCACTAGCAATACTTTAATGAGCAGTGAGGGTATTGAAAAAAGACTTGTGAAAACACGTACAAGTTTAATCCCTCAGCCGAACAAGCTAATTTACTGATAGCTTGTTATCGTTCCAACTGATAGGTTAGTGAGTTTTGCCCCAATATAGAGTTGAGTTTTTCCCGAAATAAGTGGGTTTGGGCTACTTAACGTTGTTTGTATTTTGTTTCTATTTACAGAGCGTATGAGTCATCTATTGTCATTGGGTTACCCCGGGTAATCGGACTTTATTTGTTTCATTGTAAAAAAAGTTAGAAAAGAAACCTGTAACTCATCCTATACCTATTCAACTCGTAGCTCATCCCGTATAGCTATTTCGTATAGATTGAATTCTTTCGTTAGTACGCACAAATGTGTTTTTATAAATGTGTGGGCCCAGTGACGGATTTAGAAAAAATTTTCAAGGGTGGTGCTAAAATTTTTTTCCACTACAGGTAATGTTATACCTAAAAACGTAAAAAAAATTTGTATGCATTACAATCATTTATCCTAAGAATGAAACTTTTTTTAGTCAATATATTTGTTTGTTTTGGTTAATCATTTAAAACTTATTACTAGCTTTGGGTCAAAAGTGAAAGTTCAAGACAAAAATGTACAATAATGTTTCACAAAAAGTGCAATAAATAAACAATTGCAGGAATTGAACCCACAACCTTTTGATCAATGCCAAACATGCTAATCCACTATGCTATACTATAGGTCCGTCCCTATGTGTGGCATTCTTATTAAGCTTGTATGTATACATGAACCTTTTAGTTTATTTAACGTATTACATCGCCTAAAATATAACTCACTCTCGGAGTTATTTAACGAGCCCCTAGCTCATCCTATACTTTTTCAATATCCTGACTCAAGCCCACACGGCCACACCCATGTCCGTTTTCTATCCCGACCCGTGGAAATATGCTCAGTGTTGATCGCTACTTCCCAGTCGAGATTTGATTCGTTGTTAGGTTCGATTATTACAACTATCCATCTATCATTTCCACTAAGCACAACAACTTTCTCTACCTCATAGTCGATAACTCTCTCTTACTCGGTCGAGTTTATAGGAGTTAACGACTAACGCCTAGTTGGAGGTGGCCGGGCGTTTGAGTGAAGTTGTAAATGGTCGTCTCAACCCAACCAAAGACTGTGGATTCAAGTCTTGAGAATGACCATTCATGCTGGATTTTTTTAGTTGTTTCTCGACATTATCGTTTAGAGGTAATTAAGTGTATGATCAGCCATTTTACAAAGAAAAAGAGCGGTTCTAAAAAAAATCAACACCAACTTCCTTCCATATAAATAAAAGTTTAAAACCTATTAGCATCTAATTCCATCTTAGTATCCAACAATCTATTATCTAAAAAGTTCAATGTTGTTATCTTAGCTTTAAAAAAATTATCTCAATCCAAATCAAATCCCAATTAAAATCTTGTTAAAGACTATAAGAGATTCTTCATTTACAAGTAAACTTTTTAAAAAGATCCTTTAATATAACAAGTAAATTAGAAAGCATAAAAAATATAACGTATGCACTACATATAAACATTATATAAAATCAACACACATCTTAAAAACTCATCCTTCCAAACTCAAAACTTTATTTTATAACTTCTTCAAATGGTCACTTGGTACTACCCCATGATATGATTATGATGATTATTGTTATTACTATTATTACTACTAGGTGGAGACGATATCTCGTGCGTTGTGCTAGAGGTGCATATACAAAAGGAGCATATTTGTTTTAGTTTATAACAAAAGACACCTATAAACCACTAAAATAAGGGAGTGTACAAAAACAGGACTCAAACCCGAGGAACCACAATAACAACAACTGCAATAACCACACAAACTACAACAAAAAATCAAAATCACAAAACAACTCTAATGTACAAAAAAAATATTACACCAAATAACCACTTGTAAACAAAGTCCATATTAAAAGCACAAGGTGGTAAATTGCAAAAGAAGGCTTACACTTATGACCAAACTTACAATAAACAAAATTACATTTAAAAATATAAATAAAATATTTGATTTTTTTTAACAGCACGTCTTGATTTTCAAGGAGAAATACATCACAACCTGCTAAAAACAGGACTAGATATCCTAACCTAGTGCTCTTAACACAAGTATATTACCAATGGACCATTAACCGCATCGGTAAATAAAATATACCAATAGGCCCATAATATAAAAGTAGCTATCATTAACGAATTATTGAACCTTGTTTTCATAATAATTGTTAAAAAGATAAGAGGCCGCAATTTGCAAATTGCAATTACACTCTTTAGCCCAAAAGCTTCATTCGACACACACGACAATGGCGAATTGCGAAATTCATTTTCTTTAAAACACAGAGACGATGACCGATTAACAATTCGATCCATCACTCTTGGACCAGTTTCTTTTGTCTTCTTTATTTGCCTCTTTAGCCGGCAATTCACCTAACTCTCATCACCCTTCAAAATCTTTAAAATTTCCCCAAATTCTCATCGAATTCGTCCGATTAATTCAGTTTCAGTTTCTGGGATTTTATTATTTCGTTGATCCGATCGAATTTGTGTGATTAAATCGGCTTCATCTGCAAAATCTTGATTTTCACAGGTGAATTCTTGTTTTTTTTAATCGGTTTTATTTTTGTATTGGGTTGATCTAATTTGATTTTGATTAGGTGGGTTTGATTTAAATTTGGATAGGATTATTGGGTTGTGATCAAAATTTGATTTTGTTTGTGGGTTTGATTGATTCACTCAAATGGTCTGTTTCCATAGCTCAATTCCGGTTAGCCAACATATGAACATGGCTAATCAATCATCAAAAAGGATACCAATTTCAACATGTGAACAGTCTCCATTTGCTTTGATTGATTTGATCATTTTGATTGCTGTGATTGGTGCTTGTGGGTTTCTTATTTATCCCTATGCAAACATGTTGTTCTTTCAAAGCTTTGAGTTTCTTGAAGCTGTTTTTGTTTTGGTTAAAGATGAGGTTGTAGAAGCTCCTATGATTTATGGGTGTTTAGCCCTTAGTATTTTTAGTGCATCAATGGCTGTTTTGGCAATTACTATATGCACGTCTCAGAAATGTGGTAAACCGGGTTGTCGTGGGCTGCATAAAGCGGCTGAATTCGATATCCAGCTTGAAACTTGTAACAGTTTGACTACTACTTCAAGTCATTCCAATAGTGGTGGTCATTTGGGGAAGATTGGGTTGAGGAAAGGGTTATTTGAATTGCCAAGAGATTATCATAAGGAGTTAGAGGCTGAGCTCAAGAAGATGGCGCCGATTAACGGACGTGCGGTTCTTGTTTTTCGAGCTAGGTGTGGTTGTTCTGTTGGTAGGATGGAAGTTCCTGGACCAAAGAAGAACCACAAAAAAATCAAAAGGTAGATAAAAAGATGATTCTGTGTTTAGTTGGGTTTAAAACATGGTTAAAATAAGTTCTTCGGATATGAATGGGGCACATATACAATCTTTAGTATATACTTTGTGATGAGATATTGTCATTTTGATATAAAGGTTTATGCTTTAATGTTCATATCATGTGTGGTTTGCATTTATTTGATATTATCCTTGGGAAACTTTTGGTTTCATGGATGATAAGGTTATGGTTAGTGGACAAATTAATTTTCAGATGAATATATGGTAGGAATATATTTAGATAGAGAATGTCACTTAACATTTATTCTAGTTAGGTTTATTGCAAAATTATAAGGGTCTGTTTGGTATGGGGTAATGGAATGGACGAGGGAATGGAATGAATGATGGAAAGGAATAGACAAAGGAATGAAAAAAGGAATGAAATGGACTATTTCATTCCATTATCATGTTTGGTTACCTTACAAGAATGAAATGAATCAGTACTTGTTTAGTATGAAGGAAAAAAAACGAAATAAAATACAAATCTCTTAAAGTAACAAAAATATCTTGTCATGGTTATGGGTCGGGTCATGGTTCGGGCCATGAATCGGCGCATGGTTCGATACATGGATAAGTACATCAATTAGGACATGGATCAAGACATGGGTCGGGCCATGATTCGAGTCACGGTTTGAGGAATAGGTCACCATATTGGTCGGTTCATGGTTCGGTTCATGGGTCGGGTCATGAGTCAGTTCATGGACCAAGTCATTAGTTGGTTCATGTGCTGGGTCTTAGATCGGGACATGGGTCGGTCATGGTACGTGACACGGGTTCGGCCATGAGTCGGATTTATGGTTGGGATCATGGTTCAGGGCATGGATTGACATGGGTCGGGTCACGGGTCAATTGATGGCTCGGGTCATGAGTCAGTTCATGGGTTAGACCCTAGTTCGGTTCATGGGTTGGGTCATGGTTCAAGCCGTGGGTTAGGACATGGGTCGGTTCATGGGTACTTATGTGTAGGGTCAAGGTTTGAGTCATGGGTCGGGTCATGGTTCTTGTCATGAATTAAAAAATTATTCCATTCCTTGAGGGAATGAAAAAAAAACAAGGGGGATGGATTGAATGAAAAGGAAGGTTTTTTCATTCCTTTGTAATGGTTCATTCCATTCCATTGATCAACCAAACACGTTTTTTTTCATTCCCTCGTAATGATTCATTCCATTCCACCTCTCATTCCTTCATACCAAACGTACACTAAGTTATAAGGTTTATTATCACTTAAAATTCAAACTTGGTTATATTTTTATAAAGTTACCTCATTCAATCTTGATCAACCATTGATCTTCCTTTTATTGTGCTCGTGATGTGATAACTTTCTTTCTCCTTTGGGACCTCTAGTTGTCTAGTTCACACCCTAGGATATAATCACACACACATACGCATAGGTATATTAGGTTTTATATCTTTTCTTATCACTACCATCTCAATCGTAACTCAAAGTCATAGGTTTTGTTTGTTGTCAAACCTTGTCGTCATGCCTTTTGTCGTCACTGGTATAGATCTATAGCCGTTATTTGGACAAACGTGGCATAGGACCGTTAGGGAACACCGCCCACCCTATGTGGTACCAATGCGATATAGGCATGGGCGGCATGATCGAGCCAAGTGTACCTTTTGAATTTTGAAAAAGAGTTAGTTTTGTTTAAAAGTTAAAAAATAACTAAGATAGTCTAATGTAATTCCGAATCGTTTCCTTTATTGGTTATGAAATATTATATTATTTTTACTTTGATGTGAAAAACGTGTTTTGATCAATCGTCCATTGGTCAGAAGGTGGTGAGAGTTAGCTATGGTTGGCCTGAGGTTTGAGTTAAGAGGAAGGATCTGACAACTAGTTGAAACTTATAGCCTTCGCTAATATGGTTTCCTCAAGTTGTATGCGGACTGCTGGCCCGTAAGCCAGTTTTCTCCTGATTGATAAGGTGTTGGGATAGGATCACCGAATCATGCGATTATTTGGTAAGCCGGAAACATCACGCAACTCGCCTCTTAATCGTTATCTGCCGAACACGTTTTCATTTTTATCTTTTAGTATTAAGAATCTTTTTTTAGGGTTTCTTTTATTAATCTCAAACGTTTTCAAGATTATATTATCTTTTATAAATCTTTATAATAACACCTCTAAGTTGCACAGAACTACCCCTTTGGACACTACTCAGATTCGTTGATGTAGCTCAGCAATGTTACTTGATACAAAGCATTCATCCAGATGAGGGTCGTTCTACTTTGCTTGGATTACCAACCCTTTAACATTTATTTCACAGATCTGGGGGTTTACTAGAAATCTCCCAAAGGATTTAGACAAAGACTATAAAACTTACCTTAGATCTTGTGCATTACCAGAAGCTTGTCACACGAATCTCGAATGGACTATAAGTCTCACACTAGATCTGGCGAAATACCATAAACCGTACGCTCTTCATGGTTATGTTAAATTTAGCCAATTAGTTAATAATTAGTTTGCTACTCTTAGATGAGAACTCGAAGTGGGAACAAAGCAAACTTTGCATTTCTTATCAACCCATTTGACCCAGGATGAGTTTTCATGTTCTTATGTTTTGTCTAAATGATTGTATGTTATTGTTCTCTCTTTATTTTCACATCATGTAATCCCGAGATTTAGCTTCTTATTAGCTTCTTTTTAAAATATTTGCCGTAAAAAAAACCAAGTTATATAAATGGCACAAATTTAAACCAATATATTTAACATTATATTTTTTATCATATAAACATGATATAATATAATGTCTATTAATCCGTATAAAAGTAGGTTATTGGTATTTACATTACAAGCAACTTACTAGTTCACGTCCCAAGTACAATCAATATCCTGCAACCTCCTAAAATGTTAATATTTCTCTTTAACTAAACACCTTTTGAAATGTTAAGATCAATTAAAATGATACTTCTATTTATATTTTTCGTTACAACAATGTTTAAAATTTTAAAGGTACCATTGCAAATTGCTTATTTCTACGTTCGTTTCCAAACCATCGTTTTATCTTCTAGTTATACATACATCCTCAAACGTCAGATTATCTTTCAATTATATGAACTTGTCCGTATTGATATTTTAGTTCTAGTATTTTAAACAACAGTAAATTGTAGTTTTGATCTATATTATTTGACACCTTTAAAAAATTTGATTTTATCCTAACAGTTTTGATCCTTGTGATTTTTATTTTAACATAAACGGTTCCGAGCTCTAACTCTGTCCACATTTCGGTAAACTTTTCCTCAAAATGAAGGCTTAGAGAGATGCCTTGCTCGCCCCTCACGTGCGAGACATGTAAAGAAGGGCTAACGAAAATGTGGATGGAATTATGGTTCCGAACATTTTATTTTATTTTAAGAAAAAAAGTCATAAAAGTAAAAAAATACTATTAAAATAAAACTAAAATTATTATCTTACTTATCTATAATAGATGATGCCTAAGTGACATCATCTATTCCTATGTGGCATCCTCACAATCAATCTGGTCTCACAAGATGATGCAAGCATGCTCTGGAAATGGTGTGTTTAAGAGTGGAAATGGTAGTTTTTTTGAAAAGGAAGAGTGAGCGGGAAAATGGGAGTTTAAACTCCCTTTCTTTAATTCAAACACACACACATACACACAACTGGAAATGCTCTAAAAAAACACACACACACACACAACCGGATGCAGATTTCCATCCAAATGCTCTGAAACAGTCGGTCACAATTCAAGATCCGGTAAGTCATCTTCTTCTTACACACAAAACACTGCACGTATTTGGTTCTTCGTAAAAGCCGATTGCTAATCTTGGTTGATGAGATTTTTAGTCCAAAGTTTGTTAATGTTTTTTTTTTTTTTTTTTTGCAGGGGACAGGAACTACGGTTTGAAAGGGTTTCTTTTTTTTTTTTTGCAGATCTCTTTTAAATGTTTTTGATAATCTATGTGTTGGATCTTGATGTGTATTTGCTTGAAATAACATATTAATATTCGAACTCATGTGTTGCAGATCAGTAGCAATCACACAAAAACAACTATTCAGGTATATTATGTTTGTTTATACATCCGTTTGATTGTTTTATATCTCCGATTTACACATGCGGTTTGAGTTTTTGTTGTGGTTTAAAATGTGCTTAATGAGCTGTTTTTATTGTTTGTTTTTTAAGGCTGAGTTGAGGATGGTGATGTGATAAATTAGTATGCACACCACATGTTCAACCAAATGCTTGAACCAAACATATTTGTATTCCAATATATAATTTGTTGAGGATAGTGATGTGACAAATTAGTTTGCACACCACATGTTCGACGAAATGCTTGAACCAAACTGAATTAATAAAATTTGTGTGTTGATGTTTGCAGGGCTGTAATTCCAAATCTGTTTGGTAACAAGAGCAATAGCAACTACATTGTGGTTAACACACTTTAATGGTAGTTTCCGACTCGCATAATTTGTCTCTGTGTGGTTGTTGAAGAATGTTTTAGAATTGTGTTTTTTGGTACTAATATTAAAGTTTGTGTTTCTTGAGCATTTGATTTAGACTGTTGTGTTGATATTAGAAGAAGATAGTTGGTTATATAGGTTGACCATGTTGGATTAAAGTGGTGATAAAGTTAGATAGTTTGTGTGTATGTAAGATTGTTGTGTGGATATTAGATAGGATAGTTGGTTATAACATTGAGCATGTTGGATTAATGTTAGATGGTTATATAAGTTGAACATGGTAGATTTGTAGAAATATAAGAAGGGTAGAACATTAAGCATGCTGGATTAATGTTAGATGAAGTTGAACATGACAGTTTTGTAGAAATATAAGAAGGTTAGAACATTAAGCATGTTTGATTAATGTTAGATGGTTACATAAAGTTGAACATGACAGTTTTGTAGAAATATAAGAAGGTTAGAACATTAAGCATGTTTGATTAATGTTAGATGGTTACATAAAGTTGAACATGGCAGTTTTGTAGAAATATAAGAAGGGTAGAACAGTAAGCATGCTGGATTAATGTTAGATGAAGTTGAACATGACAGTTTTGTAGAAATATAAGAAGGTTAGAACATTAAGCATGTTGGATTAATGGGAGATGGTTACATAAAGTTCAACAGCTTGGGACGGCTGTACAGTGCTTCACCCGGCTGAATAGTGCTTCACCCGGCTGAACATCCGGCTGAATAGTGCTTCACCCTACAATCGACTTAATTCTCATGGCAATTTGGTATTAACACAAAATTTGAACTGTCTAGGTTGAAAATATGATTTCATTTTTATTTTGATGTTTGTTACATATATCTTTTGGAATTAAATACAGTTTTCTGATTCTTTGTGTTATTAAGTTGAAAATTTTGAAAATTTGTGTTATTAAAAGATTGCTTTTAGGTTGTTTATTAAGTTAATCATTTACTTTATATAAACTGCATATATATTCAATACTTATTTTTTGCTTTCTTACATACATTTTTTTATAGTAATGGCTTCTTCATCATCATCAAGTGATGAAACTCCTATTAGGGACAAGATGATAGAAACTTTACAAGAGCAATATCATTTGGAGTGTGCTTCGCTTGAGGACCTGAAGAAATGTGCAAATTTGCTGGTGAAAGGTTACCAGGAACGGGACCAGTTAATCAAAATGTTGATGCTTTTGCCTCGATATCCAGCTCGTGATGCTGCATTACATCTTGCATTTATGGTAGACCAAGATGAAGTGGTTTTGCTAGAAGCTATAAAGGAGATTATAAAAACTTTGGAAACTTCAATAGAATTAAAGCTTAAACATATTTTGCCTTATATGTAATGTTTTGGATTATAAATTATTAGTTTCAATTGTATTAATTGTTGGAATACTATTCTGTTTATGCATTTAGTGTTTTATAATTTGGTATATATCGTTGTTGCTTATTTCAGCCGTGTTCGACCCGTGATCCTCACGGGTCTCACATCTAGTAAAGATTATAAACACAATAACCAAAATTTAATCTTTAAACAATCTAATATCTAAATCAAAGTTTAATATAATCTTAAATTGTGAAAAAGAACATAAATCAATGAATATAAAAATGACAAAAGATTGATGGTCAAAAAGACGTTGCCAAAAAACAACAAATGGTTTTGATTTTGAAGATCCAACGCAAAGTGACACTATAGTGTCTCAAGTATCCATGCTCTTCTTCTTCTAGGGTTTCGTTTTACACTAAACAAATCATCCTTTTCATCTTCATGGATCCTCTTAATATCTTTCAAATTTACACACGCTATTGCGGTACATCTAAATCCCCAATTATTGCTTTCAATCTATTCATTCAATTGCGTTTCCACAACATATTGTCCCATAGGTCCAGTTTCATTGATAAATTTGTTTGCAGTATCATGGTTATGCTTATTGTTATTTTGTTCTCTGCTTTAACTTATGGGAAAATAACTGAAAGTAGTTAAGTAGGAGGCTAATATGTATCGATTGTATGCATGTGTATGTAATGTTTGAGTGTATGTGTTTGTGAAGCAAAGCTAGCTACATCATTTTGTTTTAACTATCTCTTGCAGAAATCACATCTGAGGCGTATGCTTCCGAGGAGAATGGTTACAGACATGCCAACGAGTCGTTGAAAGCTAAATTGGCTAGGGAGGCCTTGTCACACCTTCTAGAATTGGTTGAGTCGCGGGTATATAAAAGGTATCTGCTTTGATATGTTCGCCTTACTTAAAAGTAATATCCGAATTTGGTCGAGTCTATGTAATATAATTCGTCTTTGAGAATGTGGGATCATTTAAAATTGGTTAAGATTGATGAGCATTGTGTTATCACCGATGACAGGTTGTCAGTTTTTGAAGAACTTTCTGTCCTTATGTCAAGGCTTAATTTGATGGTGAGATATGATCATTTCTTTCTTTAATAACCACTGATGTGTGTACAAAGCATACGTATTATCAAAGAAGTATCAGTAAGTCATTGATGTTATCACCGTCTTTTCGATCTGCAGATAGACTCTCATGAGTTTTCAAGATTCTATAATTTTGTATTTTTCATTTGCCGTGAGAATGGTCAAAGAAGCATCAGTAAGTCATTGATGTTTTCTATTTTCTTACTTCCCTTGCACAGTTGCACTCTATGATCATCTTACAGACATCTAATCTTAATAGTGTATACTATTTTCAGCTGTAAGTAGGGCGGTTATGGCATGGAAGCTGGTATTGCCTGGAAGATTTCGATTACTTAATCAGTGGTGCAGCTTCGTTGAGGTACTCTTATCTGTTTCGTTTTCCCAAATACCACCATCTAGTTGTTTTATGCGTTTCATCCAAAGTAACCTTTGTGGTGTTGATGCAATATTTTTGCAATTTACTAGCAGTATTCGGGATGTTTCATCCCTTATAGTTTCTACATGTTTCATCCCTTATAGTTTCTACATTTATTACTTGAACGAAATTAATTTTTGGAAATTGACATATAGAGTAATCAGCGGCACAATATATCGGAGGATACATGGAGGCAAGTGTTGGCATTTAGTCGCTGTGTACATGAAAATCTTGAAGGATATGATCCTGAAGGTAGTAAACTAATTACAGAAAATACTTACTAGCTTCTACATAATTGTTAATCCTGTCATAAATATGCAGCTTCTTTAATGTTTTAATGGTTTATAACCATTTCTCCATCTAATCAATGCTTATATATGGCTGTATTAGGGGCCTGGCCTGTTTTGATTGATGAGTTTGTCGAGCACATGTATAGGTACATAACCTTTACCCCTAGAAAGTTCACATGATCGTATAAAGTTATCCTTATGAACAATGGTTGAAAATGCAACCATTTAGGGTGAAAGCCATAAAGCTAATGTGCATTTTGTAGAGGTGGCAACACTGATCAACTTATATATGAGTGGGTCAATTTAAGATATGTTCCATCTCTATTTCTCTAGCAGATCAAAAGGGTAAAATAAAGAATGAAATAACTTAAAAGGTTGTAGGTCAGATGGGTAAAATTGGTCAGGATATAGCCTTCTAAAACATTTTTAAACAAACTAGATTATTTCTGAATTAATATTTGATTTTTCTAATTACATTTGACACACTAGTTAATAAAGTTAATTCTTTTTTGACAAAACATGATTTGGGTGAACCGAACCAAAGTTATCCCTTTAGTCCTACCTGCCCATTTTCAACCTCTGCCTTTGATATTTGAGCTAATTACGAATTTCTCATGTATGCTGCAGGATAAGCGGATCTAAAAATACCCATAAGCTAGGTTGCAAATGTGATGATTCAGAGTCCCAACCGATTTTTGAGGCTCTACTTGGTAGATTATCGCTAGTAACAATAAAAATAAGAAATTAAAAACTAGAAACATCCCTGATCATCTGTCCTTATACTTGTAGGATTAAAAGTGTACCCTGGGGCAAAGAGGAAGTTGGATGACCAAGAATTTGAATCCATGGATACGTTTGTAGACTCTAACGCCTTTATCGTCTCCAAGAGAAGGCACACCGCGGAGCATGTGAAACATAACAACCTGTTTGGTTGCTCCAAGTCCCCGTGTGCAGTTGAGGGCACCCTCTCAAAAGGTTTTGCACAACTTTTCTCAAGTCATTCTCATTTGCAGTTTGATCATGAAAGTAGAGTGTCGTTTACATAGAAAAATATATTTATGTGAGTTGGTTTTTAAAGCATAATCACTCATTTTTCATCATCTTCCTGGGGTTTACCGTTTACATTACATTCATCATTGTTGAGTATTTTGTTGTGTACTATTATGTGATCTATATACAAAATAAAACAATGTTCTTTTGTAGTAATCATTATATGTGTGTCAGTGTGTATACATATGGGAAGGTTCGATATGACTTGAGTATAGAACCGTATAAACTTGGTGCTAATCAGATGTAGTGAGAGTGATATAGAGACGGTAACAGTTATGCAATTACGTAACTACTTTATATATCAGAGTTAAAACAATATGTACTACTCTGTCTTGCATTTTTCTACATGCTGTTTTCGATAAGAACCTAATTTACCATTGGTACTTAGCAGCAACAAAAACTTCCTCATAATGTTGAGCAGCATTGTTCCAACTGAGATCCCGCATCATCCCCCTTTGCTGAATCCCTTTCCAGCTCTGCTTGTACTCCCTATAAGTCAACAAACAATTCCCGAGTGCATGGATCAGCTGGCCCGATTCGGCTCTGTTAAATGTCCAGCCTACCCCTGTCTCGTTGTATGGGTCAAACGGCTGCACTGTATCTCTCAAACCGCCCACAGCATGTACAACAGGTATGGTTCCGTAACTCATGGCATATAACTGATTAAGCCCACATGGTTCAAATCTTGAAGGCATTAGCAATATATCCACACCAGCAGTTATCCGGTGAGCCATTTTGACCGAGAACCCGACCCATCCTCGGATCTTTTCTCTGTAACGGTTCTCCATCTCCCTAAGCATTTGTTCAAGGTCTGGTCTGCCTGTACCTAACATGACCAGTTGTACATCCTGGTCAACTATCCATGGAACACACTCAGCTATCAAGTCAACACCTTTTTGAACATCTAGTCTTCCAATGAACCCGATTAGTGGAACATCATCTCGAACCGGTAAACCGAGTTCTTTTTGAAGGGCAGCCTTGCATTGTGACTTCCCGGTATCGAGAGTGTTTAGCGAGTAATTAGTGTAACCGTCTGATGTCAAGTGAACGTCAACTTCCGGGTTCCAATCTTTTGTATCGATTCCATTGACAATACCTTTTAGTTTCCAATCATTTTCGTTAATTATGTTGTGTAGTCCCCAACCACCCTCGCTAGTCTTTAGTTCCCATGCGTATCCATGGCTCACGGTTACTACACGATCAGCTGTTTTGAGACCTGCAGCAAAGATGTTGAAGTGCTCACCTCCTACAGGATCATACAATTTGAAAAGATCCAAGTAATGTGGTGGTAGATCAACATGACTGAAATCTTCAACTGGACCGCGACCCTGGAAATTAAACAGACTTCAGCCAGTGTGTCATTTTGTCACATCTAGTCGACACTAAAACGGCATAAAGTTTAACTAACCTGATGAGCTATGTTATGAATCACAAGAACAGATCTTGTGTACCGCATTAGCCCATTGTCACGATAATACGCTTTTAGATAAACGGGCAACAATGCAGTATGCCAGTCGTTTGCAACGAAAACCAAATTCCCATCTCCATAGCACACGCCCCCGCAAGGCACATACCATGGAACCTGCATGCAACAAATCGTTAGTTTCACACAGTTTATTTATAGCACAAAAGTAATGTGCTTGACATCTTGTTTCGAGTTGTACCTCAACGGCTGCTTTGCAGAATAAAACCATTCGTCTTAAGATATCCTACGGTAACAAGCATCAATCGTATTATCAAATTGTATCAACGGTGGAATGAAATTTACGAGACGCGAATAGAATATAACCTCGCGATTCCCTCCGTATATATTAGTTCCCAAGTTGAACATGTGACATCTGATAAAAACGAAATCAACACCATCAATGTATGTTTGAAGGTACTGCACATCCACATCCTACAAAAACAAATGTTACATGTTACCTACATGTAACAATATGCAAGTTTGCTCGATTCAAGTAACGCGTAAAGATGTGTTTGTTATTGCATACAAACATACCTCCCAACCGACTTTATAGCGTCTCCGAATTCCTGTATCTTGAAGGTCATCATGATCACGATACAACGGGACAACTACCTAAACACTTGCAAGTTTTAGCAACTTATGAACATAGCGAGTACCAACTGATCGAAAGTTCAAAATTAAGTTACCATTACTCTGTGCCCGCGCTGAGCCAATGCCTTTGGTAAAGCACCAGCAACGTCTCCGAGACCACCTACAGATACATAACCATTCAAATATATGTATCGGTGTTCGAGAATGATAACTATAAGCAATTTGTAGAGGTGTAACGACATGAATGACCTGTTTTGGACCAAGGAGCGCATTCGGCTGCAACCAATATGACATTCATTACGTCCGGGCCGGCTAAAGGAGGGGAATCCACGTCATCGCTTGCAGGAACATCTTCTTCGTCTAATGTTGGTTCATTCGTATTTTCTAACCTTTTGCTTGTAACATTGTATGCATCTTTATTCAAAGACTTTTCAAGTGGTGATTTGGTGTAGTTCTCGGTTTTATCTTCATCGTTATGTTTACTGACCACGGGTAGTAAGGTTTCCGGCAACTCGTGTTCAATGGGATCAATGGGGATGTTAGATAGATGGCCCGGAGTGTAGTGTTCATTCAGAAAGGTCTCCGCTGTTTCAACATTTGTCTACAATGAAAAATGAGTTAGTAGCTGAAGTTTGACCTTTTGGGTCAAAATACATATGATTTCTTGACTTTTCATGGTCAAAATACCGACTAGAACATGAGGAATAAGTACCGAATGGCCATGAATGATCGTCCATCTAAATTGATTAATTGAAGCAAGTATTTATTGTGTGTTACACGGGTTATTCACGAAAATAGTTCAAATTTATAAATTCATATATGTTTCTCGTCAATGAAAACACGTATTACATGTGATATTGCTAAAAATAAAAGTTACATCTATTAATTACTGATCTCTTAATACATTTTGTAGTGCAAAATAGAAAGAAACATTGAAACAATAGTTTATTCTATGAAGAATTTATATTATGAGACGTGTTGTCTTAAAATTATGGTCTATATTATAAATTGGTATATTGGTTTTTATTGGTCCTAACTATCATCTTTTGTTTTTTACTGGGTCCAACTATTGAATTGACTGTCAACGGTCCCAACTTTTATCACTTTAGCAACCAATGGTCCGTCGTTAATTTTTTTAACGTCGTTAACTTTTTTTCAAATTCAAGACCGATATTTTAGGCCTTTTAATCGGAATGATAATACGAGTCGATTGATGTAAAATTTTTCTCGAAAAGGCTCTTTGAACGATAAAATTGTTACATCCGATTGAAGCACCGTTAGGTTTTAACACCCAATTGAAGCACTATTTTGTTGTTCGGAGCGCCGTTTCGAGTTAACTTTTCCATCAATCGACTTGTATTATCCTTTTGATCAAAAGGCTTAAATCATCGGTATTGAATTTGGAAAAAAACTTAACGGCGTTAAAAAAATTTAACGACGGACCGTGGTTAACAAGTGATAAAAGTTGGGACTATTTACAACCAATTAAATAATTGGGACCGGTAAAAGACAAAATATGATAGTTAGGACTAAGAAAAATCAATATACCTTATAAATTAATAGTTTAATAGTTATTTACTAGTTTTTCTATTTACCCTTAGTTACCTTTTGTAATTATTCATTAATTATTAACCTAGCAAAAAAGTGTAATAACTGCTAATTGAAGTCGATCGAGTCATTTTGATCCATGTTGAAAATTACCTTATTTTAAATCTATATATTCTAATAATTAAGTCATCCATCCTTATATAATATAGCAAAATAAAAAAAATTTATGTGGCACTTTTTTAAAGCTTCTGGCTTATGTGGCGTCATTTGAGAGTTTATCTCACAATAATGATTTTTTTTTTAAATTATGTATATAAAATATATTATAATAAAACTAATTACATTTTTGGTCCTGTAATATTTTGTAGAATTCTGAAAAATTTAAGAGTATTTATATTTTTAACCCTATACTACAAGGGGTGTAGATGAGTCGGTTTATATTTGATCGGGTTTAAAAGTGAAACTTATGGATAAAGTTAATAATAACATACAATTAAAGACCACAGTGTTTTATAAATATACATAACATTTTTATATGATTTAAAAAAAATAAAATATACCATAAAACTAAGCACTTTATGGTGCAGTAAATTTAAGTATAATATTGTTATACTAAAAGTCTTATTTTTAAAAGTATATCCTGTTCTGGTTTACCACGGTTTTGTCTGAAAACTGATTGGAATATTTATGAATATCCTTAAAAACATCACTTGAATGTTGTGTTTCCGAGCGTAGCGCGAGCACTAAACTAGTATGTTAATATTTTAACTACTGCATATATGATTTTGCTTAAGTGTCATGCTCTAATTTAATT
The DNA here is from genome assembly GCA_030867185.1 of Tagetes erecta. Classification (NCBI taxonomy): domain Eukaryota; kingdom Viridiplantae; phylum Streptophyta; class Magnoliopsida; order Asterales; family Asteraceae; genus Tagetes; species Tagetes erecta. Next base: position 94,618,948 of record CM061487.1, on the reverse strand, counting down.
TGATGAAGGATTTCAAGACGGATCATGGCATGCTTCATATTCGAAATAACCCGATAAATATAGAATTCAACATTTATCATGAATTATTTCTTAACCCAATATGTTCAAATAAAAAAATTAACATTTATCATGAATTATTTCTTAAGCCGATATGTTCAAATAAAAAATTAATCTATTATCATGAATTATCTCATAACCTGATTTTTATGATCTATCTCCTTAATTTTAACATATGACTTTTGCTAGTAAAATATTTATAAATATTCAAACCAATTTAATAAGGGATATGTTAAAAATATATTTGATACTTAAATTTAGTTAAAACCTATTAAACTAAAATCTTATGTATCGTGTATTACACGAGTAGTAATCTTGTTTGAAATTAAGAAGTAACAAATTAATCCCTTCGAGCTTAGTAAAGAAAATAATTAAATCACCGTTTAATCAATTTATATAGATAATTTAGAATACACAAATTGAAAACTACTTAAAAAATTAATCAAAATACCTTTACGTTTGTTTGTGTTACAAACTTCTTCATACCCCTTTCACTCGTAACTTGAAGTGCATCATTTGTATCCCGATCATCATCAATACCGGAAATATTATTTCCGGAGGCTTTGATCCTCCATCCTCTTCCGCGACACTCAACGTTACCATTTTCACGTACAAATGTCAACCTGGTAATTGATTTTCTAGGATGCTTATGTGCAAAAGACGAGAACCAGTATCGACGACATCTATTACTTAAAATATCAGTTCTTTCGATTGCATTAAGGTAGATTACAAATGGCATGGAACCCATGGACGCCTATTCGATCCAATGCGTCAAAGAGTTCAAAGATATATTCGAACCCGGTTGATGAAGCTAGGTTAGAAGATTAATTGGTATGTTGAGATATAACAAGACATGAACAAAGAATAATGGTGTCTCATATAGGGATGAAGTGGCCGGGTATATGAAGCACGAGGCCGAAAACAGAAGCTCCAAATTCGATCAAATGGGTGGTTGTGGTGGTAGATGAATCATATGCATATTTGGAATTATTTGACCTTAAATTTACACCAAAACTTTTTGTTCATATATTATATTTTTGTTACAATACTATTTACATCGAAATAAAAAGTTAATGGATAACAACTTGTGTCACTAGTTAATCTTTTTTCTTATAGCAAAACCAAATCATTTAGTATCTAAGTTCATAGATCTTGAAGTTATAATAAAGCTGTGCATTATTCATTGAACTCGATTAACTAACTCTACAACCTTAGGTGTAAGAAATACAAAAGTTTCAAACACAAAAAGAATAAATGCATTTAGGTTATCGATGAATGTTTTATCGTGTTTGGTCACTTTGTATCATCGTACAATTATAAATAAACTACACGTGTATAATATTGACATTCCTAATATGTTGTTTGTTTGCTTTTTGAAAATGACCGTTTTGCTTCGCAAGTCCACATGTCTAGATTTGAACATATCTAGATGATTCAAACGTATTTACTACAAGTCGTGTACCCACCTACTCCAAAATATACACTTGAGAACAATGCTAATTTGCTTAATAAGCCCAATTATCACAAACACTTGACTAAAGTTGAACATAATAAGCTCATGATATGATGACTGTTATACTTTTTTTAAGTAGGTTAACTGTCTTAAGAGATTAAGATTTATAAAGAACAAGAGAAAATTTAAGACAATTTTCTTCGAACAGTTCAAAAGGGAAATTACATGAATTTAAATATGCAATGTAAAGCTACTTGACCCACTAATCTATTATTCATTAAATACTCTACAAAAGATAAAAATATTACTCCCTCCGTCTTATTTTAAATGTCTAAATTTCTTTTTTTTTCGTTGTCCCAATTTAAATGTCTATTAAAAAAATAAAAATATCATTTTTAATTTTACCCCTAGTTATTTAATATAAAATCTACTTTATGACTAAAAGACAAAATACTTTAATGGTATTTTTGTTATTTTATATATTAAAATAATATAATAATATATTTTTTCTTAATTTTTATGTTCTAACATTTTTATGTCCCATGACATTTACACTTAAACTGGGACGAGGGAATAGTCGTTTAATGCCAAATCACAATATTTGAATTGCATTTCTACAGCTATTGATGAAATCATCACGACTAAACCAATGTACCTGCTTAACTTATGCTCAGCTTGTGATCAAACATTTTGAAAACCCAAAGCTATCATCTTGGAACAATGTCACCCGAACATACTCCACCACAACTAATGGGGATTTGGAGGATAAAACCATTATGAGTTTTAAACAAATGCGTTGTTCAGGTATCAAGCCCGTTGAGCTTACTTACGCGTCTTTATTCAAATCTTGTGCGTCGTTATTGGCCCTTGACTTAGGTCGACAAATCCATGTTGACTGCTGTAAGCATGGGTTTGATTCTGATGTATATGTTCGGAACACTATGATTCATTTTTATGGGTCTTGTAAAAAGATTATAGATGCACGCCAAGTGTTTGATGAAATGTCGTACACGAGTGTTGTTTCTTGGAACACTATTATTTCTGCTTGTTTTCGTGTGTCGTGGTTTTATGAATCGGTAGAGTATTTTATGAAGATGGGAGGCGTTGGAATTGAGCCGGATGGTACTACGATGGTGGTGATGTTGTCTGTATGCGCTGAGCTTGGGAACTTAACTTTGGGGAAGTGTGTTCATGCACTAATAATTGAGAAAGGGTTGGAACTTAGTTGTGAATTAGGAACATCACTTGTGAATATGTATGCAAAATGTGGGGATTTGAAGTGGGCAAGTTTGGTGTTTGAGAGAATGCCGAAATGTAACGTGTGGACTTGGAGTGCGATGATTCTAGGGTTAGCTCAACACGGGTTTGCTAGACATGCAATTGCACTTTTCAAGAAAATGAAAGACTCTTCGGTTCAACCTAACCATGTGACGTTTCTTGGTGTTATTTGTGCGTGTAGTCATGGTGGGTATGTGGAGGATGGGTACCGATTCTTTGAGGAAATGAAGCGTGTTTATGGGATTAAACCTCGATTAACACACTATGGTGCAATGGTGGATGTTTTGGGTCGAGCGGGTCATCTCATAGAAGCATACAACTTCATTGTGAACATGCCTATCAAGCCTGATGCAACTGTGTGGAGAACTTTGCTTGGTGCTTGCAATGTTCATAATGCTACTGATTTTGATGGAGTTGGGGAGAAGGTACAAGAGAAGTTACTTGAATTGGAGCCAAGATGGAGTGGGAATTTGGTTATGGTTGCTAATAAATACGCAGAAGTATGCAAGTGGGAGGATGCAGCCCGACTGAGAAAGAGTATGAGGTTTAAAAGGCTGAAAAAGATGGCGGGAGAGAGCTGCATTGAGATAAAAGGATCCACCTTTAGATTATTATCCGGGTATGATTCTCAAGCTACTTGTGTCGGTATTTACTTGTTACTAGATGGTTTAAGTTTAAACATGAAGATTAACAATTCATAATGTATATATACTAAGGCTTATTATATTAACCGGAAGAAATGTTAAAACCAAGTGGCATGATTATGGGAAAGATGTATTTTCTACCAAAATATTTATACTTTACATAGTTTTATAGTTAGAAACTTAATGTTGAAACAGGTATTTTATTTACATCCAAACTTCAATATGCTATAATAAACCTTATGGTCCGTATCAAAACATATGGCAAGGATCGGAGTGACCAACAACCGTTTGCTCTCACTGGCATAGAAAGGTTGATAAACATTATAACCAATTTAACAGCTAAAAAAGTATAGGAAATACAAAATAATCTAAAAAGTTGGAGATCACTACGCGTTAATCATCCAAAAGTAAAGAAGTTACATAAGTTCATCCTCAGGAACTTAACTTTCAACAATTGTTAGTTCCCATAAAAAAACTAAACATCTCTCTCAAGTCAACTTGTCACTCCTAAATTGTTTATTATATCTATCAATGATACATAAGTACCCACAACTGCAACAACTATACCACTCAACACAACTAAGCCAACAATGACCACCTCAACTCCAATTCTCCTATAAATTCCCGAAATCTTCATGTAGCACAAGCATGGTATTGTGATTGAAGTTGTGGCACTTAATAGGGCCCCCACGAGTGACATCAGGTACCCGAAAAAGGGAAGGGACAGGGCTACAATTACAGTACTAATCATCAAAATTGTTCTAATTAAGAAGCTACACATCCTTTTGTTGTTACAAGATTGAAAACGTGCTTCAATAGCATTAACTGTTGGTGTTAGCATTAGTGCGTATTTAGCTATTGGAGTAACGAGGGTGGTGCATATGGCCACTCTTGAACTTATATGATGTGTTGGAAGGTTTAAGGTAATCTGTGACTCCGCCTTTGAGCCAAACATTAGGTAACCAATAATTGCCATAAATGAGTAAGTAACTGTACAGAAGGTGAAACAAAAGAACAACACCTGCAATGTAGTAGAAAAATAGTTATATAGTAACAGGTTTTTAAGTAACTCTAGCATAGAAATCTTGGGCGGGGTTATACTAAAAAGGAGATTTTGCCAAAAAAGCGACACCATGTACCTTTTACACTTTTTAGGCAAAATCTCATTTTTGGCCGAACCAAAACCTACAAATCCTTATATAGTTGCTATATATACCTTTGTGAATTGGTGTTGGTTTCTCATAGAAGTATACAGGGTAGGGAAAACAGGATGTGCACAGTAGCAGAACGCGTATAAGCTAATAGCTGACGGGATTCCATTCCAATTTACAATTTGACCCTTTTCTTGAAAACCAATGCCGTCGACTGCACCAGCCCAGAAGATTGAACTTAGGATGATCACGGTGGCTAATACTCCACTTGCTGATATATAGGAAAGGATGCTTAGGCTGTTTAACCAACTCGTGGGGAGAATAATGATAGCAACAAGGATCACAAATCCAGTTTTTGCAGCAATATGAGTGCCATAAATATAAAAATCCATGTCTGGGAATAAGTTGCTCATATTATCGCCTTCTAGGATCAGAAAACCCGTTGCCACCATGTAGAGCTCTATGTTTACAGTTATTGATACTATGGTTCCCCCTGTTTTACCGAATGCACGATCCCCTATATCAGGGTAAGTTCTTATTGTGGGATCAACATCCATGCATCTTTTGATTAACAATCCTGTGTAGAAGGTTGAGCCGGCAATTATGAAAAGTAGTATTAAGCTAAACCAACCTCCTGATGCCAACGCGTATGGAATTGAGAGTATTCCAACTCCTAAGAAGTACATCAAAACGAATAAAAAGATATCTTATAATGCAAATATTCGAAAAATGATCTAGTAAGAGTAGGGCAAATATGATGGATGGTTAAAAGTTAAAACCTTGATTGTGTACATAACAGGGTTACAAGGACGATATATATAATATAACGTCTTAATTATATTACAAAGAGATAACTTCTAGACTATGATAATTACGTATACATGTTTATAGTTATTCTAATATACGTGCACAACACTAGGGAGTTTATATAACCGGCAGCCAGAGACATAGTTGTTAAACTCGTGCAAGTCATAATTAGTGGAGTCAAATGGCACCTACAACCGGTCAAGTCACTAATGCAACTCGTAGACATATTGACTCGCGAATCTGTGCTCGACCTGGCCTGCTTCAACTTGTGTATGAGAAAAGAACAACTTGAAGTAGCTTTATGGTCTTATTTATAAAGTGTTGTGCCCTTCTGCTTCATTTTACTTCGTAAGTGTTGGACTATCAAGAAGGTATAAATTTGCTTTTTAGTTGGCTGCTGTCTAAGTTTGCTTTAAGTTCTTAGGTGGGTTTTTCTTATTAAGTGCACCTTAGTCCTAGGCAATGTTATAGAACTCATTAGACGGTGGTCCGGGGGTGAGGTATCTTGGAGCTTGGAATTGGGATTAATCGTGATTAATTGGTTGATGTTTTTATATGTAAATTTCAATTTTATATATATACACACACACATTGATGTGAATATAATACTTCAAAATTCATGGGTTTTGAATGTTTATATGTAAATTTCAGTTATATATATGCACATACACATTGATGCGAACATAATACTTCAAAATTCTAAGTTTAGTCATGAAAAGTGACATTAATGCCTAAGGTTATGGATTTAAGGACTAAAACCCATGGGTTATGGATCGGGTCGATGAATTGAAGGTTTAAAAACCCATTAAAATGATTTGATTTTTGTTGACCGATTACTACGATTGGGACCACCTAGCCCCGCCTACTGATTATATGGACCGATTATGAAAATTCACAAGATAACTCACCGATTACCGATTAATCGATCACGTAGACAGATTTTTACAACACTGGTCCTAGGTGTGTTTTTAGTGTACGTGTGCCCCTAGCGTTAGGTGTGCATGCCTTTAGATATAGTGACCTAGCCACTTTAGTGTTATGGATTTATATGTCCTTTGGTTCTTTGTTTTGCTTTAAGTAAACTTTTTATGATACTTGCTTAGTGCTTAGCTTTCTCTAGCATATTTATATGCATTTCCTGGGCTAGGGTTTTTTTTGGTGAGCCACCTCTCCCCCTCCATATAATTATATATACCCTACCATTGAGTGAGTTTATGCTTCGTATGTTGTTTGTATTTGTGTTCTTATGATCGACAGACGATAGGTTAATGATGCATATTCATTGAACAAGTAATGTCACACATGGTGATAGAGTCCATGAATCAATCCTATCTAATGATTGTGTAATCTTCTAAACTGATTTTTACAAGCTAGTCGAGTCACAAGTTGAAAGTTCACGATGCCAAGTTATGATTCACAGTTATTATGATCACATATATTCGAAGTCGATTTTGTTTTTGTTTAATAAGTGCCCCATCTCGCCGTTCAAAGAAAATATATTCGAAACACTTCCTTTAAAACCCAACCACGGTCCCCAAAATATGCCTACTTAGACATTGACTTTACACATTAAATTGTGTAGTAGACAAAAACATTAAATTTCCTTGTCACTTTGATTGCTTCAGAAGACTCCTAAAGAATTAAACTATGCCAAAAAACTGTTTCATCCCAATTAACTTAAAACTGCCTTATTAAGAACCAAGTTCGCTATGTTTCAACCGATTTTACCAAACCTTCTATATAGTAAATAAGCCGATCCAAACTAACTCGTTTCTAGTTACATCAGTCGAGATTATATGTGTCCTAAAGATTGAAATATTTTGGAAAAAAAACGAACCTGAGAGAGCATTTAGACCGTTGAAACAAGTGTTCATGAAGGAAGCATTGCCGCCTATGGTGTTATACTGCTCCTTCTCCGCCTTTGTTATCACATCTTTACCACTATACAGTAGTGGTATCGCGACACAGTAATCTTCCTGCTTCTCGCACTTCATTATAACTGTTTTTTGGCACACAACACACTCAATCACACAATGAGAGCTAGCTAGAGATATATAAGAGAAATAGAGAGGGATAGTTTATTCTAAGTAAGAAGTATATATAGTCAAATTTCTTGAAATTAATATAAAACCATTTTCACTTTGTTGACATGTGAAGCAACCACCTATTATATTTTTATGTTATTTAACTGTAAGTGTAAACAACCACAAACACATGTTATTATTATACTAAAAGTAAAATTTCCACTTTGCATGCAAAAAATATAAGAAAACGTGATGCACGAATTTACATCACAAAACCAAACTCGTAAGTAATTAAATAAAGAACACAAACACCAATAATTTACACATGCAAATTAAACACCAAATGACAAGAAGTCATTTAATTAACCTAAAGAGAATCATATCTAAATCTAAATAAAACTAAACAAAATCAAACTTGAAAACCTAAAAAAAAAGCATGGTTATTGATTGCATGCATGTGTACGTTAATATTAAATTAACAAACTCAAATGAAACCAAAATAAGTGTACGTACGTGTTATTTGAATCGAATTTAAAACAAGAAATGTTATGCATGGATGCATTTGCCGACGTACCTTTTGTACGTGTGAGATTAAAAGAATCGATGTGAGTGTTGAAGGTAGATCCAAATTATAGAAAAGGAAAAATGGTAACTTAGATTGATCGACCTCATGAGCTAATAGTGAAATTAATTAATGCCAAATCAAAACATGCATCTTAATTTCTCTTTTCATTCTCATTCTCATCCCATCCATCCATTTTTCTTTCAGATCCTAAAGAATATATCAAATAACATATTTATAAACTATAGTAACCTATATATAAAACATATGTAGTATATATCTACCTATCTACCTCTACCTATTCTAATAAATGAGTAACACATCCACATGTCACCATTTTAACTACTCCACATAGGATTTTGCTTAGGTGTCATGTTCTTAATTAATTTAATGGAGAATTTTTAGACGGGTCATGGTATGCTCCATATTCGAAATAACCCGATATGTTTAAATTAAAAATTCACAAATTATCATCAATTATCTCCTAACTTGATATGTTCAAATACAAAATTTATCAATTATCATGATCTATATCTTAACCCGATATGTACCAAGTATCATGAATTATCTCATAGCCTGATATGTTCAAATAAAAAACTTATCAATTATTATGATTTATAATAACCCGATATGTTCAAATTAAAGTTTTACCAATTATCATTAATTATTTAATAACTTGATATGTTCAAATAAAAAAATTAACAATTATCATGAATTTTCTCCTAACCCGATATGTTCCAATAAAAATTTACCAACTATTATAAATCATATCCTTTATTGTAACATATGATTTTTTATATGAATATATTTATATATATATCCAAATCGATTTAATAAGAAATATGTTAAAAATAAATTTGATATGTAAATTGAGTTAAAACCTATAAAACTAAAATCCGTGTAGTACACGGGTACTAATCTAATGTATATATATATATATATATATATATGTTATCAAAACCTGGCTATCTTTTGTACACGAGATAATTTTGGATTTGGTTTATGTGGTTTGTAGTTTATTTTGATTTTGGTCCAACCTTTTTAATTTAACTATTTTGGTCATTGTGGTTTTAAAATTATTTCAATTAAGTCCTAGAACCTAACAATGTTAAATTATTATGTTAAATACAAGGCCATCTTAGTCTATTTACATGCAAGGACCACTTATGTAATTTATTAAAACACTGACAATTCTAGAAAAATGTAATGGAAGTAATAAAAAAAGTAAAAAACAATTTAAATTTCTACATAACAAGTTTATGTAACACATTTATCAAGCACATGTAGTTAATACATATGTTTAATCAAATAAATTTCTTTGTAACAAGCATATTAACACATTTATTTAAATACATGTTTTTTTTTTGGACAGCGAAACGAATAAAGCCCGGCTACCCGGGGTAACCCAATGGCGAAAGGCAACCCCAAACGCTCTGCGAACACAGACAGCGCTGGGTAGCCGAAGCCCACCTAGGGGTGCTCAATGGGTTAGGTTATCGGGTTGGTGGGTTGAACCCGACCCGAACCTGAAAAATTTATACAAACCCAAACCTCACCCGAACCTGAAAATTTAGACATTACTTAAACCTGAACCCGACCTGATTTTTAGCAGGTTGACCCGAACCCGACCCATTTGACCTGAATTATCATAAAATACATTTTCCAAGAGTTAAAAAATCAAAATTACCAAGAAATGCATTTTTTAAACGAGAGAGAGCTTATGGAAAATCGGGAATTGCCACCCAAATGTACGCACAACCATATAAGACATTCGATATTGTTATAATTTTAACGTAAAACACCCTAAAATACATGTATATTTTACACAATATACCCTAACATTTATATTTATATAAAAAATCAGGTCAACCCATGAACCCAGTGGGTTGACCCGAACCTGACCTGTTTATGAAATCAGGTCAGCAGGTTCAACCCGAAACTGACCCACACCCATTCAATGTAAACCCAAACCCACGATTTTCAGGTTAGGTTCAGGTCGGGTTTTCAGGTCGGGTCAGAAATTCCCAGCCCTAAGCCCACCTATTAAACCAACTCCAATTCGGGGGAAACCCACTATATTTAAATACATGTAGCTAACACATATATTAAATCAAATAAATTTTCATGTAAAAGTATATACAACACAAACATATATATTTAATCAAATAAATTTTCATGTAAAAGTATGTGTAACACGGGTGTATCACTTTATCACATGTAATAATAACTTTTAAATGTTTGAAATAAATATAATATAATAAAAAGGAAAAATGAGAGAAAAATATATTAAAAACAAAAAAATAGGAAAGTGAAATATATATATTAAATAGAAAAGTAATAGAGAGAAATATATTTAAATAGAAAGGTTTGAGAAAGAATAGAAATGTCAATATACATTTTTATCCTTTTATGTACTTTTCAAGAATATCTTTATACTAAAAAACATCAAGAAATTCAAGATTAAATCTCATCCACTGATTAAAAAACATCAATGTCCTATATTGGGTTTCTTAAGTATCTTTACTTCTACTTGGGTTTCTGTTTTATCTCTCACACTCCGACCAATGATGAAATCATTGAGGTGGACAAAAGTGAATGATTGTTCATAGCTCATGGTACTTAAAATAGTTTAAATATTATTAATGTTCTAAATTCCATTATTCATGTAAATACAAACAAATATTCAATCAAACTGAACAACTAAGCATCTGAATTAAATTATCTAGGTCTAAGATAGTCCTAAATGTGACGCATCCTAAATAATCCAACTAAACCGCAAATACTGAAATCATGTGAAAAATAACTGATCAGCTAACGAATTAGCTGGTGAGTAAACATAGGTTTGAAATACATTTAGATACAATGATAAAAATTCAATTCATGTCGTTTTGCCAATATAAATACAAATATGTACATACAAGATAACAACGCGCGCATATGATAATGATAAATTCAATTCATGTCGTTATGTCAAAACTTATAAATGCAAATATGTACATACAAGATAACAATGCATATAACAATGATAAAAATTCAATTCATTTCGTTATGTCATTAATTTGTAAAAACTCGCTTGTTTCTTGCTTTCAAATGCACCAAAGCAAGATAAGAAAGATGACATGAAAAGTAATCTGCATTCCATTCTCCAAGGCCACAATTCATGAAAAACAAGATAAATTAAAAATGCATCTCTTGAGGATTTATATCAACCAAACACTTCGTTTCAAAATAAATCTGCCACCCGCCATTGAATAAGCAAGTAATTCACCAATTCATTATGAGCCCCACACACATGGCCAACAGTCTCCATGCATGTACGTTTCAGTGAAATTAAATTCATTCTAAAATTAACTAATTAAGTTAGTTAATGTATTTTAATTATTTAGAAATTAAATAAAGCAAATTGTTAGCAGGATCAACTTACATTTTCAATTACTGTCGCAATATTCCTGCAGTTAATCTAGTCTCTCTCGATCGATCTATGCATTATTAAACGAAACGAAAATATTATGCATCTGTTTACTTTCGGTTGGGTGAAACCACAATCGAATTGAAAAATTGGTTTTTAGAAAACATAAAACCAAATTAACGTACCTACCTGTCGTTTTATATATGAAAAAAACTAACCTGGCGGTTCTGATCTCCTTGGTTCTTTTGTGATTAATCCATACAGATCGAGTAGACGGACGTAATTGTAATTATTAGTTTTTGTAAATATTGTTTGATCGAGGCCAAATTGGGAATTTTTAGAGTTTGATTAAATTTGTTTTTTTTCTTTTGAGATCGATCGAGCAGATTTGATCTACAACTTTTTCCCACTTAATTAGCTTCCGTTAATTGAATTGCTTAGGAGATCCAGGCAAACACGTATCATTTTAGCTTTAAAACGTCACACCAGATCATCTCTTGAACTGAGATATATATGCAAGTGTACTTGCATATTTAGTTCGTATGGAAAGAAGGGGCCGGTTCCAAACTGCAAAACTGTCCAAACCGGTTATCTGCTCGATTTTGTGGTTGGTTTACGGTTATTAAACTTGTTTTTATATCTATGATGTAATATAACTCCTTATTTTGTTTGTTGGTCATGTTTGGATTGTTTTTATAACTGTAAGTTGTCTTTTTAACAGGTATGGACTGGTTTTTTCTACATTCTATTCTGCTGCATAAAATGAGTTGTATTTTAGCAGTTTGTTTTTGGGCTTAAAGTTTGCAAAAAAGTTTAACAGTTTTTTCAGCAGTTTGTTATTTGGCCAAATTATGCAGCAGCTTTTTGGGCTTGGTCGAAATTGGCCTAAAAGGCCCAAACTGCAAAACCAAACTGTAGTAATGGTTTGGTTTGGTTTTTTATTCGAACGATTCGGTTTCGGTTTTTAGTATTAATAAACCATTAGTAATGGTTTGGTTACGATTTTACCTAAAAACCGTGATGTACACCCCTAGTAGTAATATGTGGTCGAAACAAAGCTTTAGCTTAATTCCTCGAGTCTTTAGAATGTAATATTCCTTTTGAGGTAAAAGAAGATTTATAATTTGCTCTAGGTGGCAATTTTGATCCATTTACATATGAATGCTTTCGATTTAGATTAAATCTGTCTTTGATGGTTGAAATTAATGAAGCCCTAGCTAATTGATTTTCATTTCATAGAATTATTTGAATAGTATTGATTTTGTAGTTAGAAATGGATATGTGCTTCTGACTGTACTATAACCAATTCAAAGGATGATCTTCATTTTGAACCGGTTACTGAAATTATGCTTTCGGGTTCATTAGTTCATGGAGCCGGGCTTTAAAAAGTTGATATCTTTGTGTATTAGTTATGCATTATTACCTCTATCATGCAAAGGGGCTCTCTAGATTTGCATTTTTCAAGTGTCGGATAAAAACCTCTAGATATGCATGACCTGTTCAAGATTTTATTTTAGTTGGTTTTGTTGTTATCTCTATAAACACCATGCATGGTTTGCTGCTCTTATCTTCCAAACATGGATGTAGTTTACATAAGCGCGCTTTTTCTGATGCATCCGATAGCAACGCATGTCCTTCAATTGCGAATACTCTCGGTACTTAGATGTTTATTTTTATATTACTATGTCAATTTGATACGTGCCATCAATCCAGTGTACGTACTCCATGTCATGCATTTCATACTTGTTTGGTCGCTATATGTCAAACTTGTTGCTAAATCAGTCATCGTTACTAACACCTTTAAAAAAATTTTCATTACTTGATCATTGAGAATTGACCAAAATGCCCTTATGAACCATTTTTGCAACTTTGACAATGAACTCATTAAAAAAAACCTCCACCGCCACCATTTACTCAGCCACCACTACCAAAACCTCCTGAACTATTACATGTACGTGTTGTTCAAGCTCCATTACACCAACTTGGTACCTTTCAATTGTTAACCTCTCATGAACAAACCGGTCAGTTAATGCGACACAAGCGAGCCATAACAAATCGTTAGTGTTTTTTCGAGCCATAACAAATCGATCGTTAGTGTTTTTTCTCAAGTATATAAATAACTCAAACATCAAACAACCTGAAGGGTTCCCATATGATAACACTTTTTTCAGCTTCCTAAAACCCTTCACCGAGGCGGTTTTATTGGAGATTAATCTAGACTTATAATATATGTGTTATTATTATTAATTAGTCGGTTATGATAGTTAGGGTATATGTCGGTTAGATTTTGATAAGGTAGTTATCATGTATGTATTATATATATATACACGTACATGTATGTGTTGTAAAGAACACATCATGCAATCATGTAAATCACAATGTAATCACAATATTTCGGTGCATGATCAAGTTTTCTGTTCTTTGTTCTTCATATCATGATCATACTTACAAACATCATGAAATCATCATCTTCATGTTCTTCAATCTATACTTAGAATTAATCCGCAGCGTAAATCTATCCAACAGGTTTCCATACTCACTGTCTGACCCGTCTTCTTTCACTTCATCATCACTATTCAAATCACTTGCAGCAGCCAACGTGGAAACATCAAAATTGTTGGATCGATTTGCACAACGGATTAACACCAGTCAAAGAACATAGATTGATCATAAAGATTAACAATAAACTTTGATAACAACAACATAAAATATACATACATAATAAGACGGTTAATGTCGGTTACCATCTGTAGTTAAGATATCCAATATCAACTACCAAAACTACCCAATCATAACTAACTTATAAGACCTTGAACTTGTCAACAAACTACTTATCTATTTTGACCCATTAAGACACTTACACATGTATAACATAGTAATAATATAACTTAATAATGTTTGGTTTAAACTAACAATCTAATAAAAATCACAAGACAAATCAGCTTAATTACTAAAAAATAGGGTCATAAGTGGTTTAACCATAGTTTAAAAGATGTTTTAGTTAATTTGGTCACCACCACCAAAACTTGTGTAACAGTTTTCGTTGAAGATTTCTGATATGGTTACCAGCGATACCAGGAGGTGGTGATAACCGCATTTGGGCGATTGCAAGATTAAGAGCAAGATATATGCTCTCGTTGATTCCGAACGTTGTACGTTGTTTTAAAACCCGATGATCCCGATGATGACATTGAATGGAGAGGATGATACATGAAAGGAAAATTGAAGATGAGAGTTGATGATGATTAATATAATCTGGAGGGAGAGAGAGAGTGTGTGTTTTATTTTTATCAAAATTAAAATAAATATTAAGGATAATTTTATTATTTAAAAAAATTAATAGAAAAAGTTACACTGTTACTGGCGGGGACTTAAACGAAAATAGTTTTGGCGTCTAGAGAGCATTTATGCAAAAGTTCCTAAATATGTATTTTTTGATAAAACCATAGAAACCACATGACTATTTTGACAATTAAGTCTTATAATTACTATATCAACATTACTACTCAATCCTTGAAATACAACAAATGCAAAAGTGTCCCCCACATACCGCAACCGCTAGTTGTTCCCGTAAACGTTGGTGACGGCCACACACATAAGGACACGTTTCTTTTGTGCAAAGATTTGGAAAATAATCATAAACATATGATTCAAAACCAGAACCAGGAGCACCTATTAAACAATCAAAATAGTAGAAAACATTTAGTCTACAATATATTAATGTAAAAAATAATTAGTATGATATGTTTAAATCGAAGAATAAGAATTGAAGAAATGTGACATATATAATAAAAATAATATTACCAAAATGCTGACAGAACTCTTCTTCTCTTTGAGCAAAAACATAGGTAAGGAGAATGCCAAACATAAAAAAACATGTTATATTCTTCTCCATTGATAACTTTGAACTTGAATGTTCGAAAATCATGATTGCCTTACAAATGAAAATGCCCAACTAGTATTTAAATGGGATTTTCTTATGGTTATTATTAATAATATAAAGCATTTGTGATACAAAAACTTGGAGGATTTTCTTAATATAATAATAATAACCTTAATAATATTCCATTTCAATAAAATATATCATCCTTTTCCGGTCCATCTTACGGTGAATTCCAAATATTACGAGAATAAGATGCCATTCCCACCGGTTTTTCAAAAATATCTATTTAATTCAGAATATATATATTTTAGCATTTAAGTAAATTTAATGCAAGTAAATGTTGTATGAAACATAACAAACATACCGACCCTAGGCAGGGACGGTACGGCTACGGGTGTTCATTATTCGAATACCATTTGAATTATTCGAAATTCGATTCGAATCGAATTCGATTAAAGCCATTTGAAATCGACTTTTGATCATTCGAATTCGATTCGCATTCGATTCGAATAATTTTATCGAATGTGGATCGAATACGAATATGATTTTCTGTATTCGCATTTGATTCGCCTAATTCGAATAATAAATTTATATATTTTTTAATAGACACTTTTAATATATCTAATTAATTATCTATATATAAAAATGATTTAATGAGCTTGAAGTAAAGTTAAAAATACTCAAACCCAACCCATTAACCAATCTTAATTGTTGTTTCTGCATATGAACATGATTTGGTGATGTGGCATCTGTTTAATTGTTGTTTCTACATGTTTTAAACTTGTTTATAGTCTTTTTGTGTTTGATTATGCAATTTTAGATCTTTTGTTAACATGTTTTAGACTTGTTAATGTGCTAGTATTTTGCATATTGTTTGGGTGATGTTTTGTACATTGTTTGAGTGATGTTGTAGACTTATGTTATGTTGGTGCTACATTTGTATTGTTACTTGATGTGCTTGTTTATTTATATTTTTTTAAAGCGAATACATTCGAATCTATTCGAATTCGATTCGAATAACTTAATCGAATCGAATACATAGATTTTTATTCGAATGTGGATCGAATACGAATATAGTTTTTAAAAGTCCCAATTCGACCAATTCAATTCGTTTAATTCACCCAATTCGCATTCGATTCGAATGAACACCCCTAGGCATGGCCAACCGTTCAAGACACCATCTTGATGGTGTCGGTGGACACCATATAGAGGCAGATCTAGTTTGTTTGGGTTGGGTATATAGAAACATCAGTGAATCTTCTATGTTATCAGGTTATCTTTGACGTTCTTTTTGTAACTTGACCCTTCGAATTTTTATATTAAATACATTGTATAGTAAAATAGAGGACAACATCAGTAGAATGAATAAGTTTATGCTAAAGAAAAAGACATTGTGGAGTAAAAAAGAAGATAATATGGGGTTGACATTTGCACAAATGGTTGCATTCAAAATATCTCTTTTATTTTTTATCTTTTCCTTTTAAGGATTAAAACTTGTGATTGAGTTTAAACTTCTTTCGATAGGTCACCATTATAACTAGAGTAAATTGCAGTTTTGGTTCATGTGTTTTAATACTATTAACAGTTTTAGTTTTATCTTAACAACTTTGGTCCTTGTGTTTTTATTTTTAACAGAAATGGTCCCGAACACTAACTCTATACAATTTTCCGTTAAGTCTCTCACACGCGCCCCGCATCCGAGGGGTAAAAATGTCATTTATCGCCCTCTTCTATCTAGGCCATCATGTACGTTAACATTTTTATTCAATCACATGTCAAGAAGAGTAGGAGAAATGACATTTTTACTCCACATGTGAGGGAGACTTAATGGAAAATTGGATGGAGTTAGTGTTCGGGACCATTTCTGTTAGAAAACAAAAACACAAGAACCAAAATTGTTAAAGTAAGACTGAAACTGTTAATGATATTAAAACACATGGACTAAAATTGCAATTTACTCTTATAACTAATTGAATAGAAGGAATTAAGGAAATACTAATTGGTAATTAAGTAACTATATTATAATATGTAAAACAAATTTTTTTACCCGGTCCAAAAAGTCTTTGTTCCGTCACTGTAGGAGAACCCAATATGTTTTGAAATTTTAGTAAAAACTATAAAGAAAAAAAGTGGAGTGAACCCAAGGTTCTAACCAAATTGTCGAAGCGACAAAAAAAACTTTGTTAATTATCTAATATATCATTTATTTAAGAGTAAACTACAAATTACATTATTTATGTTTCTGGGTACCTGCAAGTTGGGTCATTTAGCTAAAATATTTACAAATTTTGAGTGATGATGACAAATTCAACGAGACTGGTAAAAAACTACAAACATAAGAACGTTATTTGTAGATACTTTAGCTAAAAGACACAACTTGCAGGTATCCAGAAACATAAAGAACATAATTAGTAGTTTACTCTTTATTTAACTAGTGTAATATATGGTTTCAAACATACTAAAGTAAATATATAACAAAGAAAAAGAATATGAAGGATATCAAAATGAACTAGTCTCAACGAAAGAAAAATCGATCATAACGTATCTGGGATTTGACATCCATAAAAATTACATCATCATATAGAGAAGAAGTTACTTTTAATAAAAAAACCAAAGTCTAGCTTGCTACTCATAGATGGCTAACTCTATCTACAAAAGATACATAAGTACCAACAACTGCAACAATTAACCCGCTTAACAAAACAAAACCAACAATCACCATCTCAACACCAATTCTCTTGTAAATCCCAGAGATCTTTAAGTAGCACGCACACGGCATCGTTATTGAAGTTGTGGCACTCAATAGTACGTGCGCCCACGAGTGACATCAGATACCCGAAAAAAGGAAGTGACAGGGCTACGTACAATTACCGTGCTTATCATCAAAGTTGTTCTAATTAAAAAGCTATGCATCCTTTTGTTGTAAGAAGACTGAAATCGTGCTTCAATTGCGTTCACGATTGGCGTTAGCATTAGTGCGTTCACTCTTGAACTTATGCTATTTGTTGGAAGGTTTAATGTAACCTGTGACTCTGCATTTGAACCAAACATAAGATAACCAATAACTCCCATCATTGAGTAAGTAACCGTACACAAGGCAAAACAAATGAACAACACCTACAACATAGTACAACAACAAAATATTTTAGTAAGAATTGAGGCAAACTAATATCTAAGCATATAATGAATAACGCGATATGATGATGAAACCAACCTTAGAGAATTGATGTTGGTTTCGCATGGAAGAATATAGTGTTGGGAAAACTGGATGTGCACAGTAGCAGAATGCATATAAGCTAATAGCTGAAGGCATTCCGTTCCAATTTACGAGTTTACCTTTCTCTTGAAAACCAATATCATCAACGGCACCAGCCCAGAAGACCGAGGCTAAGATGATCAAGGATGCTAGAACACCGCTGGCTGATATATAGGAAAGAATGTTCATGTTGTCTAACCAACTTGTGGGGAGTATAATGAGTGCTACAAGAACAATAAATCCGCTTTTTGCGCCAATATGAAAGCCATAAACATCAAAAACCATGTCTGGAAATAAGTTGCTTAAATTATCACCTTCTAGGATCAGGAAACCAGTTGCTACTAAGTAAAGCTCTAAGTCCATAGTTATTGATACTATAACGTTCCCAGTTTTTCCAAATGCGCGATCTCCAATATCGGGGTAACTTGTTATTGTTGGATCACTATCCATGCATCTTTTGATCAACAATCCTGTGTAGAAGGTTGAGCTTGCAATTACAAAAAGTAGTATTAAGCTCAACCATCCTCCTGATGCAATGGCGTATGGAATTGATACTATTCCAACTCCTAAAACCACCATAAATAAATAAAAAGATAACTTTAAGTTGAGACTATATATTGAAAATGTGCCATTAAAAAGTTCATATGTGATTGAAGTACACGTACAATAACTAAGAAAATAACCTGAGAGTGCATTGAGACCATTGAAACAAGTGCTTGTGAAAGAAGCACCACTTATGTTGGCGTATTGCTCTTGTTTTGAGTTAATCACAACCACATGATCTGCATTGGCATGCAGGAATGGTATTGCAACAGAGTAATTTTCATGCTTTTTGCCCTCCATTATGATTGAAAGAAAAGAAAGAAAATCTAAAATGGTTTATTTAAATGTGGTATGATAATTCTCTATGCTATCATTCTTATATAACTTTTTGTTGTGGGCCATTCATTAGGCATTTGCAACCACTTCTTCGATTTCTATTTCAATTTCAACTTCCATTCTATTTATGTAGAGGCGGTTTGACAATGATGTTAATTAAGAGGTTTGAATGGTTAATATGTCTAAATTGTTAAGTGCTGAATGATTAAATGTTTATTGATTAAGATGTTCTGTTTATTTGGACATTTGAATGAGATTTCTAAATAAATTGTGTCATTCATTTGTCCCACATTGGAGTGGAGACAAATACATTTAAGTTTATATATCCAAGCATTCAGTGTTTGTTAAGTTCTTTTGTCATGCATGAATGTAGCTTTTGGTTCGAATCACGTGGAGACACAAATATATGTTTTACTCGATCTACTACTTATCCGCGCGCAAAGATGGGTGCAATTTGGGTTCGAATTCCTTGTGACGCCGACACGAATGTAGCTTTGAAAACTCAGGGTTGTTTAATCTTAATATTTCGTTTTTTTATACAACAGCTTCGTTTGTTCGTCCCTTCCTCGTCGCTAACCCCCTTTCAGACCTCATTCAGACACACACCCAAGTCTGATTCGGTCAGAGGGAGCACCTCTGATTCGGTCACTCATGCCCACAAACAAATGCTCTGAACGAGAACTAATCTTTAAATCGCTCAGATTCAAAGGCTAACAAGACCTTAACAAACAGCTCTTAAGACTGTTATTTATAAAGACTACTCTATATTTAGTGGTCCAAGTTACTCTTATCTTTTCATAAATGCATACATCAATAAATAACCAATGTTTTTTACGTGTTTCAATAGTTCACTTAAAGATTTTTTTTGTCTCTAGATCATTCTAATTACATCTAAAGTTCCAACCTTGTAATTTTCTTTTATAAAGAATTTTTTAAATAAGAGTTATATGAAACATGTATCCGAGTTACTATTTAATGATTAATTTTGTTCAATGAGTATAAATTACAAGGTAATAATAAAGAAAAATGCACAAAACAATAAACAAATTTTAGATTCAGCATTTAGGGCGTTTGTTTCTTAAAAAAAAGTCTCTGTATGGTTCAGTTAAGTGCTGAATAGAACCGAATGGAGCATTTACCAACTTTACTCTCATCTGCATTTCTACCTCAACATACCTCTCATTGATAGAGTCTCTTAATGGTTCAGACCTCTTAACCATTCAATACTTAATGATTCAGATTTTATCAAACAGCCCCTTAATCTTGTTATATCTGGGATGTCTTCATCAAGATTTGCCGCGTTAAAATATTTGATCAAGATTTGCACGTTTAAAATATTATATGTATGAAACATATGTGATAGTCTACTATGTATAGGTTGGACCCACCGGCTTGTCGGTGCTACTTTTGTATGTAATTGTTTGTATTGTAATTGTATTAGTTCTAGCGAACCTACGGGCGAATCTATAGATTCGCCCGCAGGCCAACATGTCTTTTGGTTTAGGTATCGACTGGGCGAACCTATGTGCCCAGCGAACCTGTGTTGGTTCGCTGGATAGATTCGCTAGAGCGAATCTATCAGCGAACCTAACATCACTATATATTGTAACCTTATCTACAACTTTATACAACTTTTGCACATCTTTTACTAAAGCGATTTCTTACTGATTTGTGTTGTGTAATCGTTCCATTGAGGTGCTAGGAGCTTATTATACTTATCATTGTAGCTTATTAACCTCGATTGTGTGTTAGATCTTGTTATTGGGTTATTTGGACTTTTACTCTTTGTTCTTCAAGTATTTGACATATTTGGGTTAAACAAGTCAACAAAGCACTGAAATCACGATCATTATGGACCAACAATATGGTATCAGAGCATTAGTGCTCTTGATTGTTTGATTCAAGTGATTTTTGTGTTGATTTTTGAAGTTTTTGGGTCAAAACTCTTTCGATTCTGTTTGAAGCTTGTTTGTTGTGTTTTGGAGTCGTATTTTGCTCTGGTTTTGTGTTATTTGGACGTAGAAAGCTTTTAAAACAAACCTGAAGGCAAATGGTCGAGTTTTGAGGGTTTTCGAGCTGTTTCTGTACTTTTTCAGAGTGGTTGAGCTACCAGCGAAACTGTGTGTTCAACCAGCGAATCTGCAGTTCTTCCAGCGAATCTAAATTCAAAATTTTGTCCTGTTGGGTTGTGTTGTGGCCAGCGAATCTAGCATATCATCGAACGAAAGTTCATCTATTTGACTGACTGTGCAAGCGAAACTGCTGCCAAAATCAGGCCAGCGAATCTGTGCTTGCTCGTCAGCGAATCTGTTTGACTGTCTAGCGAATCTGTCACTAGCGAATCTACCAGCGAATCTACTGTGTTCTTCTAGCGAAACTAGCCAGCGAATCTGTCATTTTTCAGCGAATCTGTTGTATGTTCAAAGTTATGACTTCTTCAACACTTAATATGAATGATCTAGACAGCGTTCAACCTAACAGGCCACCGAGGCTTGTTAGTGGTGAAAACTTTGAAGATTGGAAAAGATGCTTGAAAGCGTTCTTCTACTACACGGACTACAACCAATGGGAATCTATAGTGAATGGTCCGCATGTGCCTACAACTGTTGAAGGAACTGTCACTTCAATAAACACAGATCCAACTACTTTTACTGAAACTGATATCAAGTTACTGGATCGTGACAAGAAAGCATTAGGGGCACTGATACTTTGCTTACACCAAGACATCTTCAACCGCTTTGCAGAACACACAACTGCAAAAAGTCTGTATGATGCATTGTGTGAATTTTATGATGGGAATGAGGACCTGAAACTGGATAGAAAAGCTCAGGCTGAAAAGGAATTCAACTCTTTTGTGGGATACTCACAAGAGAACTTGACTGATATTACAAATAGATTCCTGTCTGTGTCAAGCAATTTGAAGAAATATGATGAAAAGCTGGGCAATCACGAACAAGTTGCAAAATTGTTAGATTCACTTCCTCCCCAATGGAGCCTTCAAATCAAGCTACTGAAACAAGAGAGGAATTTCCCTGATTACAAACTGATGGACGTCATCAACAAGCTGAAGTCTTTCGACCTTGATGTCAAAAGAAGAGAGTATAATCAGTCAATGATGGTTCCAAACATTCCCTCTCAAAATGCTGCACTTATCTCATCCGCTGCAAACTCTTATGTTTACAGTGCAGCACCTAGAGGATCTTCAGGTCATGTGTCTGCTAAGTCTGCTGGTGCTTCTTCAAATGCTGGTTCAAGCTCAAGTGCATCCGTCGCCACACAGATTCCGTCAGATACTATGGCCTTATTTGGAATGTTTGTTCACAGTTATGAAGCTCTTGTTGCAGGTGAGTTGAAAGGAAAGGGTATGACAGTTGAAGACATGTATCAGGTGGACCCTGATGATCTGGAGGAAACAGATATTCAATGGCAGATGGCTATGCTCACTCTTCGTGCCAGACGATTCATGGAAAGGACTGGTAGAAGAAACTTTGGAAATCAAGGACAGAATGCTAAGTTGGGATATGACAAGGGTAAGTTACGATGCTATAACTGCAAGCAACTGGGCCACTTCAAGAGAGAATGCCCATTACCAATCGTTACTGAGCCAGTTAACTCTGCAACTCCAAGACCTGCTCCAATTCAAGAAAAGGTTGAAGAAGCTAAGTCAAAGAATGAAACTGCACTGCTTACCAACTTTGACTGGAGCGCTGAAATTGAAGAAACCAAGGAGGAGATCAACCATGCCCTTATTGCTGAAATTACTGAGTTTGATGACAATGATATAAATCTCTTTGACCCCTTCAAAGAGTTTTATGGAAAAAAAGAGGAGGAGAAGGTGGAAAATGTTGACAAAGTTCAATCAGATGTTATTGCTCAAGGACATCTGAATCATTCTGGGTTAGTTTGTGAAGCCACTGTTAATGAAGTGAAGCATGAGGAAGAGTCAAAGGCTAGCTTGG
Organism: Tagetes erecta; assembly: GCA_030867185.1. Taxonomy (NCBI): domain Eukaryota; kingdom Viridiplantae; phylum Streptophyta; class Magnoliopsida; order Asterales; family Asteraceae; genus Tagetes; species Tagetes erecta. The sequence continues at coordinate 94,595,586 of CM061487.1, read as the reverse complement.
AAGAAATGATTGAAAAAGCAAGGCTGGATGCAGTTGATGAATTCAAAAGAAGCACTCCCTACTGTCAATGTGATCGTGCTCTGGCCGCTGAAAAACTGGTAATCGGTCTTCCTTATGATGTTATAGAAGATATGTGTTCATCTGCTTGCAAAATTCGTTTAATTGGCATATACAAAGCAAATAAATTGTTAATGTCAAACGAAAATGAATTAAAAAGAACCATCAAAGAGCTTAAATTAAGTGAATCAAAATATTTTGTTAAGTTAAGAGAAGCTTTAAAAGAAAATGAACACTTAAAAAGGACTCTTTTAGAAAAGAACTGTGAGATTAATTACTTGACTGAGCAAGTTACACTTGCTGAGTTTGAAGCAAGAAAACTCAAAAACAAATTGCAGCAGTGGACCATATCTGGAATGAAAAGGGAGGAACTTTGCAAGAATCAAAGGGGGGCAAGGGTCAAGACAGGTTTGGGTTTTAACAAAAATGAAACATATGCATATCCCCCACCCAGTACTTTCTGTTATTCTCCTACACCTATTCCTCATCCCTCAAATGAGTTAATTCAAGAGATTATGCAGAAAGATACTGACAGTTCCATTGCAGGTTTAAGTGAAGTAAACCTTAAGGAAGTTAGAGAGGAGTACGCATATGGTGCGAGTGTTGGGCTCGGGTGTTCTGGCAGTAGTGATTGCAGTAGTTCTGATTCCAAGAAGTCTTTTGAAGACATTTGTTTAGATAATCCTGTTTGTAGTAATGTGACATATTCAGACAATTCCATGTTTAATAGTAATTTAGGGTGTTCTACTTCAAGCCCTAATGTGTTTAATGATGTTGTTTTGACTGAAAATGTGTGTGTGAATGACAAAGACAAACTTTCAGGTCAAGTCTCTGAAAGTCAAACTAAAACAAACTGTTTTCAAAAGTTCTTCACTCACCAAATTCCATCTTTCACACCTGTGAGAATTTCAAAACCAAAAGAGAAGGAATCATCTTTTTCATACATTCTTAAACCAAAACCTGAATCTGATACAGGTAAAGTCACAACAAGTAAGTTAAAAGAACTCTATGACACTTACAGTGACTGTGACTCACAACTGTCTGAATGTGATGAAGAAATTGTAGTAGATAAAATTCCTGTCAACAGAATTCCCAAAACCGATTTGAAGTCTCACTGTTTTAAATGTGGAAATACTGGTCACACTGTCAAGCAATGCCCTAAATTAATCCAAAAGAGCACAAAGCAAAAATCTTTGGGAAAAAGATTAAACACTTTTGTAAATAATTTCTTTTGTAGTACTTCATCAACTTCACCACCCAGGTACACAAAGACTTGGGTGCCTATTGCAAAGGTCTAACTTTTCTTTTCTTTTAATAAATGTCAGGAACATTCAAATGCCGTTGTAAATAGTCATTGGCATATTGACAGCGGATGTTCCAGACATATGACAGGATTGAAGGATCTTCTTACTAACTATAGGATCATAAATGGAGGCTATGTTGCTTTTGCGGGAGATAAGAAAGGCGGGAAGATGATAGGTCAAGGAGAAGTCTCAAATGGCTCACTTACTTTGGAAGATGTCAACTATGTTCCTGAACTGGCATTCAACCTTCTAAGTGTATCACAAATCTGTGATAAGAATATTCCTGTGCTGTTCCTTCAAAACGAATGCCTGTTCTTGAAGCCAGAGTTCACTATTCCTGAAGATATGGTGATCATGCGAGCTCCGAGGCGAAATGATACCTATATGCTGAATATGGGATCACATGAATCAAATTCCACTGTGACATGTCTCCTGTCTAAAGCATCATCCTTTGAATCATTTTTGTGGCATAAACGTTTAGGACACATCAATTTTAAAATTCTGAATAAATTGGTTAAGAACAATTTGGTTAGGGGTTTACCACAAAAGGATTTTTCTGTGGTCGAGAAATGCATGGCTTGTGCTAGAGGAAAACAGCACAAAAAGCCACATAAACTCAAAATTACAAATACTATCTCAGAACCCCTCGAATTGTTACATACTGATTTATTCGGACCAATAAGTGTCAAATCAATTGCTAAAAAGTCTTATTGCTTGGTTGTCACAGATGATTACTCTAGGTACACCTGGGTGAGATTCATGGCAAACAAGAGTGAGACAGCAGAAGAATTGATGAAGCTGATACCTCTAATAGAGGTTCTTGGAAAGAAGAAGGTTCAAGCCATCAGAAGCGATAACGGAACTGAATTCAGAAACCACATCTTCAACTCCTTCTGTGAACAACGGGGTATTCTCAGACAGTTTAGCGCTGCCCGAACACCACAACAAAATGGTGTTGCTGAAAGAAAGAACCGAACTCTTGTTGAGGCCGCTAGAACTATGCTGATCGAGTCAAAACTTCCAATTATTTTCTGGGCTGAAGCGGTTAATTGTGCAGCTTATGTTCTTAACAGGGTACTGATAGTCAAAGAAAAGATGAAGACTTCATATCAACTGTTTCGAGGGATTAAGCCGCTGATTGACTTTCTACGCCCCTTTGGATGTTCTTGCACTCTTCTGAATACTCAAGACCAGAAGACGAAGTTTGGGGCTGTCTCTGATGAATGCTTCTTTGTGGGATACTCTAACACGCAAAAGGCGTATCGCGTTTACAACAAGCGAACGCGGATCGTGCAAGAGTCCTACTATGTTGATTGGCAAGAATCAAACACTACCAGTATCGGTAGTGAACCAGCTTGGTTTTATGATGCCACCACCATTTTCAAATCATTTAATCTTCCTGACTCTGACGATGACGACATCATTCCACACTCATCGGTTTCTATTTTCAATCATACACCTATACCATCACAATCACAACCTTCCACATCAGCTACACAACTACCTCCCACATCATTTGACATCCCATCACCTCCACCAAATATTCCATCACCACAAACTGTTCAAACTTCCACAACAGATATTCCATCCACATCCAACACCATTCCATCACCTACACCTACACCTCCACAACCATCAAATCAACCACCCACAACCGATCAAAATCCTTTACTACTCAACACCGACTTCAAAACCCTGAAAAACCACCCTCACGATTATATCATTGGATCTATTACCGATGGTGTGCGGACCCGGAGTCAGAGCGGCTTGATAAATGAATGTCTTTATGCTGCCTTTCTGTCACAAGTCGTTCCAAAGAATTACAAACAGGCACTTGAAGATCCGAGTTGGGTGGATGCCATGCAGATGGAACTGCAACAATTCAGGAAGCTCAAAGTTTGGGAACTAGTTGATCTTCCTCCTAACAAGTGTCCAATCGGCACTAAATGGGTTTTTCGGAACAAGCCAGATGATCGTGGTGTGGTAATTAGAAATAAAGCGAGACTGGTTGTTCAGGGATTTGCTCAGGAGGAGGGAATTGACTATACCGAAGTTTTTGCTCCAGTCGCTCGCCTGGAAGCCATCAGAATCTTTCTTGCACATGCCGCGAACAAAAACTTTAAGGTTTATCAGATGGATGTGAAATGTGCATTTCTATACGGAGACATCGATGAGGAGATCTACGTGTGCCAACCACCAGGCTTCGAGGATCCTGATTTCCCGTCAAAGGTTTACAAGCTTGACAAATCGTTGTATGGGTTGCATCAAGCTCCAAGGATCTGGTATGAAACGCTGACGCAGTATCTCCTCAGTAAAGGTTTCTCACGTGGGGCTATAGATATGACATTATTCAAGAAGGAGGTGGATGGCGAGCTGCTGATCGTTCAAGTGTACGTTGATGATATCATTTTTGGTTCGACTAATGAAGGGTTGTGTAGAGAATTTGAAAAGGTGATGATGGATCGTTTTGAGATGACAATAATGGGGGAGATGTGTTTCTTCTTGGGGCTGCAAGTGGAGCAAAAGCCTGATGGAATTTTAATCCACCAAGAGAAATACATCAAAGAAATCCTCACGAAGTTTGGCATGGATGACTCTTCTCCAGAATTGATTCCTTTTACTGCTCAAACATGCCTTACTTCCGATGATAATGGGAATCCTGTGGATGCTCATCGGTACCGCTCGATGATCGGATCTCTCATGTATCTGACTGCAAGTCGTCCGGATATTACATTTGCCGTGTGTTACTGTGCTCGCTTCCAAGCAAATCCAAAAGAATCGCATGAAAAAGCTGTTAAACGAATTTTTCGTTACCTTAAGGGTTCCTCTCGTTTGGGACTTTGGTACCCAAAAGGTGGGAACTTTGATTTACATGCCTTTTCTGATAGTGATCATGCTGGTTGCAGGATCAACAGGAAATCAGTCACCGGTGGATGTCAATACCTTGGAGAATGTCTTGTTTCGTGGCAAAGCAAGAAGCAAACAACAGTCTCTCTGTCCACAGGAGAAGCAGAATACATTGCTGCTTCAAGTTGCTGCTGCCAAGTGCTGTGGATTCAACATCAGATGATGGATTATGGCATCAACTTTCTTCACACGCCACTCTTTTGTGACAATGAAGCTGCAGTTGGAATCGCCAAGAATCCTATTCATCACACACGAACCAAGCACATTGAAACGAGAATTCATGCTATCAGGGATGCACAGGAAAAGGGGTTTATTGATATTATTCCTATCGAAACTAGAAAGCAAAAAGCGGATCTTTTCACGAAAACCTTTGACAAACCACGTTTTTATGAATTGATCTCCATGCTTGGACTTATATCTTTTTGAAAACCTTTTTCTGTGAGAATCCTTTTGTAAATATGTAAATAATCTGTTCTTCGTAAATAATCGGGTCTTTATCTTCTTTGAAAAATCCGTGGGTCACTCGATTCTTTGCTCCGTTTCTTTATTTTATTTCATCTTCTTTTCTTTGTCTTTTAAATTCTGTATATATATATATTTAGAAAATCTGAAAAACAAAAATTTCTTAATTAGTCGGCTATTATATAGAAATTTTGGGGGAGATATATAAAAGATAAACTATTTATAGTTTTTCAAATTTTGCTATTTCAGGATCTCCGTTTTGATTGATGTTGAAAAGTCGTTGAAGGAGGTCAGAAGCATTGCGTTTGGGATATGTCAGATAGGCTCAGCCCGAAAACGAAGTAAACTAGTGATTATGCAGCCAAACATAACGCTCAAGATCTCGACAGCAAGGATTATCCCCTTGACGTGATTGGATTGCACAAAGATAATGGTTCTGTCAAAAATGGGTTGAGAGTGTCAAATCTTTGTCTTGATTTCCCTAAAAAATCCCAAATCACCCTCACCCTATCCCCGAATCGAGTTTCTAGTATGCAAAACAAATAAAAATAAAAAGCTGCTAGGGATGCTCTTCGGAAAAGCCTCTGAGTGAGTTACTCGTTAACTCCTCAGAACGTTTTGAGTCAAGTGCTTAACTCCTCTGCTATACGAAAGTATTGACCTGGAGTTGGTGGATCTTCTCTGCTATACGAAAGTATTGACCTGAAGATTCACCGAGCATGCTCAAATGTTTATCTCCTCTGTTATACGTCAGTATAGACCTGGAGCTCTAGACTATTTGAGTTTCCCAAATAATAAGTCGCATTGTATTCAAAATGAATCAATTGCTGACAAAGCTTCACTCACAAAAGAAAAGATGCAAAATTGCACATGTGTCAAAAGACAACATTCAAAAGTTGTTCTATGAAACTCAAGCAGAGTAAATCGTATTGCTCAGATATACCCTGATGACAGAACTTGTTCTTTTTACCTAGACGTTTGTGGGGACCGAGTTGTCTGAGTTTCTTCAATCAAACCCAAAACATGATAAAAGAAGCTGCTGATCTCTTGTTGAAAGGACTAAGGCATGGGTTTAAATGGACAAACATATCTGCAATCCCGCCAATCGATGATTCTCCGGATTCTACTCAAAACATCATGATGAATATATATCCTTTCTAGCGTTTAAAACCGACTCCTGTTATTCTTATTTTAATTTTATTTTATTTTATTTCATTTTATTTCTTTTTACTTCTTTAATTTTTAGGATTATATATGTTTATATGTTTATGTGTGTTTATGTTTATTTTTGGAGCGTTGATGTCGTGGGACGTTTTCACGGTTTTTTACAAAGTTTTTAAAATTTCAGAAAATCCAAAAATATTTTTTTGTCTAGCGAACCTATGGCGAACCTACAGATTCGCTGGGTCTCTAAAGTTCGCCCGGAACCTTTTTGTTTCGCTGACATGAAACATCGTTGTTTATGTGTCAGCGAACCTGCTGGCGAACCAGTTGTGTGCCTTGTCTTTTGGTCTTCCAGCGAACCTAAAGTTCGCTGGACTGACTGCTAGCGAACCTATGTCTGTTTATATACTAGTGACAGCGAATTTTTCTCACTTATTCGCTTACCCACTGTACTGTAGCAGACGCTTTTTAAAATTTTCACCACCAACGTTCGATTCCTGCTTTTTCCGGCCTTTTTCATACATTAAACACCATTTAAGCGTTCGGTATGTGTTCGATTTCATCTTAATCAATGTTTTGACTCCTTAATCGCATCATAAACCTGCTTAAATCTGTTATTGTGTGATTGTGTGTCAATCCAAGACTGTTTTGATGTTAAATGTTAGGGACTTTCTTCTTAGTAGCCTCGTTTACTGTTTATTTTGATCTGTTGTTGCTTTATTTGCTTGTTAATGGTTGTTTGATTGAGATTCTGGCCGTTTTTTTGAAAAACTAGGGTTTCCAGCGAACCTAAGTGTTCGTCTGGCGAATCTGAACGAAAGTTCAAGACTTCGAGCGAACCTATGTCGTTATGCTGCCCGCGCAACAACATAGATTCGCCCGACTGTTTCTAGCGAACCTATACATTCGCTCGACAACAATGACTGATTTTTTCATGTCAGCGAATCTATAGGTTCTTGTGCCAAAATCTCAGGTTCGCTATACCAGCGAACCTAAAATCCAGCGAATCTATTTTCTGTTTTTCAAATCTTCATTTCTGATCAATCTCCGTTTATTTTTCAGGCAAAATGTCGACATTATTCTTCGAGAAGAAGCACAACATGTGTGCTTTACTCGACGAAAATTTTGAGAAGGCCGTGAGCTATAGAGATGCAATCAAATGGCTGAAATCGTCTCATATACATTATGCCATCTCTCACTCACCAACTATATATGAGACGTACGTTCGGGATTTTTGGGGAACCGCTGTTATGAACGTGTCGGTACAACCGTCACGTATTTGTGCCAAAGTCGGTGGGTATAACCTGGAGTTCACAGAGGCTGATCTAGCCAGGATCCTTAGACTGGAAGAGGATGTAGGAGAGGAAGTATGTATGACCGCAGAGGAAGTGTACGGGGCACTTCGGACTGCCGGGTATGAGGGGCCGATGCCCGGCGAAAAGAAGATGGAGTTTGTCAAGTCGTACCTGATCCAGGAATGGAGGTATATAGCACATGTGTTTATTATGTGCCTGGATCACAGAAAGGGTGGTACGGACGGGCTGAACCTTGACTGGGCAAGGGCTATGGTGCTATTCTGCCGGGGGCAGAAAGCAAACCTTGCAAAACTCATCTACAATTATATGCTAGAGAACATCCATGCTTCCAAAGGGGCAAAATGGCTGATGTATCCAAGATTCATTCAGATGGTGCTGAATGACAAATTGCCCGATCTGCCGATAGTTGGAGCTGAGTTGAAAATCTGGGATATGCACTCCAGAATCTTCAAAGATTGTAAATCGGTTAGGTCAGACTGTGTGGGCAGGACTGCGTATTTGTGGGAGAATATGTATCCGGCGGATAGGTGGGTGTATATTCAGAGGTTAACTGAGACTGAAAGGAAACGGGGCGGTGAAAACATTGAGGAGGTTGAGAAGAAGATTCGAAAGAGAAAGGCGTATGCAAAAGATAAGGATTATTCATTTGATAGAGAGGTGGATGAGATCCAGGCCGAGATTGATGCTGGGAGAGAACTGAGGACAAAGAAGAGGGCTGATACACATGCTGAGGGGTCAAAGAAGGCAAAGCATGATGTCGGGGGTACATCTGCTGGGTCTGGGAATGAATGGAAGGATGTTGTTGAGAAACTGGAAGCTGATTTGGCTGAGCTGAAAAGTAAACATGAAGAGTTGGAGAAACAGGATGCAGAAAAATCAACGGTCATATACGAGATGGGTCGTATGATGAAGGACCAGCAGTGTTTGTTGGTCAGGGTCTTCAAAGAGTTAAACGAATTGAAGGTGAATGCTGGGACTGAACCAGCGATGTCTGAAGCGGAACTGAACTCCTTAACGGATATTACAAGATATCCGTTAATGGATGTTGACTTTGGAGACAAGAGTAAGGGAAAAACTGTGGTTGAAGAGTTCGATGAGGATATGGGGATTGACATGGACGTATTTGAAGGAGAGGAAGTGGTAGGTGGATCTGGGGTGGATTATACACTGATTGATGAACCTGATACTGATATTAATGCTGACAGCGAGGAAGATTTGGATGAGGAGCCTGAGATATACAAAGTGGAGGAAAAGGGGATGAGCTACCAGTTTGAACACGCTGAGCTTGATAAATCCGAGTGGTTCAGGAAAGAGGAAGCTGTGGTGCCTGAGGTACCAATATTTCAACATCTGGACGAACCCACCACCAAACAGCAAGACAGACAGATCATTGCATGGAAATACAACTGTTTGGTGGAAGCTTATATGATCAAAAGGAGGGGTGGTGACATTACATATGTGAAGAACCGAAAGCACTTCGCCACCTTTCCTCGATGGGACTTGAGGAGACTGGCTGAGCTACCTCTACTAGGGAAAGAGGATAGCGGCAGGGCTTGTGCATTTGAAGCCGCTATTCAAGAAGCTGCTAAGTCGGATTTTGTAGAGTTTGGTTATCAAAAGCCAAAGAGGATGAGACAGAAGAAGGACAAACACTGGGTGTCATGGAAAGGGAAGATTGTGTTGAAGATTGCTGCACCTAAAGTGATGACCAGGGTCAGGGTCCCAGATACACAGCCGCCCAGATTGCAGGATTTCAGCAAGTGGTTTTATGACAATAGCACTGGGGAGGCTATTATCAGACTTCAAGGTGAAGACCGTCCTGAAATTAGATTGTTTGATCCGATGGAGGTCTTCTCCTTCTGCGATGAAGATCTGAAGGTGCTTTGTGAGAACAGAATCAAGCACGGGGCTGGAGATGACACTGCTGCCGAAGCAAACTTGTTTGTGAAGGTTGCTAATAAAGCCCGAGGGATTCGTGCAGAACTGAAGGCAGTGAATGAGAGGTTGAGAAGGTCAGATGATCTGCAACTGGAAATGGACGATCTAACTCGACAGCTAGATCGATCAATTGAGCAGAGGTTTGAGAAACCTGTTGAAGTTGTAGACTTGGAAGTTGAAAGCGAGGAGCCAACAGCTGATATTCAGGCGGAAACGACAGTTCATCCTGAGCCTGATACAGAGGTCGCAGAAACAGAGTTTGTGGATTCTATGTTAAATCTGAGTGAAGATGAGGCCGGAATTGAAGACTATACAAATCCAAAGGCCGGGATCAAAGAACGGGCAGGAGCTTTTATTGAACAACTTTGAAGCCAACAAGACAGGAGCTAATCTGAAGACTTCCCCAGGTGAGGTCCAACCTAGGGGGAGTATTGATAGTCTACTATGTATAGGTTGGACCCACCGGCTTGTCGGTGCTACTTTTGTATGTAATTGTTTGTATTGTAATTGTATTAGTTCTAGCGAACCTACGGGCGAATCTATAGATTCGCCCGCAGGCCAACATGTCTTTTGGTTTAGGTATCGACTGGGCGAACCTATGTGCCCAGCGAACCTGTGTTGGTTCGCTGGATAGATTCGCTAGAGCGAATCTATCAGCGAACCTAACATCACTATATATTGTAACCTTATCTACAACTTTATACAACTTTTGCACATCTTTTACTAAAGCGATTTCTTACTGATTTGTGTTGTGTAATCGTTCCATTGAGGTGCTAGGAGCTTATTATACTTATCATTGTAGCTTATTAACCTCGATTGTGTGTTAGATCTTGTTATTGGGTTATTTGGACTTTTACTCTTTGTTCTTCAAGTATTTGACATATTTGGGTTAAACAAGTCAACAAAGCACTGAAATCACGATCATTATGGACCAACAATATGAATCAAACAAAACAAGAATATGCTAGACAACAAACTATGATGGTCACAATTAAACGAACACGTAACAGTTTCAAAACACACACATATTTGTGTCTGATTTTATATTATACTAGTTTACTTTAACACTGTTTATACGTAATAAAACCAGAGCAGGTGAGGTCCTAAGGAATTTTGGTTTCATGTGCGGACTATTAAAAATATGTCTCTTGTTGTGTCTTGACATGGTTCGAAGGCAGTACTTTTGGAGAAAAATTTTGTTTTCGAAATTTATTCTTTAAAGAGTTAAGTGCAATTTGCACCCCTATGCTTTACATTCAAAGTCACTTTGCATCTCCGTCTGAAAACTTAGACCGTTTGTACCCCTGTGGTTTTTAAAGCGGATCATTTGCACTCCTCCCTAACTTTGTCCGTTAGTTGAGTATTAATTGAAAGGGGTAAAAACGACTTTTAAGCATCTAAAAACTTATTATATTAATTTACATCCCTAGGATTTCTATATTCTTAGACATGGGCACATGGCTAAGTTCATCTACACAACATCACAAAAAACTGAAAAATGGAGTTTTAAACTGGGTTGAAGGTTTTGCCCTAAAATTGATTAGGGAGTTTAAAAATGGGTTAAAAATGAGTTTTAAATAGTTTAAAGAGGGGTAAAATAGTATTTTAACCATTATTTGGATGGTCAACTAACGATCAAAGTTAGGGAGAGGTGAAAATGACTCGCTTTAAAAACCATAGGGGTGCAAACGGTCTAATTTTTCAGATAGGTATGTAAAGTGACTTTGAATGTAAACCACAGAGATGCAAATTACACTTAACTCTTTTTTAGAAAATAAATTTTTATAAATAAAATGACTTATACTCTTTTAGGCTTTCGCATTTTTAATATACACTCAAACGTTATTGAATATTTTTATATCTTTTACTAATATAATTAAGTTTTTTTAATTTTGGTGTCCATTTCAAATCTATATCACATGATTTCCTCTGACCTAAGACTTTTAGTCTTTTGGTGGACTTTTAATTTTGGTGCCCATTTAAAATTTACAGTTGAAAACAAAAGTTACCACATTGTTTCTATGATAACGTTGTCAATTTGACTTTTTTTTCCTAAGAAACGCTAACGACTTTATTTCTTTTAAAGTATCATGATCCGATATATGAATGATGTTAAAGCTTCACTGTTTTCCTTATGCTTCAAAGCGAGTAAAAAACATTAGTATATTTTCAACTATTTTAAAAATGTCTAAAATATCTAGGAAATAGGATTTAACCCGAGGCGACAAGCTAAACACTAAACAGTGACAACAGGGGCGGACATATAAAGTGTTGAGCCGTAGCCCGGGCTACGGCTCAACTTTTCGCGCGTAACGTAAAATTTAATGTTTTTTTTCCCGTTTTATGTTTAGTATACACCTGAATACTTAAAAGGATACCCCTGAACATTCAAAACATATTTTTAATGACATTTTTTAAAAGAAAGTGTTACGAAAATGATGATATTAGTTAAAATGGTCTAAATATTGTTAGTAGTTTTCAAAAAAATATTGATAAAAACTTTGGATATTACTAATGATATGTAGGAAAATTATATTTTGTATGAGTGTATGAAAAAAAAACTTTTTGTACGAGTGTACGCAAAAAATTGTACAAGTGCAAGGCAAATTTTTTTTCGAAGGATACCCCTGAGATACTGGGCTGGCTCCGCCACTGAGTGACAAGTAATAACGTGCTTGAAACTTTATATATAAAATGAAGACCTTAATTTACATAAAATCCCCCGTAAAAATCATATGAAAAAGTAGAGGGAATTGAAACATATTGTAAGTTTTTTGAAGGGCCATAATGTAACATTTAAAATGGTACATGTCTACGGCTTCAACGAATTGTACATAAGTTCTTGAATGTCTATATTACGCTATCACGCGCAACTATTGAGACCAATAAACAATTTGTTGCTATCGTAGATTTCAATGTATAAATGACAACTTTCAGTTTTTATTGTTAGACATGATATAAACACATATATTAAGCGTGTACTCATAACGATTTTTATCATCTCTATTATAATATGAAGCAAAATGTTTTTTTTGTCACTTGTCATCTTTTAATGCGTTTAACATATGTTAATATTTGATAAAGTTAAAATACGTATTTATATCTATATTATATTATAATAAAACTAATTACATTTTAATCCCATGATATTTATAATAATCTTGAAAATTTTAAGAGTGTTTAGATTTTCAACCGTCAAATTAAATTTTCTAATTATCCTCTTTATCGAAAATACAATTGAAATAAATAGTAGTACAGCATAGTACTACTGTACTGCATGAAGGTACAACACTCGCTTGTTTTATTTATTAAAAGAACTTTCTCAAAGATTTTAAATAGCTATAAACTTTTCATATTTTATTTGTTTTAAAAAATTTCACTCATTATAAAAACAATAATTTTATCTTTTTATTTAATTTGAATATAGTTTTTGTTATAGTTTTATAATTTAATATTTTTTACATAAGGGTTATTGGATTTTAATAAACCGAACTTTTGTATATTGGCCGATATTAATCCCAACTTAAAAAATTCCATATGGCAATCCCAACTTGTAACTTATTTTCCTATAATAATCCTCTGTTAAAATTAACTTAACGCCGTTAACTTTTTTTTGAATTTCTGACCGATGTTTTAGGGCTTTTGATCGGGAGGACGATATGAATCTATTGATGTAAAATTTATCTTGTGTCGATGCTCCAAACGAAGAAATTTTAACATTCGATTTAAGCACCGTTAGGTTTAAAGACCCTATTAAAGACCGTTTGGTTGTTTGGAGCATCGACTCAAGATAAGTTTTACATCAATAGATTCAAATCGTCCTCTCGATCAAAAGCTCTAAACATCGGTCAGAAATTCGAAAAAAAGTTAACGACTTAAGCTAACTTTAACGGAGGATCACTGTAGGACAATAAGTTAAAAGTTGGGATTTATAGAGAATTTTTTAAGTTGGAATTAATATCGGTAAATATACAAAAATTTGGATTATTAAAATTCAATAACCTTTTACATAAACATAAGTTATTAGCATGTTTGTTTAAGATTATGATACTAATATTTTAATTATATATAAAATTATGTTGTTTAAATGTTTTGTTATCTGTTGTATCATGCAGGAACAATCTAGCAAAGCAATAACAATGCATGTCATAGGAAGTTTAAAATATTTATTTTATATGTTCTAACTGTTCACGCTAGCATGAAAAACATGATAGACGTTTTAAAAAATAAGAAGATGCTACTTAACATCTACACATTTGGTGATTTGGATGGTTAGTACATATCTAAGATATAAACAAAATACGGTGCATTTGTGTGTAACAAATTTAGATATTATTCAATATTAAAAAGTCACTTTACAACAAGATATTACCTTTTTAATCCTCCTAATTAAAACAAACTTTTACTTCAGGTGACTAGAGTGATCATAGGATGAATAATGTTATTAGTGAGGCCAACGTTAATACCGCCCTACCCCATACCCCATATAAAGGCCACAGTTCGGTGGCACTCTCTGAGCCACCTTCACTATGCGTCACACCGACCCAATAACTTTGTCATAGAATAATATTTTTACAAAAAATGGATTTTATAAATCTCAAATTTCACTTGTTGGCCGAAAAAAATCCTAACTAAGAGGTTTGAATCATTAACAAACTATATTGATAGGAGGGGGGTTGGATTAGAAGTACATATATATGAGGGTAAAGTTGGTATATTCAGTTTCGTTCAACATCTCTCTATCAATTAACAATTCAGCACTAAAATAAACCTTTAAGAGACTTTTTTTAATGAACAAAACGCTCTGAATGTTGAATATTGAATAATTCATACTGAACTAAACCATTAAAAGACGAAATAAACAGCTTTTTACTTAGGTGATATTTGCACTCAACGTTCTCAAATGGGGAAAAAAAGAAAAAAAACTTTAGTAAAACGGACTGATATGGGTCAAATGGACCAACTCGTACTAAAAATCGTATCTTTCTCAACTTGAGCCTCTTTTGACCATTACTAATTGTTTCAAAAGAACACTTGAGCTTGGATACATGATTGTTTGGATTTATTATGATCAGTGATGCGGCATCTTACTTGACTTACCATTTAAAATTCTAACTATTTACTATTATGACAAATGTCTATAGCCATTGAATTTTTATTTAATTTAAATCTAATGTTTCAGATGTCTTTTTCTTAGCTTTTATGGGAAATTTAAATTTTTACTATAACTCCACTCTCGATTTACATTATGAGTTATAACTTTTTTTATTATGTTTATACCGTTCTTGGAAATTTGTCTTTTTTTAAATTTGTTTCAATGATTCTAGACGCATGATTCTATTTAGTTATATTTTATCGGTCCTAACTGTCATCTTTTGATTTCTACCAGTCCCAACTATTAATTTGATTGCTAACGGTCCCAACTTTTATCGCTTTAGCAACCAACGGTCTGTCGTTAAATTTTTTTTTTAACGTCGTTAAAAATTTTTTCGAATTCAAGACCAATGTTTTAAGTCTTTTGATCGGAAGAAGAATGCGAGTCTATTTATGTAAAAGTTGCCTCGAAACGGCATTCCTAACGACGAAATGGTGCTTCAATTGGGTGTTTAAACTTAACGGTGCTTCAACTGAATGTAACAATTTTATCGGTAGGAACGCCGTTTCAAGATAACTTTTACATCAATCGACTCGTATTCTCCTTCTGATCAAAAGGCCTATAACATCGGTCTTGAAATTGAAAAAAACTTAATGGCGTTAAGAAAATTAACAACAGACCATGGTGCGCTAGTTGAATACGCGGTAAGTGTTTCTTGACATGTTCCACCAAAACAAATATGACGTCAACTTTTGAACATCAGTCGAACACAATTGACAACACAACTCCAAGTTAACACAAAGCTAAAGAAATTCCATTTTGTGGGTGTGTTGGAAATGTTAGATCGAAAAAAGTAAACACTACACAAATTTATTAGGGGGGAAAGGAGTGCCAAACGAGATGGCACGCTAGCTAGCTCTACCTTGCTGGGCAGATTCCTGCCGCAGCTGAAGCACCCACCTCGTCACCCGCTTCTTTCGCTCTTATATACTAAAAGGTAAAATGCAAAACGCTGATGTTTGTGTAAAGTATAGTTTTTTTCGATGGTTATATGCGGTTGTCACAACACGATCTTCTAAATGTTGGTTTAGCAGAAAATATGTTTTATTTTATACCTCGAAAGCTTACTTTTTGGCATCTCATGTTTAGCTATAGGTACACATTATACGTTAAACTTATCTATTTGTTTTTCTTCATCTACTCACCATTTTTTGTCTCATAACATTTTAAATTTAATGTTTTCTAAAGTCGCAGTATATTTATTTTTATTTACAACTTGATCAGTTTCATTTAAAACGAACTTGTGCATCATAATGTACAAGTCATCCATCAAAGCATAAACATACATATTGTTTAAGTTGATACAATATTACGAGTTTTTTTATCATTTAGTTTTCTTTTCTTCCTACAACCTTTAAAATTTAATGTTTTGAAATATCCACGCTTGTACGCGTTCATTTTTACGAACGTGCTTGTACCTACCGTAACGGATTCATTTTTACATAAAGTTTCAAATATTATCAAGAATAACATCACAACACACATGTTTGCTAAGTTTCAATTTTATATAAAAATTCCGAATATTACATATCAACGTTCATGTTTTGTTTTTCTTATCTAAAGTTATGTATGTTATTGGCGTCCCTTTCAAAGTTAATTCAAATCTGTATGTGTTTCTCCTGTTATATAACAATGATCCCAAAGAAAGATGCGGACAAGAAAAAAACCACAAGGATTTTGACACGATACCACGTTCAATAGTTGTGAAAATCCTACGAATATAATTATATAATACATGTCGAGAAACGTAACATCCGAGTCTTTATAGTCTATACTATATAACACATTATGATATCGTTATAGAATTATTAATATCATCTAACATGTTGGTAACATTGGATGCCAAAAGAAAAAAAATAGTGATGGGTTGGACCATCTTAATGTGCCAAAGTGAGGTTTCTGTAGTGTGGAAGCATAAATTAATCCACTTCGACACTCAAGCCTAAAGTTAAAACTACAAACATAAGGGAAGTGATTAGAAAGACTTCACAAGTTGTGGCCTAGGGGAGTAACCATAGGAAACTAGCTAGGTCTATTGTTCTTTATAACTATATAAGACCAAAACAAAGACTTCATAGTCGGGGCTCTCTTATAACTACAAACACAACAGAGACTCACTATAACCTTTCTTACAGACCAAGTTGATCGGAGTCGAAACTTGTCTATCAAATGTTCCTGAGAAAAACTGGGTAAAAACCTTTAACCATATCACATAAAACCCTTTTGGCTCGGACACAAAACTGAGTGGTAGCCTTAGATGAGCGTCATTGTCATGTCATTAAAAAATGCTCAAAGCAAGGTATGAACCATGTTTGATGTGTCTTTCGGTCGACACAGCGTTCTTCTCTTACCATTAAGACAAGTTTTCAAGACCATCATGTTTTAGCTATGAAGTTCCTTGATAAGGAGAATATCACATTACACATAATGCTCCCATTAAAGGTCATGACTAGTGGTGTAATTAATTACATACTTTTTTGTTTGTTTGTTATCAATACACTTCACATACATAACATATTATAACAATAAATACACTTTAAAAGACTTCTAACCAACATTTTCAACCATATCTGAGAGTACCTGTTTGGATGAACATCCGAATGAAATTATAAAAATTCATTTATAAAAATTCTTTGACACAACACGACGCCTGAAAGACATATGGACACGAATACAACTCCGAAAACTTGGATCTATGCGAGAGCCGTTTTTTTACTTGTTTTGAAATAATATAAGTTTTTTTAAGTTGTTTTGAAATAATATAATTTTTTGTGACACCTACTTCAGCTTATGACTAAAATAATATCATTTGTTTTCAATTCCACTTAAACCTATTTCACATTTCCATCACAGTCTTCATCACCGCGCCGCCATCATCCTCCTACTTCACTTCATCATCCATCAAGAGTCTTCATCGCTATCTTCTTCGTCTCCCTGTTCGCCGTCTTCTTCATCATCATCGAGCAAAACCGCAGATCCTGATCGCCTCATTCTTCGTCTCCCTTGCCTCTGAACCATTCAGCTACACCACGAATCTGAATCGCTCAGAGGCTGAACCACTGACCGATTCAGAGGTCCTTTTGTTCAGCGCTCAACCGAACACCACAAACCTCTGACCGATTCAGAGGTCCTTCCCGTTCAGAGGTCGTTTAGAGCCAACCAAACAGCCCCTAAAATTAAAATGTTGATAAGTGGATGAATTATTCAATTATTAAAACATGTAGCTTTGTTTTAAATCAAACTAATTTATAGTTCTTTTATATTTTGTAAAATATTTTCTCAAAGTATGATACATTTGTCAACAAACATAAAATTGTTAGAGTTGAATATAAAAAGATTAAGAACGAATTCTAATCATTTGTTTTCTTAATTAATGTTTGAGATAAAATTATAGGAAAAAAGCTAATTTGAATGGTATTTAGTCTCGACCATTTTTATTGATTTTTTAACTTCTCCCTTTTTAACATTTATTACTTATATAGACAACGCTATTTTTGAAAAAAAATAAAATAAATTTACACTTATCAAACTAACCTTTTTTTTTATTGTTATTCATAAAAATTTAAAAAAATAATAATAATCATGCTCTCCAGCTTAGCTTATTATGCATTTTGTTCAGGTCATTGTGTCTTTCATGGTCATCATTGCATTTTTTTCAAACACAATTGTGTTTTTTTTCTTCTAAAATGATGAGTTCGGAAAACACAATGTTAAAACAACATCGTTATGCACATACTTTTAATATGTAAAACACAATGATAAAATAACGACTAGTTTATCTAAAAGAATAAAAAGTCACACAATGCACTTCATCTTCAAGTCATTGTGTTTTTTCTGTTCGTCCTTGTGTTTTCCTAAAATAATGAAGTCTGAAAAATACAATGTTGAAAATAAAAACACGATGATTTAAATAACAACTAATTTATCTAATACATTAAAAGCAATGACAAATTAACACCAAAACTCTTCATTATGTCTTTTCTATTTTTCATTGTGATTTTCTAAAATGATAAGTTTTGAAAAACACAATGTTAAAAATAACACCGTAGTTGTATACATTTAATATGTAAAACACAATCATAAAATAATAATTAATTTATCTGATACTTTACAGACAATGACAATACATTTTTATGTTGGCAAAAGTTAGGATGGGAAACAAAATTATGTTTTGGTTAGATATATAGGTTGGTGACTTGCCCCTTAGAGGCTGCTTCCCAGAATTGTTTACGTTAGAGTCTTGGAAGAAATGTTCGGTTGTTGATATGGTGGCATACTAGCAGGGTTGTGCATATGTGGGAGTGGTCTTACCGGCCTAGGGACGGGGCGACTCTATCTTAAATTAGCTAGTTAAATGCAAAGCTTAATGATTTCTAGTTTAGCCAGGGGAGGATCAATGGATTTGGTAGGGGGATGATTCGGATGCGTTTTTGGTGAAATTTTAAGAATTATCATTGAAAGCAATCGTGCTCCTGTTGATTTTTTTCATTCAGCTAGATGCCTTAGATTTCTATGAAAGTGAGGTGTCTCGGATGAAGGGCGCCTTAGATTTCTACAGTTTTCACCCCCTTTTTGATAGTATCAGCTAAGGTATGAGAATCAGCAGTGTAGATTCAATTGAATCTATATGTACATCCAGATCTTCTACTTTAAAAAGTAGAAAGATAAGACTTTCTTGACTTGGAACAATCCCTTTAAACTTTTGCTTTAGGTGAGTAATTTTATGTATGAGAGACTAAGGGGAGGAGTTTTAGTTCTCAACAACTAACTTGGAGATCTTATTCTTGGAAATTGGATTGATCGAAAAAAATCTTCTTAAGTATTGATTAAGCTTGTTCGTACATACGCAAACTCTTCTTGCGACTTTCGGAAAAACATTATGCTCAGGCAATAATGTGCAATTTATCATCAGTAAAAACTAAATCCTCTTCGTTTGAGGTGTTGCTAAGTTTACACTTACATCAATAACACATGTCATGTTGTCAACACATAAGAACAATGGCCGGATTCTATTATTGGTTCGGAGAAAACAAGAGAAACAGCCTTAATGATCTCGATGGCGACTACATGGTTCATTTGGCTTGCAAGAAACAACTTCATTTTTAGCTCGAGAACGTTGTCTATTGACGGGGTAGTGGAATCAATTATGGTGAACACATTCCTTTGGATCAGTGGCGGAGCTAGGTTAAGAATTCAGGGGTATCCTAAAATTTTTTTTACCGAATATTTATACAATAATGAAAAAAATTGTTTTACATTCACACAATAAGGATTTTTTTTTGTTTATTATACTCTAACCACGGATATTTACCAAACATTTTTCTAACAAAACGTCTCCTTTTACCATAATAATCATCATTTTTATATATCATTAGCAATATCGTGACCTTTACCATTACTTTCTTGCATATCATTAGCAAAATCCAAAGTTCAATCATCATTTTCTTAAATATCATTTGTTCAGGGGTATCCTTTTAACTGCTCAGTGGTACCCTAAACATAAAACGAAAAAAAAGTCAAAAAAATTTACACTACGCACGAAAATTTGAGCCGTAGCCCGGGCTACGGCTCAACCGTAAATAGCTCCGCCCCTGCTTTGGATTAAATATAGAGCTAGACATATGGACGTTGTTTGGCAAAATTGGTGTAATAAACCTCAAACGTAATGTTTTTGTGGTGTGGCCGGTTCTAGTTTCTTGCTAGTTCCGGGTTTTTAATAAAATTGCCGTTAAAAGA
This sequence comes from Tagetes erecta, assembly GCA_030867185.1. Classification (NCBI taxonomy): domain Eukaryota; kingdom Viridiplantae; phylum Streptophyta; class Magnoliopsida; order Asterales; family Asteraceae; genus Tagetes; species Tagetes erecta. The sequence continues at coordinate 94,575,547 of CM061487.1, read as the reverse complement.
AACACACATAAGAACAATGACAAAATTTATACTTTTTTTTGGTTTAGATTTTTCATTGGTTTTAAGATTTTTGATATTTACATCTATGAATCATTTACCTGCAATGATATCATATTACTTTCTTCACATTAAAGAAAATAATTTTTTGAATAGACATAAACACAACACATAGATGCATGATTGCAAGTATATGTTGTATGTTAAACTCAAGCATACTTACTTTTTCAATACTTGGTGATGTTTATCATGTTATATGTTGATTTAGATATGACATGTATATGACCCACATATAATAAGCACATATAGCTCAACCCTCCTAATGGTATGCAAAAAAGCACTTTATATCAACTTAATTATCAGTTTATTTACGGTATAACCAACCAAGTTTGATTGGGTTTGAAGAAATCAATAAATGGTAGTCTTAGATGAGGTTTTATTGGAGAATCTTTGATATGTGATTCTTATTGGGATTCCTTTTAATTAATCATTTTTAGGATTTTAATGACTATGATCCTCATTGAGGTTCTTTTAATTTACCAGCCACTATATTATAAATTGTCGTTTCTTCTATTAATCAATGAACCGTCGTTGTATGTAATTAACAAATGAATCTTATAGTGTGAACTTCTTTTGGAAATCACAACAAAGAAGCCACATATGCAATACTTCAAACAGGTTATAAAGCATCATAACCTTTTGTTTTTAGCCAATTACTCAGCCATTAAGATGGACTTAACACACAAGCATCTAGCATTTAGTTAATTACCATGGCATTTACTTTTCAGATTAATTGTTGAGCCTATGTGTCACGCAAAAGCTAGTCAATTTTTATTGATGTTAAAAACAAATGTAGAAGAAAAAAGATTAGCATACTATTGTTTCTCATATACCTACAATAAGGTAGATTCATGTATTTAAACAAATGGATATTTTTTATTTTCAAAACTATGGTTTTTCTCCCTCTTTTATTATTTTTTTATAAAGAAACCCATCCCAAGTTGTTTTGTAATAAAATGACCCGGTCCATTAATCACGTAACAAAGCCCAAGTTTTTAAGTTGAAGGGGTTGTGAACTTGGGATGATTACCTTAGAAATTGAACAACAGTAGCCGATTTTGAATTGATACGGTGAATGATTTTAAACTTTGATTGAATGAAAAATTTTGAACGAATTGTATGGTAAAATAAAATGTAATTTTGTAGAAACATAATCTAAGTTTTAATTTTATTCTAATTAAGCCACATTTGGCTTCCATTAACATTTGACACATTTGGTTTCCTAGCCACTGAGACAGTGAACTTCTTGATCAGAGTTCAGCGAGTCATTCATAGCAATGTTTCGACACCTAAGGGCCAATGTTTTGTCTTCAGTAGGCTAGGTTTTGCTATTCAAAAGGGGGTGGCGGCACAACTTATTGCCCGTTTATCTGTCACTTTGTTGTAAATTCTTTGATGTTTAATATGAAATGCAAGTTTTTTTTATAAAAAAAATAATAAATAATAAAATAATAATAATAAAATTTAAGTCACTCAAATTTTATATTTTATTCAATAAGGTAACTTATCTTTAAGTTTTGTTCTTTTTAAGTAGTTTAAATAAGGTAACTTATGTTTAAGGTAATTTTTAATTAAAACACCACTTAATTAAGTTACCTAATTGAAAAAAAAACCATATTTGAGTAAATTAATTGTAATAAGATAAGTTACGTAGTTGAAATAAAACAAAGATTAAGAGACTTAATTCTTACAAAATTAAAACTTGATTATGTTTATATGATAAAATAGAAAAAAATCTTTTAGAAATTTTAATCTGAAGGCATTTATTAAAACTTTGAAGATAGATTTAATGCTATTCCATTAAAATCTGAGCTAAGTATTACATATTTTTAAGGAGTATTGGATATTAACGGAATTAACTATTAGTTTTTGGCCGCTATCGGTTCTAACTTTTGAAATATGTGCTAGCGGTCCCAACTTTTATCATTTTGGCCACTAATGGACCCGCCGTTAAGAAAGTTAACGACGTTAATTTTTTTTTTGAATTTTAGGTCGACGTTTTATGGTACTTGATCGGAATAAGAATACGAGTCGATTGGTGTAAAATTTACATCGAAACGGTGCTCCAAATGACAAAACGATGCTTTATCGGGGTGTTTAAACCTAACGGTTCTTTAACCAAATGTACAAATTTCGTCGTTTGGATCATCGTTTCGATGTAATTTTTATATCAACAGACTCGTATTTTTATTCCGATCAAAAACCAGAAAACGTCGACCTGAAATTCATAAAAAAAGTTAACGCAATTAATTTTTTTAACGGCGGGTCCATTAGTGGCCAAATTGATAAAAGTTGGGACCGCCAGCACATATTTCAAAAGTTGGGACCGGTAGCAGCCAAAAACTAATAGTTAGGTCCGTTAATATCCAATACTCCTATTTTTAATGGATTTATTTATGTTTCTAAGAGATAAACTAATTTAGTTATATATATTTTTTTATCGGTTATGTGGTGTCGATATACACACGTGCCGTTACACGAACAACATATACAAATGGGGGATGCTGTTCGAAAAAAAAAATACATATGGGAATAAGTAGAGAGATCTTACAGGTTTGGAATATTTAAAAGTGTTTTAATCTTATATATTTTATTTCCAATTAATCTAGAAAATGGGTAAGAATATTTTATGGTTTTGATTTACAAAAAAAATTCATAAAAAGTAATCTTTAACCGTTTTTACTTTTAAATAGCATGTGTTCATCAATGATCAATTGGCTTATTGGCTGACACTTGACGTCTTGACTGAACGCAAATAATAGTGAAGTATAATGGGCTGATTGAAGTAAATAAAACTAAATAAAGTATAATGGGCTGATTTAACGTAAAAATAAAGTGTTATTACTTATTAATCTACCTATTTTAATAATTGAGTAACTCATTCACATGTCAACTATCTAAAAACTTCATATAGAATTTTGCTTAGGTGTCATCCTCTAATTCAATTTGATGGATGATTTCAATGCGGGTCATGGTATGCTCCATATTCGAAATAACCCGATATGTAAAAATACAAAATTCACAAATTATCATCAATTATCACCTAATATGATATGTTCAAATAAAAATTTACCGATTATCATCATCTATCTTCTAACCCGATATGTTCAAGTTAAAACTTTACCACTTATCATGAATTATCTCTTAACCCAGTATGTTCAAATTAAAAATTTACCACTTATCATGAATTATCTTCTAACCCGACATATTAAAAAAATTAACCAATTATTATAGATAATTTTCTTTATTTTAACATATAACTTTTGATGGAAAAATATTTGTAAATATCCAAACCGATTTAATAGGGATATGTTAAAAATAAATTTAATACCTAAATTTAAATAAAACATATAAAACTGAAATCCCGTGTATTACACGGGTAATAATCTAGTGAATTATAACTAATTCCACCGGCAAAGTATATATTTTTACAACCACACTTAAATATTTTTTTAACCACACTAAGTTGTTAAATTTTTGTATTAACTAACACGTATTATTTTACTCTTATTAGTAAGCATGAGTACATGTATGTAAAAAAGTTAAATCGAGAAGAATTTGACATTTTTATAAGAGGACTAGGCTACACAAATTGAAAATTTTAAATGATATGAAATAAAAAATAATAATTATTAAGAAAAAACTAAAATTCAAATTAAAAAAATCAAAGGATATGAATGCATATGATTTGTTACGAATAATTAAAAAAAATGAGCTTACGTTTGGTGGTTAATTAGAACTTGAACATCTAACATAAAGATTATAAGTTCGGATCTTAAATGACGCGAGATATTCATTTTTAGTAAAAACTGAGAGGATTATTACCTGAATGTGGTATTGACACATGTGAATTCTATGTGATAATATTGTGTTATGTTTGAGAAATTTACATCTGACAAAGATTTACATATATGTTATTGTAGACAGATATTTAACCAAATTTAAGAATTTAGATATGTTGAGCCCAAAAGACAAGACTAAATATAGAAACATAATTTAATTATACACAACTATTATAAAAATCATGACGTTTACTTTACCCAAATTAGATATCAATACGTGAAACAGCTCATAATTTGGTCAAAACACATTTAATCACTCTAAGGTCTTCTTCATCCATTCTATTTTGATATGCAATCATTTATTAGGGTGGTGGGAGATAGTGGGTCGGGTTGGCCCTATCCACTCGGTAAAATCATCATCGTTAACTTGTGTAGGGTGCAGTCGCACAAGTACTTGAAACATAGGTATAGTTACCTGCTTGCGACAAACCAAATTCAAACCTTTTTTGTGTTTGACCAACTTAACGGTAACGGAAGTAAAATTAACCTATCATACACATACATCATTTTAATCTCTATCTAAAGCCCCTCATACACAAATCCAGGCTTATGCTTCTAATAGCTGTCAAGTAGTGAATATGTCCAACACATGGTTACATGATTTATTTTACGTTAACAGAAGTAATGGTTTTTTAAGTCGAGTTTCTCAACATTACAATCAACTATAGGGTGATAGCAACCAAACTATTTATCATCTTAATTAAAAGTGGTTGCTTTTGAATTTTTGAATATCCAACTTCAATCGCCTATATACTATTGTGCAAGTTAATAGGTTTGCTGGAGCCATCAAACTAGATGTTCTACCATGAGATATATATAAAAAAACTTTCTCTCATGTTGATTCGTGTTAAGTTGTTAGGATCAGTGGATGTTAAACTAGATTTTTATTTGAATTATATTTTTTATTTGAATAAATAGCTATTATTTATAATTTAGTTACTATTTGGATCTTTAAATAATTGTTGAAAAAAAGTGACCGCGTAATTAAGGGTTGGGTAAGGGTAGCATTGCCACTAAATTGATGATGAGATTTAGAAGTTTAGATGAGAATATTTGTAAGATGGGGTGTGTTAATCGAGTGTTTGTGATGGTATTTGAAGCGAGTGAAAGTTTCATTCTCTCATTCAATAAAAAAAAATAATATGATATGTTGCGTTTTAAAAAAAAATTAATTAGTTTGTTTTCAAACAATTTGCATTGAAATCGAAGAGTAATAGCGTCTTTTTAAATCATATTATTAAATAAATGTTTTAGTAGAGTTAGTGTATTATAAGTCAATTATAATTATATCTTAAGTCATTCAACAGAAAAAGAAAAAAATGTTATAAATATCCAATTTAATTTGTATTATCTTAATTAAACTCTTAAAAAATATTATTATGGCTTACTATGCAAATAAATAAATTTTATAATTTGTTTTACAAACTTGACTTGGTTGAATGCCAAAGAAAAATTGCATATTATTTTTTATTTATTTATTAGGTCGTTAAATACAAGGATTGATATTAAATACAAGGATTGATAACAAATTTTTAGAAAACTACAAACTAAACCTCTTGATTTGGGAGGGTTAGTAATTTTTAACCATTTGAATAAACGTTTTAATTTTTTTTATTAATTAGCACCAGTTTGCATTATTAGAGCCTCAACCCCTACAATTACATGTAAATGAAATCAATACTACATACATATAAGGGAACTAGATTAGTACCCGTGTACTACACGGGATTTCGGTTTTATATGTTTTTATCAAAATTTAGGTATTAGATTTATTTTTAACATATCCGTTATTAATCGGTTTGGATATTTACAAATATTTTCTTATAAAAAATCATATGCTAAAATAAAGGAAATTATCTATAATAATTGGTAAATTTTTTATTTGAATATATCTGGTTAGAATATAACTCATGATAAGTGGTAAATTTTAATTTGAACATATTGGGTTATGAGATAATTTATGATAATTGGTAAATTTTTAACTTGAACATATCGGGTTAGGAGATAGATTATGATAATCGGTAAATTTGTATTTGAACATATCATATTAGGAGATAATTGATGCTAAATTGTTAATTTTTTATTTGTACATATCGGGTTATTTTGAATATGGAGCATATCATGACCCGACTTGAAATCATTCATCAAATTAAATTAGAGGATGACACCTAAGCAAAATCCTATATGGAGTAGTTAGAATGTTGACATGTGGATGAGTTACTCAATTATTAAAATAGGTAGATAAAATACAAACGAAGTCTAATACTTATAACCAAACTTACAATCTATAAATATTTCTATTTCTTAATAATATAGTATAAATATTTTAAAACTATAAATAGGAGATCAAACAACATGTTCAGTTTATACAACAAGTTTCAAACCATCAAAACTAAATTGTAAACAACTCCACTAATTTTGACAGTTTACAACTAAAATTAGGACACAAAACTAATATAATTAGAAAAAAAAAATTCAAAATATACAGCAAGTTTTTCTCAAAATATCATAAATTTTGTTTAGAACAGTAATAATTTATAATTATTAAATCAAATATGTTAATGTCAGCACTAAACTTAAAACCTTCAAGAAAACAAAGCCAAAAAATTCTGTTTAGCAGTTAAACTAAGAGATCATTTGCTCAAAATGTCATACCTAGCCGGCGTATTTTAAAACTATATTAAAAATAGATACATAATTGACTAAATTATAAAAACTTTTTTAATTAAAACTATATAGGTACATAGATTTCTGAAATATGATGTTGATGACAAAATTAGCTGTAACAAATAATGTGATAAGAAGCAAAACCATGTGTATGAGTGCAAAGCTACGTGTCAATACAATAAGACTTTAAATTACACGTGTCATTAATATAACTATCTTGTTTAGCCTGCTCATTAATTTCCTAAACATGCAACAAACTCCAAAATACCTATCGTAACCTCTGCCGGATAATATGCGGCAACCGGCGTTAATGCTCGCCGGAAAAAAAGTTTTGTACCGCCGGGAGGGTGTAATTGTAATTTCCACATCTTTCCCATAATATAGAGAGAACATGGGATCCTGAACTTTAGTAACATTTCCTCCATACTTAATAATTGTTCCTATTTTCATTATTCAACCCTTGAGATTGCTTATTTGTTAAAGTGCACTAGATACTTATTATTATTATTATTATTATTATTATTATTATTATTATTATTATTATTATTATTATTATTATTATTATTATTATTATTATTATTATTATTATTATTATTATTATTATTATTATTATCATTATTATTATTATTATTTACTTAAGATTAGAGCACATCTAGTCTTAGGGTAGAGATAACATCAGTTATTCTTTAACTTTTTAGCGAAAGTTAAAATTAGTGTAAAAATTAAATTTTATTATTCGTTTTATATATTGGTATATGGTATAACTAAAAAACTTTTTGATTGATACCGTTGAGATTTTTGTGTATATCCTTCACTGTTTGAGACGTTTTAATGATTAACGTGTACATATTATATTTCCTTGCTATACACCTTGATACCAATAAGTAGTCACACATGTCGTTTGTCATATAATCTGATTCAAACAAAAAGTAATTTATTTGGTTTGACAAGTTTAAAATATAACAAATGGAATATAGATAAAAGAGATTGTTTTAGTTATTTGTTTGTTTATTTCTTTTACAGCAACCTATCACAATGTTATTCCGTTGCATATGGTCCGGTCTGCTTTGAAGACTTTAAAATTTTATAAAAATTTATATTGTATTTTTAGCGGTGACATAATAAAATTTTATTGACAATATGTCACCACTAAAGAATACTTTTTTGACTATATATACTAATTTTAGTGTTAACGGTTAATACTAATAATGGTGTTGAGGTTGAGTCTATGTTAGCACGCATGTTTTTGGAGCTCAAGGTCGCAAGTTTGATTCTTGGTCTGGGCGTTTGTTCTTAGGTTTTGTTTTCTATAGTTTTTTTATATACATGTACGTTATTACACTACATAATGTGAGACATAATATATTTAATTATAAAATACGTTTATCTACATTTAACCAGGTTAACGTCAAGCGTATGTAACATTATGTAACATAACATTTTTTATATATGCGTAGCTAACCACTTTTTTATGTATTGTATATCACAAGGGCCCATTTTACCAAAATCGCTAGTCTCGCTTGTGGTAATTTAAATAAACAATTATTTACTATATATTGTTTATTAAAATGTATAGTCAATAACTAACAATAAAAATAAGGTACGTTGCAAAGATATATATAGTATATTAAACTGGATGTATCAATTTTCACACACTGAAATTACTTATTAACTATTGTGTACCATGTTGGGTGATTTTATTTGTATATCCTTTTAAGTTTTAACTACTTTTGTTTCAGAATACAAAGTTTTTTAAAATATACCTACTGTTTAGATTATACATTTCATCTCAAAGTAAAGATATTTAATTATTATAATTGATGCATTTTAGTTTGTAATGTGAGAAGTGTGGGTAAAATGGTAAATGCCGTCAAAAAGAGAGATAACGTGTTAAAAGTCAAAGAAAAAAAACTTGTGAAAGACACGTAACCTCACCGACTTTACATAATAATATTAAGGGTTAATAACTAAGTTAAAAATTGTGTATAACAATATTACTCTACTAGGTTAGAGACCCGTGTTTGACACAGGATTTGGTAAGAATAAAAATCATTAACAATATCATATTTGTTGATAAGATATACAAAAGAAACTCATGAAGAATAACAATAGATTAAACCAAAACTTCTAAAACAAAGATTGATGAAACATAAAATAATTTACATTAGGTTAACAGATAAACAATCGGTTTTTATCTATACCTGATGATATGTCACAGGTTACAAACGAGTCTTTAATTGACTTATGCACTTGTTAATGTGACATGTCAAGAATAACAATTAAAAAATCATGACTTGTACCAGGTAAGAATGCTGCAATTAGTACTAACGCAATAACATTTGTGCCAACAAAAGATCTTGAAACATAAATGAAATATATAGGAAATTTACTTATTACTCAAAACCCACATTTCAGTCTTCTAATTCATGCTCCACATAAAGTGTCATACACGGGTCAGTTTTATAATAAGTTGTCAATGAAAATAAATTGCTTGTAATTACATAATAAAAGTAAAAAAAGGATAACTTAAAGAATGTCATTGTGTGCAATTAAGAGGTAGCTAGGCTTGTTAAAAAATTGACACGTAGATAGTGATAAGTTAAAAGAATGCCATGTGTGCAATTAAAAGGTAGGCTTGCTAAAAAATTGACACTTGGCAAAAATAGATTTGATTTATTATATTTTATAGATTTAATTTTAGAGTTGATTGATTTCATATATTATATATAGTCAATGTTTAAGTTCATAATGATCTTAATGAACTTTTCTTTATAATGTTATTCAAGAGTGTATTAATTATCCAGGAAATATAGAATTTTTGTAAGATATTAATAAAGTTATAGTGATATATTCATGTTAGAGAAAACATGATTATTATTTTTTTGCTAAAAGTGTCGGCAACCTCACCAATATGAAGTATAATAGAAATTATTAGTCCTTCAATTAATTGACAAATTCTATGATAGACTAGCTACATGCATGCCTAGATCGATCAAAAGAATGATAAAAAAGTAACTGAAGTAACACGTTTTGTGTTGTTAAATGTAACTAAATATATTGTATTCATTACAATTCTTGTTATTGTTACTTCAAACAAAAAGCTAGCAATTACACAAATAATATTTATTGTGGTACACTGGTACAAAAATAACTAAAGAATTTGCAAGAAAACTTGCTTCAAACACAAAAGTCTAGAAGCAGGCAAATTAACTAAGATCCCCGCTTGTGGTGTGGTAGTAGGATGATTTAGATTTTTTATAGGAGAATCAAGTTTAATTTCTATTAGTATTTCTTTTAGTGGATGTTGACAATGAAGCTTATCTCGGGCTACCATCCGGCTTCGTGTCTGAGCCTAAGGGTTTTACGTGACATGATTAAAGATTCTTGTTTGGTTTTTCCTTGAAACAGTTGGTTGACGAGTTGCAATTCACTCTGTAAACTGCAGCATCATTCTCTAATTTCTGCAGCTTAATTGGTTTCATTTTAGCCTAATCTTAACTTAACTTAGCACACTTAGCCTAATCGTGTGGGCCGGTCCGGATTGAAACTGATTTTTTGGTTAAAATTGTAAATCAAATCATTTTTAACAGTTTCAGATTTTTAAAACCGACCGACCGGAAGTTATAAGTTAGTTACTGCAAACCAAATTGATGATCAGCTGTAACGGTTTTAGGATTTTAAACAGAAATGCAAACAACCCTACTATCTAACCAAGTACACAAAGAATAAAAAATCATATATGATATTTAAAAAGATGTCTTTACTTTAGTTTACAAAAGCAAACTAACAGGGTTCGTGACATATTGGTAACACTTTTGTGTTTAAAACGTTATAACGTTCAAATAAAAAAAACTACCTCGTTTCAATAGTATTTTTTTAAATTAAAAAAAAAAGTTAAAACACAAAAAAAAAATTAAATAGAATTTATATCTACTTTATATTTTACTTGACTCAGTTTTGAATAGATTTTACATCGAGTGTAAGTTGTAATAAGCTTATTGTGTCAGTAAATTCAAAATTTTATAAAACATTTTATTTTAAAAGTTATAAGAAAAAAATAAAACATGATTAGAATATGATATATAAAGAAAGTGGCATCGTGAATACTTTGATAAAAAAAAAATGCATTATGTAATCAGCTTGAATACAAGACCCATAGGCTATTGGTATATTTATCTAACCAACTCAAATAGAATTGTATTTAAAAAAAATATTATAACAAGAAATGAGAAACCCTTAATGGGATGAACTTTATTAGTAACTTATTCTAACAACGGATACTAAAATTAGACTAGAAACCTATGTATTATACTTGTTAAAAGATAAAGCTTATGAGTTTTGATGTCATGGTAACAACCTTTACTTGTTAGAAAATCAAGGTGGTACTTTAGAAGCCAAAAATACATAAGATACAAGTTAAAGGGTAGAACTTTAAAAGTGAGAAGAAACATAAGGGTTAGTTAGATGAAATAAATGTGGTCCCTTAATTGGATTATTAAAATTTAATTTAAAAGGGACGAAATTTTGAGAGGGTGTGAAGAGTTAATGCCTGTTCTTTGTACGGGTCAGTGGGTCCCATGCACACGAATATGTCCCCACATTACATCTTAATGGGTTGACCCGACTTTCAACCCGTTGGGTAAATTTTTAAATGTTAATAAAAAAAGGGTAACTTTTCCCCCACCGGGGATAGCTATTAATTGACCACCTAGTCAAACTAAAACAATATATTACCTTGAATAAGATTAATTAAGCTAGCTAGTGACTTAAACAAGGCATTTACATATTTTGTTCATGGCTTTTTAGGATCATGTTTAAACTAGAATTATCCTTGTAACACATAATGAGTTAATGACAAACTAAACGTGATGCTGAAATTGGTGGGGATGTGTAAAACAAAATCGTCAAAGTAAATATATGTTCAAAACTGGCGACAAGCCCCAAATTGTAAAAATTCATGTTGATATTGATACATATTTAAAACACTCATTAAACGCGTGAAACACCAAGAAAAATTTAGAACGTCATTTTGAAATTGACGTTCAGATGGCGAAACACCAAATAAAAAAACCCTACACCGTGTGTTATTCGTGGGCGGAGGATACTTTCTGTTTTTGGCTTGGTAACTTAAAACGTTTTAAACGTATTAGACAATTAAGGGGTCGAAAAAACTATTGTCTAGATCATGAACACCCGCTTTAAAAACAAGTTAAAGAAAAAACTTTCTATCATCGAATATGATTTTTTTTGTATTTTTTAATTAGAAATGGTCTTTTATTTTAACGTCTATTTGTATATAAAGTTATATGATTACTAATTTTTTCTAACAACTCTTTGATCTAGTATGATAAAAAAAAATCAAAACCTGTTCATTGAAAGATTTAAACCTAAGACCTAGTTCAAACACACATGTAATACTAACAGAGTTATATTATTAGTACTTGTAATTCGATAATAGTCTTGATAAGGAAAATCCCAACTTGTGGCTTATTGATAAGTAAATTTGGGTTGGGTTCTCTATTTGAGACACAAGTTCAACCTCCACTTGTCTTATTTTTTATGGATTTATACAATGAAGCTCGTCTCGGGCTATCATCGGGTTTTGTGTCTGCCTAAGGGTTTTATGTGGCATGGTTAAAGGTTTCTGTATGGTTTTTCCTGAAACAGTTGGTTGACTATAGTTTTGACTCCGATCAACTTGGCCCGTGTCGATGAAAAACACCTACTGTGTTAGAGACGGAGTTTTGATCTCGGTTCTTACACCTCTGAGTGTATTAGTCATAGACCGTTGCCCCAATCGTTTTTGAAAGAAAAAAAATCTTGATACGGAAGTGACACTAATGATATGTACGTAGCTTTTTAACAATTAGGATGCTTAATTCATTACTACGTTTAATGATTGATAGATTTGCTATAAACGTAAACAAAAGAATGTAAACAAAGATATAATAACACATATATACAAATAATGATGATGTAACCTAACAACAGTATGGGATGTGAAAGGCAGTGGACCAAATAAAACGATAGAAAATATACTGGAAACAGTAGGGCATCGATATCGATATGTGAAAACAGTTCTCATGTTGATGTTTGACATTAATTGAATTACATATATAAAATTAACAAACAAATAAAAATGTTACTTGCAACAATAATTTAATTATCTCCTAATTAAATAAATATAACATTTGATGATCAAGGAAGCCATAAGCAATTCATTCAATATAACTGTGGACGTAAATCCGAGTTCAAGTACTAAAAATGGTCCTAATTAAATACGTCGATGAAATTATTAGCTTCTTCGGAACTGGTCCAATAATGGAACTGGGAAACAATAACCATACACGATAAAGGAGCAAAAGGAGGTGTTTATTGTGATATGGCCTAAGAAAGAAAAACAAAATGTAGAAGATGAATTGTAGTTGTGAGTATCATGTGTAATATGTGAGCAAAATGTTAAACCACACCGGCCGCAACTTTAGATAATTAAATTAGATACATAAGTTAATTTAAAGTTAAAAAAATTTCTTCAAATAGTGGCGGGTTTAAAAATAAAATACTTATATATGAGATAATTAAAAAAAAGATTTATACACCAATTTACTTAGATGAACTTAATTTATAAAACAAACAAAAAAGAATATACCAAAATTATACAATGAAGTTAAAACGAACAACTAGCTCTTGTAAAACATCATGTCTTAAAAAGTTAAAATGAACAACTCTAACTTGTAAACATTTTGTCTTGAAATGAGTCAAATATGTGACTATCACTCACGATCATTGATTCTCTTTACAAACAACTTGTTACCTGCTACACCACTTTACCAGCATCTAGCTACCACCCCCATGATCATTGCTATTTCTGCCCACCACCATTCGCATTGTGCTTATGGTCTCCTCCATCGCTATAGGCACCCGACTCCTCTAGGATACCAGGCGCAATTGACATCACCGCCGGTACTACCACTCATATTCACCACTGCACCTTCGCCGTCTTCATAGCCGCTGCTGGCACCCGAATGATACCACCCACACTGCCGCGACGCCATTGATTCCGGAATTGTTGTCGCCACCACCTCAACCTTTTGTCAATAGTCGTTATAATAAACATGGAACAAACATGTTAGATAACTTTTTATAAATAGTAATAAAAGCATTATTTATTTTTGTGACAACCCGTTTTACCTCAAACTGAACAGTTTTTTTTTTTAAATATAACATATTTTGATGCAAATATATTTTTATCAAAACAAGTTTTTGCCTGAAAATAGCTAGTTTCACCAATATCACCCAACCCAACACCGTGCTTGATGGCGGATGCTGGATCTAAAATAAAATTTTAGATGTATCCAAAAATAAAATTTTTGCTTAAAGATATCATAATATGTGTACAGTTGTCCCGACACTAAAAACGCCAAGAAAAAAAGTTTTCTGATACTTAAACTGATGAAAATTACACTTTGCAACGAAAATCGAGTGATATTCTAGCTACCTATATCCTCTTCCTAGCCCCACCCATGATCATGCTTGAATTCGCAATACTAATTATCCAAATATTGAAAGATCAATGCAAATGAATAACAACAACGAAGGGTAATTTGATCTTTGTCACAAAGAAGGCAATATCGTAATTCCATCAAACCATATGTATGTGGTTGTGGGTTTCTTTATGTTGCTCCCATCGCTTTTAAAAAAATAGAATGTAGAGGGAGCAATGGCGTTGTGCGAAGGAGTTATTAACGTTCGTTTCCGGCGTCCATCGTGCTGCGTATGGGCTAGATGAATAACATGTATGTCAAAATGATGCATAGTCAAAATGATTATATTTGTGTTTATTGGTTGGATGCATAGTCAAAATTATGTTTTCATCTTTAGTTTTAAGGGTTATTGGATTTTAATAATCCGAACTTTAATGAATTGGCCGATATTAATCCCAATTTAAAAAATTTCATGTGGCAGTCCCAACTTGTAAATTATTTTCCTTCATCGAACCTTTTATAACGGATACTCAAAAAACTTACCAGACCATTTTTGTGTATTAAAACCTTACCCGACCATTTTTGTGTCACACTTATAAAAGGATTGATGGAGAAAAATAATTTACAAGTTGGGACTGCCACATGGAATTTTTAAAGTTAGGATTAATATCGGCCAATTTATTAAAGTTCGGATTATTAAAATCCAATAACCCTAGTTTTAATGCTTTGAAAAACCGAGACGACTGTGAGTTTTGGGCTGAATTTCGACTCCCTTCAACGTGCCTCGATATTAAAAAACGTGTAGTCGGCTAAATAATGAACTTGACTCTAGTTATAAAATCCCCGTCTCTAAAAACCAAACCAAAAAATATATGCTCGCGTGCAATGCATCTATTTGGTTCAAGTTAAATATTTAGATGTAAAAACACACATTTACCCGTAACGTATTAAAAATAGCTTGTGCATTAACAAAAACTAGCTTATTTAACCATCATAATAAAATTTCTTAAAGTTAGTACCTTGTAATATCATCTTAAAAACAATCTACTATATCCTAATATTGAGTAATATTTCTATATTAGGTATATTGAGTTTAAACTGTCTCAACTATCATGTTTTAGTCTTTGTTAATACAACTAATGAATTAGATGGTAACAGTTAGATTTTTTACGGCTTTTGATTTGAAAGATAATACGAGTCAATTGATGTAAAATTAGTCTCGAAACAACGGTCCGAATGACAAAATTGTGCTTCATCAGATGTCTAAACCTAACGGTGCTTCAATCGGAATTAAAAATTTTGTCGTTCGAAGCTCCATCTCGAGATAACTTTAGATTCAATTGATTCGCATTCTCCTTACGATTACAACCTTAATACATCAGTCTGAATTCGAAAAAAGTTAACTTAGTTAACAGTCGTTTAACAATAGTCTATTGGTTACCAAAATAGTAAAATTTAAAACCATAATCAAATAATTCGTTAGTTAAAACTGATATAAACCAATCATAATATTATAACTACTGTTTAAAATCAATACAAACCTTAAAAATAAGAATAAGAAATGATAAGTTATATTAAAAGGTTAACCCAAAACATCTCATGATAAACTAAAATCTAAAAACAAAAAAAAATGAAAAATAAGTCGGTTCAAGTATATCCATATTTAATTTATTACAAGAGTTTGTATGAAATACGGGTTAACCAAGGAGTTGATTAAATAACCAAGGTGGTTAAGGAAACAGAGTTGAGCACCACATAAGAAGGTTATCTATCTACAGTCCCACAAAACACCAAACTCATTAACACAATTTCATCAATCTCTTCTTTTTCTTTTCTTTTCTTTTCTTTTCATGGACCACTAATCATCCATGGACATCCCATCACCACCAACCACCACCCCCACCACCATCACCACCACCACCAGCCCTGTCAAAAACCCTGACCCGGATCCTCGGATCCAACCGGAAACCACCCCTAAACACCTCCCACCACCCTTCACAAACGGTGTACTCAAACGCCTTAAACCTCACCACCACCATAACCCACCGCCTGTGGTGGTCAATTACAAAGAATGTTTAAAGAACCACGCTGCTAGCATGGGTGGACATGCGGTCGATGGTTGTGGTGAGTTTATGCCCTCGCCGACGTCTACTCCCACCGACCCAACGTCGCTAAAATGCGCTGCCTGTGGTTGTCACCGGAATTTCCACCGCCGTGACCCCGACGGTACGTTTCCGAACCAACCAATCTCCTCCGCCGTACAACATGTTATTGAGTACCAACCCCATCACCGTCATCACCCACCACCACCGCCACCACAACCAATTTCCCTCGCCGGAGCTAGAGAAACAAGTATAAGTCCGGCTGATTCACCATCTCCACCGCCGATCTCCTCGTCGTACTATCCCTCAGCCCCACACATGCTTCTTGCTCTCAGCTCCGGCTTACCTGTTCCACCCTCGGAAAACGCTCAATTCTCGTCAATTCCGATCTCCGGCGGAAACTCCACCGGAAAAAAAAGATTCCGAACAAAATTCACTCAAGAACAGAAGGAAAAAATGCACGAGTTAGCGGAACGAGTTGGGTGGAAGATGCAGAAGAAAGATGAAGACTTGATTATCGGATGTTGTAACGAAATCGGAGTTGATAAAGGTGTGTTTAAAGTTTGGATGCATAACAACAAGATGACGTTCGGAAAAAAAGATTCCGACCACCACCACGCCGGAAATGGATCTTCCACCGGCGGCGCTGATGGTGGTGGTAGTAGCGGCGGTGGTGGTGGTGGTCTTGATTTTTTCATCAACAGAAACAACACCCACCAACACCAGCATCAACACCAACACCAACATCAACACCAACATCAACACCAGCAGCAGCAACCGGAGAACAATGAAAGTGGTAGCAGTGGTGGTGGAAATGCTACCGGAACTAATGGTTCATCATCATCTTCTTAGTTAATTAATCTTGATTAAGGATGATGGAAAATGACTAATAAGCCCTTGGTTAAATAGAGATAGCAAGAGAAGAAGAATATGAGGCTGTTGTTTGTTTTTTAAATATTATTCCCTCCGTCCCATTAGAAGTGTCCTAGTTTGAAAAACACAAAGTTTTAGGCACATTAAATGATGGGTATTTTTGCTTGTTATTTGACAATAATACCCTTGACAATAAATATTATTGTGGGTCCATCATATTGTTTGTTTTATGTTATTAAGGGCAAATTTGGAAGTTTACCAATAAATTTTAAAAGTGGACACTTTAAATGGGACAACTAAAAAAGGCAATATGGACACTTCTAATGGGACGGAGGGAGTATTATTATTAGTTAATTATATTATATTATATTAGAAGCTTTTTGTTGATTAAATAATGACTTAATCTTTGTTTAATCCAAATGAGGAAAGTTTTATTCTAGTACTAGTAGGGTTTTCATTCAATAATACTATGTTTAGAAAGTACATTAAAGTAATCAACTTTGACATGATCTTTGTTTAGTTTAATAAAATGTCGTCTAATCATCATTTGGATTGGATATATCTTTGTTTATTTACTTCTATTAGATTAGTTTTGGCATATGGTCATAAGAGAATTAAGGTTACACTTTTTCTTTTTTTCTATTAAAAAAAATTCTATAAAAAATATAATATTCCATTGTCTTAATCACACTTTATTCTTTTCTCAAATTGCCCATTCTATTTTTTTCATGTTCGCCCCTAAGGTCTTCTGAAAGTTTGCATTATTTGCTTGCTAAAAATGTTGCCATTCATTCATTGAAGTCAGTACGTACTCTAAATGTCTAATTCAGTCATGAAATTTAGAAATTCTAAAAATTGTATTTGCTTTTTGAATTTATGGTTTATGAATAAAAAATTTGAATTTGTGAATTGTATGCATTACTCGAGCTATAGCTAGATTTTGGGTTCGAGAATTGATGGTTTAGTTATAGTAAAAAGAGAAAACTATAAAGTAATCTTAAATATCAATTTTCTAAATATTTTAAGGTAAAAAGTTGAAGGGAATGATATTTAATAATGTGACCGTATTAACACCTATAAAGAGCTTAGAAGTATCGTTTAAAAAAAAATTTTGTTCGGTAGTGTAACATTAATCCTCAAATGATATTTAATACATGGTTAGGATTTTTATAAAACCATCTTAATTACATAATTACAAAGCTATTGATTTAGATACATGTAAATTAAGAACCATTAATTTACATATATGTAAATTAGTGATATTAAAATAGTCAATAGATCAAGGGCCAGAAATTATTTTTTTTTCACGCGATAAAAAAATGTTCTATAATAATCCTCACCTTGTATATATGTATATATATGTACTGTTTTAAATATTGAGATACCATAAATGAAAATTAAGGTACTCTTAAAAGGATTTTTCTTTTAGAATCTTCCTAAACTTTTGTTGTAGGTCTGCATTTATAATTTCTTAAACGTTTATAAAATTTTATAGAATATTAATTTTTAGCACTATTACACCATAGAAATAATTATTTTTTTTAAATAAGTATAATATTGTTCTCTTTAAAAGAAAATAAAAATACGTTTAGCAGTGAGTTATTATGTTTTTATGCTCTTCATTGTGTTTTATTGGGTTTTTATAAAATGACAATTCTAAATAACATAATGATGAAATAGTACACTACTTGTGTAATACTTTTAGTATCTAACAAATGATAAAATAACAACTAATTTATCTAAAACATAAAAGAAACAATAAAAAAATAACACGATATGATCTAAACCGTAAAACATGAAATTGATTACATAAACAAATATAACATAATGGCTTGAAAATATTTGACACAACAAACCGAGTTTAAATAACAAAATGTCTCTCCTTCAAAAAATACTTGCTAATTAAGCCTATGATGGTTTTTAGGATTTTTAGACTTTAAAACCTTTTTATTTGAATCAAACCCTTGGAATTAGACACTAGCTTTTGCAATTGGAAAATATACCATATTGCTTGCTAACAAATGTTACCATTCATTTGTTACCAATTAATAGTTTTAACAACCTAAATATGACCCATTAATTATTATTGTCCAAATGTGGCAAACTAGACGTGGGGTATAAAGCAACCAGGTCACCATTTCCTGTTTGCAGCAAACATGACATTTTTTTTATTAAGTTGTCATATAACAAATGCGTTATAAATTAACCAGGACCACTAATGATTCTATTACCCATATATATATAATAATAATATAAATTTGAAGTCGGTTCTTATTGACTTTTTATACATAAATTACAATCCGCCAATTAAATATATATTATACGAAATTGCTCATTAGCAAGTGTCGACATAAACAACAATATATACGTACATTACATTATTAATTAATTAGCTAATATTTGGGTTCAATTCCATACTTCCAGCACAAACAGGTTTGACCATTGGCCTGCTTTACCAAACACTAAATATTAAGCCATTTCTCTTTTACCAGAGGACCACCTCTTTATGTTGGGGGACCCCATTCTCCTCCATAAACTTTTTCTCTCCTTCTAAACTCTTTTATATATATAATATGGGGAAAGTGAATACGTGGCTGTCACACGTGTAACTTACACGTGAAACTCATCAAAACGACGTGGTTTTGATTAGAAAACAATTCTAAATTTAAAAGATATTATCTATTATGTGGCCGGATATTATCAAACATGATTGCAAATTCTGAATTATAAAAATTATAATCCATGGTTTTATGAAAGCTCACTGAAATGAACTCATTCTTTTGAATTCATATTTTCAATTGAATCTTTAAAGATGCTCATTTCATTTGGATTCCATTAAAACATGGTTTCTTTAAATTTAGAATTGTTTTTTTAATCAAAACTATGTCGTTTTGATGAGTTTCACGTGTAAGTTGCACGTGTGACAGCCACGTATTCACTTTCCCCATATAATATATATAAGGATGGTTCAATGGACAACCCCATTTTTACTACGAAACTAGAAACAATTCTATACCAAACATTTTATCAAAGAGAAAACGCTCGAATATATAACAAATGGTATAGTAGCGCAGTGGTAAGGTTGCTCTCTTGCGATGCGTGAGCTTTTTTTTTCCTTTAAACTTATGGCTCAGATTTGTTTCCTAGTTACCTAATAAAGTAATGTGTGTGTGTTTGTATATGTACACATACATATTAGTTTACTGTCCACACTATGCTCGGAAACTATACACTCAGGTAGTGATTTTAAGGATATTAATTCATGTGACACAGACAGTTCAATTCATTTAGAGACAAAACCGTGGTAAAACCAAAACATAAGATTTTTTATAAAAATATATTTTTTTAGTATAACAATATTTTACTCAAATTAAAAAAGAATTAATGGCTGGATTTTATGGTGTATTTAAAAAAATATTGTCATATAAAAAAACTGTGTATGTTTAGAAAATACCGAGGTATTTATTTGTATGTTATTAGCAACTTTATCTTTAAGTTTTATTTTTATACCCTATCAAATATAAATCAACTTATGCACACCTCTAGTAGAAGTGAGTTGAAATGCAACTCTAATTTTTTTTATAATTCTATTAAATATTAGAGAACTGTAATGTAATTACTGTTATTATAATATAGTATTATAAATATATACATATTCTAAACTAAATGTTATTAAAATTTATTAAAAAAAAATTATTTATAGTTATTGTGAGTGATGCTTTTAAATCATGTCACATAAGCAAATTAAAATAACTCTAAAATTATTTCACATAAACTAAAATGATTTTGATTTTTTTATTAGAGATTAAAGATACATATCAGATTGACATATAAATATATATACATTGTACACATATTGGCATAGAAGTCTTAACATTGGATTTGGCATGTGTGTCAATCTTATCTCTTGATATTGTAACTAACAGTCTCAGAATAAGTGAAAGTTAATTTTGCTAGCTAGCTTTTTTTTATGGTAATGTCTGATGTGACTCGTGATGTGATAATATTGTAACTTAACCATTATAAGATGGTCTAATGATAGCTGGAGTTGTTTATGTAAGAGCTTTGTGTTCAAAGTAACTCAGGTTTTAGTCTCATTAAAAACATTAATGGAGAAACTAGGCAATCTTCTTCTAGATGGCAACCACCAACAATGAACACCATACCAAAGTTTGAGTGTTATGCGAACGACAAGATATATAATTCTGACTCCCTTGTTTCATGTGTCTTGCTCTTGTGACGTGGGTGTCACTTGTGGTTAACAAGTCCGGTATACTTTTTTTTATCAACCTCACTTAAACATTTTTTTAGTTTTGGTTTTACTCTTTAACCGTCGCTTGAATACCTAAAAAACTAAGATTATATAAAAACATATTAGTAAAGTCCAAGTCATGACATGCTATGATATCACGTCATTAAAACCAACGGAGTTAACAATAAGTTAGTCTGAGACTGTTCTTGGTAATACAATTGAAAATTTAGATCGTCACATGCAAAATCAAAAGTTATGACCGTTGTTAGTTAATAGTTTAGATTATTAAAGTTCAGTAATATGTATGTGTGTATATATATATATATATATATATTATTTTGATCTCAATATGTTGCAATCACAATCCAAACACAGAAAAGAAAGAAACCATATAACCAACAACCACAAGCGGCACCTGATTAAATTCTTATCGTAACATTTGGTTTCATTAAATTACAGGACCATAACAAATTAAATTCATTGTGTTCCGGTTGAACATCTTGTGTGGTTCACAACATACATGGTGATGCATGTGATTTTGGACACTTTTTAGCTTAAGTTTTGTTAGTTTAATTATGGGTTATTGAATTTAATCACCTCCAACTATTGGTTATTGGTCGCTGTCACTCCCAAGTATCACTTTGGCCAATATAACTCCAAACTAAACACTTTGGTGTGTGTATCACCAAAAGTTAAAGAAAATTAACCAAAACTTAACCAAAAGTGACTTGAATTGGTTAACTTCTGATGATACGGTGTCCGTAACTCCAAAAGCTAACCAAAAAATAATCAAAAGTTAACTAAAAGTGACTTGAATTGGTTGAATTTTGGTGATACGGACACCAAAGTGTTTAGTTGGGAGTTATATTGGCCAAAGTAATACTTGAGGGTGATAGCGGCCAATAGCCAATAGTTGGAGGTGATTAAACTTAATAACCCTTTAATTATTGTGTAAGAGTGATAGCATTTGATCAGCTTTATCCGGTTATATGACAAACATTTGAATTCTGGCCGTGATCAGAAAATTAAAGATTAAAAACCATGATCAATACTCCCACGTACTAATTAGTAAAATTAATAATAGAAAATGTAGATAATCCAAAGTTTTTTTATACAAAATTAGTGGTTATAAAAAAGACAAATTAAACTTATACGTAAAAGGCCCTCTAAATTTATAAAAAATTATAGGTTTTGGCATTTATCTTTATAAGTTGCATTAAATATCTTTTATGTATACTTCTATAGCAAACTTTTATTCTTTACATTAACAAACAGTAATTATAATTATGACCCATACCTTTAGCTAATTTAGCTCTTAATACAGAATTATTTAAGTCAGGTTTTTTTTGTTATTGGGATAGATGAATTCTTATAGATCCATCCCCCCGGAGGAACCGGACATGATAATTTTCATCATCCGGCTCGAGCAAGAATAAAAAGAACTAACTGAATCCCTAAAAAATATATGTTATCTAAACACCCGTATATACGATATATGGATGCTCTTATATAAGTAAACTCAAAATATTGCTGGATTCTTTTTTCTGGAGATGAAACTATCGAGTGTAAAAAATTCAGTTCTTACAGATAAATATCTTATATGTCCATTAAGTTAAAGGACAGTGGTATTTATTGATGATGACTTTTTTTACGGTTGTCTTGGTTATTCTCTTTGCGTGCCAAGTCTGAATTTCATGAGACATTTTTAGCTTTTATGACTTTTGTTTAAACATAATTCTCTTGAAAAATTAAATTTTTTTAAAGTGACTATGGCACGGAATTTCTGGAAACTTTTTGAACAAAATGGCACATTTCACCGTATGTCTTGTCCTTAGACATCACATTAAAATAGTTGTGCCGAGCGAAAACATATACACATCGTTGAAACCAGCTTGCAGGCTATGATGTTCACTGCGAAATTAGCATCATCATATTGGGCTGATGCTTTCTCATCCGCCATTTGCATCATCAACTGCTTGCCCACACCTAGAGGCGCATGCTTTAAGGGGCTGGGATGAGCGTTGGCCCCTGCGCGGTTTTTTGCCAGAAGCTTCAATTTTTACCCTGATACTTTAAATTTTTAAATAACCCTGTGTAAAAAAAATTACATGTAATATATATATATATATTAAGCTCATCCCCATGATTCTCAGCCCCGTGCTATAGGAGTTAATTCAGGATCCGCCACTCCTCACATCATTACTTGACGGGAGGTCTCCATGCAAACTTTTAATTATACCACAAACCTCCCGCTTATCCATCATTTCACGCCTTTAGTTGTTAGGTATATATATCCAACTAGGTTAGAACCCGTGAGTACCCACGGGGTTTAACGATATAATTTATTTATACGTTTTAATATATAAAATATAATAAAAATACATAATTGGACGTATATTATAGGAATAAAAAAATTTAACAAAAATATATTAACATGAAAAAATTGACAATGATGAAAATATACTCATAACTAAAAGTATGATTAGCAACTTCCAATGTGGTGTAGTGGTAAGAGACTTAGATTCTCCAAAAGAGACCCAAGTTCTAGTCTCACTACCACCACTTTGGAAGGGGCAAATGGGGGCAATGAATGGAGACTTGTGGCAACACAAGTTCGATCTCTGAGCCAAACGGGTTTTACCACTAGCTTGTCGTCGTGCCTACGGGCGGACGGGTTAGTGGGTTTCCCCCGAATTCGAGTCGGGTTAATAGGTGGGTTTCGGCTACCCAGCGTTGTCTGTGTTCGCAGAGCGTTTGGGGTTGCATTTCGCCATTGGGTTACCCCGGATAGCCGGACTTTATTCGTTTCGCTGTCCAAAAAAAAATTTAAAAGTATGATTACATTAAAAATGTTAAACTACATGTTTCCAAAAATTTTCATGTTTCTAAAAATGAGGATAAATGTGGTGGTGACAAGTGGCTTAATGTGAGGAGTTGGGTTAGCAATTTATTATAAGAGAGATGCGAGTATTCGTCAGACAAATTAACTTGCACCAGGAATTGATGAATGTGTGGTCCAAGGTGGGATCATGGTGCAATATTCGTGCGGTCTTCGCCTTCTCTTTTGCTGATCTTATGGTTATTCCGTATGGGTTGAGAGGTGACGCTGATTTTCAAAAAGCCGTGCACGCAGTTTTTTTGGTCACAACGTGGTCCATTTGGAAACATCGGAATGCTATCATATTTGAAGGCTTGCGCCCGTCTTCAGATGCGGTCATGTGCGACATAATGGTTATGGCAGGTCTGTGGTTAAAGTCTCGCAGTAGGTGCAGGGCCATGGGGGTCTTAAATAATTTCCCTTTTGTGCCTGGTTGATCTCTCGTTGCTTGGTCCTCTTTTGTTTTTCTTTTGTTTCCCTTTGTTTTTGTACTTTATGGGGTTTTAGCTTCTTGTTAGCCCTAGTTTTTAATAAATTTTGCCGTTCAAAAAAAAAAAAAAAAAGGATATAGCTCAAAATATATAATTAAGTTATCGATGCTTAGACATATATATCCACCTCTCTGGTCTATGTCACTCGTCACACACGATTTGATGATCGAAATCGTATTTCGATCCACTCGATGGCACACCCACTCAAAACAAATTCCACACTCCAAATATCTACTTTTTTGGACACTTCCTACACTAATCCACAACCTATATATATATTCCTACAGAACCAATGACCAACATGTACCCAAGCTTTCACACAATCAGTACCTACCCCACGACCATGTATACTTTGCATGGACAACGAAGCCTCACCTTTACAAACAATCGAAGAACCCAAACCGGCCAGATGCTTCTCTAAATGAACCACCCACCTCACCAACAACTACATATTCTATTTATACTATTACGCACTTTGTCTATCAACTCACCGCGCGCCGCCACCACCACCATTTTGAACCCATCCCATGCATGACTACTCGAACCAGATCTTAAATTTTCAAACCACGTCATCGGGGCAGATTTATCCCATCACACCGGCCACCAGCCTTCTTCGCCGTCATTGGTCACCTAAATGATCGAACATCTTTACAAGGAACAACTTAACCTCGATCTATTGCGTTTTAATTAGGTTTATCGGATTGAAAATCCTTTCATGCTAAGATGAAAGATCAAGAAAGCTAGAGAGATAAGAATATATATGAGCGATGGATCGAAGAAGAAAAACAATTATGCTGCAAAACTGAGAAGACGTTTTGTGTCTGGCATTAGAGTAAAGAATTAAAGCAATTAGTGGGCATATAAAAAATTCACTACAACAAAATGGACTTTTAGCGACGACTTTTGTCGTCGCAAAAACCCCCAGTTGTCCTCGCTATAGGTTTTAGCGACTACATGTCGTCGCAATAGGGTTGCCTCACTCAATAGCTCTGTCGTTGTATGTAAGGAGTATCGTCGCAATAGCTACTTTGTCGCTATAGTTAACTTTTAGCGACGACTAGTCGCAGCAATTTGTTCGTCGCAATAGTATTCCAAAAAACAAAAAAATAACTAAATAAAAAAAGAAAATACCTTTTTGCGACGAGCTATAGAGACGACATGTCGTCTCTATAGATCCTGCAAAAAACAAATTTAGATTTGTTAGAACCTGCTGTTTTTTTTCATTTCAGAATGGTCACCGAACCTGGTTTTCTAGATTGTCTTTCATTGCAATATATAGTTAGGTCCGAAATAACATATGTTAAAAAATGAGAACTAAAAACATTCGTTAAATAACATTTTAAACGTCATGTTTATACAATGAAACAAACAAATTATCTACGCTCCGTCGTAATCATATTCGTCTTCGTTTGTTCCTTGCATCATGTATGACCTGCTAGTGGTTGAATGACTGAAATGAGATGATTGTCTAAATTTCGCCCAACACCTCTTGTGAACCCGCACTTTTGTATTTTTTTCCTTCACTAAACAAAAAAATAGCCAAAAAACAGTTCAAGATGCGCCAAAAACAACACAAAATGAAGCCTAAAAACAACACAAAATGAAGCCTAAAAACAACCCATAATGCAACCTAAAACCAGCCAAATTTAAAGCATAAACCTGCCAATAAACAAGACCTTTTGAATGGTGCACATCGTAGTTCCAACTTCCAACAATCCAAATTCTAAAAGCCTACTTAACACATCCAACTTTCATGTCAATCATATATATTATAGTTTGATAGTTCAGTAATGAGAGAGCATATAAGTCACAACTATAACCATTTGATCAGAGCAAAAATTATTTTGGGCCATATAAAGTTCTAAATAATATTAGCATTCATATTACAATTAATTTATAGATTTTGCAATTCATTCATACATATGTAACTTGAAGACCCCTGTAACAACAAAATTTAACATCAAGTAAAGTAATTTCACAACATTACAAAGCCAAGATGTCATAAGCACTTATCTGCACCTATTTTGTTTTAGATTTTTGAAGGATACAAGATGTCATAAGCTTTTTTAAACCATTATGTTGCATTTGATAAAATGATAAACTACATGTTGCATACATTTAGTCTATTTTACTATCTAAGACTTAATATGGCCAAAAAGACCCGAAAACATAAGAACAAAAGGCTAAACCAATCAAATAACAAGTTTTAACTTACCCAATCTGCTCCAGCCTCAAGGTCGATCCAATCCTTGTCTTGAGTATGCATTTTGCCCCTCGGTCTATGTAGTCGGTTTCTTCTCCCTTGGAACAAATCTACTAACCAAAGTCCATACAAAACATTACTATTAGAAATTACAAACTGCAAATGTAAATAGCAGGCTTCAAACTTTAACACTTGGTTCCCTTTACTCTACATATAGGAACTTATCCAGCTGATTTATGTTGTATTTGATAAAATAATAAACTACATGTTGCATACATTTAGTCTATTTTACTATCTAAGACTTAATATGGCCAAAATGACCCAAAAAAATAAGAACAAAAGGCCAAACCAATCAAACAACATATTTTAACTTACCCAATCAACTCCAGCCTCAATTAAGATCGATCCAATCCTTGTCTCGAGTATGCATTTTGTCCTTAGGTAAATGTAGTCGGTTTCTTCTTCCTTGTAACAAATCTACTAGCCAAATTTCATACAAACACCTTACTATTAGAAATTACAAACTTCAAATGTGAATAGCACACTTCAAACTTCAACACTTGGTACCCTTTACTCTACATATAAGAACTTACCCAGCTGATTTAATCCATTTTTTATGATGTGTAATGAACATTGTTTGATATACATGAACACATAGGTAAAATATTTCTTAGTTTGAGTAAATAAAACACTAAATAAAAAACTTATAGTGAAAAAACACAACAGAGATAAAGAGTAGATAACCTTTAATCTAGCAACATATGACACGAATAAATACAATACTCATCACTCAATTATCATGTTTCACACATGCCCTATGTCCTATAATAGTTCTACGTCTACACAAATCAAGCTCAACTGTGTAACAACATCAACTACACTTTATGTCACCAACAAACCATGCTCATTGCAAAACCAATAGTCCTCTTAACCAAATCTTAAAACAAAACAAACAGAGTATAATAATCTTAATTAAGTGCAATACCTGTTTCAAAACAAATCAAATCCTGCTCTGGATCAGGTCATATACTAAAATAGATGATACATCTGTGTCACAAAGGAACCAAATCAAAATTCATAAAAGCAACCTAATTAACTCATCACCATTCAAAAAAGAAACCTAACTACCTTATCACGGTTCACAAAAGCAACCATATTACCTAAGCAAAAATCAATAATGATAGCAGAAGAACCCTAGAAAAACACAGACCTAGTGATTCATTATGCCTTAACACAATACTATACCCTAAAAATTACATAAATAGACGAATCTGAGAGGACGCAAAGGACGTGTAACCGAACCAGAAGCCACAACAACGAAATAGACAATTTTACCCCAAATCAGAACATGATGAACACAAAAAAAATTTGCCTAATTCACTATACTCCAAATTATAAGCCGAAATTGGGGATTTGAACATGAGGTTGAAGGAGAGACGGTGGAGACACCGACAAGGATGTAAAACGACGGTGTGAAGGTGAGAAACGAAACAGTAAAGGGGGCGAGGTTGGTGGTAGGAGAATTGTGGTGGAAGAAATGTAATTGTGGTGGGAGAGACGAAAGTTATGACTTGTGTTGTTTAATTTAGGAAAAGTTTGAGATTGGCTTTCCCCGCTATTTGTCCCGCTAAAAATTTCAAGTTGTCGCTATAACATATAGAGACGACATATAGTTTCTATTGGTTGACCTAGTTTTTTTAATTATCTTAAATGCAAATAAAATAATTATAAAAGAATTTGATTTTTACCTATAGAGACGACTATGTGTATCTATGGCGACGACAACATCGTGGTCTCTAAAAACTCAACCTATAGCCACCATAATCTTTAGGAACAACATGTCCTCTCTAAAGATTATCTACAGAGACCAACTTTAACTGTCTCTATAGGTCTGGTCTCTATAGTATCAGATTGGTGTAGTGCATGCAGAAGCTACCAGTTGTACGGCCCTTAACTTTATGAAAAAACTTAATAATGAAAAAACTTAATGCCAGTTAATCTAAATGACGAAATTTGATAGAAATTATACGCAAAAGATCGATGTTCGGTGCAACTACGAAGGATAAAAGACGAAACCTAGCTAGCTAGAATTTCTTATAACCTTTTTTATGCAGCTAATTTATCTATAAAATTTTAAAATTTATTTTTAATACTAATTCATAACGTATGAGAGTAATGAATTAAGCAGTTTACATCAATTGTGTCACAGTAAATATTTACGTACAAAAATCGTTAAAGTTCCTATACAAGTTAATAATAAACTTATATTAATATATATTTCCAATATCAAAAATACGTGCATCACATATTATAACATTCTTGTAATAATTACCCATATAGTACAATGATGCCATAAAAAACAGAAAAAAGGTGATAATAAGATAGAAGGGTTGTCTAACTCAAACAAGTAAAAAGCAAAAAGGTCACTTCATAATATATGGACGCTTTGAGGTTCAATCAAACCGGTAAAATAATTACTTAGGGTAGCCGAAACCATTCCCGTAACACCGCCACAAAAGGTCGATCATCCACAAAAGGTAAAATACTGAACTAAAATCATATTTTCACAATTAAACCCTTTCATACAATCACCTTTTTCAAATTAATCCCTTTTACACAATCACAAACATATCCAACCTAGGAAATGGATGATTGGTCCTCTTCCTCATCTTCTGATTCGTCCCAAGACGACGAGTTGATTGTTCGTGTGGTGGGCGTGTCAGTTCGACTTCAAACTCATCCACACCAGTAGGCAAAAATATCTGGTGCAATTCAAAGACGAATACATGTTATTCGGGCGCATGAATAGTTCAACGCTCACCTTATAGAAAATTATTTTGGTGGCAATCCAAGCTATAATGATAAATTTTCAAACGTCGGTTTCGTATTAGTAGACAACTATTTAATTTTTACGAATAGCTGGTGATATGGAACGAGAGTTTTTATATTTCCAACAACAACCGGATGCAAGAGGTGTACCTGTGATTCACTTGCTTACAAAAATACACTTTGGCTATTCGTTAATTGGCATATGGTAATAGTGGCGATCCATTTGACAAATACCTATGATGATGGATAAAAATATTGTGACCGTTTTGTAAGCATTGTGCGAAGGTATACTTAATACTATTAAGTATTTATATTATTATTATTATTATTCAGTATTTATATTACTATTATTTACTAGTTATAATATTACTATCTAAGTATTTTGTAATTTACGAAATTATTATTGCAGGTATAATCTACCTGTGTGTAAAAATATTTGAAAAAACTAGCTTAAAGCGACATTCATCAAGTATTAATTTTGCATGAAAAGGTACATGGTTGTCTCGGAATGCTTGATAGCATTGAATGTACCCATTGGGAGTGGGTGAACTGTACTATGAATTGGTTGGCGGCGTCAACTCTAACGAAGTGGTTATTCATAACTGACCCTTTTGCTTGAGGTCGTGGTCTCACGTTATCTTTGGATTTAGCATGCCTACTTTTAGGAAATCTTGGTAGAATAATGATATAAATCTTTTTGAAAAATCGCCTACTTTTAGGTACTTCATATACATAGAAGCATTGGGTTTTCGTTCTATGCAAACGATGATCATCACTATTATTTAATCGATTGGATTTATCCATTGTATTCAACCATCATTAAGTCGTTTTCTACTCCACATACATATCGATGATGAGCAAAGATGGTATTTAAAAAAAGCTAAAAAAAATTCACGAATCAACAAGAAAAGATATCAAGAGAGCGTTTTTGATATTGAAAAAGATGTGGCACATTATTGCCAAGCCCACACATATGTGACATAAGGAGAACATCAAAAGGGCAATGTAAGCTTTCTTGATTTACATAAAATGATCTTAAAGGATAAAGGGATATCAACTTACCAAAATTATAAGGAAGTCGAAGTCAAAACCGCAAATTACCGGCCCCCAAAATCCTAAGCACAAAGACTATCAAATAAAGCTAAGTTGCACGATGGGGAAACTTATACAAATATTAGAAATGATTTAATGGAACATATATGGAGTAATTGTGAACAATGAAAATTTATGTTGTCGTTTTTAGTATTGTGTACAATTAATTATATATATTTTATTTGTCAATTAAGAATTTATCCCACACCACCTCCACATAATTTTTTAAGTTTTTATTTCTTAATTATTTAAAACTTTTAATATTTCATTAAATATAAAACACAAGTTATAACTAATAAAAATACAACAACTTAAATAGAAAAACACAAATGAAGTACATAATTCAAAATAACTTAAACATAAATCAACTAGGTAACATTCCACGTGCCCTAATAAGTTGTCACGATTCAATTTTGGTAAAAGGACGTCTATATATCTTTTGGTATTCATTCAAGGCTTTATTTATGGCATCGGCTTCGGCGACTCTTTCAATATGCTCATGAAGATAAAGACGATTGAAGTTGGTGGTTAGATTGAAATCTTGCCTCCACTTTGAATGAAGTTGGTCAATCGTTCGGTTAGCATACTCTAGTTGATTGTAATTGTGACATCCGTCTCGATTCATGTTCTTTTTCTTTCGTTATGTAAACCGAACCATCAAATTATATTGTAATCTTATGTTTTCTTTTAATGAAATAAAGGTTTACATTATTATTATAATTTCTTTATGATTTAAATACCAAATAAATGTTGTAAAAATGAATGTTTATAAAATGTATTTCAATTAACAAGAAATAATCTTTATAAATGTTAATAACAATTATTAGTTGGTTAGTGGATTGTTAAAGTTAAAGTTAAGGGGTTGATTTTGTAATTAATAAAACATAATCTAAACTACTAAAACATTTAGACAAAAATGTAACATAACTCAAAGTACAGGGGTATAAAATGAAAATCGATTTAAAACCAAATCCCCCCACCCCGTGAATCCGGCTGCCGCCTCCGGCGGAGCTCCGGCGAAGCTCCGGCGAGCCAAAAACAAGCGATATAGACCATTTTGACCCGATTGAATCACCCTTATCACCTTATCATCTGGTTTCGAACCCATACCTATCCTAAATTTCAGTTAATTTGCATTAAACAACAAGCTAAATCAAAACCCACATAATCCGGCCAAATCTTAATCAAATTCAACAAAATCAAACGATAACTATCAAATTAAAATGGTCTAGAACATCCCTACAACTGATTAAGATGAAATTTACGTGTTTAATTTAACTATTATCATCAGAAATCGTTGAATTAAACTTAACTTCACCCGAAATCAACTCGACTTTGACTCGATCCACTAAACCTATTTCAGTTCTATAAATCCAGTCCAAAACACTCATACGACTTCACATTATCTTTCCACAACAACAATTTCACTTCCAAACACACACAACAGTTCGATCGATCGGTTGCTCTTCGCGGTTCTGCTCCTAAGCAACGATACACTTCTGGTATGATTCAAGCCTTAAAATCATAGGGCTTTTATTCCTCATCTATCATTTAGTAAACCTGTGTTTTTAATTTCGTTATCATTAGCAATTGCAGCTTCAATTTGATCCGAGTCCGTGTTCATCGTTCTTCTTCCATTATCATCAAACCACAACCAAATCAGGTACTTTAAGAGGTCATGGTGCTCGATTTCTTATTCTGATTATCATAGTGATGTTCGATTTCAATTACAGATTCACTTCAAGGATCAATTCATAGTTGATCAGGTTCTAGGGTTTATATATATAATGGGTTTAAGAAAGAAAAAGTTTAAAACAATTTATTTCGAAGTAAATCAACAAAGTGGGGGTTTGGTCTGGTGGTCGGGTGTTTATAAAACCCTCTCGAGGTCCCGGGTTCGAGTCTGGTTGGGATTGCTTTGTTTTTATTCCAAGTTTTTACAATTTAGTTAACTTTCTATGATCATTTTATTAATCATGTGGGATTATTTATTTATAAAGCTATTGATAAAAGTTTTATAAGTCTAAAAATATATATACACAATGATAGATATATAAAACTTGTTAGATTTAAAATTTTCAAATGGACGTTTGGATTTTATAAAAAAAGTCTACTTACGGGTTTTTACTAAGTACTAGATTTATTTTAAACACGATTATTCAATTAAGACTATGGTTTAATTAGACATTTATTAAACACATACGATTATTTATTCAAGATAATTAGTCCTTTTTTTTTATCAAAGAGGGTCGTGTCATTTAACGGATCATCTATTTTAATTGTGTTCACAAAAAGAATAAGATTCATATACTATTTAATCACAATATTTCATCAAAGTTAAATATATATAAATATTTATTAATATTACGTATTTACAAATTATAACAGTAAATTACTTAAACCCAAATTCCAAATTAGAACCCTAGACTTCAAGTTAGTTTTCAGTTATCGTTCTAACATAAGATAAATCCTTTAGGTGATCCTTAAGGAATATCCAGTGACGTTTCAAGTTTTATTCATTTTCAGTCGATCAAGAATTATCACGTGAGTATTCATAGCCCCTTTTCTGGTTTTCAATTTGGGGTGATATCATGTGACGTATTTAAATCAGATTTCAGATTTCAGTTTATCAGTTATTTCAGTTATCAGATTTCAGTTGATCATTTAAACAATTCATGTTATGTCTTTACTTGCAAATTATGTGTTCATAGCCTGATAGCAATTTTTGTTCAAGTGTAATCATTAATTTGTAGAAACCGACAGTTACTAATGGTAGATCTATTGGTCGAAAGGACCCACCCCCCTGATTCTTGGGTGATTATAACTGAGTATCATTATCATGTAGACCCCCCCTTATCATTGTTCAAGGTTTGATTATGCGTTGTTATCTTGTATGTACATGTTTTGCATTATTAAGTCTAGACATAACGACATGAATTGGATTTTTCTTTATCAGTGTATCTATATGTATTTCAAACCTATGTTTACTCACCAGCTAATTCGTTAGCTGACAAATACTATTTTTCACATGATTTCAGGAATTGCAGTTAGTTGGACTATTCAGGATGCGTCACATCTAGGACTTTCTTGGACCTAGTTAAATAAATAAAATAAAGTAGCTTATTTCAGTTGTTTCTGTTTGAGTTATTTCTTGGTTTCATTTGGATTATTTATTTAGTCTTGTTTGAATAATTGGATTATAATAATATTTTAACTATTTTTAGTACCATGAGCTATGAACAATCATCCACTTTCGTCCGCCTCGATGTTTCCGCCATCGGTCGGGGTGTGACAGATTGGTATCAGAGCCATGGTTATAGGGAATTAGGTTATTAGAAATGGAATGACCTAGACTATAACTAAGAACCCGAACATGAGTCCTCTCGTGTTTTACTTAGGAGCATGCTTATTTCATATATGTTACATTCTATGCCTTTTCTTATTTCTCACGATTATCTCGATATCATTCACGTGGACTTCATTTTAAGACGAGTATCAAACAATTCAGTTTATCATTTATATATTTAAATTTATTTTTTTAAAATTCAATTCAAGATTTTATGATTTTTCAATTCTCGTCAAAGTCTTAGTCCCATAATCGAACACGTGCGATGCTGGAAGGGTGGATGCCTGTATCTCGGGTGTTCTGTCTAGGAAAGGTATTCATATAAATCCAAATCAACCGATGGATCCGTTACCTTACCTGGGAACCCTCGGGATGAGTATTCACTTATAGGTAAGCATGTCTTCATTAAGATTGTGGATGGCTAAATTACTTTGATAAGTCAACGTATTCGTCTTAGTTTGCGAACTAAGAGTTTACATTCGGAATATCTCAACATGATTTCAATGACTCGATCTCTTTACTTATGTTTATCAAATTTTGTACTTATTTATTTGCCCAACGATTTATCAGTTAAATAATATTTTTCCTCGGTAATCTTTCAGCATGTCGAGACACGGACCCCGTTATGGTTCTGCAAGGGCTGACCGAAGGATCGCATCAATCGTTGCTAAGGAGATGGCTGCAGTGATTCCAACGCTCATGACTAATCTGAATAATCACACTGCTGCCAACCCTCCTCATTCTGAGTGTTCCTTCAAGAAGTTTAGCTCTTGTAATCCGACTAAGTTCAGCGGAACAGAGGGAGCCACCGCCCTGCTGCAATGGTTTGAGAGTATGGAAAATACTTTCCTAAACAGTGAATGCCCCGAAAATCTCAAGGTTCGTCATGCGACGAGTGCTCTTCAAAAGCAGGCTCTTACGTGGTGGAACGGGGAAAAACGTAAACGGGGAGTCGATGCTGCTATGGCCTTGTCTTGGGATGAGGTTAAAGAACTCATGACTAGGGAATACTGCCCTAGAAATGAAGTAAAGAAACTGGAAGCTGAGTTTTGGGATCTGGCTCAGGACAGTGGGGAAAATCAGGCTTACACTAACCGTTTCCATGAACTGAGTCTTCTTGTGCCACATTTGATCACTCCCTTGTCTCGGGCCATCGAGAAATATATTGGTGGTCTGCCTATGCAAATCCAGGATACTGTGTGGGGTAGTAACCCCGCTACTTTAGAGGACACCATTCGTCTTGCCGCTCAGCTAACTGATAACCACGTGAAAAATGGGACTTTGGTTAGAAAGGGTAAGAAGAAACCAACTGCTGAATCTGCGAAAGAGGTTAATGCTGAATCTTCTTCTAAGAATAAGAAGCGAAAGCACAAAGCTCTTTCTTATGCTGCTGTTGCTCCTGCTGCACCGGCCAAGCAACAAGCTCCAGTTCATCAACCAGGTTCTACGTTTCAACCTCTGGAGAGAAAGCCTTACACTGGAACTCTCCCTCTGTGCAACCACTGCAAGTATCATCATCTGTCAAGTTCTCCATGTCGCCACTGCACTAAATGTGGTCGTTTTGGCCACACTGCTAATTATTGTAAGGTGCTTGGTAATCCTCCAGCAAGTGCTTGCTATCAATGTGGTGATCCGAATCACTTCAAAAATCAGTGTCCTCAGTTAACCAATGCAGTCCCAGTTGCTCGAGGTCGTGCTTTCAATATCAACGCCCCTCAGGCTCAAAGCAACAATGATGTGGTGAACGGTACGTTTCTAATTAACGGTCATTATGCTTCAGTTTTATTTGATTCCGGGGCCGATAGGAGTTTTGTTTCTATGAAATTTGAGCCTTTACTTGCTAAACCACGTTCTAGATTAGAGGAATCCTTTATAGTTGAAACTGCTAATGGAAAATCTGTTGAAATTGATTCTGTTATCCCCGACTGTACTCTTTATCTTCGTGAGCATGAATTCTCGGTGGATCTAATTCCGATGCAACTCGGTAGCTTTGACGTCATTATAGGCATGGATTGGCTCTCGAAGTGCCATGCCGAGGTCGTTTGCTTTGAAAAATATATTCGGATTCCTCTCCCGTCTGGTGAAGTACTTAACGTTTATGGGGAGAAACCTTCGAAAGGGTTAAAACTCATGTCATGTGTTAAAGCTCAAAAATACTTACGAAAGAAGTATGTGGCCTTTCTCGCTCATATTGTGAAATCCGAGGAGAAACCGAAGAAGATCGAGGATATTCCCGTCATTCGAGATTTTCCAGAGGTTTTTCCAGAAGATTTAACTGGCCTTCCTCCTGTTCGTCAAGTCGAATTCCGTATCGACCTTGTTCCCGGAGCAACTCCCGTCGCTAAATCTCCTTATCGACTTGCTCCGTCTGAAATGCAAGAGCTCGCGAGTCAACTTCAAGAGCTTTCCGATAAAGGTTTTATTCGTCCGAGTTCCTCGCCTTGGGGAGCTCCAGTTTTGTTTGTGAAAAAGAAAGACGGTTCTTTTCGTATGTGCATCGACTATCGTGAACTAAATAAGCTCACGGTCAAGAACCGGTATCCGTTACCGAGAATCGACGATCTTTTTGACCAACTTCAAGGAGCGTCTCATTTCTCCAAAATTGATCTTCGTTCTGGTTATCATCAACTCCGAGTTCATGATGATGATATTTACAAGACTGCTTTTCGGACTAGGTATGGTCACTACGAGTTCACGGTTATGCCTTTCGGGCTAACCAATGCACCTGCGGTCTTCATGGATCTAATGAACCGCGTGTGTAGACCATATTTGGACAAATTTGTGATTGTGTTCATTGATGACATTCTAATTTATTCTAAGTCGAAATCTGAGCATGAACAGCACCTTCGGTTAATTCTCGAGCTCTTGAAAGAGGAAAAGTTGTATGCTAAATTCTCTAAGTGCGAGTTCTGGCTTAAAGAAGTTCAATTTCTCGGTCATACCGTCAACGACAAAGGGATTCATGTAGACCCCGCAAAGATCGAGGCAATTCAAAAGTGGGCAGAACCAAAGACTCCCACTGAAATTCGATCATTCCTTGGTTTAGCCGGGTATTACCGTCGTTTCATTCCTAACTTTTCAAAGATTGCGGTGCCTCTTACTACCCTCACTCAAAAGGGTGTACCTTATAATTGGGGTTCGGAGCAAGTCCAAGCGTTTCAATCTCTCAAGCATGCATTATGTAATGCTCCGATTTTAACTCTCCCTGACGGTAATGATGATTTTGTTGTCTATTGCGACGCTTCGAATCGTGGGCTTGGTTGTGTTCTCATGCAACGAGGCAAAGTGATAGCTTATGCCTCAAGACAACTCAAAATCCACGAGAAAAATTATACGACTCATGACCTCGAATTGGGTGCTGTTGTTTTTGCGCTCAAAATCTGGAGGCACTATCTCTATGGCACCAAGTGTGTTGTATTCACTGATCATAAGAGTCTCCAGCACATCCTTAACCAGAAAGAACTCAATATGAGGCAGCGACGTTGGGTCGAGTTACTTAACGACTACGACTGCGAGATTCGCTACCACCCCGGTAAAGCGAATGTTGTGGCTGACGCCCTAAGTCGCAAGGAACATGCCGTGCTTCATTGTGCCACGGTCCAGTCTAATCTCAAGTCTCTCATTCTAAACGCTCAACAAACTTCAGTCACAACGGGAAACATGTACACCGAAATGTCTTGCGGTGTCGAAAATCAGTTGGTAACTAAGTCGGATGATCTGCTTTATTTCATGGACCGTATTTGGATTCCGAATCGTGATAATCTCCGTACCATCATTTTGAACGAGGCTCACAAATCTCGTTATTCCATTCATCCTGGTTCGGACAAAATGTACATGGACCTTCGTAAACAGTATTGGTGGCCAGGCATGAAAAAGGACATAGCCTTGTATGTGGCCAAATGTCTCACTTGTTCCAAAGTCAAAGCCGAGCACCAGCGTCCATCCGGTTTACTTGTTCAGCCTGAAATTCCCGTTTGGAAGTGGGAAAGTATATCCATGGATTTCATCACGAAACTGCCTCGCACTCCAAGTGGTTGTGATAGCATCTGGGTCATCGTTGATCGTTTGACTAAATCCGCTCATTTCTTGGCTATTCGTGAAAGTGATCCGGCTAGCAAGTTGGCTAAGATGTATATTCAAGAAATCGTTAGTCGTCATGGTGTGCCGTTAGACATCATTTCTGATCGTGACGGTCGGTACATGTCAAGATTTTGGCAAAGTATGCAATCGTCTCTGGGCACTAAACTTAACATTAGCACTGCTTATCATCCCCAAACCGATGGTCAAACCGAAAGAACGATACAAACTCTTGAAGATATGCTTCGAGCTTGTGTCATAGATTTTGGCGGTAATTGGGAATCTCATCTAGCGTTGGTCGAGTTTTCTTATAATAACAGCTATCATTCAAGTATCGACATGGCACCTTTTGAAGCTCTTTATGGTCGAAAGTGTCGATCTCCTATTTGTTGGACTGAGATTGGGGAAGCTCAGATCACTGGTCCTGAGTTTATTCAGTTATCTACCGACAAAATTCATAAGATTCGTGACAACTTACTTGCTGCTAGAAACCGTCAAAAGTATTATGCTGATAAGAAACGGAAGCCCATGGAATACAAAGTCGGCGATCTCGTACTTCTTAAAGTATCACCTTGGAAGGGAGTGGTCCGCTTTGGAAAGAAAGGGAAGCTAGCACCTCGTTATGTTGGTCCATTCAAAGTACTCGAGCGTGTCGGGAAAGTAGCCTACGTACTCGAACTGCCCGAGGAACTCAGCAATGTTCATCCTACTTTTCACGTTTCAAATCTAAAGAAGTGTTTGGCCGATGAAAATCTTCACATACCTCTTGATGAAGTGCAAATCGATGAATCTATGCATTTTATTGAGAAGCCAGTTGAAATCATGGATCGAAAAGTAAAGAAACTCAAACGTAGTCGAATACCTATCGTGAAAGTTCGTTGGGAGTCTAAACGTGGACCAGAGTTTACTTGGGAGCGTGAAGACCAGATGAAGAAAAAGTACCCGCATCTTTTTGCTACAGCCTCTGCATAATTAAATTTCGGGACGAAATTTCCTAAAGGAGGGGAGACTGTGACATCCGTCTCGATTCATGTTCTTTTTCTTTCGTTATGTAAACCGAACCATCAAATTATATTGTAATCTTATGTTTTCTTTTAATGAAATAAAGGTTTACATTATTATTATAATTTCTTTATGATTTAAATACCAAATAAATGTTGTAAAAATGAATGTTTATAAAATGTATTTCAATTAACAAGAAATAATCTTTATAAATGTTAATAACAATTATTAGTTGGTTAGTGGATTGTTAAAGTTAAAGTTAAGGGGTTGATTTTGTAATTAATAAAACATAATCTAAACTACTAAAACATTTAGACAAAAATGTAACATAACTCAAAGTACAGGGGTATAAAATGAAAATCGATTTAAAACCAAATCCCCCCACCCCGTGAATCCGGCTGCCGCCTCCGGCGGAGCTCCGGCGAAGCTCCGGCGAGCCAAAAACAAGCGATATAGACCATTTTGACCCGATTGAATCACCCTTATCACCTTATCATCTGGTTTCGAACCCATACCTATCCTAAATTTCAGTTAATTTGCATTAAACAACAAGCTAAATCAAAACCCACATAATCCGGCCAAATCTTAATCAAATTCAACAAAATCAAACGATAACTATCAAATTAAAATGGTCTAGAACATCCCTACAACTGATTAAGATGAAATTTACGTGTTTAATTTAACTATTATCATCAGAAATCGTTGAATTAAACTTAACTTCACCCGAAATCAACTCGACTTTGACTCGATCCACTAAACCTATTTCAGTTCTATAAATCCAGTCCAAAACACTCATACGACTTCACATTATCTTTCCACAACAACAATTTCACTTCCAAACACACACAACAGTTCGATCGATCGGTTGCTCTTCGCGGTTCTGCTCCTAAGCAACGATACACTTCTGGTATGATTCAAGCCTTAAAATCATAGGGCTTTTATTCCTCATCTATCATTTAGTAAACCTGTGTTTTTAATTTCGTTATCATTAGCAATTGCAGCTTCAATTTGATCCGAGTCCGTGTTCATCGTTCTTCTTCCATTATCATCAAACCACAACCAAATCAGGTACTTTAAGAGGTCATGGTGCTCGATTTCTTATTCTGATTATCATAGTGATGTTCGATTTCAATTACAGATTCACTTCAAGGATCAATTCATAGTTGATCAGGTTCTAGGGTTTATATATATAATGGGTTTAAGAAAGAAAAAGTTTAAAACAATTTATTTCGAAGTAAATCAACAAAGTGGGGGTTTGGTCTGGTGGTCGGGTGTTTATAAAACCCTCTCGAGGTCCCGGGTTCGAGTCTGGTTGGGACTGCTTTGTTTTTATTCCAAGTTTTTACAATTTAGTTAACTTTCTATGATCATTTTATTAATCATGTGGGATTATTTATTTATAAAGCTATTGATAAAAGTTTTATAAGTCTAAAAATATATATACACAATGATAGATATATAAAACTTGTTAGATTTAAAATTTTCAAATGGACGTTTGGATTTTATAAAAAAAGTCTACTTACGGGTTTTTACTAAGTACTAGATTTATTTTAAACACGATTATTCAATTAAGACTATGGTTTAATTAGACATTTATTAAACACATACGATTATTTATTCAAGATAATTAGTCCTTTTTTTTATCAAAGAGGGTCGTGTCATTTAACGGATCATCTATTTTAATTGTGTTCACAAAAAGAATAAGATTCATATACTATTTAATCACAATATTTCATCAAAGTTAAATATATATAAATATTTATTAATATTACGTATTTACAAATTATAACAGTAAATTACTTAAACCCAAATTCCAAATTAGAACCCTAGACTTCAAGTTAGTTTTCAGTTATCGTTCTAACATAAGATAAATCCTTTAGGTGATCCTTAAGGAATATCCAGTGACGTTTCAAGTTTTATTCATTTTCAGTCGATCAAGAATTATCACGTGAGTATTCATAGCCCCTTTTCTGGTTTTCAATTTGGGGTGATATCATGTGACGTATTTAAATCAGATTTCAGATTTCAGTTTATCAGTTATTTCAGTTATCAGATTTCAGTTGATCATTTAAACAATTCATGTTATGTCTTTACTTGCAAATTATGTGTTCATAGCCTGATAGCAATTTTTGTTCAAGTGTAATCATTAATTTGTAGAAACCGACAGTTACTAATGGTAGATCTATTGGTCGAAAGGACCCACCCCCCTGATTCTTGGGTGATTATAACTGAGTATCATTATCATGTAGACCCCCCCTTATCATTGTTCAAGGTTTGATTATGCGTTGTTATCTTGTATGTACATGTTTTGCATTATTAAGTCTAGACATAACGACATGAATTGGATTTTTCTTTATCAGTGTATCTATATGTATTTCAAACCTATGTTTACTCACCAGCTAATTCGTTAGCTGACAAATACTATTTTTCACATGATTTCAGGAATTGCAGTTAGTTGGACTATTCAGGATGCGTCACATCTAGGACTTTCTTGGACCTAGTTAAATAAATAAAATAAAGTAGCTTATTTCAGTTGTTTCTGTTTGAGTTATTTCTTGGTTTCATTTGGATTATTTATTTAGTCTTGTTTGAATAATTGGATTATAATAATATTTTAACTATTTTTAGTACCATGAGCTATGAACAATCATCCACTTTCGTCCGCCTCGATGTTTCCGCCATCGGTCGGGGTGTGACAGTAATGGTCAAGAACTCGATTCCAAAAATCACCTCTACTTTCGTTACCGTCAAATGAAGCATGTAACCATGCTTTTGACAAGTTCACTTCTTGAGCATTCGTCCATAGTTGACGATTAGATGTCATTGGGAGATTGATGAAAAGATTGTGGTTTGAGAGTGATGTGTAAATAAAATTGTGATTTGTGAGGTTGAAAGAAGGGTCGTATTTAAAAACTAAAAAAAACAAAAATAGCCGTTGGAAGGAAGGGCCACATGTTCAAACGATCAAAAATTCGGGGGCACACTCAGGGAACTCACCCCAAAAACCATCCTAAACTTCAACCCCAATAGAGGGTGGGGTGGTGTTCTCGTGCGGGGCCGTATTGGAGTCACACCCACACCGAATCCACTCCAACTGCACTAAGGTTACCGCTATAGCCACCGCCGTTACCACCAAATTATACTTATTCTCACAATATAGTATAGCTATCTTCATCCCATAAATTTTTAAAGGAAATTACAATTATCCCTCATATTTAGGGACTTCTTCTATCACCTGTATTTATTAAAATAAATTCTTTGTGACGGTTTATGAGTGGAAGAAAGAGATAAAAAAATAGAGGAAAGATCAAATACAAAATTGATTTTGCCTAAAAAGTGTGAGAAGTGACTTAAATCACATCAAAACCGGGTCAAACGAACTCCGTTTGAGCTCATTCAAGCGGCGTTGGAACCGTCTCGTCGAGCTTTATCATCTTAGCTTCTAGGGTTTAACTTTTAGGGTTTAGCTTTAAAATTTAGTTTTTACCTTAAGGTTTAGCCTTAGGGTTTAGCATTGGGATTTAGCTTTTAGGGTTTAGTTTTTAAATTTTAGGCTTTTATATGGATGTGGTGAGGGGTTTAGGTTTTTAGGGGGTGGGTGGGTGGGGTTTAGGTTTTTGGGGGGTAGGGGTGGGGGGTTTTAGGTTTTTAGAAGGTGCGGGTCGGGTGATTTAGGTTTTTGAGGGGTGGGGGTGGGGGGTTTTAGGTTTTTTGGGTGGTGGGGGCGGGGGTTTGACGACACGGTTCTAACGCCGCAAGAATGAGTTCAATCGGAGTTCGTTTGACCCAGTTTTGATGTGCCTAAATATCACTTCTCACGCTTCTTAGGCAAAATCCATTTTGTACGGTAACCTTCCCCTAAAAAAATATATTATTTATTTAAACTATGGTTAAATATGAGTAATATCATGTCTAAATGTTATTGAAAGTGTGAAGTAAATTTACTAAGTAATTATAAAATACGGAAATAGATAATTAAACTATATGGAACCCATTCATAATAAATTCTTGAAAGATAATTTTTTTTAGAAAAATGGTTTACTAAACATTGAAATAAGTTAAAATGGTTTACTTAACTTTGATTCTTGTATATTTGTCATTTGATCAGTTAATTAACTCGAAGTAATTTATTGGCATTGGATATGGGCTCTTGGGCTTTGATTACGGGCTTAACAAACTTCGTTTGGTTACTATTTTCTTGCATTTTACTCTCTTACTTAGATCGGTGTGCACAAAAAAACCGGGTACGTATCCGAGTAAATCCGACCCGTCAGGTTATACCCGAAACCGGTTCCAAAGTAAGGAAATTTTGATGTTAGAAGATGATCCATGATATAAAGCTCGGACAACGAAAACATACATTATTGAAGAGTGATCTTCGAAACTGTACTAAAAACTTGTAAAAGTGAATTTATTTTTCTTTTTCAACATTTTATATAATGTATAACTTGTAATATTTAGTTTGTTTCAAATCATGCTATATACTCAATTTTGTTTAATTTTTTTTTACTATAGTCCAACATAATTCATAATAAAAATGAAGTCGTATCCAAATTAAGTAAAATATTTTTTAGTTTCGTAAGTATAAATAAGTAATTTAAACACATGCCATCCTCTATAAGCTAGTCCACTAATGGTTATTCATGTGTGATGTGTTATTAAGTTGCTTCGGTTAAACCACCTTATATTAAGTTATACCAAGTAATCATTTAGTTGTTAATGGTCTATGTTTCAAGATAATTCCATTAATATTTTTTAACGGGTGTTTTCATACGTGTTGTGTTAGTGAGTACGTTGTTTTAATCCAGTGATGGATCCTGAACGTTTGTAGCACAGAGGCTGAAAATCACATGACTCATAATTTGTTTTTTTATACGTGTAAAAATCAACTCTTCTGGCAAGAAACACTCAGGGGCCGACGCCACTTTTAGATAACACCAAGTGATCACATAATTAATGTCTTAACAGAAATTTATGTGTTAATGGCCGATTGTTAAGAAGTAAGTTTCACCAGTGGGCCGAAAATGGGCCTAACCATGTGTTAGGAGCTTAATTATATCAAGTCATATTAAATTTTTACTTAAAGAAACTTATTAATCACAACAAAAATAATCTCATCTTTAATAAAGATAGATTTACATGGAAATAGAAGGTAAACGGGCAACAAGCTGCGCCGCTAACCCTTTTTGGATAGCAAAACCAAGTCTTTTAAACACTACATTCATAGACCTCGGGCCTCGGGGTCATAACAAAGCTATGCATAACCCGTTGGACTCGATTAAGTACCTCCACAGCCTCAGGTGCAAGAAAACCAAAGGTGTCAAACGCAAATGAAACAACCCGTCATTTTACCCCCAAAAGCATAATTGAACATTTGAAGTATCAAAGCAGGGACTTTCTCCAACAAAGTTGTACAGA
The DNA here is from genome assembly GCA_030867185.1 of Tagetes erecta. NCBI lineage: Eukaryota > Viridiplantae > Streptophyta > Magnoliopsida > Asterales > Asteraceae > Tagetes > Tagetes erecta. The sequence goes on along the minus strand of CM061487.1, from coordinate 94,530,934 downwards.
GATCGAAAATCGATCATGTTAAAAACTTAACGTTATATACATGGACCAAGAAAGGGGATTTTAAAATCAAAAGTTTTCACATCAAGTGTGCAAAATAAAGAAGGTCATCTATGGTCTAAAACAATCTCTTAGAGCCTGGTTTAGTAAAATTGATAATTAGTTCTTAGAACTGAATGGTTTTGTATTGACCTTTTCGGATACTAGTTTGTTCGTTTTAGCTAGAGATATGAAAGTGGTTGTGGTACTCGTGCACGTCAATGATCTTATCATAACGGGTGATTTAATAGATGAGAGGATATATGCAAGCATCTATAAAACTACAACGGTTTCTAATTAACTAGAATTAAGCTAATGAACTTTTTTATAGGCAGATGTAATAATGTAACTCATCAACCGGTTGTTCTAAAAAAAATGTAATCATGTAATTACTAATCCAACACTAATTATATACAATATAATGTTTCTTAATATATATTTAAAGAGCTATAAATAAGAAAACACTTTCACATGTATGCAATAAAGACCGAAGTTGCAGGTTTTTGAAGGCCATTCAATTCCATCCTTTCTGCCCACATATTTTTCTTACCTCTCGATGTCTTAATTTTCCATTTACTATTTTTTAATTTATTAATTTAATATATTAAATCCTCATGAAAAAAGAAAATGGACACCCAAAAGTTAACTAATACATTTATGCCTGTTATCTTTCTCGTGCATATTAAATTGCTTCATGTGTTTTTTCCATTTCCATTCACTCAATCTAATGTTTTATTTTACAATCTATTTTTCTTGTTCATTTATATCTAATTTCATTTTTATATGTAATGTTTTGTGGTTTATCAATCTCTTTAAAATATCATATTCGACACATGCATTTTTATACTTTTTGAAACTCATGATGGTTAAACAATTTTTTTTTTATTTGATGTTGAGGTAATTTGCAAATGTAATATATATGGTTTTGAGTATGAAATGCATTATTGTTTTGGGTATTGGCTATTCCATAAATCTCATTTATAAGTGTGGACACACATGACAATTACAAACTAAAGGACTTCCGTAAACACCGTTTACGGAACTAAATTGCCATGTTTTTCTAACGATGACTTTCATAAATTGTGACGGGCGTAACCCTCCATCAAATGAGGGATTCCTAAACCAAGTCAGACAACAACATAAGTTTTCTTAACCACTCCGTGTAACGTATCTAACTTGGCAGGGCGCTCGCATGGTAAACCTCTTAGAAGCCAGCGTAGCACCTGTCGATGAGGAACTAACCCTCGTCCGTGGATGGAACATGTTTGTCTCACCAGAACAAACTTGATCATTGACTGATACCGCTAAAAAATAAGGGTTGTTGAAGTTTAACCTTTGAGTCTTTGACCTTAATTTGGTGTCGTGTGAAAGTGATGAGATTCGTATATAAAACACCATAAATTAATCGAAAACAATTTCACTTTAATTTACCTGAAAACCATATATATCTTACCTAAATCAATATAGTATCGCCCCATTTCAAAGTTTTCATGGAAATTCTTGTGAGTTTGTGACGAGATATAGTGAGACAACAACGTTGTAAATTCTTTTTTTAGTTTAACTGTCATCGAAATGAGGTCAATCAAAGTTTATATATTCGAAAGATTTTATTGTATAAACTCACCATAAAGTTAATTAGTTTAATCATCTTAATTTGGATCTAAATTAAGCTAGTTTCATATGGCGTTTTAGTGTACATGCAAATAAAACAGCTCAGTTAATTAATAAACAAAAAACCAGTGTTGTTAAACCGGGTCCGACCGGTCGGTCCGCGGTCGGACCACGTTTTTTGAGAATCACGGTTCGATAGTTCACAGTCTGATAGGCGTTTGTGAACCGCTCGAACCGTTATCAAACTGGACCTTTTGAACTGCTATTGAACCGTTTTTCTTCGATTTTATGTTTACATCTATAATTTTTTGTGTTTTAGGTGATAAAACTTAATATGTTGGTGTTCTAATCGAGTGATGAAGATGATAGACTAGTTTTACTTAATGATAAAGAATTGGATATGTGTCGTGACATTTGAACTTAGAATTTATGATGATAATGATTTGGTTTTATTTTGATGTTAAAATTTGTTTAATTAAATTATGACTTTTAGGTGATTCTTAGTGTTAAATCTGTTTGAATCAGGACCTTTGTGTTATAATTAACTTAAGATTATTAAACTTACGTTGTGTTTAATTAAAATTCTTATGGTATTATTTAATTTGATAAATGCATATTTCGTTAGACCCTGTTCCGGCCCCTTTTCGAGCGGTCCGACCAATAAAATTAAAATAACGGTTCGGTGTCCAGTCCGGCCGGTTTCAAAACATTGCAAAAACCCTAGCTATATATAACTTACTAGTTTAGTGCCCGCGCTACGCTCGGGAACACAACATTCAAGTGATGCTTTTAAGGATATTCATGAACGTTCCAATAAGTTTTGAAACAAAACCGTGGTAAACCGAAACACGAAATCTATTTTTAAAAATTAATTTTTTAGTATAGCAATATTATACTCAAATCTACCTATTCTAATAATTAAGTAACACATCCACATGTCACCATTTTAACTACTCCACATAGGATTTTGCTTAGGTGTCATGTTCTAAATTAATTTGATTGAGAATTTTTAGACGGGTCATGGTATGCTCCATATTCGAAATAACCCGATATGTTTAAATTAAAAATTCACAAATTATCATCAATTATCTCCTAACCCGATATGTTCAAATACAAAATTCACCAATTATCATGATCTATATCTTAACCCGATATGTATCAAGTATCATGAATTATCTCCTAACCTGATATGTTCAAATAAAAAACTTATCAATTATTATGATTTATCCTATTAAAGTTTTACCAATTATCATTATTTATCTCATAACTCGATATGTTCAAATAAAAAAATTAATAATTATCATGAATTATCTCATAACCCGATATGTTCCAATAAAAATTTACCAACTACTATAAATCATATCCTTTATTGCAACATATGATTTTTTATATGAATATATTTGTAAATATTCAAATCGATTTAATAAGAGATATGTTAAAAATAAATTTGATATGTAAATTGAGTTAAAACCTATAAAACTAAAATCCGTGTAGTACACGAGTACTAATCTAGTTAAAGAGAATAAAATGCTCAGTTTTATGGTGTAGTTTATATTTTTTTTAAATCCATATAAAAAAGTTATGTATATTTATAAAACACTGAGGTCTTTAATTGTATATTATTATTAATTTTATCCATAAGTTTCATTTTCACACCCTATCAAATATAAACCGACTCATGTACACCCCTTGTAGTAGAGGGTTAAAAGTATAAATACCTTTAAATTTTTCAGAATTCTCCAAAATATTAGGGGACCAAAAATGTAATTAGTTTTATTATAATATATTTTATATACATATTTTAAATAAAAAATCATTATTATAAGATAAACTCTCAAATGACGACACATAAGCCAGAAGCTTTAAAATGGTGCCACATAAGCTTTTTTGGTTTTGCTATATATAAAGATAAGGCACATGGCATAAAGAAGCCGCGGCCAATTTAATTAGATAGATCATCACTAAAACCGGCCCTTAAGTTTTTACTATATTTCTAGTTTTATATTTTTTTTAACGTACTTGAGGATCGATGTTTGTGAACTTAATTGATGGAACGTATATATAGGAAATGTATGTGTGAAGATCGATAATGTGGGGATCGATCGAAAACAATATTGGCATGTGCATTATTATTGTTGCTGTTTCGATCGATCTTGTAAGGTCCTACTTTCCATATATTGTTGCCCACTTATAACCACTCCTTACATACGTAAATCATACACTAGCTAGCTAGCTTATACTTATCTCTTCTATGTCTTTTAATTATTATTATGTACGTCTTTAAGATTCAAAAAGTTATATGCTTGCTATTATATCATATCATGCATACTCTTAACTAAACACTTTTGACCACCCACTTATATACTTTGTAATTTAAATTGTTTAATTTTTAGCTCATTTCTAGTTTTTTTTCTTAACTGCATGCGGGTGAAATTATTAATATTATATAAAAATTAACAAGAAGCTAGCTATATTAGTAGTGGTTTACACTTACATTACGTATGTTGAATCATAACGTACCGGCTAAAACAATCAAGATCATTCATAATCTTTGTTTAATTTTTTTTTTATGGGTAACTTAGCTCTTGCAATTGGGCATTTGTCCAAGCAGCATGCATTTGAAAATAGTAGAGCGAACCAGTCTTCTTGATGAGGTTGTGAGTTCGAATCTTGTTCCACGTGGGTTTTCCACAGTAAGTGCTTTTAGACAAATGCTTTATTACTAGCAGGAGGGTGGGTTGGGGCTGCGGTACGTAGGTATTTCTACTCCGGGCAACCGGGGTAGGGAATCCGGGTCGGAGCCCGGTTGGTGTTAAAAAAAAGGTAAAATAGCTCTTTGGTTTTAATTGGTTCATATATACGTATATGGAGTTGTATGCTTTACTACATCATAGTATCATAATCTTATATATGTAAATTTACTTTGCTTCAATTTTTTTACAATATGATTTGGAAAACAAGATTTTTTAGATTTTGGTACAAGGTCTACTTTATTTATTAAAAATGAGCTTTATGTTAAAAAAAATTGGACTTTAATTATAACTAGATTTAAGACCGGGCCGCGCGATGCAGCAGCCTGGTCATATGGTCGGGTATCGTGTATGTGACTTTCACATCGTTAATAAAAAAAAGTTTCATGTCTCGTACGCCACCGTGTAAACCGCAATGTGTCACATATTAAAATATGAAGAACTATCCAAAGTTATACGTCAAAACGATAACCCAATCACATCTGGAGGATTGAAGTCAAACATATGTCAAAGTAGAGTAATGAGTCAAAGTCGGGAACTGCCTAAAACATCAAGGGATAAAATGAGAATTATTCAAAGTCGAGGCTTAAAATCGTAAACATGTTAAAAACAGAAAAAAATAGTATGAAAATAAGAGTGGCAAACATGTAATTAAAACTAAAATAATGACTAAGTTGAAAGGTCTTAACCGACCTTACAAAATACTAAGTTATAAAATATAACTCCATCGAAGCAAAGGTCAATTAGCAAATCAGCACGTATCGTAAGGTCAAATAACAAAATCTTAACTAAAGATCACAGAAAGCGATTTGCATAGGTGATTGTAATTATTAAGTATGCATACATTATTGCAAAACTAATATTTTTCCTACACTAGTTAATATACGTGTATACTTTATAACAAATATTCAACTTTTTAATAAATCGAACCATTCACGTTAATTAGGTTAATTGGCAACATCAAACAAAATAATAATATCTACGTACGTACGTACAACATCTCGATCGATCTCATGTCAAATAATTAACTTAATCCCAAAAAATTGAAAGGAATTGAAAACAAGATTATTAATTGATTAATTAATATAACCTATGAATAATCAAGTTTCGAATTAAAACCTTCAATTCTAAACACATATTAATCAATTAATTAATCATCAAAAAAATCAGTTGTTTCATCAAAGGCAAAGTTAGATAAATCTTCTTTCCCTTGATTAACCACATCATCCCCAGCTGTTTCATCAAGCAACCAATTCTCAAACATTGTAAATTGCAGCTCCTCTTTGCTCTCATTAGATGTGTTTGATTGTGAAAACTCGGAGTTATTCGGAGATCCGAAACACCGATCAAACCCGAAAAGAGATTCAAATGCTTCCGACAAATCAACTCCAGAAGAATTCTTGCATTCGTCACTCGACTCACGAGTGCTCGAATTCGAACATGTTTTCTTGTTGTTTGAAGTACTGTTTTTCATAAACCCTTTAAGCAATTTAGCAATGTTATCAGTGCTAGAAGGGTAAACAGATGTTTGTGTGGGGGATTTCATAATTTGAGGTGAAATAATTAAAGGCTTATGATCAACAGATAAAGCATCATTTAGAGCTTGTTTAGCAAGATGAATGTCGGTTTGAAGCCTCTTCTCCCACTGGCCTTTTGAGATGCAGTGTGAAGAAGACGATGAAGTCGTCGAACACATGAACCGATCTTTCCTTTCGTGAATTAGATCGTGTTCATCGGATCCCATTTGAAGCTTTCTCAGCTTTTTCTTCAAATGTGTATTCCAGTAGTTCTTGATGTCGTTATCCGTTCTTTCAGGAAGATATGAAGCAATAGCTGCCCATCTACAACAAAAAAAAAATAAATAAATTTTAGTCAAAACCCTAATCTTTAGTCACACTTTCACAAATTTAGGGCTTCAAACACTCTTAATTAAACCACATCATATGGGATAAAATTAACCCTCAAATTTCATAACTAAATTAAGTAAATTTAACAATAATGAATTAATAATTAATATACAAATTGGATGGCTAATATGTATTTATAAAAAAAACATTTACTATCATGATACCGCCCGACTACAAACCTTTGATAATTAAACACCAGACGTACGTACACATGATAATCATGTTTACATAAACACTTACTTGTTTCCAAGAAGTGCTTGAAGCTGAATGATCATTTTCTCCTCCTCATCAGTAAAATCTCCCCTTCTGATTCCGGGCCTAAGATAATTCGTCCATCTTAACCTACAACTCTTGCTACATCTTCTCAACCCTTAAATCAACACCAAATAACATGACAAATTTACCAACTTGTACACAATCCACACATGTTAAATAACTAATCATAGACGTAAGTACGTACCGGTGTTGGTCGGGACTTGACGCCAGTTACCGGGACCGTGTTGTTGAACATAAGAAACTAACATGATATCTTCCTCAGGTGTCCATGGACCTTTCTTGACACCAAGTTTATCACAACATGGTGGTCTTCCCATTTTCTTGATCTTATCTTGATCTTCAAGTTATAAAAAGATTAATATTGTTGAAGCTCAATATCCTTTTTATGAATATGTTAAAGTGGCCGGATGTTTGTGTTTTGTTGGAAACTTAAAAGGGGTAAGGTTATGGTACCAAGAGAAACAATGGTGGAGTGAGAAGTTAGCTGACTTAAAGAGTCAAAGGGGGGGGGGGGGGGTAGTGGGGGTGGGGTAGGGGTGACAGCGAAGAGCCAAAGAGTGCATTAACTCAAAGCTCATGCATACTGGTACAGCTAGCTAAAGCCACAGAAGCTTAAAACTAAAGTCAGCACATCGATCACCCCGGCCATTGTTACTGTTTTGTGCCTGCTATTATCATCATCATTATCACCGTCTCCATCTCTAAAACCGCGTTATGCATTGAATGTTTGTTTGTTTTTTTGGGACTATGCAATTAAAACCCTAATAAATGTTTCTTTGACTTTTTGACTTCATTTCTACTAACCCTAATATATACCACGTTTTTACCTGCACATCTAGCTATAGCTAGTGTTTCTTTCAATGTTTAAATTATAACCGGCTTGTTTCCTAACATCATATTTGTTAAAAACGCGTAGCAAACAGATGTTTTTTCTACGCGTTTTTTAATGCCTTTTCTCTTTTTCGGTATGTTGATGTTAAAATTAAGGTTTTAATTTGTTAAGTATTATTTTTTTGGAAAATTATAGGTATATATTTCTTATCTCTTCTTTTTGAATTTCATTTCAAGTAGTGTTTGTTTTACTTGGTTGGGAGAAAAGGTACGTACTTAATTTGGGTAGACTTTTGAAAGTAGGATGAAAGTATGTTGGATGTGTTATAGTAATCACAGGACAACTTTTTTATTAAATAAAGAGACTTAATACCAAATGTTTCTTTTAGGTATGGTTGGTAGTGTGTGAATTTCTAATTAATTTGTTACGGAGGTTTTTTTAAATAGTAACTACACTTTAATTTGTCACGTGCTAGCTATGTGACGGTCCAATTTTAACAATTGGACCATTATGGAGTGTAGTATTATGTTTTACACGTTATAAATAAAGAAAAATCAAAAGGAAATAAAGAAGACTAAAAGATTTAATTTATAAATTAACCCTTGACCTCAACCAAAATGAACCAATTCAGTATTTAACAAATCCTCACTAATACCGTTAATAACTTAATTAGAATACACTAAATCTATTAGTAAAGAAAAATAAGAAAAGAAAAAAACAACACTAATTAGAATACACTAAATCTATTACTTAGTCGTTTTTGAAAAGGCCCTACTATCACACTAGCTCACTTTCTCTTCACAGGTAATGCCCTCCTAATTAGGGAATTGACCCCTGCATTTAAGTTATGGAAACAATTAATACCCAAATATTCTTACATATATGGCTTCCGGGCTTATAAATCAATTACTATAGAGTAAAGCTCAAGAGTGCAAGTCAACAATGATCAAGCGTAGATCTAATGTGTATATATATATACTCTATGAACATGTGTATATATATGTATGTATCATCACTAGTATCATGCATGGTCAAGCTGGACGAATCCGATATGTAAGGAACGGGTTCACGAGAACCCGCCGCGTGTCAAAGTTTTAACATAAATTATACAAATAATTTTGGAGTGAATTCAATGAAAATTTTAAAGTGAACCCATATACAATAGATAAATAGATAAATAGGAGTGATAAGTTGGAATTTAACATAGCTCATCTACAAAAGGTTAGAGGTTTGGTTCTCCATACAAACATTTCATAAAAGTTTTTTTAATGGATTTTTAACATTTAAGACTTCAAATCGTGAAACTCTTTTCATATCATTCCAATTTTAAAATGTAATATTGACTTATTGTATCAAATTGTTATGATGTGATAAACCTAACCCAGTACGAACCGTTGAACTGACCCGATCTTTTTTATGTCCGGTTTCATTAAAATTCGAGCACATAAAAATAATGAACCCACTGATAACACTAATCATAGTATGTGTGCGACTGTGAGAGAGGTATATATATTAGAAAATCTATTGGAACACGAGATATTGGTATCTAGACACAGAATCAACCTATACGTCGCATATGAGTCTATATATATGATATATATAAGGTACAAAGTCTACAACCAGAATACCACATCTCATTCGTGTTTGATGGCTATCATATACACAAAAAATATATCTATATGCCTCCGATAGAGTTTTTAGGTAACGTTTTCACATAACCTAAAATATTTATGTGATACAAGACACCATACGTCGAGTATGGACCTATGCGCCACAAATTTTATAAACTTTAAATAATATACTTGCTCTTGTTTATTTAATATTTATCGTTTTAATTGTCAACTTTTATAAACTAGGACAATTTTTTTAAACATTGAATAATATTCGTAACGCTTTTATTTAATATTTTTGGTTTTAACATTTTTATTTTATAACATTGTATATATGAAAAAAAACCCAACCAAGCTCGTTATAGAACAAAGTGATCGTACACAACAATGTAGCCATACACATTCAACCACACCCAATCCTTTAGCTTCTCATGAACTATACACCGTGTATAGCACTATCCGTGACATATATAAAGCCTTAGTAGACCTGACCAAGCTCGCAACCGAGCAAATTAAGTAGTCATACACGACAACTATTAGCCCGTGTATGTGCTTTTTAGTTGTTACCGAGCAAAGTAGTCATACACAAATAAGGGTGTTCATTATAATCGAATACGAATTACGCGAATTAGGCGAATCGAATTGGTCGAATTGCGACTTTTAAAAATTGTTTTCATATTCGATCCACATTCGAACAAAAATTTATGTATTCGATTCAATTAAGTTATTCGAATTCGAATATATTCGAATGTATTCGCTTTAAAAAATATAAATAAACAAACACATCAAGTAACAATACAAATATAACACCAACATAACATAAGTGTATAAAATAATGTGCAAAACATCACCCAAACAATATGCAAAATACTAGCACATCACTAAGTCTAACACATGTTAAAAAAAGGTCTAAAACTGCATAATCAAGCACAAAAAAGACTAAACAAGTTTAAAACATGTAGAAATAACAATTAAGCAGTTGTCACAGCATCAAATCATGTTCATATGTAGAAACAACAATTAAGATTGGGTAATGGGTTGGGTTTAAGTATTTTTAACTTTATTTTAAGCCCATTAAATCATATTAATATATTATTTAATTAATTAGATATATTAGAATTATATATTAAAATTATTATATATTAAAAAATATATATATTTTTTATTTGAATTAGGCGAATTGAATGCGAATACTGAATTTCATATTCGTATTCGATCCACATTCGACAAAATTATTCGAATCGAATGCGAATCAAATTCGAATGACCAAAAGTCGATTTTGAATGGCCTTAATCGAATTCGATTCGAATCGAATTTCGAATAATTCGAATGATATTTGAATAATAAACACCCCTATACATAAACAACACCCAACCCTTTATCTTCTTCACCCGAACTATGCACCGTGTATAACACTATTTATGTTGCATAGCATCGGTAGACCTGCATATAGATTTATCGGTGACAGATATATAGGAGATATGATGGTTGGTCTAGCAGTTCTAACATTGTACAGTACTATGCATCGTAGATAGAGCTATACACGGTGTATAAGAATGATAGGGTCATCCTTTGTCGACGTTAAACTGTGAAAGCTATACGCTTTGTATTATACTATATGTGGTGTATAGCTCCGATTAGCAAAAACCATGTCCCGATAGTAGATCCCTAAATATATTCGGTAACGGAGAGCCTGCATAGAGATAGAGGAAGGGAGAACGAATCCTTAAAATACGAGTTAACTTTTCATTGATTTAATTAAGAAAGTGATCGGTAGACAAAGTCTTATGGGATGAGCTAGTGGGTTGGAGCTCACAATAGACCATGTCAAATATAAAACATCATTTATTAATCTTCTAGTATAATACGATTTAGTTTGTATTTGTATGATACACTTATACGATTTACTTTACTACCTAAACTAATCCAAATGATGCTCCATATATCCGAATTACTTTTGGTTTTGTATGCATGTGTTAGTCAGTGTTTCGATCCAACTCATCAGATTGACACGATTAAGTTGTCTCTCATGGTCAGATCGAGAATGTCTCTAACCCCAACAAAGGACGTGCACAACACAATACAAGGACGTACCGTCTGATTAGAGCTAGATGTGTCACCCTACATATGTGTGGCCGGTGCATGTGTTATAAATGACAGCGGTAAAACATTTAGAATTAGATTTTTATAATTAACTTGTTATTTTAAATATTTGTTTATTTGTTAGATACATATATAAGTCTCGGAGGTTCATCACTAAAAATACTATTAGTAAGATAAAATTATGGTGTGTTCACAAATAAAGTAGTGTACTCAACCCATTCTGCTATATATATATAATCGTTTGCTTGTGTTATTCTGATCATAACAAAGCTATAGTTTGATCTTCAACTAATCATTTGGTTGCTTGCTAGCTAGCTACACTTATAAGGGCTTTGGTTGCTTAGCTAGACACATTCTCTTGGGTTTTCAAGACAAAAACATGTTAATTAATTAGGACGCAACCCCCCGTCACATTGGGGTCCCTAAACCAAGTAAGATAACCACATACGTTGTCTTAACCGGGTCCGCGTGATGCATCTAACTTGGCAGAGCGCTCACAGAAAAACCCTAAAGAGGCTGGCATAGCAACCATTATAAAGGCCGGATCAACTGGTATCGCTAGAAAATGGGACTTGTGGGAATTGAACTTGAGACCTTAAGGTATATCAAGTAACAACTTTACAACTCCACCCAAATTTTTTTGATAATTAATTAGCTTATGTTGAAACAAGTAATAATGGGATGAATGGTGTAACTCTAGAGTCTTGTATGTTTTGAAACAACCTGCTAAGATCAAAGAAAACCGTTATCTTGGGTTTTCAAGACATTAATTCACATGCATATTTGTTGTTGTAAAAAAAAAATTGTTTCTTTTTTTAGTGTTGAATCATATGTCACTCATCTGGTGATTCTGGAATTCGTCACCGAATTATAAGTCATGTTAAAGTATATATGCATATGTAGCGTTAGTTAATCTCTCGATCGATCAGTTTGTTGATTTCGTGTAAGAGAATCTTCGTATGAGACTATTGGTAGCTAGATTGCAAATGATAATTTAAAAAGGTTAATCTAGCTTGCTTCTTATATATATATACTCCATGCAAACAACGATCAATATAAATGTGTTCTCACCTTTGATGATGATGTTCATATAAACAAATCTTTTCGTATCTTTGCTTACAAATTTAATAAGAAACGTTACTAATAGACTAAAAGGAAATTAGTCATAAAATCAAATAACAACTTGTATCAATCCCTATTGCAAGTTGCGATTGTGGTCCCGTTGTCCCAAAATTAAGAACACAAGTTTTATATATATTAATTTTTTACTAGATAAATGCAACCAATATACATTGGATGGTTAATTATTGGCTAGTTCGATATATTCCACATCTAAGCCCGCAAACTATTTACAATTCTTAATTAAAATAGTTAAAATCAAATGTAATCTATATAATAAATTAGAGTTTTTAGGGGGCAATTTTTTGAGAGGAAAACATAATTTATTTTATAAAAGGAATAGAAAGGGAAAATTGACTAGAAGAGTTAATAAAGACAAAATTTTGTGATTAACAATAATTTTTCAAAATATTTAAAAATTTTTAAATATAATAGTTATAATTTTTTTAAAATATTTTTATTCAACCCGTGTGTACGTAATACACGGGTGTTAAACCTAGTATACATTGAACTAGGGGTGTTCAAAGTCGGGTATCCGGATTTCGGATAGTGATTTTCACTATCCGAATCCAAAATTTCATATATCCGGATTTCGGATACCCGAAAGTATCCGTATTTCGAATCCGAAATCTTCGTATCTGAATCCAAAATTTCGAATATCCGAATTATTTCAAAATTACTACATTGAACCGTAGGGTTTGTTCGTTATGAAGTAATAGAGTGGACGGTAAACTGAAATAAGAAAACAATAAAATCGATTATTATTAATATTATTTCATTGTCCTTTGTGACGTTTTGATTGGGATGGTGGCTCTAGTAGTGGGGGTGGTGGCGGGTGGCGGCGGAGGCGTACTACTAAAAATTAGTTTTTTTCATTAAATATTTGTCACAAGTTTATCAAACAACACAATATTTTCCGTAAGTGTGACGGATTTTCAATGAAAACTAAAAAGAAAAGCAACTCCATAATGTTTCATACAAGTTTTCTGACAAAGTATCCGGCTATAAAAGCAAATAATGTCGTAAACTTAAATTGTTGCAAAACGAATAAATATTAGATTTTGTGTCAAATTTGTCACGAAATTTTAAAATTAAAATACAATAACTTTTTTTAAACGGCATTTGGTACAACGAAAAATGCGTTGTATTCAAATAAAATGCAATGATCGGGTACGTTCGAAGCTTGGCTTAAACTATATAGGGTTAGGATCCTTACAGAACAACATTAATTATAGAATTACAGAATCAATGATTTACATACATGTAAATTAAGAAACTATTAATTCACATACCTGTAAATTAAAGAACAGTTGTTTTACATATATGTAAACTAGTGATATTAGAATAGTCAATAGTTTGATCTAATCAGGGGTCAAAAATTGTTCTTTTTATTCTCGCGATAAAAGGGTATATATATATAGGGTGAGGATCGTCACAGATTCACTTCTTATTGCGGGAACAAAAAGATTTATGTAAATCAAGTCTTGTGAAATTTAGGTTGTTTTACATATATATGCACATGTCTGATTTACACACATGTAAGAAACCTTAATATTGTCAGGCTTAATTTACATGTATGTAAATCAATGGTTCTGTAGTTCTAGTTCTGTAATTAAGGTTGTTCAGTAAGGATCCTAACAGAACCACTTCTTATTAGGATTATATATATATAAATAAGGGTTATTGGATTTTAATAATCCGAACTTTTGTATATTGGCCGATATTAATCCCAACTTAAAAAATTCCCTGTGGCAATCCCAACTTGTGACTTATTTTCCTACAGTGATCCTCCGTTAAAGTTAACTTAACACCGTTAACTTTTTTTTGAATTTCTGACCGATGTTTAGGGCTTTTGATCGGAAGGACGATACAAATCTACTGATTTAAAACTTACCTTGAGTCGATGCTCCAAACGAGCCGACGGTCTTTAATCGGGTCTTTAAACCTAACGGTATTTAAATCGGATGTTAAAATTTCTTCGTTTGGAGCATCGGTTCAAGATAAATTTTACATCAATAAATTTGTATCGTCCTCCCGATCAAAAGTCCTAAAACATTGGTTAGAAATTCGAAAAAAAAAATTAACGGCATTAAATTAATTTTAACGGAGAATTATTGTAGGAAAATAAGTTAAAAGTTGGGATTGCTACAGGTAATTTTTTAAGTTGGAATTAATATCGGTCAATATACAAAAGTTCGGATTATTAAAATCCAATAACCCTATAACTAACATTCCATAACATTATTATTACATTAATTAACCTTACATAGTATTTTAATCATATGTTGAACTTTTTTAACCTTACATAGCAGTACATATTTTAATCACATTTTTTGAGTGTTATGCATATTAATCATATTTTATTATTTTAGCGATGTCACCACATGATACGACAGTGTCATGTCACTAGCTCCTTAACGAGGTCTTAGACGAAATGCCATGGCATGCAAGATGCACATGATATGTCGATTATTTCAGATTTTTGTAAATCAGAAAGATTGATACGTTAAATTAAAAATAGAGAGAATTTAATATCTTTCTTATAAACTTAAAACATCTCTTCATTCAAAGCTTTAAATATAATTGATAAAGCTAGACCCCATTCCATGTGCCCATAAGTCTGCATGTGTTACTTCAACTTTTGTATAAATTTTTTAGAAGGATTCCCATGTTACTTTTGTTTCTTTAGCTCGTCTAATAATTTAGCCTACATACAAAAACAAATACAATGTAATTGTTTAAGATCGACCATTAATTTACACATACTAAATTTGAAGTAATTAATGAAATTATTTTAAGAACAATATATTATAGACAATGTTTTCAGGATTGGATCGGATATAAATCGGTCATTTTACTAGTTCATTGGTTGAAAGGCCAGACAGGTTGGATCGTTTTGAATTATATAAATAATAAATATATATTTTTCAAAGTATTAAAACTTCAAATACAAGTCAGACTCTCAAACACAACTATTTTAAGTTCTAAAACCATAACACAAATACATATGCTAAACAAACATCCAAGTTTAATACTATGACTATAAACAAAAATGATAGAATTTTGGAGACAACCAACTTACAAACAATAAAAAAAAACAATTTTCCGATCCGATCCAACGGGTTCAACCGGCCGAATCCTGATTCAACTGGGTGACCGGTTTGAACCGGCTGATTTTTTGTGCTAAAAACAAACATATATGGACCGGTTTGATGCCATCTACAAATCCCAATTCAACCGACCGAACCGAACCAAGTCGGAAAACATTGATTATAGATGTCTTTAAATATGATACATAAACAATTTTTAACATTTTTTTTCCTTCTCCTGTTAGAAGTGTTTGCCACAACATTTCTTTTGCTCCAAATGTTGGCAACAACACAATATTTGACACAACTTTTCAATAAAAATTAACTAGTTTAATATTTCACATAATTTTTAACAAAGTAGCTATAAAATCAAATAATATCTGACACAGCTTTGTCACAAAATCAAAAACGAATAAATTTAAAATTTGTGTTTAATTTATCACAAAAATAAATATAATAACCATTAAGCTTTGTGTCAAAATTGTGGTAAGCATAAACTTCATGAATAATGTTTTTTTTTCTGTTTTTATATTCTAACCATCATTGTTTTGTTGTATTTTGCATATTGGTCACTAAAATGTTATGTGGGTTTTGCATTTAACCACCAAAAGTGTTTTTTTGTAGTTTTGCAATTTGAACACCATTGTTTTGTTGGGTTTTGTATTTTGGCCATCAAAATCGTTTTTGTGGCCTTAATAATAAAATCTTTCTTCAGGGACTCAAACCCTTGTTTCCCGTCTTGGTTCATCATCGCAAGACAACTACTTCAAAACACAAATGGGACTTGCTTTCTTGCAGTAGCGGTCGCATGATGTTGAACAATGTGTGTGGTGACTGATAGAATTTTAGTGGAAAAATGAGGTTTTCCCATATTTTGTACATAAATAATTAAATACTATTTCTTACTAAAATGTTTAATTATTAGTGAGTTTTTGTTCAACTAAGTGAGATGAACTCAACGGGCACATCCTTGTCCAAAATGAAGCTAAGATGAATAAAATATCGATGTTCAAGTTGTGTGACTAAAACACAGAAGCTATGAAATATTAAGTGGAAAACTTTGACTTTGTCCTACACAGGTGGAAAGACAAAACAATAAATGGGTTATAAGTGGGAACTTTCAAGGATGATTGTTCCTTACATAATTAAGTATGGACACCCAATGCTTGGCACAAGGGTGCGAACCACCCAACGTGCACCCGCGCTCGGGGTCGAAACTCGGGCCATGGGTGAAATGTGACGTTTTGATAACGCACTTTGCACTTAGCCTATTGCAGGCTTATGGTGCAGCAAATCAACAACTTTTTGGTTGTTCCATTTATTGCAATCATTAACACTGCAATCATTCATCTTTAACTTTGTGTTAATAACATGACCTTTGGGTGTGTATTGTTGCACTTTTCATAGTTGGGCCTTGTTTAAGACATGAAATACATGTTTCATGTATCATAAACAAAAGAAGATTTTTTAGCTTTTTCTGCTCTGCATCCTCTTATTTCAGGTATATTTGGGTCGGTGGTAGGATATATCCGGCAGTACAATCTGCGTAGGCTGTTGTATTGTAATTTCAAAGTTATTAATAAAGGTATTTTATTCAGTTTTATTCCACAGTGACCATCGTTGAACACTATTGAGACCTCATCACAAAATGCTTTTGGGAGAGTTAAACGGCAGCCCTATGGTACTTCATCCCGTCATTGAGGACATGGACATTTACAAGGATTCATGAGTTATATGCATAACCTGATACACCCGCTAGCTCTACATATTGAACCAAGAAGCAAATAGTCATTTTGAATTCCATCCCGTATATTTAACTTACGGGGAGTTTTGATATTCTTTGTATTTAAACTTTACTTCTTATCTTATATTTTGTGAATTTTTTATTAGGGTTGTAAAAGTTGTTTAACCTTAACGGTTTTTCTCACATGTATTTGACATAAAGGGTAACCCAGTAGGGCGGATTGTGACCTATTAAAGTATGTGCGTAAAGGGCCGGTCTATTATAGTAAAAAAAAAAAAGTAAGCCTTAGCTTTAGATCTAACTTTTTCATAGGCCCTAAATTTTAAAATCTTCTCTGTTAGTGTTTGGACTTTAGGTATTTAGTAATGGTTAAAGACGGAACCAGGAAGAATAGGAAGACTGAAGATTGAAAGTCGCAAGTTTAGAGAACAAAGAGAAGAGAGAGATGATGAATTATTCTCTGGTCTCGATAAATGACGAATATAAAGCGACGATGTACATTTTTAAACGCGAATCAGAGACCAGTATCATAATCAGTTGCTTCATCTTTATATTTTGTTGCAAATTCAAAGCGACGATTACAATATAAAATTATCTCAGGTCGTTTGTAATCGAAAATCATCTCTGGGACCATAAAGTGACGGATTTTGAATACGTTCTTGCATTGTTCTAGTGTTCTTGCAATTCTAAATGGAAGCAATCTACTTATCGAGATAAGATTAAGTATATCTTCTCCCTCACTTCCTTAAATTTGTTTGCTACTTCATTTTTGTAGTCTATTAATAGATAACTTTTATTCAATATTTTGGTAATTTGGTAAATGGTATTCCATTGGTTGACAATTTCAATTTGGTAAATATGTTATATCCTATTATTGAATAGAATGTATTTGTTTTGCAAGCCTAATAAATAGTAATTTAATATTCAAGTAATTATTATTTATTAGGTTGTATACATTGATTTTATGTCTTTTTATATCCTATGCATCTATTATTAACTTTAGTTAGGCATGTTTGTCGATGGGTCATAATTCATAAATCATAATCTACCCCTACCAAGGATTTGTACCCTTTATGTCAAATGCTTACGAGAAAAACCTTCAAGGTCAAACAACTTTTACGATCAGCTAGCCTCGATAATAGAAAAATAATCTATCTTCTTTTTCTCAATGCCCTTGCATGTTATCAATTAAATTTTAGGTTAAATCCAAACAATTACGTTTAAATACTAACTTAGTGATATTTACTACTAACATTTAACCTACTATTAAAAAAATGAACAAAAGTGGTTTTTAACTTTCATCCGAATTTTAATTTGGAATGAATATTAAGAAGGGATGTCAACTTTCTTTGGTTCAACTTGTATATTCTTTTTTTTTCTTTCCTACGGCTGGATTATGGGGTTTTTTTTTTCAAAAATACACTTTTAATCTCTACTATTCACTAACAAATAAAAGTTCTTCTCAGCACTAACGATATCACGAAACAACCATTATACAATCTTGTTAAGAAAAAAAAAAACAAATATATAAACTTAAAAAGGGAAGGGCAGGACCTAGTCAAATCAATAATAGCCTAAAGGCTAAAGCCATTTAGTTTGTGGGCTCACAGCTTATTTGGTGGACTATGTGGTCTGTTACATGTAAAATGGGCTCAAACCAAGGTTATCAGTCTATCTAGAGGCAGAGGTGCACAAATCAGTTTTTTTTAAGAACCGGTTCTGGTTCTAGAACCGGTTTCGGTTCTTGTTGGCAGTAAAAGAACCGGTTCTTACGAGAATCGATTCGGTTCTAAAACCGGTTTTTGGTGAAAATACTAGAACTTATGTACCGGTTCCTTTATAACCGGTTTCAATTCTTAGAAAACCGGTTCAGGTTCTTAAAAAAACAATTTTTTTCTATGAGATGAGTCGGAACGCTAGGCAGCTGCAAATCTTCACTCTATTAGGCTTTCATTTAAAGTGTATGCTCATAAATTTGTTATATTATTTTTTACTAAATAAGTAGTATAATTAAAAACTCTAAATATTAAAAAAAATATATAGCTTTTAAAACATTAAATAAGTAACAACACTAAAACATACCGGTTTTTTCAGGAACCGGTTCTTCCAGGAACCGGTTTTTTCAAGAACCGGTTTTTTGGAGGAACCAGTTACGGTTTTTTTGGAACCTATAATTTGGAAAAATTAGTAGAACCTATTCAGAACCTACGGTTTGGTTCCGGTTCGGTTTTTGTAGAACCGGTTTTCGGTTATTTGATTGGTTCCGGTTCTGGTTTTTTTGTGCGCCTCTATCTAACCAGAACCGATCAAATAACCGAAAATCGGTTCTTAGAAGAACCGGTTCTACAAGAACTGAAACGGAACCGTAGGATCTGAAAAGGTTCTACTATTTTTTCTAAATTATAGGTTTCAAAAGAACCGGAACCGGTTCCTACAAAAAAAACGGATCTTGAAAAAACCGGTGCCTGGAAGAACCGGTTTCTGAAAAACCAGTATGTTTTAGTGTAATTACTTATTTAATGTTCTAAAAGCTATATTTTTTGTAATATTTAAAGTTTTTAATATTACTACTTATTTAAACTAATAACAAAAGTACTGTTTCTCTAGAAACAAAATACTTAAGCATAGAAATGACCCACAAAAAACTTCAAATATCACCTTAGCCATGATAAAACAGAGGATATAATTCAGTAATTGTGTAAACTTTTTCTCTTGACTATTGTTTTTTGGTAGTCTTTGACTCTTGGATCCATTAAGTTATAATCCAAGTTCGATTCAACGTTCGTTTTTCGTAACTCCATAACCACTAATGACAGTGAAGGCCTTACACTTGCTTCTAGATAGATGTGTGTGAGTGTGACAAAGGAGCTAGTTATATGATCAGGTCGCACAAAGTAAAATGGTTAAAGTGAAAAATTAGCTAGGTCTTCTACCGACCTAATTAATTAGACCTAGCTAATTACAATTGTAAATTAAATAAGATATAACGTCAGCTTAGAGGAGAAGTAGCCGAGCTCATTCCCTTCATTTCCTGGGCTAAACCAATGTAGTCTTTTCTCACCAAAATAAAATTTGAGGCTTTTTCATCTTTTTATTTTTTTAATCCTCTCGTCACCTAATAGTGAGCCAAGGATGCCTAAGATTTGTAAAATATTATTATTAGTTATTTAACTAAGATATAGGTTTTATTATGGGCGAAGTTTTTACTTTTTTGTTGTGTACTATTATAATTTAGTGTACAAATTTTATAAAAGACTTATTTTACAAGGTTTATTAATTAATAAAAATCCAATTTTATTTTGGATAAATTATTCATGATGAAAGTCCTATTTTCATCCACATGTTAATAAATGAAAGTAAACTTAAGGTTGGTTGTAGGGACGGAACTATGAAGAGTACAGTGATATTTCAGGATACCCGTCAATTTTCATTGTAAAGTGTAATTTTTACTAATTAAAGTATTGATATACCATTTTTTTTTACTGTTTTAAGTTTCAGAATACGTACTCATAAATGAAAATTATTATACTCTTAAACACAAACTTTTATTTAAAACATCTCTGAAATCTTGTTTTAAATCTGTTACTGTTTGATTGGCTTCTCTAAGTTTCGTCTAAAACATTTAAAAAAGGAAATGTTTAAATTAACTTGAAATATTACTAAAAAAAACAAGATTCTGATTCCTTCAACGATCTTATCGACGTCCCCATACATGTACAAACTATATATTTACAATAGTAGAAGCATAAATCATACATGTTAATTCATGCGACATATTTTACTTGCAATTAAACAATGGACACATTTTGTGACACATGACACTTATTTGTTGAGTACGTACTTGATGAACCACTTTGACATGGAGGTGAATCCCATGCCATAATAGGCCTCCATTCATCAGCACCAGCAACCGTCACCACCGGCAAACTAAACGCAAATCCACCCGTCCCAACGTCTCCCGCCTCGTTTTCAAGATAATGCAGGTTCATCACCAAGTTGTCTAACGTTTGTTGTTCCCCTCCAAAGCCTATAGTTTCACAATTCTTGCTTGCATCCTCAAGACTCAAAACCTGTGGTTCGGGTGTTTCAGTCGATGAAAACAAAATCCCATTACTACTAAAGTCGACGTATGGAAGTGTGATAGGAGATGGTTTACAAGCGGGTTGGTACGAGGCGCTTTCATGACCCGAATAAGTATTTGTGGACGTTGGTTGTATGGTGTAGCAAAGTTGGTCATGATTACTCATGCAGGAAATGTTCTCGGGGCTAGAAGTAGAGCATGCATTCGTGTAAAACTCGGATTCATGTAATGCCCAAGAATGTGAAATTGCTCGTTGCGTTATTGGATTCGTCTTCTTGAATATCCTACATATCGCCCACGCATCCTGAACGTGAAATCGATCAATAACACGATTAATAAGCCATAACTTGCTTATGAATCTAGGTGGTTCGCTGGTTGAACTAGCAGTTGCCTACTATGTGATAAGTCTTGGCAGAATTTAGTGATGAGCGGAAAAAACACTTGTCATCTCCTAGTGGCACTAGCATATATGAATTATATACGTACAATAACATATTGTACGTATGATATCTGCTAGTTAAACCGCGGATCACCTATATTTAAATATGCGTATCCACGTGTATTAATTAAAAAGGAAGTTATAAATTATAATGGGTTTTTGGCTTACATTTGGATGAAAGTTTTTATCTTGAATCTTTTTATTCGGTTCTTGTTCAACAACCGAAGGAAGCCGAAATTCATGCATCATCCAATCGGTTTTGATCCCTTTTGCAGCTCGACCACGATAGAACACCAATGACTTCTTCAAACCGATGCATTTGGCACCGCTGGACGAGTAAATTGGTCTGTCTGTGCCCGTAGCTTTCCAAAAACCAGCTCCTGTGACGCGATTTGGTCGTGCGCTATTCTTGTATTTACGATCCCTTGGACAGTAAAAGTACCACTCTTTTTCACCCAATGGAGCCATACCTATATAAGTCATGTTAATGATATATTAGTTACTATTAAATAAAATAGTTTGTTAGCTAGCTAGCTACATAGTATTTATCATAACTAAAAGTTATGATTCGTTTGGTGTTGTTTATGAATACAAATATGATAGTTTGTGGTGAAAAAAATACATTTAATTACCAGAGGATTTGTTATTATTGTAATTTTTATTGAATATTTGACCTGGTTTAAATATCATTTCTCATACTTTTTAGGTAAAAGATATAGTATTATACGTACTCTTTTATATATAAATGATAAGTGGTAGATTATAAAGCAATTAATTAATTAGTTAGTAATGATTTTACTTACTTGGAAGATCCCATGGAT
Organism: Tagetes erecta; assembly: GCA_030867185.1. NCBI lineage: Eukaryota > Viridiplantae > Streptophyta > Magnoliopsida > Asterales > Asteraceae > Tagetes > Tagetes erecta. Next base: position 94,508,516 of record CM061487.1, on the reverse strand, counting down.
CATACTTGTAGATATCGACTTGTTGAATAATCTCATTCGAAAGAAGCTGATGCTGAATCTTCTTCTTCAAGTAGAATCCGACAAGTTCTTCGTCCGTCGGATGAAACCTGAAACCCGGTAACATGAGAGCTTCATGGTCCATTTTATAAACCTCACAAGCCTTTTGATCATCCATCAAAGTTAATGAATATATATATATTTGAATTGAATGGGGAGTTTGAAAGTAAGCAAAAAATGGTTCCTGAAAAGGGGTTTGTTTCCGATATTTGTGGTACTGAAGAACAGAAGTCAAGATCTTGGAGAAGCAAAGTTTAAGCACTTATTTTGTTTCTGTAAATGGGATTAATGATTTATAATCTCGATCATGGAGACTCGTAAGTTACCACTTAGCACCACGTATATATATACATGCCTATGTATATTTTTTTATTTTATTTAATGGGATGCAATTGACCCAATTAACATAAGATGACAAGGACAAGTTTATAATTATTGAATTCTTTTATGTACATATATATTTTAGAAGACTCCTGATTTATCCAAAAATCATAATATATTAATCCTTTAATTTACTTCCATACTCAAAATGATCAGACTTGATCACTTGAATATGCATCAGAAACAAACACTAAATGCCACTGGATTAAAAGGCCGGTTATGCATGAATGAGATCCAACAAAAGTTGATAAACACACACGTTTATACAAAAACTTTCATGTCTCGCGTGTTACAGTTTAAGACTTAATACGTCGCATATTAAAAGTAAAAAAATGATAACTCAAAGCCAGAGAGTTAAATTCGAAATTATATATTAGAGTCAAAGTATTAAACATGTTAAAGTTGAGCTAAGGGGTCAAAAGTGAAAACTGTCAAAATAGAGCTAAGGGGTCAAAAGTGAAAACTATCAAAGTAGATGGACAAATCTACACACACACACACCTGAGACCTTGGGTAGGAGAAACACGGTGCAAACCATCAGACCAAGTGTAGACAGTGCATATTGTTACGTGTTTGATGAATATTATGGTTTACATTAGTCACCAAGTCAATTTAGTTATACTAAAATACTAAGTTAATAACTCGTGTATTACACGGATTGAAAATGTAATCGATATGGAATAAAAAAATAATATAAAAGATAAAAATAAAACTAAAATAACAAAAAAGGAATAAATAAATAAAAACAACAACTAGGTTAATACATATTTTTTCAGTTTTTACATTAATTTCAAGGATGTAAATGAAGTAGATTAAAATTTTGAAATGTGAAAAAAATAATATAAAAGAACAACAAATATCGTTGGTGGAATGTGAAAGCTTTGGTACATTTCACAATTGACAACGTCACTTGTAGAAAAACATACATGAATTTGCTATCTATTCATATTGTGAAAGCCAAAATATATATATACATTTCTTTATGTACGTGTTCTTATTAATTAAATAACCAGGTCATATTCTGTATATTATTTTATTATGAATGTTTGGAGTGATGACTATGTTGGTATTGTTCACCCAACTGTAAATGAAGGAACGGTTGAACAAGATTATTGACTGTTTAATTTAGTCATATATCATCATGTTGTAATTGATAATCATGAAAGTTTTGTTTTAAAAACGGTAACTGCCATGTAACACGTCATGTTATTAAAGGACGAAGATCTAACCAGTTCTGTGGTGAAAACGTCATGTTATATTATTTTCTAAGTTTGAACTGTGTGTGCATTTTGTATTTTAATTTTCCCATTTATTTGTTACTTTTTATCCTTGTATTTAGTTACTAGTAAATTATTATTTTACTTTAGAAAGATGTTAAAGCAAATAAAAATATATAATAGTAATATGAACATGAAAATAAGATGGAGATAAATATGCATCTAAGATTACAAAAAGGAAAAAAAAATCATAAGGGCTCTATCAAAGATGAGATACCACTCATAATTATTACTGACTAGGTTTAATACCCGTATATTATATACGGTTTAAATAGTAATATTTATGAAGAAATTATAATCATTATGTTTAATGATTTGTAAATATATAACATATAAGGAGTTGGTTTCATCAACTTGCATGGTGAAAAGTTTAACTAAATTTACCTCCCAAACTTCCTATTATAAAAAAAAGTTTCCCCCCAAAACATTGCCCCCTAAAACCTTGATTTATTAGATAGACTAGGTTTAATACCCGTGTGTTATACACGGGTTAAATAATAATATTTATAAAGAATTTATCACCACTATGTTTAACAATTTGTAAAATTTTTGACTTTAACTCTATCAACTTATAATACATAGTAAAAATTTCCATCTAATTTCCCTCCAAAACTTCCTATTATAGAAAAATATTTTCCCTCCAAAAAACTTTAATTTATTAAATAGACTAGGTTTAATACCCGTGTGTTACACACGGGTTAAATAGTAATATTTATAAAGAAATTTTAACCATTATATTTAACAATTTGTAAATATATAATATTTAAGGAGTTGACTTCATTAACTTGCATGGTGAAAAATTTAGCTAAATTTTACCTCCCAAACTTCCTATTATAGAAAAAAAAAATCCCTCCAAAAGTTGCTCCCTAAAAGTTTGATTTATTAGATAGATTGATGAGATCTTGGAGACAAGATTAAAACCATTTCGCAATCTTGAGTCAACCCTAATTTATAAATTAACTAGGATGTTTTATATGATCGTATCCCAAAAATGTAATCTAATCGTTACCTTCAGGTGATTTTTCAAATGCTAACTATGATCGTTCCAAGTTCAAAATCAACATGTAAAGGAATGGTTTAGTGTATTGTTTTAAATAAATAAAAAAAGGTTTACTGTTTCTATCTTAGGTAAAATGAAACAGCTTAAATGGTGATCGTCGTTTGCTAGTGTTAAAGATTCACATAGAGGAATGCAAACTAATAATAATGTCATGTGTATCGCTAGAAACATGTGAAGTGTATGGCTTACTAGATAACAAAAGTTTTCTAAGTGACTGGAGCACGCTACCTTGTATTGATCGCCGAATATCATTGAGAAATAGGAATCTCTGTTATCAAAGGTTTTCCTATGATATTTTTAGTATGGAATGAGTCAGTCATCTCTTTTGGTGTTACCGAACAAACACGGTGATATCGTTCTACCGTTGATCAAGATTCATGAATTTCGATTTTTGACATATCGTTCCACACTTCCACCATTGATCAAGATTCATGAATTTTGATTTTTGACAAGTCTCATGATTATCCAATAAGAATGGGTTTAAATTTTTTATATACTAAATCTTTTGATAGAATTAGGTTTAAATACAAAGTCTAAATTTCCTAGAAAGTCTAAGAAGGAATTTGGACCATTAGATATAATATTAAATGAAGATCAATGGCTCATAAACACAAGGTAGCATAATGGTAAATAGTTAGAACTTTAAATGGTAGGCTAAGGGTATATTAGTCTTGTCTCATTTTCAAATTTCACCCTCTTTTTTAAACATCCATAACTTTTACATACGACAATATTTTTTAATAAAAATTACACCAAAAAAACGAGCGTTTTTTTATCTTCAAAACGCATATAATATTGATATATAAAAAACAAAATTTTTTTTTAAGTTTCAGCTTATTGTGTTATATTCGTTAGGTCATTGTGTTATATTTTTCAGCTCATAATATTAGTCAAGACATTGTGTTATATTTTTCAGATTGTGTTATATCCGTCAGGTCATTGTGTTATATTCGTCAAGTCATTGTGTTATATTTTCATTAGGTCGTTGTGTTATATTTTCATCAGGTCGTTGTGTTAAATTTTCATCAGGTCGTTGTGTTATATTTTCATCAGGTCGTTGTGTTATATTTTCATCAGGTCGTTGTGTTATATTTTCATCAGGTCGTTGTGTTAAATTTTCATCAGGTCGTTGTGTTATATTTTCGTCAGGTCGTTGTGTTATATTTTCGTCAGGTCGTTGTGTTATATTTTCATCAGGTCGTTGTGTTATATTTTTCATCAGGTCGTTGTGTTATATTTTTTTGTTTTTTATATATGAATATTATATGCGTTTTAAAGATAAGAAAATGCTCGTTTTTATGGTGCAACTTTTTTAAAAAAAATAATATCGTATGTAAAAGTTATGGATGTTTAAAAAAATAGGGTGAAACTTAAAATATAGAGACATTATCATCTTTACCCTTCCTTCTAATTTTAAGGGAGTGCCACATGTCATCATCTCATGACTTCTTAAACTTTATAGGAAAATTGAACTTTGTAGTATATCTTCACTCTCTTTTGATAAATGGCTATAAAATATAAATCAATGTGAAAGCGTATTAGTTATAATTAAAAATTTGCACAAGTGTAATTTTTCAGCATATTTATAAGCCACAGAAAATGATGTCGATTTTGTCCGATTTCCATCATGTTTCTTTGCATCTTCCTAATTATTTCTTAAATGTAATAACTGACAAATCTATAGCTACCATCATCTGATGTAATACTTAAAAATGTAAATATATTAGCTTTCAGTGAACCAAAGGATATGGATAGATAAAAAAAAACTGTAAATATAATAAAAAATAATCAACAAAAAATACATATATATCAAAAGAAAATATGTTCTCATGAAGTCTCTTCTAGAGCAATAGGCATCTCCAGGGTCTCATTACCTCTTTGTATCTTCAAAAGGACTTTATCTCCCACATTATATTCATCTAATGCTTTTAAAAACTCTGCTTTATTCTTAACCTGAATCCATCAAATCATATATATCAGCGCGCTTATTTTGCATGTCGGTTAACATTAGTGTGGATGTAACAATCGTTGTAATAATAAACGCCAGTTTGCATATATGACTTTCAGAAACAAGTCGAGAAAATATAGGAGAAAACTCACAGGCTTGTTGTCGACTGCTACGATGATGTCACCAAGAACAATATTACCAGCAAATCCTCTTGCGGTGGGAAGAAGACCAACTTTTGCTGCTGGACTATTTGCCGGAACCTAAAAACAACAAATTTGTGCAAAAAAAGGACAATAAATTGGTCTACTTCTATTAATAGCATGATTACGACCCAAAATGCGTTAAGAAAAAAAATTTGATCATGGTATCAATAAAAATTTTTGTATATACATTTAATATGTTGATTTAAAAATGGACAAAGAAGTGTGTGCAGGTCAACTTAACACCATTGAGCATGTACCGAAGTACAAAACAGCATTACTAATTAGCATGATCATATTACCTGAAGAATAAGAGCACCGTTTCGAACATTAAGTTGATTTGCAATAAGATCAGGAGCAATCTCAAGATTTAAACCAGCTCTAACAACCTAACATCCATGATAAGAATGTACATATACCAGTTTAATTAATAAGTAATCGCGAGACACATACAATCAATGAAGCAAAAGTAACTCGTAAACACTAAAATTAAAGTTTAGCAGGAGAATAACTTACTTTGCCAAACTGAATTAACTGAGGTACTATCTTAACGACCGTCGAGGAAGGGATAGCAAACCCAACACCTGCTGAAGTCCCTGTCAAGTCAAAATTAAACTGTGAGTAATGTGCCATCAGTAGCGTAAAAATGTACAAGTCTATTTGCAAACTATTACATTAAAATATCAATGGATTAAACAATGCGGAAATACCTGTTTGAGTGAATATCGCAGTGTTGATCCCAATTAGATTTCCTTTAGAATCTAACAAAGGTCCTCCACTGCGAAAATCAGGTACTTGATATTTTAAAAGGAGAAGAAAGCAACAAAAATAATCGCTTTGGTTGTGCATTAGCTAAAAATATATACATCCATTGCTAATTTTATGGACCAAGTTAGAAGTCCTCCATTAAACCGTGATGATACTTTATTATAAATTGAATTACCGTTTCCTATGGAAGCTCATATTACAAAATATTCAACCGTAAAAATGGTAAAAGTATGATTTAGAAAAAGAAAAAGAGACCTGTTTCCAGGGTTGATGGCAGCATCAGTTTGAATACCTCCACCAATTGTGACCCCAGTTTGACTAAATATGTCTCTATTAAGTCCACTAATAACCCCCACTGTGAGTGTATGATCAAACCCAAACGGGTTCCCAATTGCTAAGCATTGCTGGCCCACTTTTAAGAAAGAAGATTGACCCACCTTCATTGGCCTTAGCAGATCTATAGGTGCTTCCACCTACGAACAAAACGAAAAAACGTAAAATCAGAAGAAAGAAAAACTAAAAAGGATATTACAAAAGGAAACTGGAAAAATACCTTTAAGACCGCAAGGTCCTTGGACCGATCTGCACCAATTAACTTGCCTTCAAAATTCTTTTGTACCCTTTAAATACGTTACACAATACATACAAGGAACGAGGTTAGGAACTACTTTATATTAATCACTAAACACAAGTTAAGTTATACACCAATCTTACCCTTCTGAGGCAAGAATATTAACACGTGCAACAACTTCTCCAGGTTTTGGATTTCTTGATAGAGAATTGCCAATAACTGGACAAACATACAGTAGTTTAGTACTTTAGTCTTCTACAACAAATATAAATTAAAGTGATTATCCGAAATAGATGCTTCCTCTAACTACCTAAAGGTCAATATTCATAGGTGGCAATTCACCCCATGCGAAAATGTTTTATATTTTATTGACAATGGCCCAAGCCCCAAATGAGTCAAAAGTCACCCGAAGTATACTCAAGAGTATACAACCTCGTATATTGCTTATTACAAATTAACAAGATGGCTATTTTTCCATTTTCCTCACCATGGTAATTTGTGACAATGTGCCCTTCTTCATCCCAAACGACACCAGAACCATTTCCTTCAGGAATCTGTCAATAATCTACAAATCAGATAAAACTACTCCTAGCTAATAATAAGCGATAATGCCAACTTGTAAATGGATACATAAATGAAATAAGCTGATTCACAATTACCTCAACCACCCCGGTAACATTAAGCTGGGGCCGTAAAGTTACATCAAATATATTGACAACAGAGTAGGTGTTGTTCTCAAATAGGTTGACGACTCTTTCCTGCCAAGCATACACATATCAATTTACCTGCCATAAACATACATTATACAAGAGACCATTCTTAACAAGAATCTTAAACGCATAAACATGAAGTGGGAACAGTTTACACGAACCTCAGGCGGAAAAAGTGGCCCAGAAGGAAGTACAACAGGTGTTACTTGCTCAATTGTCACAGAAGGATCTCCTAAAGCATTAGCTGCAAAACCAATATTTACATTAAAAAACGAACACAAACAAATATAAATTTGTTATTCAAACCTCTCGAAGGGGGATAGAAAAACGGAGTTAGTAAACTTGCTAACAGCATTCGGCGCGTCGTATGAAACCCCCTTGTATCCTCTCCCAAATCTTTAAATGTTGCATCACCAACTCTATAAACATGCAACAATAAACAAAATGAGTTGAAAAAGATTATTAGGAATAAGAAAAACGCAACTTATAAACAAGAAGCAGCAGAAGCTTTAAAATACACAAGGCAATTAAACTTACCCTAAATTTGATCATTTTGAAAGCTTAATAATCAACTAGAATTCAAATCCAAACACAAGTTAGCTGTTGAATTAAGAAAATTTAAACTTACTAAGACCTATACATCAATAAGCATATACCAATTAGGGTTTTCAAACACTCATATTTCCTAATTGCATTAAAATTTCTCTCAAAAACAATCCCCAAACCAATCAATTACATAACTCACAGTCACAAACACAGTTACAACAGCAGATATTGAAGTAATTAAAGAGTAGGATAACGTAATTACGTGTTAGTGATAGTTCGAGGTGAAACAGAGGCATCGTGTTGAAGTTTGCCGGAGGAAGTACATACAGAGGATATTCCGTCGAAACAGAGTTTCCGGCGACCGAGAAAACGCCTAGAAATGAATATAGGTTCAGTTTCAGGAGGAAGCATGTAAGCATTGAACGCCATTAACGTCCCCATTTTGTTCTGGTAAAATTTGCGAAAAGCTTTTGATATGTTATACTATAGAGGCTAGCTTGTTGTTGTTGTTGTTGTTTAAGCAATAACGCTACTACTCTTATCGTTATTGCTTGATCTACAATATCTTAGTACCATACCATGTGTATACTTATGAAATAAATAAAACATTTTAAATAGTTAGTCACTTGTTGTAACTTTTTTAAAATTATATTTATCAATGTTTTGACTTTTATCTAACAGCTAATATAGTTAAGTACTTAAGTTGTTTGATATCTCTTTCAAATAGTTATGAAGTTGATTCCGCAGTTAATAAAAGATAGTTAAAAGGTTATGACTGATAGCAAAAGTATTTAAAGTTTAAATTTTTAACGATGGTGAAAAGTTTAAATTACTTAAATACAAATTATGGGGTTGTTTGTTTGTATCGAAATGGGTTTTGAATTTGAGTGATTCAGAGGCCCATTTAAATCAGAAAGTTTGGTTAGCATGTCGTATCTAACTAAATCAGACATTAAGCCTCTAAACGAATCAGACATGGGAGCAAGTCTGAGCGAGCATCTAAAGGGTGTTGGCAACCAGTTAGCGAAGACAAGCGACCGAAAGCTGAGATTTGCGACGAACCATTCAGCAATTAACTATTTAGACATTTTAATCATTCAACACTTAACTATTCAATAGTGTCAAACAGTCTCTATGTTTAAAAAATATGAATTTTTGTATGAATCTCGGCCCATTTCACTAGTCATGTAGACAAATTTAGTAGATGCCAGCATTCGGCTTAGGGTCGTATTCAACTTAAATGAGGTTGGGTTTAACAAATATAGATAAGTTAATATACATGTGCCACACCAAAACATTCAATAATTTGTACACAATTTAAACTTTGTTTTATTCTATATAGAGTATACCCCGTGTAAGTGTTACACGGGTTGAATGGCTAAAACATATAACGATCATCAAACATAGTAAACAAAGATTCATATAACAAGTAAGTATTACACTATAAATCATTATCATTTTTAGTACGTTTTTTAACACCTACAAAGACTGAAAACCTACATAGGAAAAAATAGAAGCATACTACATATATATTTTTTACTTATAACCTTTATTCTATTGGCAATGATTTATTGTTCTATTGCATTCTCAACAAAAGTTAGCTTAATCTATACTATGCTAATAAATATTCTTTTATTAAATTTATGATGAATTTGTTAAAAAACCTTATCCAAATAAGTTATTAAGTTTTATCAACTTCTAAATCACTTAATTAACATATTTCATTTTTAGACCGAAATATATCGATATATATTTTGGTAATTGATACGTTTACTAAGAGTATGAAAATTATTTTTGAGAAATATATATTTTGGTAAATGATACGTTTTACCAAGTATATGGTAATTATTTTGGTAATTGATAGGAAAAATATCTTAACTTGATGGTTGTATATTGTGCAATAGTAGTAGGATTAAATATGTAACATTAATGAGCGGGAAAATGATTTCAACAATAGCTCCATTGCATGTCATGTGGCATCAAAAACCCTCTTTTATTAGAAGGTATATATATAGATACTTTCAAAATTTATAATCTTGTAACTTTATTTTATCTTTAAAATAATATTAAGGAAACTCATGGTACAATTATTTAAGACGTACTTTTACAAAAGAACATATTGTTTTACACTTTTACATTTGTTTAAAAATTCTTTGGTGGATGCTAGCATGTAGTTAGGTCACATTCTATATAAATATTAAGAACTACATATGTATGTGTAGTTGGGTAGGGTAACGGATTATAAACATAGGATGATTGATCGTGCTCTTACAAACTGCATTCTTACAAACTGCATTGTAAAAAATTATATTAAAAAATGAATATATTTCACCTAACATTAGTGATCGGAAACTGTTAGCTCTATCTTCAACTCTCTTTTTTAAAGGCGTGAGACTATGGGATTTATATGATGATGCAATCAGATGCATGATCGCTAACTTCCCCTTTATCACACTTATATTTGTTTAGCCACATCAATTATATCACTTTTTTCTTTAGAAATTTCACTCGAGGTATTTTCTAAATCATGATCGGCGTGATCTTTTGATAGGGGTGTGCGTGGTGCGGTTAGGTTTGGTTTTTACCCTTAACCGCAACCACAACCGCAATATGCGGTTAGTGGTTTTCATAAACCGTTCGGTGATCGGTTTGTGGGTTTCGGTTTATTCGCGGTTTCGGTGCGGTGCGGTTATTTATTTATTTATTTTGTTTTACTAACCAAAGTTTGAAAGAGTAAATAATAAGTATATTGATAGATACGACATAAATTCATTAGTGGGATAAAATGCATTACATCAATAGTAAACCACGATGTGTTACGTTCATAAAGAAACAAAGTTCATTAGAGTAAAAAAAAAAGACAATCAATAAAGTTCAAAAGATTGTTTTGTAGTCTTCATCAGAAAGATCCACTGCACTTTTGCCTGTAAATATAAACAAAACCACACTACTTTAGTTCAATAAATAAGATTCACAATCTACATGCCATATTTATACTTATATTAAAACGAAGTACTTAGGTAAAGCTATATTATAATTAAAAGAGTTAATTATAGTTCGGTGCGGTTCGGTTATTTCGGTGGTTAGAAAAAGGAATAACCAAACCGCAACCGCAAATGTCGGTTTCGGTTAATTTCGGTTCGGTTAATTGCGGTTACCTTTTCGGTTTGGTTATTTCGGTTCGGTTTAATCGGTTAGTTCAGTTTCGATTCGGTTAATTCGGTTTTTTGCACACCCCTATGCGAAATCATGTGTCTTATCTTCCAAGATTGTCATTTGTTCGGTTTAACCTTTCATAGCCCTCCCACTAAGTCAAGGTAACATGTTTTCCCGATGTTCGTATCCTAGTTGAACTCGAAACAATAAAGTTAGAGTTTAACTCAAATACTGATAATAAGCTCCTATTATTAGATAGATCATAATAACAAACTAACTATTATTAGTTAGTTAATTATCCTCCAAATCACCCATGTGAATTACCGAATCGTTCTTAATGAATTGGCTGTTTGGCAACTGCTGAATAATTAAGTGCTGAATGGTTAAAAGGTTTGAATGGTTAAGAGGCTCTACCAATGAGAGAGATATTGAGGTAGAACTTCAGGTGATAGTTAGTTTGGTATATGCTTCATTCAGTTCCATTCAGCATCTTTCAATATCTTAACCATTCAGCACTTAACTGAACCATTCAGAGGCTCTTTTTTTTTATCAAACAAACGCTATAAATGCTGAATCTGAATGATAAACACTGAACTGAATTAAGAGGTGAAACAAAGAGCCCTAAAATCTAATAACATTAGTTTAATAGATATGATGCATGATACATCAAAAATACAAAATTAGTAACTCTTGGCATAGTTCATTTATTAGTTTTACTTGTCGTGATACACTATCATATGTATTAAAACAGCTACAAGTGGTCACCTCTTTATAGTGAAACACTTTCACGTGTATTAGAAACTTCAGTGAAACACCTCTCTTAATGAGATCGTGATATCAAAATTATAATTGATTTTAGTTTTTATGATATTTTTTTTTGTAAAACAAATGTATTTTATCTTATTTTTGTTCCGTAAGATCTTGTTCTTAAAGCACTATGATAATTTGTACTAGTGATCACTGTGGTTGAAGTTGTGAGACAAATATTATATTTTGGGAAATTTTTCATGAGTAAGTTAATGAGACAATATATTATGTCTCAAGAATTCTTACTCGTGTAGCTTTTCAGCAGTGACAAAAAAGATAGCTTGGTAGTAAAATGATGTATTCTTCAACCAAATAATTATATGTTTAAATTCTGTGAAATACGGAGTTAACAAATGTATATGAAGAGCAATGCACTCTACATAAAGTAACTTATCAAAGTAAGGCAAACAAGTTTTCAATCATATCTATAAAATATAATAAAGGAAACCTGCTATTTTTGCCAAGTGTTAATCTCTTAGCATGCCTATCCCATAAATGCTTACTTGGCATAATATCATTAATCCAATATTGATGTGACTTGCTCTCCTTAACTTTCAGATTTGTTATGTTTTTTTGAAAAGTAGGTTTAGTTGAAACTAGGATTAAAGGCGGAAAAATATAACAACTATATTAATATAAACCAGCTAGAAAAATATAATAATAACACAAATAATCTTTACCAAATCTTCCAAAAACTAATTGTTCCATTTTTCGGTTACCTTCCAATTTGAAACCAATTTTTAAAAGATTGATATCGGGAATATTTTCTTAATTTATATATCATAATTAATAAGTTTTTTTTGTTTGAACAACCTAAATAAGTAATTAACTATTAGTTTTCATGGTTAGAGACCCGTGTTTAACACTTTGGTTGTTTATTAATTATTTTATTTTTGGAGCTTGCAGTACTACTTGTAAACATAATTTAATATAAAGTTTTTAGTTTAACTATTAAATTATTCTAACTCATTCCCGTGTTAAACGCAGGTTTCTAACCTAGTTATACATAAACCAAAGGGTTCTTTATGAAATATCTTCACCCCACATAATCCTAAAAGAAACGTACGAGATAAACTCATAAAGATTATACATCCTTATATAATATAGCAAAACCAAAAAAGCTTATGTGGCACATTTTTAAAGCTTCTGGCTTATGTGGCATTATTTGAGAGTTTATCTCACAATAATGATTTTTTTTATTTAAAATATGTATATAAAATATATTATAATAAAACTAATTACATTTTGGTCCCCTAATATTTTGGGGAATTTTGAAAAATTTAAGAATATTTATATTTTTAACCCTCTATTACAAGGGGTGTACATGAGTCGGTTTATATTTAATAGAGTTTAAAAATGAAACTTATGAATAAAGTTAATAATAACATACAATTAAAGACCTCAATGTTTCATAAATATACATAACATTTTATATTTTTAACCCTCTACTACACGGGGTGTACATGAGTCGGTTTATATTTGATAGGGTTTAAAAATGAAACTTATGGATAAAGTTAATAATAAAATATAATTAAAGACCTTGGTGTTTTATAAATATACATAACATTTTTTTAAGATTTAAAAAAACTACACCATAAAACTGAGCACTTTATGTTCTAATAAATTAGAATATAACTAAAAGTCTAATTTTTAAAAGTATATCATGTGTTTCGGTTTATCACAGTTTTTTTTCAAACTGATTGGAACATTCATGAATATCCTTAAAAGCATCACTTGAATGTTATGTTCCCGAGCGTAGCGTGGGCACTAAACTAGTATTATATAATTTAAAATGATACTGGAGATTGAGGAAAATACGGGTTAAGTTTGCACTAAATTTTTTTATGAAAATACAAATATAATTTTGTTATTTGTGATATCGAATTCAATATAAATTAAAATAAATTACTACAACTAAAAAATTTTCTAGATAGCAAATTCAAACGTTACAAATAAAATGCTCGAGCCTCGAGCTACTAGGCATTGACTTAACAACCTAGTGGCTTCGCTCTTCAAGAAAACAAGCCCAACCTAGTGGTCTTAAGTAACATCCTAATTTGTAGAATAATATACATAAATATTTTTAAGTCTTGTATTATAATAACGAATAATATATGTCTTATTATAAATGCATGGTGATGAATACGAACTATAATGCATGAAAGATTGTCATGCCTTAAAAATAATGTTTTGAAAATCCAATCGAGTACTGAACTGGTATTATGATTTTGCTCATCGTATCAGGGTTATACTGAGATAGGATGAAATATTTATTTATCAAATAATACTATAAGAGTTTTAATTTAAACACAACATAAGTTTAATAATATTTAGTTATAACACAAAAGTAATAATCCAAACAAGTTTAACATAAGGAATCACAAAAATCATAATTTAAACAAGTTTTAACGTCAAAATAAAACAAATTCACTATCTTCATCACTTATAACATCAAGATATTGCAAAAAAACACAAAAATAAATAGATGTAAACATAAAATCTAAGAAAATCAAACATAAAAATATATATTTTAAAACTAACCCGGTTCAACAACGGTCCAGTTCAAGTCCGACCGACCAGTTCGAGCGGTTCAATCCGGTTCATAAACACGTATCAAACCGTGTTTAATTAAACCAGGTTCATAAAAAAAAACGGTCCAATCACGATTGGACAGATCAGACCGACTGGTTTAATAACATTGCTCAAAAATAAAATTGGTTTGGTGTTTATATTTTAATAGACTCTATCTATTCACACACTCAACATTTCTATCCATCCACCCTTTTAACGGCCCGTTAAGTACTTAACGGCCGTTAAATATATTTAACTGCCCGTTAAGCCTTTAACGGCCGTTAGATTTTTTTATTTATTTATTTATTTTTTTGCATTTGTACTATAACGGTTTGTTAGGCCTTTAACGGAATTTGCAATAATTATTATGACAATTAAATCATATTATTATAATATCAAATAGTTCAAAAGTTCCTAACATGTTATAGTGTGAAATTTGCTATAATTATAAATTTTATGTGACGATTACTTGGTGTTTCAAAACTAAAAACAACAAGGTTATGATAACCATATGCAATTATAAGGTTATAAGAATAAATTAAAAGTAACTCTATAAGATATGTATGACGATAATATATAAGTTTGAGTTTCTTTATGCTTATCTTTTCTTTTCTCTTGTTCAAAAAGAGAGTAAAGAAGATATGTTGGATGAGAATATCCACGATTTAGGTCGTATATTTTGCAGTATTTATTTTATCTTTTCAATAAAAATAAATAATAAAGTACGTTTCTCATATATATATAAGGATGCATTTGAGTTTCTCATATGTTTCAAGTAAATAATCTAAGTGATACATATAATTGTTTTACAAAATAGTCATTTTTGAAATTAAAAAAAAAATTACCAATAATTTTAACGGCCCGTTAAGCATCTAACGGCCGTTAGAATTTTTTTAAAAAAAAATTTTAAATTTTTTTTTTTAATTTTATAATTACGTTTGTAGTATAACGGCCCGTTAAAGACTTAACGGGCGTTAAATGAGTGTTTGGTTAGATTGTTAGGTGTGTGAATAGGGCATTCAACTATAAAAACACCCTTAACAATTGGATTTTAAGCATAGTCTACACCGCTCCCAAACGTAAATGAGATTATGTGTAACCCCTCTTTTATGAAAGAAGTGTTGTTCTCTATGAGTCTAGATGTTCTCAATGAGTGAACGTGAATAGAAAGTTTATATTCTTTTAAGGGTTATTGGATTTAAACACCCCCAACTATTGGTCATTGGCCGTTGTCACCTCCAAGTATCACTTTGGCCAATAACACTCCCAACTAAATACTTTGGTGTCCGTATCACCAAAAGTTAACCAAATCACTAACGCCGTTAAGTTTTGCTGACGTGGCACGGTGATGTGTCATATCTCTCCTTACGTGGCATGGTGATGTCGGCCAATGATCAATAGTTAAGGGTGTTTAAATCCAATAAGGCAATAACCCATTATTTATCTATATTTAACTAGGAATTGACCTGTGTCACGTGATGCGACGACCGGGTTCTAGTTGGTGCATATGTCGTGTCATAGTTGTGACTTCGTTACATGCGTTATGTTATTGATTATCTCTTGCATGTTATGGTGTAATATTATGTCTTGTACCTTGCAACGTAATGCCGTCAAAGTAATTAAAAAAACTAACTAAAATAAAAGAATATACAAAGAAAAAAAAGTTTAAAAAGAAGAAAAAAACAAAAATATCCAGCCCTCGTGTAGATGTTCAATGCACATCATGACCACTTGATCCAATATGACACTGTTAACTAGGATTTTTTTTGTACAATATAATGGTATGAATAAATTTTCGCTTTTATGGTGTTTATGGATTAAATGTTGTATTAATTCTGCCCAGTCATCAATTTTATTAAATAGGTCGCTTACTCAGAAGTTCACTTGAAAAGAGGATCGAGACAGGGCGACCCCCTTTCTTGCTTTTTGTTCTTGCTGGTGATGGAAGCGTTTAATTACTTTGACACGTTATATTGCAAGGTACGAGGCATTATACTACACCAGAACGTGCATGAGATAATCAATAACGTAACACATGTAACGAAGTCATAAATATGACACGACATATGCACCAACTAAAACCCGGTCGTCGCATCACGTGACACTGGTCAATTCCTAGTTAAATATAGATAAATAATGGATTATTGCCTTATTGGATTTAAACATCCTTAACTATTAATCATTGGCCGCCATCACCATGCCACGTAAGGAGAGATAGGACACGTCACCGTGCCACGTCAGCAAAACTTAACGGTGTTAGTGATTTGGTTAACTTTTTGTGATACGGACACCAAAGTATTTAGTTGGGAGTGTTATTGGCCAAAGTGATACTTGAAGGTGACAACGGCTAATGACCAATAGCTAAGGGTATTTAAATCCAATAACCCTTCTTTTAAACGGTAAATAAAAATTACATGTAACATGCTAAATAGGCTTATTATTGAAACGATCGTGTGCGTTGTTAACGTGTTAGGTGTGGTCTAATAAGCCAAAGACGAATTATCAAATACTCCAAAAGCCGATCATATGAGAATTGTCATTTACCTTAATTCCAGTTTCACCACGATGAGCTCGCAAATGACGGATGCACGGCACACGCCATCGTGTGCCACTCGCCATAAACAACACCCCCTTCACCTGCATACACACGACTCAACTTCAACAATTGCCTCTCAATCTTCCCCTTTAACTCCTCATCTACTCAATCATCCACCAACCCATTCTTTTCATCACCCCAATCTTGGATTAAAACCTGTTAATTTCGTCAATTTTGCTTATGCTCTTCTTCAATTTCATACCCTGTTTCAGCTTGATTTCAATTAAAGTGCACAATTTCATTGACTCGAATTATACAACCAAGCCCCGTAATTGTTTTTATCAACATTGAGATTGAAATTATGACATCTTCAGCACCCGCGGATGAAAATGTCGCTACAAAGAAGAAGAAATCGAGCTGCAGGTATTGATTGTATCATTACGTCTTCAGTTCATGGTTTTGAATATGTTTTTTAATTATGTATGTTTTTTTTCTTCAGCAAAAAGATTGGTCATAGGAAGATTCATAAAGCTGAAAGGGAGAAATTGAAACGTGACTATATGAATGATTTGTTTTTTGAGCTTACTAAAGCTTTGGGTATGTATGTATGTATGTATGGCTTTTTTATAGCATCATTGATTTTTTGTTAATTTGTTCCACTATTTATAGCTTGTTTATTGCTTGCAGAATCGGCTAGTCAGAACAGTGGGAAGTCATCTGCATTGACCGAAACCATTCGGATAATCCAGGACCTGAAAGCTCAAGTTGAGTCTCTTAAGAAGGAAAATTTAGTTCTTTTAGCCGAATCTCAATACGTAAGCTATTGAAATCCAGCCTTATAGTAATAAACGGGTTCATTTGGGTTATGTTTTATTTTTAACAAGCCAGGTTGCAAGGCTAAAAGATTTACTCATTTACCTACAAAAGGGCTAAAAGATTTAGCTAAAACAAAGGCTAGTGATATTGTAGTTTAAAAATCTTATGAAACATATTAATTATGAATGAACAGATTGCTGTTGAAAAGGATGAATTAAAAGAGGAAAATAACGCCATAGAAGGACATATTAAAAAGCTCCAAAGCCAGATAGATGAGAGAGCTCATTCAGAGTCGTTATGGACTCAAGGATGCAACCCTGTTGCCGGTTCTGTATTCGTGTTGCCCATACAAAATGACTCTGTAACAAAGCAGCATGTGCCGATTGTGAGCAAACCACACGCTCGATACCCATCGCCCTCTGATTCATGGCCATTTAACATTCTTTCTGAACAACCAAGAGCAGATTAGAATCAAACGATGCTCGTTTTTTTAGTTAGTAAGAGCAGATTAGAATCAAATGATGTTGGTTGATTGGGTTGTAGTTGTTTCTACATTTGTATGGATTAGAATCACATCTATATCAAGAAACTTTTAAATAGTTTTGCAATCAAAACCAATGAGCACAGTTAGTTAAACATCATCACCAAGCAAACTAAAATAAAGCTTAAATCAAATCAAACTAAACTAAACTAAACTTTTACTAATACTCATCACCATCATCCTCTCCATCAGCAGACTCGAGCCCGACTTCCTCGTAATCTTTTTCCAACGCAGCCAAGTCCTCTCGGGCTTCTGAAAACTCCCCTTCCTCCATACCCTCACCAACATACCAATGCACAAACGCCCTCTTCGCATACATCAAATCAAACTTATGATCAATCCTAGAGAACACTTCAGCAACACTAGTCGAATTCGAGATCATACACACTGCCCGTTGAACCTTAGCCAAATCACCACCAGGAACCACAGTAGGCGGCTGGTAATTGATTCCACATTTGAAACCAGTCGGGCACCAATCAACAAACTGAATCGTCCTCTTGGTCTTTATCATACCCACTGCAGCATTCACATCTTTTGGAACCACATCACCTCTATACATCAAACAACAAGCCATGTACTTTCCATGCCTTGGGTCGCATTTAGCCATCATAGACGTCGGTTCAAACGCACTGTTGGTGATCTCCGCTACAGATAACTGTTCATGGTACGCCTTTTGACCTGAAATCACTGGTGCGTATGACGAAAGCATGAAATGAATTCTCGGATATGGAACCAAGTTGGTCTGGAATTCAGTCACATCGACATTCAAAGCACCATCAAATCGAAGTGAAGCCGTTAGAGACGATATAACCTGCAAATCGCAAACAGAAATTAGACTATCAAACACTTTATAACTTTATATCTTCTCAGTGGCATTTCATCAAATACCTGAGAGACAAGCCTGTTAAGATTAGTGTAAGTCGGTCTTTCAATGTCCAACGACTTCCGACAGATATCATATATCGCTTCATTGTCGAGAAGAACTGATACATCAGTATGCTCCAGGAGAGAGTGAGTGGAAAGCACAGAGTTGTAAGGCTCAACCACAGACGTCGAGACCTGGGGAGACGGATAAACCGTAAACCCTAGCTTCGATTTCTTCCCGTAATCAACCGATAACCTTTCGAGAAGCAAAGATCCAAGTCCAGAACCAGTACCACCTCCAACAGCATGAAAAACCAAGAACCCTTGCAGCCCAGTGCAATTATCAGCAAGCTTCCGTATCCGATCAATACACAAGTCCACAATCTCCTTACCAACTGTTCACATAACAAATCAATCAAACAATTAGCCTAATAATCCAAATCCAGATTATGCACACCAAGTGTTTGACAAAATGTGTCAAAAAGTTCAAACACAAATAGACAAATAGCATGTTGCTTACTTGTGTAATGGCCTCTAGCAAAGTTATTAGCAGCATCTTCTTTCCCAGAGATGAGTTGTTCGGGATGGAATAGCTGCCTGTAAGTTCCAGTTCTCACTTCATCAATCACAGTAGGTTCAAGATCCACAAACACCGCACGGGGAACGTGTTTCCCCGATCCAGTTTCGCTGAAAAACGTGTTGAAAGCATCATCTCCAGCAGTTTTATCACTCAGCATTTGACCATCAGGCTGTACATTTCATAAACCATCAAATAAACAAACATGCATCAAATCCCATTTAGAAGATCAAGAACTTAAATGTGTAAAGTTTTAGTGTACCTGGAGACCGTGTTCGAGGCAGTAGAGCTCCCAACATGAGTTGCCGAGTTGGATACCGGCTTGACCGATATGAACAGAAATGCATTCTCTCATTTTGTTGAAGATTTTGAGATACAAAGATTGTGAAGAATAAAGAAAAGAATTGGAGTTGGGGTTTGTTGTTATTTATAGATGAAAGTGGCTCCGAGTATTTGAAATTTGAAATTGAAATGTAGCTAGCTGCCTGCCTGCCTTTTTTCCCGTTAAAGTGGTTATTTGGCGGTTATAGTTAGCTTGTTTTGCAAGGGTTTATTTGGGGCCATGGTTGGGCTTTCTAGTGTATATACTATAAAATGTTAGCTTCTTTTTTTCCATGATTTTTAAATGGCTCAATTTGATTAGTTTTAATCGGTTTTAATGGAGATAGTTATAACTTATAAATCAGCCCCTAACCTACTGTTTCTATCAGTTCAAACTGGTTTGGTTTTGATTTAGGTTATTGGTTTTAGTTCGTGGACCGGTTAGGATGTGCACCTATACGGCTATAATTTTTTAATTTTATTGAATTTAGAGGTGGGCAAAAAAAATTGGTACGGTTTTGTCAACGTGAACAGAAACTAAACCTGGTATAACAGAAAATGGTTCGTAAATAACTAAAACTATGAATTGTAATTTTCATTTGAAATGTGTCTAGTTTTAGTTTTCGTGGTATCAGATTTTTTGTCATCCTTATGTTGGTTTGATTTGCCTCTTTGAATGCCCTCATAATAACTATAACTAGAAACCAACCTTCTTATGAGGGTTTGTAAGTTGTAACACCTCTATAGATTATGATATTATAGTTGTTTATATTCCTATAAAACCGGGGAATCTATCACAAATGATAACTAACACATCCTAAACATGCGGAATCCTATTAGATTGTAATGAACATGAATCAAATGTTCGATGCACCCGTTCGATGAAAAGTTCGTTTATGTTCTCTTGTTTAATAAACAAACAAACATGAACAAGGCCCTTCTTTAAAGAAGTCCTCTAACTAGATCAGCTAAGTAGGTAGCTTCGCTCAATTGATTCTATAACTCACCATAGCAAGGTAAGCTGCTCTGTCTGAGTCGGCCGGGTGTATCCCGTACGGTTGTTTTCAAAAAGAAATTTTTTTTTCTTTCTTTCAATCCAAATAAGAGAACAAAGAAATCTATCTATTCATTGAATTTGCTTGATTCCATTTTTAGATAGGCTCGCTCCCTCTTTTTCCATATTTGTTCGTTAAGATAAACAAACGAACATGAAGAGAGTCTGCGCTCAATCATTTGTGTTCGTGTTTATTTTTTGATAGCTATAGTTAATATGTTATGCTAACTTGCTAAGTTGTTAGCATGGATTATATCTTATTTTTTGTATTAACATTTATTTTTTTGTATTTTTAAGTTAATATATATTTGTTTGTATTTGTTAGTGTTCATTTGTGTTTGTTTTGGCTTATTTACAAATTTAACAAACAAACACAAACGAACACGAACATCTTAAATTTCTTAACAAACAAACATAAACATGAAATTCTGTTTGTTTATGTGTTCGTAAACCGTTCGTTAGTTTGATAATAACTTAACAAACGAACATCATCTTAAATTTCTTAACAAACAAACACAAACATAAACTTCCGTTTGTTTATGTGTTCGTGAACCGTTCGTTAGTTCGCTAATAACTTAAGAAACAAACATCATCTTAAATTTCATAACAAGCAAACATAAACATAAACTTTCGTTTGTTTATGTGTTCGTGAACCGTTTGTTAATCGTGAGTTCGCTAATAACTTAACAAACGAACATGATCTTAAATTTCTCAACAAACAAACACAAACGTAAACTTCCGTTTGTTTATGTGTTCGTTAGTTCACTAATAACTTAGCAAACGAATATGAACAGAGCCTCGTTAGGTTTGGTTCGTTTACAGCCTTACTTACATATAGTTAACAAGTTTTTAATTAATATTGACATGTGTGTGAGTGCTAGTACTCGTATTATGACAAATAAATACCGGACATAATCTGAAATACATATTTGATACATCAGGAGAGTTCCTTTCAAATATTTTACATAACTAGATATTAAAAGTGTAAGAATATTAAAAGTGAAATGTACTGTTAGCAAGTCTGTAGTAAAGAGAAATTAGTGTATCTTTCAAAGTTGTTATTGTGAGTTGTAAGAATTAATGTAATATAAGCTAATATACATCACTTTACACCTACACATAAAGGTAGTAGTATTTTTATAACAATTTTAGCTGCTTTCTTGAATCTATCTATTTTGATTAGGGTACTAATTATCCCCTAATGTTTTTTTGAAACTTTAATTATCCCCTAATGTAATTTAGACACCAATTACCCTTTATAGATAGAGTTTTATGTTAAGGTGTGTTCCTTTTATTGGAATTATTCTCGTTTTTAGCAACAACTTAGAACTTTTCTTTTGGATAAGTCTAACGCATAATCTTACCATTATGCATGTCAATATTCAACCCAGTGATCATAACCAATCAATCTTTTTTTTTTCTAGCAAAAAAACTCACTAAAATTAATTTGTTGCCGTCAAATTTTTTATACAAGTTAATATTTTTTTCAAGTAACCTAAACATCTATAAACCTTTATTATTATTTGGTGAATGTTTTCTCTTTTTAATTTAACTTCAGATTTTTTTTACCGAATTTTTTTTTAACTTCAGATAGAATGTTAATCTAAAATAATCAATATTTAAAGCTTTATAATTGTTCCCCTTAAGTCAATTTAAAAGAAATGTTCACTAAACAATTATCAAGTTTTTCTTGTATATTTTTGAGTTAGTCACTTGATTTTAAAGAATTTGAACATTTTAATAAGATTTTTCATAGCCAAAAGTAGAATAAGAGATGAATGTTTTATTAGTTAATGTGTACAGTACAACTATTAACTTGATCTAATTGTAAAAGTGTATGGCTTTTAACCAAAAGATTATATATGGGCTCTCACTTGAGACATGGAGTATATTAAGTGGAGTAAAAAACTCTAGATGACTAATAGACAAATTTATAAGTTTTTATATAAGTGTTTGAAATAAATGACAAATGCTAATTAGTACACATGTTAGACAAACTCTCATGTGAGATGATTTTTAACTAGACCAAATGATTCTTAACATAATGTGCTTATGACACAGGTTGGGCAAAACCAAATAAAACATCAAAAGCAAGTTCACCCAATACCATACAACTTACTAGTGGAGCTAGGAATTTGGGCTCATGAGGTTGGATATTTTTGGTACCTGATTCCAACAACGTAGATAGCTAATCATTATTATTTTTCGAGTCGGTCAAATACCAGGTGGAATTAGATCACGAAATAAAAGTCATTGTCGTTAATAAAATATTCGATAAATATAAAATTTCAATAAAAAATGACACAAAATATATTTTGGGTCGGTAGTGATTGGGGACTGGGATGAGTTATTTGGGTAGTAATTGGGTTTGGTGATAAAAATCTAAATAGGAAATAATGTCATTATATAACAATGAGGTCGGTGATAAAAAAGTATGAAATCGTTCAATTTATCGCTATATAAATTACCTTACGCATAAAAAATACACTGGGATATGTGGCTCCGCCCTTGCAACTTACCATTGCACTCTTAAATCATAATAATCACAAACAAGATATCTATACTTATAATTCTTGCAATTTCCATTATTTTTTAAGTGTGAAAAGAATTTTACATTGAACATGAAGTGGTCCAAAAGTTTTAACCCCTAGAAAGCACATCACATGCCCCTTCATACCCACCCTTTGTATGTGGTACCACAAAGATTCTAAGGTTTAAATAATTTCTTAAAACTAATCTTTTGTCTCCAAAAGGCCTAACAACACAACCATAACCACTTTCTTTAATACATAAAAATATATCCTATCTAAAAAACTTAAAAGAAAAGATAGCTCTATATTATTGTTTAAGAATATATCTATTTAAAAATGGCAGTATGAAGACATATAAAAGAAGTAAAAAAAACTAGTGTCAAAAGCATCATTTTAAACATTAGTATTTGCCTTAAATTGAGGAATATAATACAGCATGTACATGCTTCAATCATTTTTTATTGTTTAGATGATTTTATTCTCATTTGTTGAGCAGTTGGGATAGCATTGGCCTTTTACTTGTTTTTTAAAGTCTAGAAGATGTATAAATAGGAATGTATTGGTCGAATTTAAGTTGAAATATGTTTTTCATGTTTGAATGACACATTATATTCACTAAAATAGTACTCGTATATTACACGAGATTTTGATTTACAGATTTTAACTAAATTTAGATATCAAAATTATTTTTAACAAAAATAAATGTTAGCTCGATTCAACTCAACTATAATACTAGTTAAAACAAACCATAAGAATGGTCTTACCATGCAAGTATGTAACACCCTCTTTTATTGTAAATATTATGAATTAAATTAGTGTATTTAATGGTATTATAAGGTAGTTTTGTAAGGGACTTCGCATTGTGTTTCGAGGGAATATCTAGATTACAAAAGATTGTTTTCAACCACATAAGCTGAGTATATGCTACTGTTCAAGTCAGTAACGAGCCTTTAAGTGGGAGATTAGCGAGCTAGTACAAGAGCCTTGCCAAACAGCCGGGTCTAGGCCTCATGTGAAAGTCTAGATTACAAATAAAATATGAACCCTAGCTATAGCACGATGAACGTAGGTCACATTTATCAAACCACTTAAAATTCCAATGTTCATACTCATTTGTGATTGTGTGTGCACTAGCACGACTTTCTTCACCATAAAATACACACATCATCGTTTGAGATTGTTTTGCTTCTGTTTTCTTAAATAAGCCTAGTTTCATTAAACAGTGACAGATAAATCTATCGAAATTACACACTAGCTAGGAACATTACATTAAACACTTACGTGAGAGGAGGTTGATCTCCAATCATGAATCTTCAAAAGGACGGGACCCTCAAATTTGTAATATATTTCTGACGTTTGAGTACAAGTATGCATGCTTCATGTTCTAAAATTCAAGACATGTAAGTGAAAGGATACTAACATTGAATTGAATTGAAGTGTTTAATGCTTTAATGTGTTCGTGGCCCCCTAATGTGATCGATCTCACATGCAACAGATTATTAATAAGGGACCCTAGCTCACATATATTTGAACGCTTTAATAAGAGCTTGTGTGTAAATCTCTCTCATTCATATAAGCATTTAAGTGGACATTTAAGTGTTTAATTTTATACTTACTATACAAAAGAGACTTAGAATAAGTTTTATAATTTTCATATAATTAATTTCTTCATTCTTGAATAGGAGGCAAGCACCATTTGGATTCAAGTCGATCTTTTTTTATGTGAATACTTAAGTGTTTAATGCATCACCGACAATCTTCCACCGCCCCACCCAGCACCAGCACCACACCAACCGTCACCTCCACACATAACTCTCCAACCAATTGCAACCTCATGCTGAAGTAATTATGAGTCAACATTGTGTTGTTTAAACGTTGTGTTACTGGACGCATCACACGATCAACCATCTACTAGTATTTATATGATAAAATAAACACTAGCTATTTTGAATTACTAAAGAGAAAATCAAAGTTATATATATTAATATATAGGATGTTGCTGAATATAATAATGAGTAAAATGGATCTTATTAATTTAGGTGTGGCTTTATTAAATTCAGACATAAGCTGTTCAACGAATTAAACTTTGAATTCTTAAACTAATCGAATTATTTAAATTTTGATTTTGACACTGGATCCGAATTAGATTTGAAGGGTTCGAATCGAATTCTAACTTGTATTCAAGATCCAATTAGAATTGAAATGATAAAAAGCTCAAAACAACTATTTATTTTTCAAACCTAGTAATCTTTGATTCACAATACAATTTTAAGTTTGTAAAATGATAAAAGTTCAAAACTTATAATAATAGTCCAACATCCACATTCAATAAAGAAGTATCCAAATTACAAAGTAAAGTATCATAAATTAACCAACTCAAAAGTTAAAACTTCAAGAATCACCCGTTCACGGCTATATCCTACTTGTTCATAATACAAATCATGTGCGTAGACAATTGCAAATACTAAGTCATTTTTTTTAAGTGTAAAAATGATACAATAGTAAAAAAAAGACACAATAACACTTTTAAAAAAAATATAACTCATAATATAAATCAAATTTCAAAAAATATCCGGAGACCTCGTTACCCACATCATCCTATTTCATATAAAAAATTAAACGAAAAATTTAAAACATAATTTTTAAATTTTTTTGTTTTTAAAGAAAGATAATGTAAGGAACAAGGTCTTTGAAACACTTTTTTAAAATTCTATTTAAACTGTAACTTATAAATTGTAAGGTGTGAGAAAGACACAATGGTAAAAATGACACAATGATACATTAAAAAAATTATAACTTACAATATAAATCAAATTTGAAAAAAGTGTTTCAGAGACCTTGTTTCACACGTCGTCTTCCTTCATAAAAAAACGAAAAATTAAAAAATCAACGTTTTCATTGGGTCTTTTTTTTACTTTCGTTGTGTCTTTTGTTGTGTCAAATATTTACAAAGACACAATGAAAGTAAAAAACAAAATATACAATGAAAACTTTAATTTTCTTTTAATTTTCTTTTAAATTTTTTTATGAAAGAGGACAATGTGGTGAACAAGGTTTTCGAAACACTTTTTTAAAATTCAATTTAATTGCGGTTATGAATTTTTTAATCCTTCATTCTGTCTTTTTTGAATTATTTTGCCTGTCACACTTTGTAAAATTTTTATACTTTGTAGGATAACTTCACCATTGTGTCAAAGAGGATTGTATGTTTGAATATGTATCATAAGAGATTGTTATATTGTGTATTTGAGTAAGAATCATTGTGTCAAAGTTGGATTGTGTGTTTGAATAGTTGATGGAAACGCAAATTGTTAATGTATATCTTACTAGATCATTGTATTATATTATTTGGTAGTACACGATGACATAAGCTAAAATATTACACAATGAGCCGAAAAAATGGTATTATAAAAGTTAAAATATAACACAATGACATCATATTACACAATGAGCTGAAAATACATGATTTTTTTATTATATATCAATACTATATTGTGTAATTTTTATTAAAAAATAATGTCATGTGTAAAAGTTGTTAACTTTTAAAAAAAGTAAGTGAATTGACTGCTTTTGTGCCTTACATGTGAAGAAACAACAATAAAAGTGACTATGATAAAAATATCCATCCACTTGTTTTTCTATAATTTGATCCTAACCATTAAAAGTATATTTAATGGCTATAAATCATTCTTATATTCTGAAAGTTAAATAAAAAAGTGAATTCTTTTTATAACGTTAAATGAAAGATAAAGAAAATTTAATTTAATGTCAGAATTTAAAAAAACTAAGAATAACTTCTATAAATGATATTTCAAGTTTTAATTTTATCATTTCTCATAAATGATATCTCTTGATCTTCGCTCATCCTTATATAATATAGCAAAACGTAAAAAACTTATGTGGCAGTGGCTTATGTGGTATCATATGAGAGTTTATCTCACAATAATGATTTTTTATTTAAAATATGTATAAAAAATATTTTGTAATAAAACTAATTACATTTTTGGTCCCCTAATATTTTGGAGAATTCTGAAAAATTTAAGAGTATTTATATTTTTAATCCTCTACTACAATGGGTGTACATGAGTCGGTTTATATTTGATACGGCCTAAAAATAAAACTTATGGATAAAGTTAATAATAATATACAATTAAAGACCTCGGTATTTTATAAATATGCATAACATTTTTATATGATTTTTTTTAAAATAAACTACACCATAAAACTGAGCACTTTATGGTGTAGTAAATTTGAGTATAATATTGTAATACTAAAAGTCTAATTTTTAAAAGTATATCATATCTTTCGGTTTACCACAGTTTTGTCTCAAAACTGATTGGAAAATTCATGAATATCCTTAAAAACATCACTTGAAGGTTGTATTCTCGAGCGTAGCGCAGATACTAAGCTAGTTATATACTTATATGTATATATAAAAAACTATTTGTATATTTTTATTTCAAAACTAATCGAATTGAAAACCATATATTTGTATTCGATTTTGATTCGATGAAAATTTTGAATCAAATTGAGTTTTGAATAAGTGATTATTTGCGAGTCTAATTAGTGATATCCAAATTTAATCAATTTTTGAGTTTTTCAAACCCTATTGGTATATTACACACCCTAGTCACATGTATATTTGTAGAACTCACATGTATTCATTTGTAAGCCTCACGCTTTTGGTGTACGTTGAACATGTCCTCATGTTTAACATGCTGTAAATTAAGGCTTCCGATATATGTGTACATTAAGATTTAAGACACGGCATTTTCTTATTTAACTAGGCATTTTGAATAATTAAATATAATAGTTTACTTGTGTATTATTCTTATAATTAGATAAAACCTCGTGTGTTACACGGGTGAAAACATAAAAACAAAATTCTAAACTTTACGAAAAAATCACATTTGAGAATAAACTAAACATTAAATGAAAGATATATGAAAATAAAAACATAAATTGCATTAAAACTTTAATTTAAGCCTTGAACAAATACATTTAAACTACAAATACATTATTAACCAAATTAGATATCGACGTTTGTAAAATGAATGTCTTATAAATCCTACTAATTAATTAAAAAAAATTAAGAAAAACATACATATAAATAATCCAGATGATAGATATCCGGAAAAATTCACGATGACACTCATATGTACCGGGTCGAGCATGCAGGTTAACATGTATGAGTCTAGGTCGTAAAATGTAATGAGCTATTTGTTAAGTTGTTTGTTTTTCATTTTCACAGTAATTTCAAGGATGTAAATAAGGTGGTGAGTTGAAACTTTGGAATAGAAAATTATGGGCAATTTAATGTTATCGATTTCTTGTCATACATAGCTTAGAAAAAAAATTCTTAGTTTTGAGCGGGAAAATTGATCCAATACACTCTTCAATGAATGACATGTGTGCTCTAAATCCCTATTTTATTAGAATACTATATGATGGAAACAAAACTCAATGAATAGTAACATGAAATTTTAGGTATTTTACCCACTATTTTTTCCATATATAAGTTTGCTCATCTCTCTCTTATCTCACTTTTTCCGGAACCTTTATCTTTGTATGCTTTAGTTTGTGATCTCCGGCAGCAAGCTTGGGTTGAAAGCGTTGTTGGTCTACGATCGTAAATTGCAATGATGTTACATGTTAAGTTATTTTGTTTTTCGTTTTCACATTGATTTCAGATATGTAAATAAGGTGAGTTGAAACTTTGGAAGTAATGTTATCGATTTTCTTCATACATAGCTTAGAAAAAAGATTCTTAGCTTTGAGTAGGAAAAATGCTCTAACATTATTTCCAATGAATGACACGTGTCATCCAAACCTCTCTTTTATTGGAATGTATAAATATTTTGGTAGCAAAAAGTAGGGGCGCGCTACATAGGGCCGAAAGGAGTCGACTGTGATCTCAGTCTTTTTTCGGAGCGTAGAGTAAATTATATACCAAAAAACTAAATGACTCCGGTCATTTTTTATTACTGATACCATATTTTAATCACTGAAATCATTGTTATCTAATGACATCATTGCCCATTTATACATTTTTTTAAATATAAAAGTTTTCTACAATACAATTACAACTTCTTATTAAAAAATAAACAATTAACTAAAATAGTTTAACTTAGTTAGTTGTGATTTTTTTAAATAAAATGAGTTAGTTGGGTTGAGCACATTAAATTATTAACTCAATAATCTATTGGCCCTAATCTAATATTTAACTGCTACCCAAAAACTTATCTCTGTACCTAATCCCCATCAACTCGAAATAGGTTTTGTCATTTTTTATTGACCTGTTTAATTTTTCATATGTTTATTAATGACAATGCCTATTATTTCGTGATCCTTCCCAACTCGACATTTGACTGAACTAAAACACAATGACAACTAGCTATCTAGGTTATTAGAATGCATGAACCATAAGAATCCGACCACACAAGAAATAATTGTTGGCTCCATCACTGGGAAAAAGTATTACCAAAGTGATATTTATTTTTGCAAAAATATTTAAAACTTTATACTTTTGTTTTATTGTATATTTTAGTACATTAAACAATGTTTCTAGCAAATCATAAACTATAGGCAAATTATGTAAATAGAAGTATATGATTAAAAGGAGTTTTTATACAGTTTAAATAATATAGAGAGATGAGAAAGCTAAGTGATCTTTACACGAAAGAATATAATTAACAACAAGCTTAGTTTAAGTTTACAAAGATTAAACTCAACCTTTTATCATTATTTATGGGGGCAAATAACATAAAAAAACAAATACTTTCTAAGTTTTTAAAGTCTTTTTAAAAACTTTTTTGCGTATAAACAGTCAACAAAATTTCTATTTTTCATAAAAATCTCTCACCAAACTTTTAAACATTAAATTTCATTCACATGTTAAATTTGTGCTATGCTTAATTGTTTTTCTTGACATCAATGTAAGAATTTTGTTAAAAACTGAGTTACATTCACAACATGTTTCTTTTTATCGCATGAGATATCATCCAACACTAACATGAACAATGAAACTGATACGATCGTAAAATCAATGGTATCATTATATAACTCTTCTTTCTCTATGTATTAGTTCTCAAAACTTATTCGTCACAAGTTCATCTGCTTTCTTCAATAAACTTAATAACATTATTGTCACACCTACAACATGCAAAATAAAGTTTCTAAACGCATCACCGGGTAATTTATAAGTTTAACAAATACATGAACTAGCAACTACTGACAACGAAATTTAATTTCGAGTAAACTACAATTTACGTCTAAATTTTTTAACTTTAGCAATTTCAGTCACTCTATCCATTAATCATCCAAATTACCATTACTTACTCTCATGTGTTTCCACAGTAAATCATATTTTCTTCTCTTATTTTACTCTCTCGACACGTAAATATGTGAAAAACCTAAAACCGGTCTCACCTTGAGTTTTTGTACCTTTATAAACCCCACTCTTGTTGTATATAACCAACCCATCTTCACACACCCCCTCACTCATTCTCTCTTCCCGTTTGACCATAAGTCCAGTCACAGTGACGTCACTTCATTTCCGCCATTTTCACTCATACACTCTCCTCTTTCATGGCTAAATCACCATTTTCTCTTTTCCTCTTCTCCAGTTTATAAAAAAGCTTACAACACAATATTCTTTTAGCTTTGAAAATGGCGGATACAACGGAAACAACCAAACCAATGCCTGCACAAGCAGAGAAGAAGAAGGAACAAAGTCTACCATTTCATCAACTCTTCTCGTTCGCTGACAAGTATGATTACGTTCTAATGATCCTCGGCACCATCGGTGCCATTGTTCATGGATCTTCCATGCCTTTTTTCTTCCTTTTGTTCGGTCAAATGATTAACGGCTTCGGTAAAAACCAGTCCGATTTGTTCACCATGACTCATGAAGTCTCTAAGGTTGTTTCATTTGTTTGTATAATTATCTTCCTTATTTCAGATCTGTGTAATAACTTAGACTAATTGTTGCAGTATGCTTTGTATTTCGTTTATCTCGGATTGGTTGTGTGCGTATCGTCATACGCAGGTGAGTAGCTAAACTCGATCTGTTAGTCCAGTTCATCAACAATGTCATGTTGAGTATCGTTTGATGAATTATTGGTGATTATTTGGAACTGAAAATGATTATTTTGGCCCGTTCGTCAAGGATCAGATGCACGTGTTAGTCACAACCTGGTCAAATTTTCGAATAATTTATTTATGTTCAGTCTCTATCTATCATTTTCAAACTTTACAGTTATTGTTTTCGAAAATAGGAACTAAATTAGCTTATTTAAGCATTAGCTTATTAGTTGTTTGGTTGATTGAATTTGTGGATGAACATTGAACATTGAACAGAGATCGGATGTTGGATGTATACCGGGGAACGACAAGTGAGTGCGTTGAGGAAGGCGTATCTGGAAGCAGTGTTGAAACAAGACGTAGGATTTTACGATACGGATGCGAGAACTGGTGATATCGTTTTTAGTGTTTCGACGGATACACTTCTTGTTCAGGACGCTATTAGCGAGAAGGTAATTCGTTTTTCACATGTTCTCTGAAGCAGAGTCGTACAATTGTTTCGGTTTAAAAAAAAACATTTATATATGTTCATTAAATGTGATGCAATAGTAGTTTGTTTGTAACAAATGGTTTTAATTCTGGATTGATTTCGAGGATGGAACAATTGTTTTGGGGAAATTGAAAGGATGAATAATCATCATTTGTTGTTGCTCCATTAATGGTGGGGACATTGGTCCAATATACAGTTGTTTTAACCGGCGCATATTAGCATGGTTTAATTAACCTGCGCCGGATATCATTTTTCATGTTACTGTTACACTTTACTTCTACATGAAGATTGTCCATTTTTAGAGCAAAATCACTTTCTACTTTCATCATGTTTGTAACGCATGTTAACATACACAGTCCATTTTTACTTCCAATTATTGATCTTTATTAAATTTAAGGGTTAATTTTATTTTTATTACTTCAGGTGGGAAACTTTATTCATTATCTGTCTACATTTTTGGCTGGATTGGTGGTTGGTTTTGTGTCCGCATGGAAGCTAGCACTTCTGAGTGTCGCGGTGATCCCGGGAATCGCCTTTGCTGGTGGTTTATACGCATACACTATTACAGGCCTCACTTCCAAGAGCCGTGAATCGTATGCCAATGCAGGCATCATCGCCGAACAGGTGATCATAGCATTAAAATTACCATAAAATTCCACTTAATTGTGTATCTTGATGAAATTTAGTTATTTACTATATGGGCATTAATGATTCAATGCTACTAAAGTATTTTCAAATCATATGTTGTTCAGCATGCTCTACAGTGATTAGAACACTTTGCCTCATATGTTACGTTACTTTTATCCCCTCACTTTTTATCTATTGTGTGGTATTAATCAACTTGTGATTTAATCATACACATGTACATGATTTATATCAATTTGTATTTACAAATTTTGACTTATCATATGATATACTAAAGCTAATTATGTATTGATATTTATAGGCTATTGCACAAGTAAGAACGGTTTACTCATATGTGGGCGAGACTAAGGCCCTGGACTCGTATTCAGATGCAATACAGCACACTCTTAAGCTCGGGTATAAGGCCGGGATGGCAAAGGGATTGGGACTGGGATGCACATATGGAATTGCATGCATGTCATGGGCACTTGTGTTCTGGTATGCTGGTGTATTTATTAGGAATGGGCAAACAGATGGTGGAAAAGCATTCACTGCTATTTTCTCTGCCATTGTTGGTGGCATGTAAGATTTATACTCCTCGTATTTCACACACAATTAGCTATTATTTTTATAAGTTTAATTCAAGTATGTTGTTGTAACAGGAGTTTGGGTCAGTCTTTTTCAAATCTTGGAGCATTTAGCAAAGGTAAAGCTGCTGGATACAAATTGTTGGAAATCATTAAGCAAAAACCGGCTATAGTTCAAGATTCTAAAGACGGGATCTGTTTAACTGAAGTTAATGGCAATATCGAGTTCAAGGACGTATCTTTCAGTTATCCTTCAAGGCCTGATGTTCTTATCTTCAGAAATTTCTCCATTTTTTTCCCTGCGGGAAAAACAGTTGCTGTTGTGGGTGGTAGTGGGTCTGGTAAAAGTACAGTTGTTTCCCTGATAGAAAGGTTTTACGACCCTAATCAAGGTAAGTTTCACTAAATTTCTTATTTTAGGAAGTAATTTTTTGTAACTGATTTGTGGTGTTATGTTATGCAGGGGAAATATTGCTGGACAATGTGGATATTAAGACATTGCAGCTGCGATGGCTGCGTGATCAAATTGGTCTAGTGAACCAAGAACCTGCACTCTTTGCCACCACGATTCTTGAAAATATACTTTATGGAAAACCTGATGCAACTATGGCTGAAGTCGAAGCAGCAGCCTCTGCAGCCAATGCTCATAGCTTCATTACCTTGCTTCCAAATGGATACAACACCCAAGT
Source organism: Tagetes erecta (assembly GCA_030867185.1). Classification (NCBI taxonomy): domain Eukaryota; kingdom Viridiplantae; phylum Streptophyta; class Magnoliopsida; order Asterales; family Asteraceae; genus Tagetes; species Tagetes erecta. The sequence goes on along the minus strand of CM061487.1, from coordinate 94,474,752 downwards.
AGGTGAGCGTGGGGTCCAGCTATCCGGTGGTCAAAAACAAAGGATCACAATCGCTAGAGCAATGCTAAAGAATCCGAAAATACTCCTCCTTGATGAAGCAACCAGTGCTCTTGATTCAGGTTCTGAGAGTATTGTTCAAGAAGCCCTTGACCGTTTAATGGTCGGAAGAACAACCGTTGTGGTTGCACACCGGTTATCCACCATAAGAAATGTCAACTCAATAGCAGTCATTCAACAAGGACAAATTGTGGAAACAGGAACACATGAAGAACTAATTTCCAAACAAGGCGCATATGCTTCGTTAATCAGATTTCAAGAAATGGTGGGAACCCGAGACTTCTCAAATCCTTCAACTCGTCGCACACGTTCAACACGATTAAGCCATTCATTGTCAACAAAATCCCTTAGCCTCAGATCTGGAAGCTTAAGAAACTTAAGCTATTCATACAGCACTGGTGCTGATGGGCGTATAGAGATGATATCCAATGCTGAAACAGATAGAAAAAATCCAGCCCCAAGTGGCTATTTCTTCCGTCTTTTGAAGATGAACGCTCCTGAATGGCCTTATTCGATAATGGGCGCTGTAGGATCAGTTTTATCAGGATTCATCGGTCCAACTTTCGCGATTGTAATGAGCAACATGATTGAAGTTTTTTACTTCAATAACCCTGCTCAAATGGAAAGAAAGACAAAAGAATATGTTTTTATCTATGTTGGAGCTGGTTTATATGCTGTTGTTGCATACTTAATCCAGCATTACTTCTTTAGTATCATGGGAGAAAATCTTACTACAAGAGTAAGAAGAATGATGCTTTCAGGTACATATTATTCTGTATATATATTTTTAAAAAAGTTCCATTTGTAGTATTTGATATTTTATGATGATTTATGTGATCTTTATGCAGCTATCTTAAGGAATGAGGTTGGATGGTTCGACGAAGAGGAACATAACTCGAGTCTAGTTGCAGCCCGGTTAGCAACAGATGCTGCTGATGTGAAATCCGCGATAGCCGAGAGGATATCTGTTATATTGCAAAACATGACATCTCTATTGACATCTTTTGTGGTTGCATTTATAGTGGAATGGAGAGTGTCACTTCTCATTCTTGGCACTTTTCCTCTTCTTGTTTTGGCCCATTTTGCTCAGGTAATTGTTTATGTTACTGTTACATAGCATTTAGACATTTAGTATATTTTAATTTGAGAAAAGATTAAAAGAAGTTAAAAGCACGAGTGGTGATGGAACATAGAATTGGTTAATAAATATAGTTAAATAATTGTTTAAGTCATCAGTTTTTAGAAAATCGAATCTTGTTTTTGGGTAATATTATCTTGATATAAAACGACAAGAACGTATATTCAAAGTAGTATAAATCTAGGGCCCTGCATGTGCTCACTGTTCACACTTTCCCGAAACTCACACCTCGCTCCCTACTTCAATAAAGATCAAATTTTTGAAAAATATACTACCATTTTTCAAGAAACACTTTTAAATAATTTAACCATTTACACTTACTCATGTCAAACGTTTTGTACTTTTAAACATGTTGTTGATAGTCGATATGTTGTTCAACGGAACATGTGAGACAGTGGTGGATGTGAGTAGCAGAGATTCTTAACCCGTGAAGGTTAAGTTGTTGGCATATTACAAACACCAAACCATTATTACATTAAGCATTGAAAATTTACTCTACCGGCCAGTTGTTGTGTTGTCAGAAGCATTATTTAGCTGGGTGGGTTTTGTTTTGTTTTGTTGTATCATGCTGCATTCAAACCTGTGCAGTGCACTCATTCCTACAATCAAATTGATTGAGTTTGATTACTTTTATTGGTTTTCAACAATCTAATCTGACTCAATACTGTGTCCTTTTGTCACATACCCATTTACTTCTACAACACTTCATGGTCCCAGATCATGTCAATATTTACTTTTACCACTTTACTAAAGCCACAGTAGTAAGGCTACTTATGTCATTTCACTCTTTTTCATTTTTCATACAATCTCTCTCGTTAAAGGGAAGTGTTTATGATCTGATTCTGCTGTTTTTAACAAAAATTCTTGATCAAATCTCTAATTACAGTTTCAGGTAACAACAAACCAAACCTACTGGCTTGAAGATTTTTTTTTTACTTTTTCTAAAATTGTTTAAAAAGATTATAAGTAAATTGTTATTTTCGTCCTTCAGTTTTGGTCCTTTTCGTCATTTTCATCAATGACTTTTTCTTTGTCATTATTTCCCTACGTTATAAAAAGCTGGCCTTAATTTTAGTCCTCTTGGGTTAACTCGGTTAGTTTTATTCATTAAGTTGAGGGCATTTAAGTTTAAGTCTTTATAAATATTTTAATTATTAATTTGTAATCTCACTTTAAATAACGAAAAAGATCTACAAGTTCATCAAACCGGTATTGGCCGGTTAAACCACCGGCACTGGATTTGGTGTGTCATGGTGTCGGTTAGTTAGCAGGTCGGTAGTAGTTTAATGAAGTTGGATAATTTTATTAATAATTTACAGTGATATTATTAACTATTATATGAAAAGTTTATAACAAAACTTAAATGCCCCCATTAAATCCTAACTTTACGGATGAAATTAACTGGTGTACCGAAGTAACAACTTTTTAAAACGTCGAGCTACCAAAAATAGCAACTTTTTAGAGCATTAGGGACGAAAATTGCAACAAATATGTCATAAATGTTACCTATCTTGAAATTTCATATGATATGTTTTGTAGAAAATAACATGATTGATTTTGCATTTTACAGCAACTATCTCTCAAAGGTTTTGCCGGAGACACAGCAAAAGCACATGCCAAAACAAGCATGATCGCCGGTGAAGGAGTGAGCAACATTCGAACAGTTGCAGCATTCAACGCCCAAAACAAGATCCTCTCTTTGTTCTCAGCTGAACTCCGTGTCCCCCAAAAACAAAGCCTTCGTCGTAGCCAACTTTCGGGCATGATCTTCGGTATCTCGCAACTCGCTCTATACGCATCCGAAGCTCTAATCCTTTGGTATGGTGCACACCTTGTTACCAAAGGCTTATCAACCTTCTCCAAAGTCATCAAAGTATTCATTGTTCTAGTCATCACAGCAAACTCCGTAGCCGAAACTGTTAGCCTCGCTCCTGAGATCATTAGAGGCGGTGAAGCCATCGGGTCCGTTTTCAACATTCTTGATAGATCAACACGGATTGACCCGGATGACCCGGATGCCGACATGGTTGAAACGATTCGGGGAGAGATTGAGCTACGTCATGTCGACTTCTCGTACCCTTCACGACCCGATGTGATCGTGTTCAAGGACTTTAGTCTTAGAATACGGGCCGGACAGAGCCAGGCTCTAGTTGGAGCTAGTGGTTCGGGGAAAAGCTCGGTCATTGCATTGATCGAGCGGTTCTACGACCCAACCGTGGGTAAAGTTATGATTGACGGGAAAGATATTAGACGGTTGAATCTCAAGTCTCTTCGGTTGAAAATCGGTCTAGTTCAACAAGAGCCAGCATTGTTTGCCACAACTATAATGGAAAACATCGCGTATGGCAAAGATGGGGCAACAGAAGCGGAAGTTATCGCGGCTGCAACCGTAGCAAACGCGCACACGTTTGTTAGTGGTTTGCCCGAAGGATATAAAACTCCGGTCGGGGAGAGAGGAGTTCAACTTTCGGGCGGACAAAAACAAAGAATCGCAATAGCCCGAGCTGTTTTGAAAAACCCGACAATCCTGTTACTAGACGAGGCGACTAGTGCTCTAGATGCAGAATCAGAGTGTGTGCTTCAAGAAGCGCTTGAAAGGCTAATGAGGGGTCGAACCACGGTGTTGGTGGCTCATCGTTTATCGACAATCCGAGGGGTTGATAGTATTGGTGTGGTCCAAGATGGTCGGATTGTGGAACAAGGTAGCCATGGTGAACTTATAAGTAGACCGGATGGTGCTTATTCTAGGCTCTTGCAACTACAAAACCATCGCATATGATATGATGATGATAAAAGGGTGTGTTTAACATAGTAAATTGTGCATGTTTTTGGTCTCCAATCGTTAGTAGTTTTCATATGTTTGGTCGATTGGTTGTACCATAACTATACCATCCCCAACATTTGGTAATTTAATGTTTGTTGTGTAATATATGTTTAAGCCAATGAGTTCTGATTGGGTTAATGTAGGTAAAATCCAACATACTTCACTTGTCTCACATCAATCTAAATTTATCACAAGTTCAAAATGGGTGAAAACCCATAGTTGTCATCTTAAATGGGTTAAGATTTGATGATTAGTTCTTCAAATGTTCATGTGAATCATTGTATTTGATGTTGTCAAAGTTAGATGTGAAAAAAAACCGAAACCGAAACTGATTCAATAATCGAAAACTTGTTTTTAAAAGAACTGGTTCTACAAGAACCGAATCGTAGGTTCTCAAATAGGTTTTATTATTTTTTCCAAATTCTAGGTTTCAAAAAAACCGGAACCGGTTCCTAAAAAACTGGTTTTTGGAAAAACCGGTTCTTGGAAGAACCGGTTCGTAAAAAAACGGTATGTTTTAGTGTTCTTACTTATTTAATGTTTTTAATGTTACTACTTTTTTAGTTTAAAATAAAATAAAAAATCTATGACCATAAATTCTAAATGAAAGCCCATTGAAATGTAAAGATTTGCAGCAGCGCATCGTTCATGCCCATTTCATAGAAAAAACTGGTTTTTTAAGAACCGGAACCGATTCCATAGAAACTGAAACCGATTTTACAAGAACCGAAACCGGTTACATAGGTTCTAGTTTTTACAAAAAAACCGATTCTTGTAAGAACCGGTTCCTTTCCCACCGATAAGAATCAGAAACGATTCTTTAAAAAAACCGATTTGTGCGTCTCTAGTGAAATTAAGTGGTGAATTACTTTACCAAAACAATCTATATGTGATTTACTTCAATTAAAAGTTGTCTGTATGGATAGATAGAATGTTACCATGTTCGTAAATAAAAATTTGTCTATAAAAAAGTGTCTTTGGTCCATTGTAAATCCTAATCAAAGAGGACTTTGGTTCAATGATAAGTGTAATGAAGGCTTTAATTTAAGGAGGTATGCAGTTAAATTCGAGCATAAAGGTTTTATAAGGTTTGGTTAAAGGCTTCTACCTTGGTTTTCTACTAAAACTGTTAGTTGATCAGTCTTCGACTTCGATCAACTTGACTCCGAAATGAAGGGTTGGGTGAGCCACCATTACGGGAGCCCTGAAAGCACCGTTCTTAAGCGAATGAGGATAGATCGAGACTTCAAACTCAGTCATTGCAGTTTATCAGTTGTTCTATGTGTCTTATGTACCTAACAAGCTCGGGCTTGACTCGTTTACACCCCTACATATAAGGCTTACCAAACGACAAACGAAACATGTATTATAGTTGTTATACGCGTCTTATGTACATATATGACACAAATGGTAGTTACATATTCAAATTTGTTGAACGTGAGCCTTATATGTCTATATGAGGAATATAAAAGGTTGTAAAGGTAAGACGTAGAGCTATATGAGTAAGATATATAATCTAATGCTCTATATGTCTCATACAGGTTGATATGATGAATACATAAAAGGTGTAAGATAGCATGACAACTTAAAAATAAAAAAGTGTCAGATCTATACGTATCATATAAGCCTAAACGAGGTATAGAGATTAAAGCATTGGCAACAACGCATGAATAAGATGTATGGAGAAAAATAAGGGTGCACGTTGGTATCACCCATTTTAAATCATAATATACAACTCTTTAAAATTAAGAGATTATTTTTTTGACACTTTAGTTTGTCCCGCATAGATGTTAATATGTTATTAACAATACCATTGTTATTGCTCTTAAAAAAAGTTGACATCTATCTAATATTTCTGAGTTTTTGAGGGGTAAATTTGAGAGAGAATATTTTTGATCGGTCATATTGGGCTCTAAAACTTCATCGTTATTTACGGTAAATCTCACTCAATGATTTCCAATCAATTGTGCTTTAATTTCAAATTCAATATGGTTTATAACCAGTATTCGATTTTGATAGCATGTTCAATCAATCCGATTGTTGAAGCTTTATTTATTGTGTTCTATATTTTCGATTTTTATTCTTTTTATTTATATATTTTTGATTTATTCCGTGTGTATACACGGGGTTTAAACCTAGTTAACAATAAAGTAGGATAGAGTGTCTATAAAAGAAACTCTCTCAAACTAAATGAAACACCGCCATGTATTTTTAGTTTAGTTGTTAAAAAGAAGGTGATAGATTTTGTCTTTTTTAAAATCATGAATTCTAATCCAAACATTTATACTTAGTAAAAATTGGTACTTAGTAAAAAAAACTAAATGAAACACCTCATAACTCTTTTTTCGTAGGTCTCTTTTGAAGCATTTAAGTTTTAACCCTTTAAGCTTAGTAGTCACTTTTAGTTAAGTATTAGTTTGTCTCACATTGTTGTATTAAGATATAAAATGAGATAGAGTGACTATAAAAGAAAAATCCCCTAAACCAAAATAAACCACTTCCCAACCCTTTTTGACACATTTGGCCTTTTAAATTTTGATTGTTAGCTGAATTGTTTTTTTTAATTAACCTAAGTTTGAGGGCTGTTTGTTTCATCTTTTAATTGTTCAGTTCAGTGCTTAACCATTAAGATTCAGCATCAGAGCGTTTGTTTCATAAAAAAAGCCTCTGAATGGTTCAGGCACTGTTTGGTATAATCTGAATCATTAAGTGTTGAATGGTTAAGATGTCTGAACCATTAAGAGACTCTATCTATGAAAGGGATGTTGGGGTAAAACTCCAGATGATGATAAGCTTAGTACATGCTTCATTCAGCTTCTCTCAATCTCTTAACCATTCGGCACTTAACTGAACTATTCAGTATTCAGAGCGTTTGTTTCATAAAAAACCTCTGAATGGTTTAGTTAGGTGCTAAATGGTTAGGAGATTGAAAGATGTTGAATGAAACTGAACGGAACATATACTAAGCTTATCATCATCTGAAGTTTTACCCCAACATCTCTCTCATTGATAGAGCCTCTTAATGGTTCAGACCTCTTAACCATTCAGCAGTTAATGATTCAGATTATACCAAACAGCCCCTTAGTGTTTCTCGTCTTAACGTGCATCACCCTCTACTATATTTTAAATAACTTGCAGTTTAACTATACCTTTTTGTTTTTTTTAATCTTTAAACTTAGCCAATGATGTGTTTGGACGGTTCAAACTAAACTATAAAGGGTTATTGGATTTAATCACCTTCAACTATTGGTTATTGGCCGTTGTCACCTTCAAGTATCACTTTGGCCAATATAACTCCCAACTAAACACTTTGGTGTCCATATCACCAAAAGTCAACCAATTCAAGTCACTTTTAGTCAACTTTAGGTTATTTTTTGGTTAACTTTTGGTGTTACGGACATCGTATCACCAAAAGTTAACTAATTCAAGTCACTTTTGGTTAACTTTTGGTTAACTTTGGTGATACGGACACCAAAGTGTTTAGTTAGAAGTTATATTGGCCAAAGTGATACTTGAGGGTGACAACGGCCAATAACCAATAGTTGGAGGTGATTAAATCCAATAATCCAACTATAAACACCCATAACTTTACTCGATGGATAAAACATTTGGATGCTAATTAAAAAGGTGGAAAGTGGTTATATACAGCAAAAGGAGATATCATCATTTTGAGTTTACACAATGCATGTGGTTTTGCAAGTGTTTGCTTTTTTTTTTTTTTTTTTACTTTTAGAGTTTGTGTCTTTTGATCTTCTAAAATTCAGCGCACCGAGTTTGCTTTTTTTAAGGCCCACATAAGCAATGATTATGACCAATGAGTTTAAGCACTTCTTATCAATAATTTGGAGACATCTCATGTTATTCATGTCTTCACTTATCGGGTTCTTTACAAAAAATAAAGATTTATGAAAAAAAGAGAGGCTAAAAGCCTAAAAGTAATCATATTCAAGTGTAAAACTTGCTCCTTCGAGGAGGAGTAGGGGTGTTTAATATTAGGTTTCAAACTGATTAAATTGTAAAACAAATATAAACCGAAATCGTTTAAAATCAAATCGGCTTACGTATTTTATTTTGTTTTGGTTCAAACCGTAAACCAAATATATAATTTGGTTTTTGGTTTTGTTTAGATTTTAAATTTTGAATTACTTTTGAATCGAAAACCCATATATGGGTTATAAACCATTAGCTTTACCTTGGATATATATATTTTTTTATGATGTTAATTATTTATCCTATTTGAGGTTTTGATCATCTAATAGAATGTGGTTGTCTTTAGTTTTTTTTGTCGGCGTTCCAATATATATTTTGAAAAACGTAGTTGTATTCAAAATCTTTTATGTATCTTAGCATATTATGGACGAGCATCATTTCTTCTAATTAAGAAGCGGTTTTCGGTTATTTGATCGGTTCCAATTCCGGTTTTTTTTTTGCACCTGTATTAATAAACCATTTAAATGAGAAAAAGAAGTGTCAAAGTATGATATTAAAAAGTAAAAGACACAACTACACAAGCATCCTGGCTTGGGCCCTAAATGTGTCTCATTCAAACTTACAACCTAAGACCAGAAATTTGAATCAAACCTCGGCCCCTTTGACAAAACATAAATTTGGGCATATTAGTTCTGAGTGGCTAAAATATTATTTTAGTTATTAGCCCACTGCAAGTTTTCAATATTGTTTTGGTATAGGGCTATTGGGCTAAGTTTAATTTGGTCATGCGGCCTATTCGCTATTGGGCTAAGTTTAATTTGTGCATGAGCCACCACAAAGGCACACACTCATGTAGTCATGTTGAGGTGCACCGTGCACAGCCACAAACCGTTTTTTTCTTTCTTTCAAATTGGTTCAGGTTTAAACAGGGTCGGTTTAGACAACAAAATTGTAGTTTGTATTTTGGTCTAACCGGTTTTAGAGGGTGTTTGGCTGGTGCGGTTCTGGTTTATGTTGTAGTATTATTTTTCACACGTAAAAGTATTTATCAAAACGGGTGATTAGAAGATTATTAACATGTGTTTTCTTAGATTTAAGTTTATTGTGACATGAATAGATGTAGAGATGAACGGGAAACACAACCATCATGGCCAAATTTTCAATCGCAAGGGGTTCGTCTTCATTGCTAAACTGCATCGGGACTTTGTTTTTTCACGGTAATAAAAACTAATTACCAAATGAAAAATATCTATTCTGGTAAATAAAAAATAAAAAAAATCAAATCATCCGTTTTGATTACTATTTTTTTAATAATATTGTTTTTAAAACGACGATTGATACAACAGAAAGACTGTTGTAATCAGAGAAAGTGTAATGATTGATAATAATATCTTCTTGAAAAAAAAAACAATGTTTTAGAAGTATGATCATATGATGCAGGTAAGGGGATATATTTGAAGAGTCACGTGACCAATGGTCCGACACTTGATTTATATGAAGCTATTGTTGATACTGACTTTTGCAATGTTAGACTTTTATAATTTTGACACGTTAAACAATTTTGACTGTTAACAATTAACGTAGGCTAGTAATAACTTGACACGTGGCATGTCGCCCGTATTAGCGGCATGCACATGTGATGTTAACTTACGAAGAAGACATGTTTTGTGGTTGTCTAAACATTGTCATGAGGATGAAAACGGATCCGTCTCATTGTCAAGAAGGTTTTATTTTAAAATTATTGTAAATTTTTTATTTAAATATTGTTTTTTACTATTTATGGAAAACTACTTCCTTTATGTTTATAATGTGATAATTATTTCGTTTTCTTTAACAACAACAAAAATTATAAGTATTTATTGATTACATCTTTTAAGGTTTAGAAAATACTTGATGATATACATACCACACTAAATTTTGAAAGAACATAACTAAATACTCTTTGGTCTTCAACCTCTTTCTAAAGAACACAACTTAAACATAACCGAATGTTAGCAACAACGAACAGAGCCGACAACATTTTGACTTTAGCTTTCTTTCACGTTTTACATCCTAAACGCAATGCGGTATTTTATTTTCTTATATAATGTTTTGAACGTTATCAACAATGTCAAGAATCGTTTCTTATATAAAGTTACTCGTGTTATAACATTCCTTCAACGGGCAGATGTTAACTTTTTTTCACAGTTTTTTATGATCCTAGCTATAACGCTTTAATAAAAATATCAACAAAATATGTTATGATAAAGTTTTAAATCAAGTTATAAAAACAATTGGAAACTAAAAGAAAGAGTCACGTGATGATGTGTGTAATAGAAGGGCCCATAATTTGGTTGCACTCGGGACATGTAGATCATGTCACACCCCCTCAACTTGGGCTTTGCTTAACTTACGGAAAATAAATTTCTTTGTATTTAGTTTTTCAACAGTTTTATGTTGTCACTTGCTAAAAATTCCTATGGCAGAAAAAAGCTCATAGCAAAATTACTTTTGACAATTTCACTGACGATTTAAACTATAAAATTGAAACAATACTGGGTTGTCACAACATTTACAACAACTTAGTCAAAAAACAACGGCGAAGTTTGAAGTTTTATGCAGGGGCCGGGGTTTGAAAGTCACGAGACTCGTAATTTTTCTCCTAACGTTATGTTCTGGGTTATATGTCTGGTCGAGTTTGTTCGGTACGAGTTGAGTCAAACAATAAAAACTCTAAATATCTAATTGATGAAACGTTTGATTTAGAATCGTTTGATTTAGAATTGTTTGATTTAGAATCCAATCGAGAGATAATCATCCGCCATCTTTAAGAGGATAATCATTGTCACCATTAGAACTATACTCTTTAAGATGTAGTTGGAAAGTTCTTAAACTCTCTTAAATCAACTAGATAGTTCCACATTTGTTTTGTTTAGCGAGCTCTCTTTCTAGATTGTTAAGATATACTTTCTTGGTATTTGTTGTGCAGCTTCAGAAACAATAGGCTCTTGTTGATTTTCGGGTTCTTGTGTCACAAGTTGTTGTTGATATTTAGGTTCTTGTGTCATAAGTTGTTATTTTTCAGGTTCTTGTGTCTCACTAGTTGAAGTTTTTTTATGCTTATTTGCAATGTCATTTTCTTCAACAACATCCTTTCTTTTGAAAAATAGTTCATGGTTTTCAACTTACCCGTGATATAATTCTAAAACAAGAAGATAAATCTCATCAACATTTTCAATCATAAAACCCAAAATAACAATTTACAATCTTAAAATTGAAATAGAACTCCCAATAAGAGTACTAATCACAACATAACAACGAAAACAAATAGGCTTACTCCCAATGCAATATGTATATAAATTATAAATACGAAAACAAATAGTCGGTACTTTTGAAAAAAAAATAACAATAGGGCCTGGGGCACCCCACGAGATTGCATTTTTGTAACGGTTCTAGCCTAGTCTATAACATCAGCTCTATTAGTTTTTTACAGTTAAGTGTAACATTAACTTGATATTTTATATTTTCTTATATTACTTACAAAGTTCCCTTAATATTACAAAATCGTAACACCCATTTTCTACTTTCAATTGTTTTTTGTTATTTTTAATTGTTTAAAAATCATTACACATTTTTATATTGTTTTGTTTCTATAAACCATTCGATTGTTAAAAACCGTTCATTTATTAAACACTAGATTAGTACCCGTGTACTACACGAGATTTCAGTTTTATAAGTTTTATCTAAATTTAGATATTAAATTTATTTTTAACATATCCCCTATTAAATCGGTTTAGATATTTACAAATATTTTCCTATAAAAAATCATATCCTAAATTAAAAGAAATTATCTATAATAGTTGGTAAATTTTTTATTTGAATATATCAGGTTAGAAGATAATTCATAATAAGTGTTAAATTTTTAATTTGAATATATTGGGTTAGGAGATAATTGGCAAATTTTTAATTTGAACATATCGGGTTAGGAGATAGATTATGATAATCGATAAATTTCTATTTGAACATATCATATTAGGAGATAATTGATGATAATTTGTTAATTTTTTATTTGTACATATCGGGTTATTTCGAATATGGAGCATACCATGACCCGCCTTGAAATCATCCATCAAATTGAATTAGAGGATGACACCTAAGCAAAATCCTACGTGGAGTGGTTAGAATGTTGACATGTGGATGAGTTACTCAATTATTAGAATAGATAGATGTTGTTTATTAAAATCGTTCGTTTTTATAAAACCAATTATTTTTTGCTTTTATTCTTAACCTTACAGTTTAATAAACGTCTTTTTTAACATACGTGGTTACATAAACCATTCATTTGTTTAAAATCGCTCGTTTTTTTAATTCTTTTGAATTTTAAAAATCGTGTCTACATTAAAGTATCCATGTTCCGTTTAAAAAAACCAAGTGGTAATATATCTACCTATTCTAATAATTGAGTAACTCATTCACATGTCACCATTTTAACTATTCCACATATGATTTTGCTTAGGTGTCATGTTCTAAATTAATTTGATGGAGAATTTTTAGACGGGTCATGGTATGCTCCATATTCGAAATAACCCGATATGTTTAAATAAAAAATTCACAAATTATCATCAATTATCTTTTAACCCGATATGTTCAAATACAAAATTTACCAATTATCATGATCCATATTTTAACCCGATATGTTCAAATTAAAAATTTACCAATTATCATGAATTATCTCCTAACCCGATATGTTCAAATAAAAAATTTATCAATTATTATGATCTATTCTAACTCGATATGTTCAAATTAAAATTTTACCAATTATCATTAATTATCTCCTAACTCGATATATTAGAATAAAAATTAACAATTATCATGAATTATCTCATAATCCGATATGTTCAAATAAACATTTACCAATTATTATACATCATATCTTTTATTTTAACATATGATTTTTGATATGAATATATTTGTAAATATCCAAATCGATTTAGTAAGGGATATGTTTAAAATAAATTTGATATCTAAACTTAGTTAAAACCTATAAAACTAAAATCCGTGTAGTACACGGGTACTAATCTAGTTTATTTATATCTTAAATGATTTTAATCTTTTTTTAAGTAGAAGTTTTCCAACTCTTATGTTAATTAAGGGTGAGGCCTTAATATCCCTGTTAATTAATATATATATATATATATATATATATATATATATATATATATATATATATCTAATAAATCAAGATTTTAGTGGGTAATTTTTGAGGGGAAATTTATTTGTTCTATAATAAGAAGTTAAATAGGGAAAAATTAAGTTAAATTTTTCACGATGCATGCATGATTTGATGGAACCAAAGTTTTAAATATTAAATATTCACAAATCTTTAAACATAATGGTTATAATTTATTTATAAGTATTGTTAATTAACCAGTGTGTAACACATGAGAAATAAACCTAGTATAAAATAAATCAAGGTTTTATAGGGACCACCAAGGCCTCTTCTAGGGGGAAAATATAAGGAAAACTTGGTGTCATTACAAATCTTCAACCGTGTTTTGTTCTTGATCCATTTTCTATTCAGTATTCCGACATTTTTGCCGGAACTAAAATTATGGTAATATTGATTTCGCAATCAATCATTCCCTTCTTTCATATTTCATTTTTTTTTCTAAATCATTATTTCTTGAAATATAATTGATTCTTAAACTTAATTTTTGAGTACATATGAATACGGATGAATGTGTAATGTAATTATTATATATTCTATTTTTTTTTATTTTGTTTAACTCGTCCCGGTGTATCACCAGGGGCGTACCCACCCTTTAAGGGTGGGTGGCGCCCACTCCCCCTGCGAAACTAATTTTTTTGTTTTTATATGTTAAATTCTCGATCGACCTTCGTAAAATTAAACCCTCGACCCCCACTCGTGTTAAAATAATCAGTTTAATGCCTAGTTCACAGCCCATAGTAGACACATAATATTAAACCATGGATAGTGTTAAATTATGGTTGGAAGATAATAATATTTATTTATTTATATTGTCATGTATAGTCAAGCAATGAGGTATTATAACCTCAAGTGTTTCACTGTGGCACAAACCATCAACATGGTTTTTTATATTTGGATGGTCATTAGTACAAAAAAAGAATACATAAATAATAAAAGTGAGAAGTGAGGAATGGTGGAAAGTTTAGTTGTAGAACCAATGTTCTCAACATACATCACTATTTTTATAACATAACACAAGTCCCTAACATAGTCTTCTTTGAAAAAATGGTTTGGTTTCATTCACTTCTTGTTTGTAAATTAATTAGTGGCTTAAAAAAATATAGAATGAAGGCATATGAGGTTTAAGAAACAAAATAAATGATCCATATTATAAGGTTTAAGAAAAAATAATCCTAACTTGAACATCAAAATGGTAATTTACCAAACTTTATTTCTTTGGTAAATTCATAGAGGATGGTTTCAAGTATTTAGTAAGAAAAATAATGTCAAAAAAAATGTAAGAAAAAAAAATGAAAGAGAGAATTAAAAAAACTCACAAATTATTAATGAAAATTTGTTGCAAAAAAATATGAAGTTTAGATAGATTGAGAGAGTTTGAGAGTTAGTTTAGAGTGATAAAGTGATTAGAGAGATGTGTGTTAGTATTTATAGATAAAAATTAGGGTTTGACATTAAATAAGTTAGTTAGGTTAAGAAAAATTAAAAATTTTCAAAAATTTTAATAATAAGTAGAAGGAAAATAAAAAAATTTCAATTTACACCCTCAAACTTATTTTATTGATTTTTTTGCACCATAAACTCATGTTTAAGATTTGTTTTGGGTAATTTAACATATGAATCATAAAACACTTATAAAATCATTTTTCGAATAATATAAGTCTTGCTAAGTTTTTTTGTCATTTTTTTAATTAGACCCGACCCGGTTCGTTCCGAACCAAGTTTGAAAAAAAATTATACTATATCGATAATTAAACGATTGCTAACAAATTTCCGACCCTTGTGAAAAATTTTTCTGGTTACATCACTGTGTATCACACGGGTATTAAACCTAGTTGAGTAATATTCATGCATCCATCAACTTTTTTATGAAATGCGTGAATTGGAAAAAAAAAAAAAGAACAGATAACAAAAAGAAGTGGTAATGAGAGCATTTGTTAAGTTATTTTTTTGTCTATTACCGAAATGTAGGGACCCTCTCACCCCAAATGATTCAAGGCCGGTGAGCTTGATTGGTGTTATAAACAAGGTTCTTTCGAAAGTCTTACTAAACAGATTAAAGGTTTATGTTGGGCACGTCGTTTCTGATGAGCAATCGGCTTTCATCACCAATAGATCTATTTTGGATGGCCCATTAATCATAAATGAAATGGTATCGTGGCTGAAAAAATCCAAAAGCAAAAGTGTCTTTCTAAAGCTTGACATCGCAAAGGCTTTTGACACAGTGGAGTGGAAGTTTTTGGATCGTGTTCTTGAGCTAATGAATTTTCCATCGACTTGGAGACAATGGGTGCAAGTAGGGGTGTTAATCGGGTCAACCCGATCGGGTTTCGGGTTAATCGGGTCGGGTTAGTCGGGTTTTTTAAAAATAAAATCTAACCCGCAACCCGACCCTATTAAGGTTCGGGTTTTTCGGGTTCGGGTTAATCGGGTTTCGGGTTAGTCGGGTCGGGTTAGCCGGGTTAATTGGGTTACTTGGTAACTAGAACATTTTCAAACCTAATTAAAGATCTCAGGTTCGAATTCACATCAAAATATCATTGTACTATCAATTTTGAGTACAATAATTTGAAAAATGTTTGATCATCTCCTTTGTTGGTTTATATTGTTAATTTACAAATGTATAGTAATTTTAATTATTTCAAAACGCGAGCAAGTAAACTTATAAAGCGTCAGTCTTTATATTTTTGTGAATAAGTTATCATTATGTCTCATTTTTCACGTTCAATTTATTTTAAATGATTAAACATTAAGTTTGTGAAAATTAGTGAGAACAAAGGACTAAGAACTAAAGGTTGTTTGTGAACGATCCAAACATATGCAAATATATGTAAATTGAATTGATAGGCATGGAACACTAATCGGGTTATTCGGGTTAACCCGTACCCGATATTTTTTTCCAAAACAAACCCGCAACCCGACCCTATTAACAATTCGGGTTATTCGGGTTAACCCGAATAACCCAATTAATACTTTTGACCCTATTTAACCCGACCCTAATTAGCTTATTCGGGTTTGGGTCGGGTCGGGTTAATCGGGTTCGGGTATTTTGAACACCCCTAGGTGCAAGCTATCTTGGCTTCAAGTAAGGCCTCAATTCTTATAAATGGTAGTCTCACTGATGAGTTTCCTTGCAAAAGAGGGCTTAGGCAAGGTGACCCTCTTTCTCCTCTATTGTTTGTAATCGCCATGGAGGCTTGGTCGTGCATCCTTAAAAGAGCCATTGATGTAGGGGTTTTTCAAGGGGTGGCTCTGCCAAATAACGGTCCAACGATCTCTCATTTCCTTTTTGCTGATGATGTAATCATTATAAGTCAAGGGAATGAAAACAATATGAGGAACCTTGGAAGACTTCTAAGGGGTTTCTACTTGATCTCGGGTTTAAAGGTAAATCTTAAGAAGAGCTCGCTATATGGTATTGGGTTACAAAACAATGTCTTAAGTTCTATGGCTTCAATTATTCATTGTAATGTTGGTGAATTCCCTTTTTCATACCTTGGCCTAAAATGGGGGCAAACATGAATATTATCAGAAATTGGGATCCGGTGGTTGAGGTTTTCAAGGCTCGCCTCACAACATGGAAGGCTAAATCGTTGTCAATCGGGGGGTGGGTCATCTTAATAAAAGCGGTGCTCGATTCCTTACCTATCTTCTATTTCTCGCTTTACCGGGCGCCGATGGGAGTCTTGAAAGCTCTCGAAAAAATTCGGAGAACCTTCTTATGGGGCGGGAGTGAGGATAAATTTGGTATTCCTTGGGTGGCCTGGGATACGATCACCCTTCCTAAAGATAAGGGTGGTCTTGGAATAACCCCGCTTTTGCACTCAAATATGACGATGCTTGCTAAATGGTGGTGGTGTTTTAAAAGTGAAAAAAACTCTCTATGGAGAAGTGTTATTTGGTCCCTCCACCACACTAATAGATCTTGGAATCCAATTCCGATTCGTTTATCTTCCTCGGGAGTGTGGAGAAGCATCTTTAAAGTCAAGGAGGATTTCGAAAAATTCGACATTGATCTGAATTGCACTTTTGTTGGTCTTCTAGGTCGAGGTGACAAAATCCGATTCTGGTTGGATACTTGGGGTGCTGATGTGCCCTTTAGATTCTTGTATCCTTCACTTTTTGTTCTTGAAAATGATAAAGATATTTTTATTAGTGAATGTTTGAGTATGCAGGGTCAGGTTTGGTCTTGGAAATGGAGATGGAAAAGGGAGTTTTGCTTGCCTCAGGAGCGGGATGAATGGGCACATCTCATGACAAGGCTGCAAGCGCTAAATCCAAGCTCTGAAGAAGACAAATGGAAGTGCGGGGATGCAAAAGAGCTTGGTTTCAGTTCGAGCTTCATCAAAAGTCTAATTCAAAGCAAGATTCGGGTCGACGACATTATTAGTTTCCGGTGGAACAATTGGGTGCCAAAGAAAGTAAACATTCTTAATTGGATGGCGAATAGGAATAGGCTCCCAACGTGTGACTCCTTAGTTAAAAGAAACATCCTTATTGATTCGGATTCATGTAAGTTTTGTGGGGGTGCTATTGAAACTGTGGAGCACATCTTTACTACATGTGGCTTGGTTATGGAAGTATGGGCAAAAGTGGGTTCCTGGTGCAATATTCCGCCTATTTATGCATTCTCTTTCAAAGATATTTTGGAGATGTCGTTCTTATTGCATGGAGATCTTAAGTTCAAGCAAGCAGTTCATGCGGTGTTCATGATTGCAACATGGAGCTTATGGAGACATAGAAACGAGATCATTTTTGACCAGGTGAGGCCATCGGCTAACAAGGTGTTATGCGAGATTAGGGTGGTTGATTCTCTGTGGATGAATGCTCGAATTCAAAAAGGGACCAATTTACCTTTGCCGAGTTTTCCTTTTGACCCCGGTTAATGTTTCTAGTGGGTTATTGTTTTGATTTGGTTGTTTGTTCTTGTTTTGTTCTTTCTTCACGTTTTTGTACTTTTCGGGGTAGGTTCTTAGCTACTTGTTAGCCTCCTTTTTTCTATATATTTATTTGCCGTTCAAAAAAAAATATATAATATCCGGCTTCTAATATCATTCAATAATATATATTGACATATACAATTAGAAAAAAAAAACACAGTTGACTTTAATTAACTTGATTGGTGAATATCGTCTTTAACCTCTGTTAGGTTATTGTTTATAAATATCATCATATATATATATGCATCCAAATTAACGTACAATGAACAAAAATACATAATTAACGGTTAATGTCTTTGAATGATTATAAAAGAAGCAAATGGGACCATATAAATAGTGGACAACTTGCTTTCTCTAACGCTTTGTCTTCTTCATATTCAACATCTTGGACATGCTTCACACACATCCTACCCTCACTCTAATCTCTATGTTTTTTATATATATATTGCATAACTAATTAACTCAGTTTATTCACTTAAACCTACACCTACTGTTGTTATTCCACCAAAACATTATTAGTATTTATACATCATTACCACCAAACACATTTGCACATTCTTTCCCAACCAACAACTACCTAGCTAGTTGTACATATTCTGTCATATGCATTAATGTCTAGCACAAGATCATCGGGTGAATCGTCAACTGAGCCGCCTCCTAGGATCACTGATGCTCAAATCCTACAACTGCTTGCGAAGTTGCAACAACTTGTTCCTGAAATTCGTAATCGTCGTTCAAACAAGGTAACTATTAATTATATATCCAATAGAACATGTAGTTTGTTAGTTTGATAATTCACATGTTAATATGTTATATAGTTGTTTAAAATATAACGGTTTTTTTATTTTGAAAATGAAGAAGAATGTATAAAAAAGTTATTGCATTAACTTTTTTCTTCAAATAATATATATTATGGAAAATGCATCTTCAATTTTAAATTTCTAAGATAAATAAACGATAAATACCGAAGACATTTAGTGAGTTATCAATTGGTTGATCACTTCTTACAACGTATTGTTCATTCAAACTTATTAAACACGTAATGACTACCATCTTGAATCAATCTGTTAATGTTTTATATGAAAAATAATATAGACTCTACATAGCTAGTTAAGTACCTTGTCATTTTATGTATTTTACGTTCCAACTCCTTTTTTAAGGTTGACTAAAAAATAAAATCGATCGTCTTATAGTTTAAAAGATAACATACACCTTCTCTCTAAATTTCACAACGTACCGCTACCATATCTTAAAAATATCATGCATCTTTCATGTCAGTCACAAATCGCTTAAAAATCACAATGTTCCAAATGGTGTAACATGAAACACTTAGTGTGGATATTGTATATATATATATAGATTTGACTTCTGGTTTTATTTAGTTTAATATATTATATGGTAACGTGCATGTGATATATAGCTAGTGGATATATATCCTAACGACTACACGCCATTAGTGGTCTATTTTTGAGTCACATGAGTCGCACAAAAAGACTAAACCACACTACATTCATGCACCAAGTCACTTAAATATCATTTTAATTATTTAAATATTATTTTATTTATATATAGCTAGTTTTAGAAATTAATTAATTAAATAATCATATATACTAAATGTACGTTTTGCTATAGGCACCAGCTTCAAAAGTGTTGCAAGAGACTTGCAACTACGTGAGAAGCTTGCATAGGGAGATCGACGATCTTAGCGAACGATTGTCACAGTTGTTATCAACCATCGACGACGATAGCCCTGAAGCTTCAATCATTCGAAGTTTAATTATGTAATGTAATTAACTTTGTTGACCACATATATATATATAGCAATATAGCATACTGATTATAATTATGTGTTGCTTTGTTATCACACTTAATTATTAGTTATGTATTTAACGTGCACGTCCCTACGTATATGTCCTACGGTTGTAAGGAGATGTGAAAAATATATATAATTAAACAGTAACAACGTTTGTTGACTTTATATAGATGATAATATATATATATTTTGCATCCTTTTGATCAATTGGTCAGTTTTAATTTCTGTCTTTTAATTTTTTTCTTATGTCCACTTTACATTATATATTAGCCTAACAGAAATTAACTTGGCAACATCGATCAAAAAATACATTGTTAAAAATCATGATAATTAAATGTTTTTTTTCTTCATAAATCAATTAATTAAATTTGTTATTTTGATGAATAAATGAATATTGATGAGTGATAGGTAGATGTACCATTCTTCCATAACTGATGTTTTTCTATGCCTGGAAAAATATAATTTCAAATTTTAATTTAAATGCTTAAATTAAATGATAAAATGGCCCCCCTGGAGAGTTGTCGTGAATCGGAACTAAAATATAAATAACGCAGATTTTTAACAGATTTGCAATAATTAATTTATGGGATAATGAAAGTTGTACGTTCGTTGCTTTTGAAGTGGTGATCGATTTGATTATTATATTCAAACAAATTTAACGGGGCTTACGTACGTACGTCGAACTATAAATATATATATTGTTACAAAAACTGAAAAATAATATATTGTTAAATTAATTTCTTGTTAAAATTATCGAATATAATCGAACATAACAATTATAATGATGTCGTACATGTAAATAATGATGTCGAATATAATCCGAGCTCTAGGTGAATTTAAAAAAATAATATGAGCATGTTCGATTGTATTCAATATTTTAAAAAACTTATCGAATATAATCGAACATGATATTCGTCGAACTAGAATTTCTTGTTAATTCTAGGTGAATTTTTTTAAAAACGATTATAATCCGAGCTTATATATTTTATGAAAACTACAACCAAAAAATGAACATAACGTTTAATAGTTTAGATGTAATTATATATTATGGGATACATACCACTCCACTTCTATTATATATATTTTTTACTTGTTTTTTGTTAACGGCGGTTATATATTTTTCTTGTTATACTAGTTATTTTCAAGTTTTTGAAAAATATAATTCATATCATTTTTTAGTAAATTATCGTTTGCATCCTTCTATTTTGTCAATTTAACAATTTGCATCCTGCATTTTCAAAAATATATTTCACCCCCTAACATTTTAACTTTGGCTTATTTGCACCTATAACACTAACTCTGTTAAATTTCTTTGTTAATTTTTATAAAATGACTAAAATACTCTTGTTAATCCAAATGGGTCAAATTCAATTGAATAAGAGTATCAGTTGTAAGACGACAAACATACGGTAAATTCTTAATGAGGTGGGGAGCAACTAAAACGTTTGGCAAGTGAATGATATTGTGCGTTTAAAGTGGTTTGCATGTAGCCGAAATCGGTATTTAAAACTCATTGCCAAAAAAAAATGTTTTAACGGCTATTATTAACATAAGATTAATAGAGATTACATGTGATGTTAGACATGTATTGGTGGTATTGGTATCCATATACCAGTTTTGATCCAGGTTTAAGGACATGGTGTCATAGCCTACTCAATAATGATCCATGTGTAATAGTATTCAGAAACTGCATATGCTGAAGTGGATCAAGACCAAGTATTCTATGATACAGGTTCGACGGACAATGGATAAGAGAGGACGAATACGGACACAGTGGTGTATTCCATAGTGGAGGTGGGGATTGAGAATAGTTGTGGTTCATCCAAGCAGGTTTTGAAACCACCGCCCCTCCCACAAATGCGTGTCATCTTAATTTTATGACATCGACTTTCTTAGAAACTTTTGTATGTCATGTATTAAATGTCATTAAAGGTCTCATAATTTCTAGTAGTAATTTGGTTTCGATTTATAGGTTTGTTATAATTGATTTATAAGTTTTTGTCGTGCCCGAGTTTAACACGTCAAGCCACCTAAAAAAAACATGCAAACCTTATCGGTAATGAGTAATTGTTGGGTACACGAGTAGTTACCATCCATAACTTCACATCAATGGTTTTTATTAGTTCACTAGGTTTAATACCCGTATGTTACACACGGGTTAAATAGTAATATTTATAAAGAAATTATAACCATTATATTTAACAATTTGTAAATATATAACATTTAAGGAGTTGGCTCCATCAACTTGCATGGTGAAAAATTTAGCTAAATTTTACCTCCCAAACTTCCTATTATAGAAAAAAAATCCCTCCAAAAATTGCCCCCTAAAAGTTTGATTTATTAGATAGATTATATTTAACAATTTGTAAATATATAACATTTAAGGAGTTGGCTCCATCAACTTGCATGGTGAAAAATTTAGTTAAATTTTACCTCCCAAACTTCCTATTATAAAAAAAAATCCCTCCAAAAATTACCCTCTAAAAGTTTGATTTATTAGATAGATATGTAGCCCTTCACGTCACACAAAACTACGACATATTTTTTATAAAGTAAACATTTTCATCTGCCATGACCTATAGCCTATAACATATTATGATATAAAGTAAATTGTTATTATAACATTTGTGGTTAAAAGTTTAAGCATCATAACTAGTTTTTTCAAGGAATATATACCCTCTACGTATGTGAAAGCAACGAGGCAAAAAAAATTAACAGTTAAGTTTTATTAAGGATTAGTAAGAGCTAGAAAACAATATATACAAGCAATCAAAATGTAAAATTACACAAAGAGTTTGATTTGATATTCTATATTTTCTTCTTATTTTTAACCAAAGAAACAAGAGAGTTTTATGACTCGATCTCATTATTTCTTGATCCGATTTGAATTTTTCTGTTGAAAATATTATCGTTTCTAGTTTTTCATATACACCACGTGACAGTCTATATATTTTGTTGATAAAGTTGGGAGGTAACCTTTTACAAAGTTGAAATCTTTGTAAAAAAAACTTTTGTTTACCTTTTTCCCATAATTAGGGCTACCAATTACATAAATCTCTACCATTTTAAACGCCCATAATTTAGGGTTTTCTTTTGCTTCCAAGATCTTGGATTTTGTTCTTTTGACTAACTCATTTATTTTAATTTCATCAACTAAAATGTTGATCTTCTTTTTCTTTTAGTTTTTACTTGTTAATGACAATATGGATCATTCTATCATTTACTGTCTACTGACGCACGTGATTATCTTCAAACTCTCATTAAAAAAAACCCTCATAAAACAGAAAACTTCATATATACTTAACCTGAAAACCCATTTTTTTTTCAAATGAGACTAGAACTTGCACTAAAGCAAGTTATTGGCCGTTTCTTTTTCTTTTAATACCAAACAAATTTTATTAAGATAAGACAAATTAAATATCTCTTATTTTGCTTTTTGGAATATATTTCATGTGTGTGCGTTGACTATATGAAGATGAGAAAAGGTGGTTCGTAAATTTTGCCGACGGGTTTCTCTAAATGTTTCGACGGTCGTTAAATAGCTACTTGGGTAGGGGGTTGGGGTGTAGTGGTAAGAGGGGAGACCTACAACCAAAAGGTTGTGGGTTCAAACCTCACCCACAACATAAAAATAATAAATTTGCCGTTCAGAAAAAAAGTTAAATAGCTACTTTATCATACATTTAGTGATAAACTTTTGACTGAATTTGCTTTTGAGAAAAATATGTTTCTATTTTTATAGAAAGATACAAACAACCAAGTAAAAAACATAAGGAAATTTCCAAAATACATTTTTTTTTGACAAATACTTTTCTCAAAATGTTCTTTTGACCTTTTTATCTTTAATGTCTCCTCCAGAAAAGACGTCGTCGCCCATACACCAATCCTGACGAGTCGGACGACTTTTTTGTTCTTGGGCATTCGAAGAGTGGAGTTGGCCACCCATACACGTTCTTTGGCAAAAAAAACTTGTGCCGCCCATAGAGTGGAGTCGATGCTGCCTATGTATATTTTCCTTATAAAAAATAATAAATTAAATGTAATTGATATATATAGGTGTCACTCATATCAATGTTGGCGTGGGTGCCTTTTTGTGAAGATGACATTTTGAAAACAAGTTGTCAAAGTTAACATTTTGTGTGGATAGGTCAAATAACACATTTTGGGAATTTTTCAAAAAACATATTACTAATCGCTTGGTATATTATGCCCACTTATATTTTTGTAGGAACAAATTGATGTATAATAGCCAATGTTTTGAAAACCGGACCGGACACTGAACCGTTATTTTAGTTTTAATGGTCAGACCGGTCGGACCGCGGTCGGACCGGGGTTGGACCGGGGTAGCATAATTGTATATTTATCAAAGCAATACCATAAGATTTCCAATTTAGACACAATATAAGTTCAATAATATTAAGTTATACCATATAAGTAATAATCCAAACAAGTTCTAACGCCAAGAATCACTAAAAAATCATAATTTAAACAAGTTTTAACGCCAAAATAAAACGAGTTTATCATTTTCATCACTTAAAAAATCAACATATTGACTTTCATTACAAAAAACACAAATATAAATAGATGTATACATAAAATCTATGAAAATCAAAACATAAAAATATATATTTTATGACTGACCCGGTTCAATAGCGGTTCGGTTCCGGTCCAACCGGACCGGTTCATACGGTTCGAAGCGGTTCAGAAACATCATTCAAACCGTGTTTAATTAAACCGGGATTATTAAAAAAAGCGGTCCGACCGCGATCCGACCGATCGGACCGGCCGGTTTAAAAACAATGATAATAGCCTACCAGAGCAAATAAGTTCCCGAGTAAAGTGATAATTGAAGTCTGTATTTTTACCTATTATATGAGGAACCAGTTTTTGACTCAAAGAATAAAGCACTAAGGTTATCACAAGGAAGTGTAGGTCGATTTGATGGTAAAAAATGTAATTAGTGAGAAGATGACTAATTTAAATAATTTTAATAGAGTTGACATATCATGTATACATGTACATATTAAGACACGAACCTGTTAAAACACATTTCCAAGAACTAGCTAAGTGAAATAAAAGTCGTCAAAAGTTTACAAAAGTCTTAAATAAAGTATAATGTTTTATTGGAGAGCCGAGGATAAAAACTCAAAACAATAGCCTAATATGTAGGGTATTAAATACTATATTGTATTTTTTTAATTCAAAAAATCTTAACAGGTACTAACCAGTAAACAAGCATATACATGTTTTACACACGAAAATTAACATGTGATATGTTTTATACATGTTACCTGTTAAGGTGTTACCTAATACCTGTTAAAATTGTGTAGGTTCGTGTCGTGTATTCATGTTCAGTAGCCGTGTTAGCGATGGCATGGTATACAAATTTATAGTTGAAACGATATTGTAGACTGTCTCTTAGTACTCCAAGACTAAATTACCATGTACAATCATGAGTTCATGACTCACTATGCAGGAAGAAAATGTAACGACTCTTGTAGTGGGCTCTTTTGTGAAACAAAGCTTAGTTATGAATTTGGGTTGGGCCGTCAGTAGTAGTTGAATTGAACACTAAGTAATGGGCTGAAATTAAAATATAACTGTATGGGCTATTGGCCTTGATTTAAAGTAAGCAAATGAAAACAAGGTTGGGTGAGGCTCTTGGGTAGAGGTGCACAAAATAACCGGTTATTAACCGTAACTGATTATTATCCGATTAAGGAATAACTGGTTAAGGTATTTTTTTAACCGCAGGTTCGTAACCGATTAAGGATATTTTTATGAATAACTGGTTATTAACCGGTTTTTTTTAAACCGAATTTTAACCGATCCACAGGTTAACCGAGAAAAACCTAAAAAATAATAAAATATTAGAAAAACCGGTTAATTACCCAACCAATTAAAGTAAAATAACCGAAAATTTTGAAAAAAAAACGATTATTAACCGAACTGTTGTGTTCATCGAAATTAAGTACAAGAGACCTAACACATAACAATTTTAAAACTTTCATTACAAACATTTGTACTAATTTATTAAATTTGTTTCACTTGTGGTATTCAATTATTGCTATTTTAACGCGTCACTTTAATTATAATCTACAATTAATTAATCATATATGCAATCGTATGGATACTTACAACTGCCCCCAATGTATATGAATTAATCAAGTGAAACTCATCAAAACGATGTAGTTTTGATTAAAAAAAAAACAATTCTAATCTATGAAACACCTTCCTCCTGAAAATTAAATGCCCCCATTCCCAGAATCAAACATTAGCTCAGTAGCCGATTTATCAAATCAAATGCAGAAGAAATCGACATGCATAAAAAAACATAAAAAACGAATTCATCATATTTGCAGAAAACTAACATGTATATTATCCAATCATTTATGATTGTAAATTCAATTTATACTCACATGATGTTATACATGTTTTAATGGAATCCAAATGAAATGAGCATCTTTAAAGATTCAACTGAAAATTATGAATTCAAAAGAATGAGTTTATTTCAGTGAGCTTTCATAAAACCATGGATTATAATTTTTATAATTCAGAATTTGCAATCATGTTTGATAATATCCGGCCACATAATAGATAATATCTTTTAAATTTAGAATTGTTTTCTAATCAAAATCACGTCGTTTTGATGAGTTTCACGTGTAAGTTACACGTGTAACAGCCACGTATTCATTTTTCCCGATTTATAATTATACCTAGCTAGTATAACCCACAGTTATATATAGATACTTGGCTTCTTGCGACGTATATTTGCATATATGTTTATCCAACCAATCCCTTATAATATATGCTATACATTACATATATATCTCTAATATAATAAAGCAAAATCAATTTTGCTTAGGTGTCATGGTTTGAAGGCATCTATGCTTATGTGTCATTTTTTGAGAATTTTTCTCATAATAATAGTTTTATATTCAAAATATTTATGTATATATCTATAATAATATTTTATTAATAACACTAATTACGTTTTATCCTCCTAATATTTAGTAGAATCTTAAAAATTTAAAAATATTTATATTTTCAACCCTCTCATGCTAGGATATGCATTAGTCAGTTTATATTTGATAAGATATAAAAATGAAACTTTAAGATAAAGTTGATAATTGGCAACAATTAAATGCATCAATATTTTATAAGCATATATAACTTTTTTTATACGAAATCATATTTAAAACAAATTACACCATAAAACCAAACATTTAATTCTATTTAATTTGAGTATAATATTGACATACTAAATGAATAATTTTTTAAACAAATATTATGTTCCGGTTTTACCATGGTTTTGTCTCAAAACTAATTATAATCGTTTATGTCCTCATGAATATCCTTAAAATCACCACTTAGGTTTTGTTTTCTCAAGCATAACGCTCCTTTCATTAAGACTGTAAGACACATGGGCTATTTCGAGTAAAATACTACCCGCATATATTTTTTTTCTAATAATCAAATTTATTTTTTATCGTAATTATCTACTTTATAAGTAATCATATAAGTAGTCAGATTTTAATTTTAAAAATATTTATTTATTCATATTAATCGGTGGATTACGTTGTAATTATAACCTCGTGAAATTCAAATTTTATATTACATATATATTACACGTGTCTTTATAAGAAATATATAATTTATTAGTGTTTTTATCCGAATCCTAATATACTAGGTTTAATACCCGTGTTCCACACGGGTAAATAATAATATTTGTAAAAATATTATAATCATTATATTTAAGCATTTGTAATATTTAATATTAAGGATTTAGCTTCATGTCTCCATCAACTTATGCATGTGAAATATTCTGCTTAATTTCCCTCAAAAACTTCCTATTATAGAACAAATATTTTCCCCTTAAAAATATCCCTCTAAAACCTTGATTTATTAGATAGATTATGTAGATAAAAATTTATCAAACTTAAATCTTCATGTGCTTTCTTAATTTTTAGCCATTGCCTTGTGCCGGCTAATTTTAAATAAAAAATAAACACCACGTAACAATAATTAAATCATTGCAAAAAGTAAGTGTTAATTAAGGAAGACCAAATTGAACTCACGATATACATATACTTTTTTCTTAATATTTGTAATTCATTAACCCGTGAAAAGGTATTTGAAGTTGTTATTGTTAGTATTGGTGTTGGTGTTTTCACATTGATACTAAATAAATGTGTATGTAACTAAATCTATACTTTTTTATAAAAGAGGGTTTTTGATGTCACATGGCATGTAATGAAGCTATTGTTGACATTATTTTTCGACTCATTAATATTACATATTTAATCCCTCTACTATTGCACAACATACAATCATCAAACTAATATAATTTTCTATCAATTACAAAAATAATCAGCATATTCTTAGTAACTAAAATATATATCCTAAAATTAATTATCATATTTTTAGTAAACGTATCATTTACCAAAATATATATCGATATATTTCGGTCAAAAAATATGTTAATTAAGTGATTTAAAAGTTGATAAATTCTAATAACTTATTAGGATAAGGTTTTTCAGCCAATTTATCGCTTTTTAATCAATCTATTAAAATATGATGGAATTCGTGGAATTTAAAAGTTAAAGATTAAGTTACGTCAAATAAAAGAAACTAGCATTCTAAAATAACTATGGTTTTGGTTCATGTGTTTGATACACCGTGATAAATTATTCAACTCATAATCTTATATATCCTTGAAAAGGTCAATATGAATGAAAGAATGGATGTAGACATAAATATGGGATCATACATTTTTTTGCGGAATTGAATGCCAACAATGGCTTCATTGAACGACATGTGACATCCAAAACTATCTTTTATTATAAGGTATATTTATTAGTTTTCAGCAAATTCATCGCATAAATTTATTAAAAGAATATTAATTAGCATATTTTAGGCTGAGTTTTTTAGGCATGTTTGTTGAACTTTTGCTAAGCTAACTTTTGTTGAGTAATAACAAATCATTGTCAATAAAATAAAGGTTATAAGTAACAAGTATGCATGTAGCATACTTCTAATTTTTCCTATGTGAGCTTTTGGTCTTTGTTAGTGTTTAAAGATGGTAATGATTTATAGTGTAGTGCTTACTTGTCATATGAATATTTGTTTACTATGCTTGATGATTATGTTTTTAATTGCACATCCCGTGTAACACACGGGGTATAATCTAGTATATATATACATACTAATTAATTAATTAATATGCACAAGTGCTAGTTTTTAAATCTATATAATATAGCTAGGTTAAATATAAATGTAGGCATATATAGATAAAAAAAATCACTAAAGGAAAAAAGGCCATGCACATGGTAGCACAATAGCATGTGAAGCCAGAGTAGTATTTAATTTCTATTTCTTTTATATATTATCATATGATCGATGTTGTTATTTTTCCGTTATTAATTCATCTGTTAAGTTGTCATGATACTATGCACAATTGGAACTTAATAAACCTAACAGAAACGCCATTTTAATACATTTGTACTATTAGATCAATTGCATTTAAAAATACACACTACGTACCAAATGAAGTTGGGTTTTTATTGATTTTTCTTGGAAGGCAAGTTTAAAAAAAGGATTATTGGATTTAATCACCTTCAACTATTGGTTATTGGCTGTTGTCACCCTCAAGTATCACTTTGGCCAATATAACTCCCAACTAAACACTTTGGTGTCCGTATCACCAAAAGTCAACCAATTCAAGTCACTTTTGGTTAACTTTTGATTATTTTTTTGTTAGCTTTTAGTGTTACGGACACCGTATCGCCAAAATTTAACCAATTCAAGTCACTTTTGGTTAATTTTTTTGTTAATTTTTATTAAATTTTGGTGATACAGACACCAAAGTGTTTAGTTGGGAGTTATATTGGCCAAAGTGATACTTGAGGGTGACAGCGGCCAATAACCAATAGTTGAAGGTGATTAAATCCAATAACCCATAAAAAAAATACTATTTGCTTATGTTGGATCTTTACTCTTAACCTTAAAAAAGACACTACTTTAATAGCATAATACATTGATACAATTTAAAAATACTATATATCAAATAGAGTTAGAATTTTTAATTTTTTATTTTTTATTAAATTTTAATGAATATGGGTTCAAATAATCTTAACTTTTAACTATGGTGTTTAATAATGATATTAACTTATATTATTTTTAACATCAATCTTAACTTTCTAACTATTTATCATCAACAGTCCAACACTAATTTTAGTTAACTCTATTAGTTTTTTATGATGTGACAAATGACATAGCTATTAATGTCATTAGCTATGTCATGTGCTACGTCATAAAAAGTTAATAGAGTTAACAAAAGTTGAAGTGAGACTATTGATGATAAATGGTTAATTAAAAAGGTATGACATGCAGTTGGATTATTATTGCTAACATCTAAAAGTTGTAATTACTTAAATCTAATTTTTTCAATTTTAATTGTCAATGAGCTCCATATCAATTACTTTAAGTGGAGGTAGTATAATCATCTATTACTATCTATGTCATGAGTTCGAGTCTCATTTAGTTCATTAAATATAGGCTAGGGGTTTAATTACCACAGTTAGGCCTGCCTTTAGACATACACGATGAGTTTCTTTCAGAGTTGTTGGCAGGCCAGGTCACAAGCTAGTGTTTCCTGCATTCATAGAGCATATATTGTGCTTAGATAGTATTCATTGATCGTTAAAAAATTATTAAATGTTAATTAGAAAAATATACAAATCTCTTGGGAATTGGTATTTGTATGGTACATGGTCTTCCAAGCTTCATGATCCACCATAAGACAAGCTTGCTCTCACATCAAAACACAATCACCTTTATATAAACCTCTTAATTACAACACATTTTCCCAATAATATCTATCAATTTTATCATCTTTTAATTTCCTCTTGCAAAATTACAAAAACTTTCATCTTCATGTCTTTCCTCCCACCTGAACCCATGTTCTTTGGCTATCAACATCACTTCCAAGGTAATTAATTATCTCTAATTACATTCATCATTCATCATTCATCATTCATGTGTATATACATTCAACAAAAATATATTCATGAGTTGATATTTTGTGACCATAAACTTAATTAATTTGTAGGTGCAGAACCAGTGATGTTGAGATCGATGTCGTCGTATTCGGGGACAGAAAGGTGTGAAGAAGTGAACACAACCGGTTGTGGTGGTGACGGTGACTCGTCGGACGAAGAGGGGTCACAGTTGTTGGGAGAAAAGAAACGGAGATTGAACCTAGAACAAGTGAAGGCTCTTGAGAAAAGCTTTGAGTTAGGAAACAAGCTCGAACCGGAACGAAAACGACAACTGGCTCGTGCATTAGGGTTGCAACCGAGGCAAGTGGCTATATGGTTCCAGAACCGAAGGGCTAGATGGAAGACCAAACAATTGGAGAGAGATTATAATGTGTTGAAGACACAAGTTGACTCCATTAAAGCTGATAATGATGCACTCAAGAACCACAACAACAAACTTCAACAACAGGTACTATATATTTTTAACAGCCACTGATCTTTTAGTCTAGTGGTCAATAGATCACGAGACCAGAAGCTTTTTTTTTCCTCTTGAAGGTCCTGAGTTTAAAACAAAGCATTGACGTTTAACTGTTTAAGTACTTAACTACTAACCAACGTTAAAAAAAATACTATTTCTAACATTTTTAATTTCAGTTGATGGCTTTAAAGTGTCAAGAAACAAACAACATTAGAAGCATGTTGAATTTAAACAAAGAAACAGAAGGATCATGGAGCAATGGAAGTGACAACAGTTGTGAAGACAATACCACTTTATTTTACACACAAATTTCCAACAGTCTCACAACCACTTCGCCGATGATCGGCGGTTTAACGTCACCGTATCTCGTTACTCAACCGTGCCAAACAGCGGTCACCGGAGATGAAGGCGGGCTGTGCAACATGCTTAATGGTGTGGAAGATCAACCAGCTTACTGGCCATGGCCAGAAGCTGAATAACATCAACATCATCTTCAAAGATGTATAAATATATATATAATATTTTTTTTCAAGATTGGTTCTTTTTCTTTACATTTTTGGTTTCATATATACAATGTTTTATTGTGCAATATGATGAGTTGGTGTATAATATTTGTGCATTCAATGTGATAAATTAGTTGTTGGTATCATGCATTGTTGTGATCGATCTGAGAGTAATTGATCGAGTATTTGGACGTGCAATGTGAATCGTAATTATTGTTTTTGGGCGTATGAAAAATTGATAATCATTGTGAATGGCTAAAAAGGTTATACTGAAGTTGGTCTAACGTGGAAAGCTTGCATCCAAACACATTTCTCTGCAATGGTAACTAGACGCTAGACGGTCTGATCGCGGTTGGACCGCTTTCTTTAATAATCTCGGTTTAATTAAACACGGTTTGATTGATGTTTCTAAGTCGCTTCAAACCGTACGAAACGGTCCGGTCGGACCGGAACCGGACCGCTATTGAACCGGTTGAGTAATAAAATATATATTTTTATGTTTGATTTTCTTTGATTTTATATTTACGTCTATTTATATTTGTGTTTCTAAAGAAAGTTACTATGTTGATGTTTTAAGTGATGAAAATGATGAGGTCGTTTTACTTTAATGTTAAAACTTGTTTAATTTATGATTTTTTTGGTGATTCTTGGCTTTAGTTTGTTTGGATTATTAAGTATGTGGTATAAGTGTATAACTTAATATTATTGAACTTATGTTGTGTTTAAATTGGAATTCTTATGTTATTACTTTGATAAATATATATTGCATAGACTAACACTTAACGAAATCTGCTTCACACTGATAGGAAGAGATGATATCGAAGGATCAAAAAGGTTGAACACTTGGCTATCACAACCCAATACCTAGTTATTTTTGTGGTGGCTTTTCTCCTGACACCTCTAGCTTCGAATTCTTAAAGTCTAAAGGATTGTTAGGCCACGCTGTCACAGTTTATGTATTCGTCCTAACGTACTATCGATAGAGCTCAGGATTACCACGTTCTTCTCACATACATGCATAGTTGATCAGGATGTCATATCATATTTTCACTCATTAATCATTATTCCCACAAATAATTTTATCATCAACACTAAAATTAATCCGATTTAAACATGAAAAACGACTAGAAAAGAACTAAAAACATGTATATTATGGTTGTTTTTAAAAATTAAAAGCCAGCCTTAGTCTCAAAATATCTTGTATACAGGGATTCATGTGATATGTTTGTTACACAGCATAGAGTTGCCATTTATGTAAGTGTAGTTGCTCTGGCATGTATGGGATATGAATATTTAAATATATTATCAAACTAATATAATAAGTATTACAATTTTGCACCTTCAATATTAAAATGACGAAGTCACTACTTTGTCATTAAAAATCAGTTTTGAGGAGAAGGTTCTACTTCTATGCATGTGCAACAAGATTAAATAAAATATTTTAATGCACAAAAAGTAATATTATATAACAACTTTTGTGAATAATGACATGAAAATCAAAAAATATATATAATACAAGATATAAAGTTTAATTTACTTATTCGTATATATTACTTTAATCCTCTAAAGAAAACCTGCATTAACACATACCATTTTTTTTTAAACGGTTTAAGCCCTTAATTATAATATCATTAGCACATATCATTTTTTTAAGTTGCTGGCATCCCTATTAAGTTTGTATCCTTATTTGCATGCGTTTGTCTTCCGCAAAATGGAGTCTAAGAAAATTGTTTTGGTAGTTGGTTTTTTATATACAATTTAATTTGAGTAAACTGCAGCTTTGGTTTTTGTGTTTTCATATTATTAACAGTTTTAGTCTCACTTTAACAGTTTTGGTCCTTGTGTTTTTATTTTATAACATAAATGGTCACGAACACTAACTCCATCCAATTTTCTGTTAAGTGTCTCACACGCGCCCCGCACCTGACGGGTCAAAATGTCATTTCTCCCCCTCTTTTATTTAGGTCATTACGTATGTTAACATTTTTATTCAGTCGCATGTCAAAAAGAGTTGGAGAAATGACATTTTTATTCCGCATGTTAAGGAGACTTAACGAAAAATTGGATTAAGTTAGTGTTCAAGACCATTTATGTTAGAAAATAAAAACACATGGACCAAAACTGTTAAGGTGAGACTAAAACTGTTGATGGTATCAAAACACAGAGACCAAAATCGCAGTTTACTCAATTTAATTTTTTAACAAAACCTAACTTTTCATTCTTAGTAACAACCTAAAATTCACTACCTTTTATTAAATAAAAAATATATAATCTACAATTTTGGGTTTTTATTATAAAGATTACGTTAAGTTTTTTAAATAATAATAATTAAGTTTGATCCAAACCCAGTAAAAATCTACCAAGTGTTTGATAAGATATATGTTTTTTAAAAAATAATGTTATATTTTTAAGATAATAATATATATTTTATATAAAAATTACATTTTTTATTTTCTTTCTTTTTAAATAATGTTTTGACTTTTGACCCAACTTAGATTGCCAATAGAAATAGTCTAACAATGAGTCTTTTAATGGTTCCATTCAAAGCTGAATTTTTAACGGACAAAGAGATTTCGAATAGAACTGAATCGAGCATATACCAGCTTTACCCCTCATCTGCACTTGTATCACAACCTCTCTTTCATCGATAGAGCCTCTTGATGGTTTAGATTTCTTAATTATTCAACACTTGGGGCTGTTTGTCAACTTCTGTATGGGTAAGTGTTGAACCAGTATGAGGTCTGAATCATTAAGTGTTGAATCGGTAAGATGTTTAACCATTAAAAGTTAGTATATTGTTTAACTATTAAAAATCAAATATCTGACTAATTCAGATAAAAAGTTTTAACCATTCAGACTAAGTCTAATGCTTAACATTCACAAGCAAATGTATGAATCATTCAGACATCTGCTCGCAAAACAAACAGTCTTAACTATTAAGTCCTTAACAATTCAGATATTTGAACCATTAAAAGAAATAACCCCTTAGGAGTTCAGATTTTACCAAACAATCACTTAATTATTTAGCGCACTCCATCAAATACTAAATGAGTAGAGTTTCTATATCTATATATCTCTATACTTTTATTAATATATTTTTTTAATATATCTATCTCTATTCTCTAACTTTATTAAAAAAAAGTAATTTATTTTGCATCTTTGTTAGAACTTTTTATATGATATCATACAAAACGCTTAAATCGATCTGTCTAAATGTTCACGAGGGCGAGCTCCTATTACGTCTCAATTAATAAATAAACGAGCCTAATCCAAAGTTTACATATCGTGCTCGAATTAGCTCTTGGAGCTAAACAAATCTTAAAGTTATATACTTTTATATTAAAATTATACATTTATAAGACTTAAATATTATATTATAGTTTTAACTAGATTAATGATCGGGTCGCGTGATGTGACGGCCGGGTCTCGTGTTTATAAACTCGTCACACCCGTTGATAAAATAAGTTCTAATGTGTTACACATTACGGTGTAAAGTTGAATATGGTTTCAAAGTGATGGGTATGTCAAAATAAAGTACGAGTGTTAAAATCATAAATGTGTCAAAGTTAAATTGGGTTGAGTAAAGATGTCAAAGTGGTAAATACTTTAATATCTAATAAAGTATTAAAATCATAAATATGTCAAAGCTAAAATGTGAGACAAAAGTTGTAAAATTGTCAAAATATGAAAGTAAAAAACAACAATGAGAGGGGATGGACTCAAACCCAAGACCTTTGTCACCCTGTAAACACATTAACATAGGCACATACCAGTTGGGCTGCATCAACTTCTTGTGAAAAGTTTCACATATGTGTCATGGTGTGCTTCATATTCGAAATAACCACATATGTTTGTATAAACATTTTACTAACTATCAGGAATTATCTTATAACCCGATATATTTAAATAAAAATTTTA
This sequence comes from Tagetes erecta, assembly GCA_030867185.1. Taxonomy (NCBI): domain Eukaryota; kingdom Viridiplantae; phylum Streptophyta; class Magnoliopsida; order Asterales; family Asteraceae; genus Tagetes; species Tagetes erecta. Next base: position 94,438,906 of record CM061487.1, on the reverse strand, counting down.
TCATTTATCATAAATCATATCCTAATCCGATATGTTCAAATAAAAAATTTACCAATTATTATAGATCATCTCCTTTACTTTAACATATGAATTTTTGCAACGAAAATATTTGAAAATATACAAACCGATTTAATAGGAAATATGTTAACAATCAAATTTGATACTTATATTTAGCTAAAACCTATAAAACCAAAATCCCGTATAGTACGTGGGTACTAATCTAGTTTCGAAAAAAAAACCTATTGATGTTTTTTTTTCTTAAATGTTCATAAAATGTTTTACAATTTTTGTTTCAAAACAAATTAAAAAGCATTTTATAATATTTTTTTAGAATGTTTTTTAGCTATTTCGGAAAACATTTTTAAAACTTGTATATGAAATATGTTTTGCACTTTAAAAAAACAACTTTTTAAAACTAATATATTTATAGGGATAGAAACCGGCAAATTTTGATATCTCTTTTTAAGAGGGTGTGACAAGTAACAAAGAGTGGATGTGTAGATAAACACTCCTCTCGAATATTAAGATGTATGAGTTAAAACTTTGATTATTCTTTTCACGTCGATTTGTAATTTACAAATTCCTATAAATTCTAGGGGTGTCAATACTTGACACGACACCAAACACAACACGAAAATAATCAGATTTTGAGTTGATAAATATTACTTATCTAAAAATACGTTCATGTTCAGGTAGACTAATATAAAAAAGGGTCGTTTTCGGGTTGAACCTTTAAAAAATCGAATTGACCCACTGACATGTAGTCATCATACTCGCACCCTACCCGCATAAGTGACTGACAATGTTATCGCACGAGCAGGGCATACCCAATTTAGGGGTGCCAATTCCCGACACGACACGAAAGTAATTAGGTTTTGGGTTGGCAAATATAAGTTGTTTAAAATACGAGTCATGTTCGAGTTGGCCCATATAAAAAAGGGTCGTTTTCAGGTTGAACCATTTAAAAAATGGGTTGACCCGCCAATCCATTTAGGTTTCAAATTTAATTCTTCTATTTTTTTATTTTAAAAAATAAGTGTTAACTTACTTTGATCTTTAGTAATTGTACTCACAATAAAAAAATTCAACTAACGCTTAAATTTTTTACCTTTAGCTTTGTTTTTGTTTTACTATAAGTGAATTTGATTTGAATAATGTGCTTTATGATTTTAAGTAATTATAGGGTTACTTATAATAAGCTTTTTTTAAATTAAAACCCAATATTATAACTAGTTATCATATGCAAACTCACATATTAAACATGTCACTCTTAACCGACTTACACAACAACCACTTACAACTTATAAATTTATTTTATTCAGTTTGATAAATTGGTTAAACGGATCATATTCTGGTTGACCCGAATTTATATATCCTGGTTAAGGTTGAAAATTTTAAAACGAATAAGAATATGAGATGGATTAGGGTTGCATAATTCAACTTGTTAACGTGCAACCCTTCAATCCATTAATCCATCAACCTGACACAATTGACACAGTATTACCCCTAAAATCTACATGTGGGGCGTGGGCAGCCGTACCAACCTAAAACTAAAACCAATGAAAATAGTTTCTTATATTTTTATGAATAGCTTTAATTTTTCATTGTTAAAAGTAATTTATATAAACTAAATAATTAGCTCATTATGTACTATTTTGTATAAAGAAAGCAGGTATCACTATAGATGGAAAGGACTGAAAGAAAAGTAAAAGGGAAAGGGAATCGAACCACATTTCCAAAGAGAACTAAAATCCAAAGGCAGTGCATGTCATTAAATAAAATAAATATAAATTATAATTTTATAATAAATAAATAATAGGTTTATTATCCGTGTAATACACAGATATAACTTAGCGGTAACTTTGTAAATATGTAATCAAGTTTTTCAACTGTTCCAATTAAATACCTGAAACTTTATTTGTCTCTCTAATGTCACTGAAGTTTCATTAAGTGTTTCAATCCTATGTACTAATTTTACGATTATTTGAATTTTTAAAAGTTGAGTTGGGCAAATGAAATATGTATAAATTTTGGATACTATTTTGTGATTATTTTTGTTCAATTTGACTTAAACTCAGTAAATTTAGAACTTTTTTATTAAGTTGCAAATTCATAGTCTTCACTTTTAGATCTCGATTCAAATTGATTGGAAAAAAACTTTCACGTTTCTATAATCATCATTCATGTATGTTTCAAACAATTTTAAAAAATTCAAACATAGGATTGAAACACTTATGAAACTTCAATGACGTTATGGAGAAAAAAAAGTTTGAGGTATTTAATTGAAACAGTGAGTAAACTTGGTTACATTTCCATGACATTTTCCTTATAAGAACTTAACATATTATGTGATAAAAAATGATAATACGATATTTTGATTATATTCAATTTGTTTTTAAAATTTAATTGATATAATAACTTTTTTTAAACAATATTATAAAAAATTGATTAATATTCATATAAAGAGCTGGTATAATAAAAATCAATTAGAATATAGTTTCAATCATTCAGAATAAAACAATAATAAGGAGTAAAACAAAACACTAAACAAAAACAAACACCATATAGATTACACCTTAAAAGTGACCTACTCATTCCAATTGAAAGCAAGGTTGCATGCAGTGGCGAAGCTTGACTGTTTACGTAGGGGGTCCGAAAGTCATGAGACTTGAAAATTTCTCCTATCGCTATGTTTCAGATTATATGTACGGGTCGGGTATTTAGTACGGGTCGGGTTAAACAATAAAACTCTAAATATCTAATTTTTATTCATTCATTCAAACAAAGTTTTCTTGTCCATAAAAAATGAACAATAATTTAACAAACACATGCATAAAGTATGTTAGATAATGTGTGTCAATGAGAGGACAACTCTTAAAATAGTTGGTTGGTAAGGATAAAACTGAGTCTTGTCCCACATAGGTGTGGAAACAAAATTTACTCTAGCTTATATGTTTAATCCTCTAAGCCATTTTAACTTCATGTGTTGTGTTTTACTCTGACACCTACCCGCGCAGGGGGTGCAAAAAATGAGTTAGATGTTGGAAATTCTTTGAAACTTTACGACGCCTGCGGACACGGATGCAGCTCAAAAAACCCAAGACGGTTGCATATATCATCATAAAGTAGTATTGGGTGAGATTTTGTAGGCTTCTTAATTTTTTAAGAGGAGGCTCAATTCAATATATTTATAAATTTTAAATGTGAAATCAAATAACCGGTACTTCTCGCGAAAAAACAGCAGGGGCCAGGGTCTCTTCCGGATTGTACTAAGTTGCGCCCTTGGTTGCATGCGAGCTCTATTATATACCGAAAGGGAACCCATGCTCTTGATATCTTCACATAGTCCTGTCATGGAAAGAATTGCTAAAGACGACTCGATTATGATGATATCAAAGACACCAGCTACGTATCAAGATGATCGTATGAACAAGCTCTTTTTAGGGGAGGATGGGATCGAATTGAAAACTTGAAGGAGATATCTCAAAGAGAATGCAAATATGGGCAGACTAATACACCATGTCGTAACATAACACTAAAGCGTAGCATTGTAATAACAAGAGATAAAAAGATGCTTTGGGTCTCCGGAAGTTGGTTACACAATGGATAGAGACTCGAGGACGGGGGACATTTCTACATGTCAGTGCCAACAAAGTGGGGATTCGATCAATCTCCACCATCCAAGCCAAACTGTTTACTTTCTTAAGGACAAGGTTGCTCCACTCCAGGATGAAAGGAGCGATAGTTGAGAGTTAGGAGTTGATAACATGTCTCATCAACTTCATTGAGAGTACCTCATTTGAGTCCTCATGCCAGACACAAGAGCCATTCGAAAGAGACAACACATTATTTAAATTTACTTTTTTCTTGATGAGAGTCGTATTAATTCGCTTGATGTTTACCTATACCCTTGACAAATTGTTCCTACCCGAAATGAGATTTTGATTACGCTTTGAAGAGTGAAGACAATCAATAACACTCTTCCAAATAACATGTTCATCCGTTAAGAAATGCCACCACCATTTAGACAATAGGCTAAGATTTAGTGTTTTTCAAGAACCAAGCCCATGACCGCCCTCTTCAATACGAGCACATACAAGATACCATTTAACCCGATGAATATTTCTTTCCTTTTCACACCCACCCCATAAAACTTCATTCAGATTTTTATCAAGAGTATCGATCACCTTATCTGGAGCATTATAGAAGTAATAAACTGGAAGGCCATCCATAACCGAGCGGATAAGCGTGACTCTCCCACCAATTGAAAGATTCTTAGCTTTCCACATTAATAATGTTCTTTCAAATGAATCAACTACAAAGCTCCAATTCTTGGCGATGTTCATGTTTGCTCCGATATTTAACCCAAGATTTTCGAAAGGAAGAGAATCAACCTTGCACTTAATATAACTTGAGAAGACTTCAACTCTTTCAACAAGAACATTTATGCCCCAAGATGCCTTAACCCGATTTATATGTCATATCATTCACATTAGCCTTCTCATCTTCATTCTTGTAATTACAGTAAAAATCAATATATTTTGTCTTTTCTTTTAATTAAATTAATTTATTTATATCTTTATCACAATGTTTTCAGACTCGGTTCGGTTCGGCATGTTGAACCGGTCGAACCGGGATTCGGAGACGACGCCGAACCGGTCCATATATGTTCGTTTTTAGCACAATGGCTCGAACGATTCGAACCGGTCGACCGGTTGAACCGGGATTCGGCCGGTTGAACCGGTTGGATCGGATCGGAAAATTATTTTTTATTTTATTTTTGTAACACCCGACCCTTAAGGGAACATTTTATTATTAAAAATAATAAAATAAAAATGAAATGTTAGGCTAGGCGATACGCGCAAGGCATTGCCTTGGCCTGCGCGTATCGCATCAGAGAAGGAAACCGGGTGCGAGTAAACCACGTCCGCGCGTGGTTTTGCAAAACCACTCCACCTACGCGATACGCGCAGGTGGAGGGTATGACCTGCGCGGTACGCGTAGCACGCGATTACGGGCTATAAATAGATGAGCACCCCTCCATTCATTCTTGCCATCCATACTTTCTCTCTCTACATTTTACAGAGAGAGAGCTCTAGTTTTGTTGCGGTTTCGTGCGGTAAGTGCGGTACCCTGCGTCGGAACTCTCCTTCGAGTGTCGGTCGCACGAAGATCGCTTAGCGGGCGTCGAGGTTCTGCCCGATTGAAGAACGATGGTCATGGAGGTTCTACACGACTGAAGAACGGCGGTCGACGAGGTAAATAGCATTTCCTTCTCGTTAGTTTAGGATGGGTAACGGGTTTAAAAACCCGAATGGAATGCGGGTAAGGATAACCGCATAGCACGAGGAACGTGCTAGGGGATGAGTTGCGGGATTAAACACCCGCAACAAACGGGTAGAATACCCAAGGGTACGGGTTGAATTCCCGTACCATAGAGGTACGATATCCGTTAACGTTTAAAACGACTAAACGTACGGAATGCACGACATAAACGCATACCGGGCCAGTTTGCCCCCGGATACGTAATATCTAACGAAATAAATATTTCGAGAATATTTATTGAGTTAAGTGATATTATTTTCAGGAAGTGATGTTTAAAACGCGAAAAGAATCGAGTTCGTACGCAGTGCCGGACAACGCGGTGTGAGCAACCGGCTCACCAAATCTCCTATATATATGAAGCTTAGGCTTCATTTCTCCCTCATTCTCAAAACAAAACACACACATGAAGGTGTAGAGAGGGAGAGGGCTGGAGAGGAGTGGATTTCCGGCCACCCTTCGGTGGTGGTCCGGTGGCGGTCCGGTGGCGGCCGACGGCGGTCCGCGGTGGTTCGACGACGGCCGGAAAAGACGTTTTCACCCCGGAACCATTTCTCAACCTCCCGAACGCAACGGTAAGCTCCGTTTAACCTGAATCTTTCGTTAAAGTCATGTAAATGTCGGAAAACCGTCCTAAGATGTATGTATGTGTTGTTCATGAAAACACAGCTATGTTCCAGGAAGGATCCTGGAAGATCTAACCGTTGGCTACGTCTACATTTTGGATATGTTGTTCCCAACACATGAATGCTCACATCTACCGTTCAGTTTTCAAAGATCTTACCCAGAGGTACGATTTTTATGTTGAAAACCGAGACTGATCGGATTTCCGTCACTGGAAATGCAGTCCCAAAGATCGTCACTTTCCCGGAGATCCGACCGTTGGTTAGTGACGAAATTTGGACTGTAGGTTCCTGAGATATAGGGGAACATTTCCACCGAAGGAAATTACGATCAGAAGTCCGGAAGTATGGATTTAGCTTTGATCAGTTTGTAACAGTTTTCCTGTCGAAAACAGAAAAATTGATTGTGTTGCATGTTGGTCAAGATGAGAATGTATGGATAACTTGAGGGCGAATAAATGTTCGTTTTGGAAAAACGAACACAATGGTATATTGGTTATTGGCGTATGTTGGTTTTTAAAGAATTCACGTACGCGAACCGGCCCGAAGGTATAACCGAACATTGACCTTCCACATAGTGTCAATCAAGTATGATGAAATGTGACACTTTGGGAAGCTATAGTAAAGCAAACGGGCTGTTATGGAATTAGTATTAAAGCTCGGGATTTGCTAAGGATTAGCATCTCGGAAACTCTCAAGTAAATGGTAAGACTCGTTTTAGTATTCTTCGAGTTATTTACCATATGTACATATAGTGATAAATGTACACATGTATGTATGAGGATTAGGTTGATGATAATGATGACGAACCCGTTACAATGTTGGTCATTGTGAACGGTGTTGGATTCCTCGAGTTAAGAGCTGGATCTATAAGCTGGCAAGGCGAAGGGCTGCCAAGTTGCCGAAAGATAGATAGATCCGAGGCAGACAGAGCAAAGCGCTGTCAGAATTCCTAGGTAAAGTATATAAATCCCTTGTTTACTTAAGACTATTATGACTTAAGTCCATGGGGAAAAGCCAGGGTTTTAAAGTATAACATTCTTAGTTATATTATAATAATACACTAGGAATGAGTCATGTTTTAATAGAATCATATGTATGATAAATCTTTGTGAGAAACATAAGGATATGATGAAGTGGCTTTCAGAAGATTTAAAAATGAAACCATAGGAACCCTGACTTGAATGCTTAGGTATTCTGAGTAAGATGTATAAGACCAAGGACTAAAGTCATCACCTAAGTCACACATGTGACTAAGGTAATGGATCGGTGAGAAAACACCGATAGGATTATCCCTAGGGGAAATGAATCCTGATGATATGAAATGTTTACAGGGTTACCTTTGTTAGCCACCAGGTCAGGATACTTAGGCTGCACTAAGGTGAGTCTAACCGCCCCCTTTTTACATGTTTTATGATTTCGGGGCTGTATCCGAGCTTATATGAAAAGTATGAAAAGTATGAAATGTTTTATAAATGTTATGAATATATATGTATGTGTACGCATATGTATATATGTGGTTATAAGTAGATCGCTACCTGGTGATTCAACGCACCTCAACTCCAGGTTCGTCCGGTTGTTGTGTTGTTGGTCCGCGGTAATAAGCTTCGCGTTAAGAGTCGTCTGACGAAAAGGACGGCGGCTACATGCCACAGGGCAAGTCATTAGGGCAGGGCTTCGCGCTAAGAGGTAGTTGGTTAAGGAACTACCGGCTCCGCCTCGGGATGTATATGCGTCTAGTTGGATCCAATTAGGTAGACTGTCGGCTCGTAACAGGAGAGGTACCACCCGCCTAGGCAACATGATGCGACCGAGAGAGGTCATAAGGGTACCTTGGTTATTCCTGTATGCGGCATATACGTTAACAGACTCTGACGAGATTTACCATTAGATATGGCGTTGGAGAAGATTTGGCTTGTAGATAACTTATCACCACACATGAATGAATGAATGAATGATGTCTAACTGTTTTACATGTCTTATGTCACTGGTTACGACTCACCAACAACGTTGTTGTTGAATTCTTTTAGCTCGTGATGCAGGTACAGGAAACGCCCGAGGGCGTTAGCTAGGTCGAAGAAGCTTAGCTAGGAAAAGAAGGCTGATGCTCTCATCATAGGAGCTAGTACCCGATTTGGACACCTGGGAGCAGTGTCCTTAGATAGTTACTTTGTATGTAGTTTTACTTAGTGACATTGTTAAAAGTTCAAATTGGGTTGACTTTTAGTGGTCTTTATTATGAAAGACTTTCGCTGTAATATGATTATTTTATTTGATTGACTGATATTATGCAACGTGTCGGGCCCTGGAGTCGGGGTGTGACAATTTTTTAAGTTGGTTGTGTCTTTAAAATTAGATTATCTTTGTTTAAACTCATAGTATTAAACTTAAATGTTTGTTTAACATGATTAATGTGTTTGTTTTATGGTTTTAGAACTTAAAATACTTGTGTTTGAGAGTCTAACTTATATTTGAAATTCTAATACTTTGAAATATATATTTATTATTATATTGTTTAAAACCGATCCAACCGGTTATCATTACATTTTTTCCTTCATCTACTCACAGCAACTTATAAAAAAAATATAGGGATAAACAATGGATTTCTCGCCCTATGAATGAATAGTAGATTACCCAAACAATTTATCTCTCGTCCACTTATAGTCATTTTCTAAAATATACAAAATCCTCTTACAAACATATAGGGAATCTACTCCGAGTGCCCGAAAAATTTGTTTCCATATTTAATTAGTAATCTAACACTTATTTTTACTTTTTTTTACCAAGGAGCACATACATTTTCTACTTTATACCATATTACTTTGTTCTTAATGATCTTTAGCCCAAATGGTTAAAATGAGATACTTAAGACTTCATAAAATTGAGAGAATTTTGTTTGTCTCACTTGACTACCCGAGACAAAAAAGAATAGAGTTTCTAGGTTTGGCTATAGGTTTTCTCACCTAATGTGTGTTTACTCTTGATGAAAGAACGGAGTTGATTGTGTGGTCAGTGACCCATAAGTGATCTAAATTGTCATTAAAAAAGCCAACTAATTATATTATACTATATTGAATTAGAAATGTGATGAATAGTGTTTTGTGAGTGTTTTTGGCATTTTATTGCTATTGGTTGTTGTTTTATGTTGGCAATTTTCTATTGGTTTGTTTATTGAGTGGGTTGATGTAGTGTTGTGTGATTGGTTATTGATGTGAGGTGACATTCTCCTTCGGTTGTCTTGTTTGTGTGAGTTTGCACGTGTCCACATTGTTTCACCTCTTTTTTATATTTAGCACTGTATTGAGTTAGAAATGTTATGAATAGTGCTTTGTGAATGTTTTTGCAACATATCTCTAAAGAATTTGATTTTTAAAAATCATTTAATTATGTTCTCGGGAATGATATGATTGTAGTATACAAATTTGGATCATTATATTGGTGAGTAAGTTGATGTGTTGAGTAAAACTTGAACTCATGAAGAGTAATCTGAGGCAATTTAGTGCTTAAAAGTTAAAACAGTGTAGTTCCTATGACAACATGGTACGAAGTGAAATTGAAACAATTATTAACGAGTTTTGAATATGATATAGAAAGTGACATGCTAAATGATAAAGTTTATGCATAAACTCATGGAGAGTGTATTCACGTATGTGATTGGTCAACATAGAAGAAAGTCCATGACAAATAGTAAATGCAAGAAGCATTGAAATTAAAAGCTCTAGAGATATGTTATATTATACTTACTACATTGAATTAGAAAGTTCATGAATAGTGTTTTGTAAGTGCTGTTATGTGGTGCATGACTATCGGTTTGGTTTGATGAGGTGGCAGTATGTGGTGCATTTCTATTGGTTTGGGTTGGTTTGGTTTGGTGAGACGGCGGTTAGCTTGAATTTTTTTTAATTTGGGATATTTTGGCAAATGGACCCGTCTCGATAGTTTGAATGTTTCAGTTTATTTGTTTGGATTTGTTTGAAGTTGAATGGCATTTTTTTTCATGGATATAAGCCCGTGTAAGGTTTTAACGATTGTGATGACGGAAATTTTTCAATTTGAGCCACTAATTAATAAACAGTGTACAAATGGTTCGCAACACGCGAGCCTTGTATAATCCTAGTTTGGTTTTAATAGAAAAAAAGGTGCTACATATGCATGCTACAAGATTTGAATCCACAAACTTTAATTGACGATCAAGTATACCGCTTTATTATGAGTATATCCCGTAATACTTTTGTTGACAGTTATAGGGGAGCCCCGAAAGCGTCGTTTTTAAGCGTCCGCTAGATGGGGAGGGTCGAGGCTTCAAAATGGCTCATCGTACATATTTGTGTACAACGGTCTTTTCGATGTACCAACTGTCGTTTCTAAAAAAAATATATCATATTATAATCTCATACTCTTAATATTAGTTTAAGCATTGCAGATCTTTTATAGATTGTTGGGCCTAAGTGTCATGTCACCTTCAGAGTTCAGCCCGACCAATGATGATAAGTATTCGTTAAAACCCTATTTGTCACTAACATCAAGCCCAAACTTTTTTTAGGCAAAACATTTATAGTTTTTTAACTTTATAATAAATTCAGCTTCAAAATATAAATAAATAACAATTAACCATATATTCTGAAATTAAAACACTAATAATATAATCTTACTTCATTAATTATGAAACTCTAATGATAGTAATTGTAAGATGTTTAATGATTATAGTAAATTGTTTAACGAGCTAATGTCATGGATGAAGGACCAGGAACATCCCTCCGCATGTATCCACACTAAGCATTTGCATTCAAGTGCTAGGTTGTGATGATCATCCTAACCTCAAAAACCTTCAACATGATATATTAAATTCATTTGTTTGCTAACTTAGAAAAACCTTCACTTGTAATAAATTTTGAGTTTTTCAGATCAGATTTGAATACCGAACACCTTATTTTATTTGTTATTCTGGATTACTTATGTGTTGGACTCTGGGGCGTATGTAGGTAGAGGCTAGGGGAATAGGAGAACTTTTTTTAGGAAACCCCTCAATTTTGGAGCTAGCTTCGTCACTGGTTAGACTGATGTTTACAGACAAGTATCAAAATGAACCATAATCCTCGAATATAAGCTTTAAGAAGCACAAGTAAAACTGATAGCTACATCTAACTTTAAGTTTCAAAATCAAAGAACACGGAAGAATAAAAAAATGTTGACTTTCACTTTATGTTGAAATTGGCAAATCGGCACCTCCAAAATTCGGCCATAAAGGTTGTTGGCGCCCTTAGTGTCAATGCTTATTACCCAACAGATTATGATATGTGTATTTAATAAGGATTTTTTTTTGCTTTGGTAGTTAGGAGTTGAAACTCGGATTCAGGTTAACTAGTACTCTAGTAAGTTTTTTTTATTTAGAAAATAAAATGGTTTTGTTAAAGTTGAACTTATTTAGTTAAGGATTATTTTTCATATAACCAACAGACAACATGTAAAAAATTTCACAAAACCAATGAAAAATGGGTTAAAAATTTCTGTCAATAATATATATCGTAAAAGAAAGAATTAAGACTCTTTAAAATTCATTATATCTATTCCAAATAAAACATAAAAATAACACTATCAAATAACCATATCCAAAATACTTACCTATATCACTTAGTATATCCATAACCAATTCTCACTAATGAAAAAAATATATTCTTTATAAATGATTGTTAGACAGAAATAATAGTTTGAACTCTATCTAAATCAATTTATAAAACCGCATTAGCATTATCCTGTGTCTTACTTTGAAATAAAAGTGTCACAAACCGATTAATGTATTCGGTAGACGCGTTTTTTAAAATAATTTCTAAACTTCATACCCAAAACCAAGATGTGTTCGGTATGTTTTTTACAAATGTTGTCCACTTTTGTTGCAAAAACGCACATGAGAGACTTAAATACCCCTTTTTTTCATCTCTCTCTCTCTCTCTTTGTCTTGTTTTTCTTGCCTCGATAACCGCTCCTGTCGTCCCTCTTTTGTTGACAAAAATACTTTTCTTTCTTTTACCACATATATTCCAATTCCATATCTATATCTATATATATATATATCTTCCTTTTTCCCCTGTCTCTTTCATTTAATTACTGTCTGTGTTGGTGTTGTTGGAATAGAATATACATATCCCCACTACATTTCATTTTTTACTCCCATCTCTTTGCCCTTCAACTTTCTTGAAATTAGGGTTTTTCATAACATCAATCACTCTCATTTCTTCCTCTCATTGTCTTTGCATGTCAATTTATCATCTGGGTTTCATTTCTTTTCAGCTTTTACAAGCTTACAACAACACATTCTGTTCAAGATTATGGAAAAGTTTTGTGCTTTAAAGATTGATGTGGTTAAAATCTTTGAATTGGGGTTGGTGTTAGAAAGTGTGTTGAGTTATGATTAATTTGAGGGTGGGTTTTTGCAGTTGAAATCTAGGGTTTGGAGGAAAAATGGGGGTGGGTGTTGAATCTGTTAGAACTAGGGTTTTGAATGTGAAGGAAAAAAAGAAAGAAGATGATGGTGATGGTGATGGTGAAGTGACAGGGTGTTGGATCAAGTTTAGGTTGTTTGGAAGGTGTATATCTTCAAGGGCTAAAGTTGAAAGCTCTGTTAGTGGCAGCAGCACTCAATATGGTAACCATTTAAACTCAAATTAGTTACTTAATTACTTATTAGTTGATTCAATCTTTTTAAGTTGCACTTAATTTTCATCATAGTATCTTTCTTGCATATGTTACAATATTTTTCTATGATATTATCTTGTTAAAGCTGTCATTGATCAAAATGTAAAAGATTGTAAACTCTTTGTAATGTGTGAGTATATGTTTCTTTTTGGTTCCATTTATATCATTGATGATTTGATGGTATCACTAATCAGTTTATTTCCAATTTGCAATTTGTTTCGAGTTTAGTAAGCCGTTTAAGCTCCATAGGAAACTAGAATTGAAATTTACGAGCACAACTGTAATCGGGAATAAGAAAATTTTCGAAGGAGAATTGAAGTTTACCGAAATGCCATTGGCTGGCAACCACAAAAAATGGAGAGAAAGAAGGGTTTTGATGGTTAATCTAGAACATAAGTATCATTTTAGGGCCTAAAGATAGACATGTATGTCTTTGTGGGGAACAAAAGTAAAAGGGGAAGTTTATTTTTTAATGTGGTAGGATCATAAAGGAAGATAGCTTCCCGCTTTAGAAATCAACAGGGACGGACTTTTTGAATTTTTCGTTCAGCATTTGAATAAAATTAGAAAGTATCACAAGCAAACACGCCATGTTCTAGTGTAGAATCGGAAAATTATAACAAACTATGTATTTATCACTTTCTCTTGTTGGAAGTGTAACGCTCATTAGAATGGTTACCTAATCCACGCGCGCAAGTCGCCTATTGGGGTTAAAAAGCACGTGTATACTCTGAAACGGAAATGGTAACAAATCTATTTGAAAAGCAACAATCTTGAACTAGAAAACCATAGGTGGTCTTAAAGCATCATAAAGAAACTTATTTCATCCAAATAATCATTTACATGACCAGATGTTTACTGATTAAGTTACCTAACTATGTGCTTGTTACTTGAACCAGCTGAAAGTAAATCAACAAATGATACTAGTGCAGACCAGCCTGTTGCTCCAGTTGCTTCGTCTTCAACCACTAGCAATGAGGAAAGCATTACATCGACTCCGAATATTACTGAAGAACTCAAAATTGCTTCTCAGCTTCGAAAATTTAACTTTGTTGAGCTTAAATCAGCAACAAGAAATTTTAGGCCTGAGAGTCTACTCGGTGAGGGTGGCTTTGGTTGTGTTTTCAAAGGATGGATCAATGAGACCGGGACCGCACCTGTGAAGCCAGGCACTGGTTTAACTGTAGCTGTCAAGACTCTAAACCATGATGGCCTGCAGGGTCACAAAGAATGGCTTGTACGCACCCTTTGTTCCTTCATCTTTCTTGAAACTAGAGATGTTAAAAATGGGCGGGTTAGATTGCAGGTTCCTTGTCAAACGAGTCAGATCAACTTGAACACTAATGCTTTTTTGTTTATTAATTAAATGAATCTTACAAGTGTTTAAAAAAATATTATCACATGATCCACACTATAACCATTATAATATAATTTTTTTTATCAAAACAATTTAAAAGGTTGTAAGCGCTTGGATACAGTTGGAGCGACGTGCAACCTTTTTGACCTGTTTTAGGGTAGGTAAGTTTTGAAGTGTTATTGATTTATCCCCGTTGGAGATAAAATACAACCCAAAATTAACCATTTTAGGTCATTTGATCGAAATTACCACTTCTACTTCAAACTACTTGCTGCTTCAGCGTTTTATTGATCTTTGGGTTTTGATAGGCGGAAGTTAACTTTCTTGGTGACCTCTTACATCCAAATTTGGTTAAATTGATCGGCTTTTGCATTGAGGATGATCAGAGGCTGCTTGTTTATGAGTTTATGCCTCGTGGAAGCTTGGAAAATCATTTATTCAGAAGTATGTAAGATGTATATTCGTAGTTCAATACGTCATTGTGCTTTCTGTTAATATTATTAATTCTAAAAGTTTATGTCATTGACAGGGTCACTGCCTCTCCCTTGGGCTATGAGAATGAAAATTGCAGTTGGTGCTGCGAAGGGTCTTGCCTTCCTCCATGAGGAAGCTGAAAGACCTGTTATATATCGAGATTTTAAAACATCAAATATTTTATTAGATGCGGTTTGTTAAAAACTTCTATCTCATTATCTGTAATATCAGAAGATTGAAATTGCCTTATTAAAAGAAGCGTAACATGTCGTTTTCAGGATTATAATGCCAAACTTTCAGATTTTGGGCTTGCAAAAGACGGCCCAGAAGGTGATAAGACACACGTGTCTACTCGAGTGATGGGTACATATGGATATGCTGCACCCGAGTATGTGATGACTGGTATGTTTTCTACTAGAAGTTGAGGTTGAATGGTCATTTTAGTTGTTTCTACATCTGTTAGTCCATGTGTGGCAAAAAGAGCGGGCCACCTGCCTAGCGCAAACTGTTTTTTTTTTTTTTACGTATTAGTTAACATGGTATTGAAGATCTTGTGGATTGATCTGTTGAACACTTGTAACAAGTTGAAAATTTGCCTACTATCTAATATGATGTGATGAATTATAGGTCATTTGACATCAAAGAGTGACGTCTACAGTTTTGGAGTGGTGTTACTCGAGATGATAACTGGGAGGAGATCAATGGACAAAAACAGGCCAAATGGGGAGCATAATCTCGTGGAATGGGCTAGACCGTATCTCGGGGAGAGAAGAAGGTTCTACAAGTTAATAGACCCTCGTCTGGAAGGTCGGTTCTCAATAAGAGGTGCACAGAAGGCAGCTCAATTGGCTACCCTTTGTCTTAGCCGTGACCCTAAGGCTAGACCACTCATGAGTGAGGTTCATGAAGCCCTGCAACCCCTCCCAAACCTTAAGGACATGGCGTGTGCATCCCCTTATTTTCAGGCCATGCAATCGGAACGTACAGGAAGTAATTCTAGTAGTAGAAATGGTTCTAAAGGTCATCCGGTGAGGAGTTTGTCGATTTCAAACTCACCGTATCACCAGAATCAATCTTACCGGTCTCCAAAACCGGTCCGATAGCTTTCAGTTTGTCATGATTTGTAAACTGCTGATTATCTGATTGATGAATTGGTGATGTTTTGGTTTGTGGTATTGCTGAAACCCTTGTTTTGTTTGCATCTTTAATGTTCAAAGTGTTTATGGCTGCATTTCTTTTTTGTTCCTTTTATCTATAATATATAAGCAAAATAGTGTTGAACATCAAATCAACAAAAAAAATTTGAGAACACTGTTTTATTAACGCTGCCCGTTTTGACATGAATCCATCTCATAAACAACCAGATTAGTAGACATTACTATATATCAAAGATACAAAAAACAAGTCAATTACTTCATTTCTCAACAATGAACTCTTGAATCTCTATACCAGTATGCCTAGCACCGCCCTGCAATTTCACCAATACTTGATCACCAACTTTGAGCGATGTCACTGGAACTGATGTTGCTTCATTTCCTACACCGACCCAAATCTGTTGAGCAATCCAGGCATATTACATATTTACATATAATCGATATGATCTGAACCTAAATAATATATAGACCTTTGTTGGGTGGTACAAGTCCAACAGTTTCTGCATTCTGCAGAAGAATGCTGTAACAAGTTTCCTCGTCTGAATCAACCTGTGAAAATGCAGCCGATAGGAAACCACAAAATCAAAAGTGATACAACCAAAAACAAACTGATCAAAACAGGTTTAGTGGTTTTTGGTTTAAACCTTAGCAGTTACAATAATTAATGGGCGAGTCTCGATCTTTACACGTCCAACTACTGCTGTTCGTTGTATGCCCTTTTGATCAACTATAAGTATCTCTTTCCCTGCCTTGAGCTCTGAAAGGTAGCAGGTTTTACCTCCTGGAACCGCCACATAGGAATGAACGGGCCCCTGTAAATGTCAGTAAGATGTTAGCCAGTAGCCCAATAATGATGAAAATTGATACAATTTTATAACTCCGGAAAAAAAAACACACTGCGTTGACTCGGAAAGGCCTGCTGGCGATGTAATTTGACTCTAAGCACTCTGAGTGAACAAGAAACAGCCCTCTGGCAAAAGATCCAACCTGCAAGAACATATTCTGGTAATTTATCAAAAGATTGTAAACTGAAAAACTTCAGAAAAGAAGGGTTGAAAGTACCAAAAGACCTTCACCAGGTTTCATGAGGCTACAAAGATCAACACAAACTCTATCACCCATTCCAGTCATTTCAACCCCTGTAATGGTAGCTTTTGTCAACCCCAGTTGACTACCTTCTTGATTTCTTTTGTCAAAATAGCCCTGATGATATAAACTTATATAATACATCATGATTCACTAGAAACGCAACGCTGTTTAAATTTTAAAACTTTACCTTCAGCTCAAGGACATCGTCAACATCCTCAGTTTTTAAAACCACTCCTCCCAAGCCTTGCTCTAATGCCTACAAAAGGCTAATAATGAAACCCACTAAGTCAAGTTCAGATGAAAACATATCATATAATTGCAATCTTTTGGTCTTAAGCTTTACTTCTAGGAAAATTTGAGCTTCCGAAGGAGTTTTTGAGATTGCAAAAACTGTTTTTTGATAGCCATGAAACGCTGCAACGATGTTCTCTGCAGGAATCACCTAAGAGAGAATGATATCAATAACTAGTTGTAAGTTGCTTGCTTTAAATCACCAGAATGACCATTTTGAGTGAACATTCTGCCTAAATAGCCATGTCATCAAATCTATAAAGCATAAACATTGACTCTTTTTTGGGATAAAAAACGCCATTGGCAACACATGTGATTTCCCCATTTTGGGCTTACAAACCTTTGAATATATCTATCTGTGCTACCATGTGTCATCTCCCCATGGACCGAAGTGTGTGACAATGCATGTGTCGTCATACAAATGAACAGCCAGTATAATGCTTTTATTGGGTTAAGATTTGCAACTTGTAAGTATACATGTAACAGTTTAAATTTGATCAAAGGACTATGCTTTCACGATGTTGTAGTTATGTAAACAACTTAGTCAAAACAGCCAATCATGTGATCTCCCTAATTCAATTTATGAACTGTTACATCAATGTATAAAAGCATAACACTGAAAATAAAAAACCTTGCAGACAACATAAAGAAGAAGAATCAAAGTGATGATCCATACCTGCCAATCCAATAGATCAACAATAACATTATCCGCACGCTCATACAACGCTTGAAGTTGCTCCAATTGTTGCGGAGACGATACTTCAGAAAATGTAGCAACCAATTTAGCTTCATCATTAAAAACCTTATCATCCTCAACAAACAGAGGACATATCAACGCAATCGCTGCACCAATACAATTAACTCGAATTAACAAATCAACAACAATGTCAATAGCTTAACATAGATACAAAATCATCATCATCATCATCCATAAGTATAGAACTTACAGGACCAATCAGAGGCGATCTGGCGATGAAGAGAAGAGAAGATGAAAGTGTTCCAACCTCTTTCAACAGCTGCTGTCATAACCTGTTTGTTCTCCGTCCAAATCCACACTTGTTTCTTCTTCTTCGACATTGTTACAATCGTGGCAGTTGTAGACTGTGAGATTGGTTTACGGGGATTGGTTTTGACAGCACAATTGATCGATCTACGAGTCTTCGGTTTGCCTAAGATTGAACAATAGCTAACATTATCGTTAAATGCATAATCAGCTGGTTAATGATTGAAGAAACTTACACAACCTTTAATGGTGAATTGGAGGTGATAAAGAGAAGGAGATAGACTAGCCATTTCTGTTTTTAATTTCTTTTTGCAATTTCTCTAGAACCTATTTTCCTAGCTAATTTTATAAAGTTTTTTGTTTTTTAACCGACGATCTGGATAACTGACGGGTCCATCCGATCATCTTGACACGTCGGGAAGCTCGTACTAGGAGCCCGACCATCTTCATTTCTTGGCCATGGATCATTGAGGCTCTAGAGTAAGCTCGTACATCAGTTTGTCCCTATCAGTCTCAAACTAGATATCACTCTCAAAAGAAAACTCATCTTATCTGAGAAAACCGTTTGAACCCAACCTGGATCTCCTCAAAATTTTTGTATCTCATGTTATCCATTTGAGACTTGAGCAGAAACTTTTTGCTAGAAGAAACTTATTGAACGATGTTTTGTTAAAAGTTAAAATTTTTGCTAGAATAAAGTCATTGAAAAGTTTGTATTATATTGATTTAGTATTTAAGACCAATATAACAGCAAGTAATATCTCTATATTATTATGTTGTTTCGTTAAATGTCTTTAAGAAAATCAAATGAGACAATTTATCGAAAGGAATCGAAGATAATCAGTGCAACATGTCTAACTTGCTCAAAAGATTTTTTGGCAATCTATCTAATAAATCAAACTTTTAGGAGGCAATTTTTGGAGGGATTTTTTTTCTATAATAGGAAGTTTGGGAGGTAAAATTTAGCTAAATTTTTCACCATGCAAGTTGATGGAGCCAACTCCTTAAATTTTATATATTTACAAATTGTTAAATATAATGGTTAAAATTTCTTTATAAATATTACTATTTAACCCGTGTGTAACACACGGGTATTAAACCTAGTAATCTTATAAATAAGGCAAATTGGCCTAAAATAATCCCAACTAATCCCTATTGATCGAGAATAATCCCAACTTAGTTTATTCCCTCTAGTGGTCCCAAATCCAACTTTTTTGGCCTCCAGTGGTCCGTCGTTAAGTGCACTTAACGATCGTTAATTTTTCTTTGATTTTTAACGAATTTCAAAACAAGGTTATATGGATATTGATCGGGAGGAGGATACGATTCAATTGATGTAAACCTTACCTCAAACCGATTTTGCAGACGACAAAACGGTCTTCGCTCGGGCGTTTAAACCCTAACGGTGCTTCGACCGGATGTCAAAATTAAATCATATGGAGCAACAATTGGAAGTAAGGTTTACATCAACTGACTCGTATTCTCCTCCCGATCAAAATCCCTAAAATATCGTTTTGAAATTCGAAAAAAATAGAAAAAAAGTTAACGGCCGTTAAGTGCACTTAACAGCGGACCAGTGTAGGCCAAAAAAGTTGGCTTTGGGACCACTGGAGGGAATAAACTGAATTGAGATTATTTTCGGCCAATAGGTGTTAGTTGGGATTATTTTAGACCAATTTACCTATAAATAAACATGTCAAATTGTCTATTAATCTGATATGCTAATTAAATAGCTGTTAAGCAAACCCTTTGTAGTCTTGTAGATCATGATTCATGAAACACTACAAAACTTTGACAATAGATGCATAGTAACATGTAGGCTTTAAGTCGCCCTACAAACCTTTCTAGTTACATACTATCCAAAATACAAGTTTATAATGCATAATGTGTAGTTCTCGCCATAGTCTTTACAATCTTTTATTTTATTGTGAAAAGGACACAACAGTTGCATATCTGAATCCTATGGTTCTTTTCTTTCCTTTTTTTTGTTGGTGTGTGTTTGAGTGTAGGAAAAGGATGTTATTTGAAGAAGCTATGGGCAATTTTAATTTCCTTGTAACATACCTTACTCATCAAGCCAAACACAAGTAATAGGTTTGATATACCTAATCACATGCCACACTTTGACCAAAACCATATGCATATAGTGATTCAATGTAACAAATAACATCCCACCTTAGCTCATAGCTATTGGTGAGCCATAAAGCCCATAACCCTTTAGTTATAAATATCAAGGAGAGTGCACTCTTTTCATTTCCCATATTTTGGACAACACTCACTTAGGTGATCAAAGTATTACACTTTACACACACCAAAATTATAAAAGAAAAAAAAACATGAATCAAATCTTTATTAATTATAAACCAAACATCACTAAAAACAATTCTTTCAAAAAACTTGTCTTATTTTGATACCAAATCAATCTACCTATCTAATTATCAACAGAGAATGTAAATAACATATGATGATTATAAGTTTGACCAGGATTAACAATCTGTGAAGGGAAGTTAGGATGGTTAACCGCGTCCGGAAATCCTTGTGTCTCGAGACACAATCCTGCATGTGCTTGATACACATATCCACGTTTCCCCTTCACGTCTTTTATATAATTCCCGGTGTAAAACTGTACACCGGGTGCATCAGTAGCCAACGTCATTGATCGCTTTGACTTTGGGTCCCACACAATAGCTACAGTCTTCAATTCCTTCCCCTTTTCACCATCTAGAACATAGTTTATGTCATAACCCGAAGGAAGATCTTTGATCTTGCTTTTTATGACAGTCGGTTTTAAGAGATCGTAAGGGGTCCCCTTAACGGGAGCAATCTTTCCCGTTGGAATGAGTTGGTCGTTTGTTGGCGTGATGTGGGACGCGAAGATTTGGATCTTTTGGGATAAGATATCGCCACTGTTGTGACCTCCAAGGTTCCAATACGTGTGTTGCGCGAGGTTAACCGGGGTGGCTTTGGTTGATGGTCTTGCAACCATCTTTACACTTAGTTTGAACTTGCTAACTAGTGTATATGTCACCATCACTTTAAGATCTCCAGGGAATCCTAGTCAAAGTTTGAGAAATCAAAAAAGTCAACATGAATCAAGAAATGATTGAGACCAAGATTCACCTTCTTCGCCGTCGAAACTATGGTATGCGAACGTGATATGAGGGGATTTGCCTGTTTTTTTATGCTTTATGAGCTTCCAAACAACGTCACTAAACCCTCTGTGTCCACCTAAAATTAATAAAACGCGTCAAGTCATCTAACACATAGTAACACGCGTGCAAAATGAAAAATGTGAAGAGGGATCTCATTGTACCATGAAGCATGTTTCCATCCTCGTTAGCGTCTAACTTGTAACGAGTTCCATTTAACGTGAACTGAGCTCCACCGATACGGTTAGCAACCCGTCCCACAACACTTCCAAAGTAGGTTGAATCATTCTGCAACATTAACATAAAAGATTAAGTTCTTAGTTATCACTTATAACTTATAAACATTAAATAAATGTATTATGTGTATATATCCTGATCACTGGAATAAAAGAACATGTGGTTTGTAGCTTATCAATATTTGTATTTTGATATATATATTTTAAATATAGATGAAATAAATAAATAAAATTAAAATCTTGGACTTTTCTTTTACAGCTAAGTTGCATAATATTCAAAAGAAAAGCTTTGTCAAGACTTGGACTTTTGGAGTCATTTCCAAAGACAAATGCTTGTTGATAAAACCATAAACAGATTAGACCGGCTGCAACTTGTTTCTTGGCATCATATATATTTTAATTTCTCATAAATTGATTGTTAAATTTCCTAAAAGATACTAGTATGCAATATAAATTAATTATACAATTTTACAATAACAAAATTTTTGTGTACAGTGATGATTTTGTATCCTCATACATTTTAATAGGCATTTGACAAAATTCATGCATTTATGTAAGTTATCTTCACTTGTCAAATATACTATTTAAAAGAATTTAAGATCTTCTTAAAAGATAACATTATTATTATTATTTTATTTTTATTTTTTATTTTTTTAATTTTCCAACATGATAAATACATTTAGTCAAAAGTCAGGATCACATTAATGTGTGTTGTACACTTGGCTTATTCAATTGGCTAAAGTTCCTCATGATTTGATGATGATTGTATGTTTAAATCTTTTCTTTTAAATGTTGAGTAAGTTACTATAAATATAAAACTACAATAATTCATTTAACGACACCAATATAACCATAGATCAAATGGAAGTTGGGAACTTTAAAGATAAAAGGATAAAAAAAATCTCACCTTGTATGTTTTGACTGAGTCATATCCAAGAACCACATCTGAAAATACCCCTGAAACAATCAAAGTTGATGGTTAATACGTTAATTCATCTAAATTCATAATATTAATAAATAAATGGGAAATTTTAAACGAATTAAAGATTGGAAATACATAGAAAAAGTGGATTTTAATGGGTTTTGTGACATTTTTTTATGAACACATTGTTGTCATGAAGGGCGCGACGTGTGATTTACCTGATCTCGTAAAAGTTTCTAATGAAGAAAATAACCTATAGCTCTTAATTTTGTTGAAATGTATAACTATGGCAAAAAGATTTTGAGGAGGTTAAAAGGACCAAAACAAAGATTGGAAGCATAAAAAATCAAGAAAAATGTTTCGGGTTCAACGGGTCATTCATAGCAATGTTTCGATCCCTAAGGGCCAAGGTTTTATCTTCAGTAGACTAGGTTTTGCTATTCAAAAGGGTGGCTGCGCAACTTATTCGTTGGTGTTAAATTAAGAAAAATATGCACCAAAGAAAGATGAATATGATGTGGGTGTGTGTGTGTGCTATATTTGTGGTGAAGAACAACAAATTATGTTAGTTTTTTAAAAGTTAATTAATAGTATATTACACCTAAAAGATAGTGGAATTTCACAAAAAGCCTAAAAAAGAAAGATTCAAATAAGGAAAAGAAAGAAAAAAAGACACATAAAAAGGTGAATTTGATGTGTGTAGGTACCATTATTCTGGGATGAAGAACAACAACATAGGAATCAGCAAAAAAGGTTCTTGAAAATTAAAGTACACAAAAAAGATTCAAGAAACAAAATACCCACTTGAAATATTCTTGCATATTTATAAAAGAACTTAAAAACCAAGAAAAAAACACGCAGATAAAGGTGTGTTTAGTGTGTGTTAGCATCCAATCAATGAACAACATATATGATTATCAGCTACCCATAATCTAAATCATATTACTAAAAAGATTAATGGGGTTCAAACAAAACACAAAGAAAAGATGAGTTAAGTGTATGTACCATTGTTGTCAGGAAGAAAAATAGAGATGATAGCAGCACCCCAATTGGTGAACTTGACAGAAAAATGGCCATTGTTGAGCTCATAGATCCCTATTTCCTCATGTTTTGTGGCACCAACACTTAAAGTGAGTAGGATGATGAAACAGTAGAAAACAGTTGAGGTTTTCTGCATCATTGGTTTGAGAAGCAGATTATTAGATTGTTGAATATAATATTAATATGGAGAAAGGGTTTATGATGGAGATATGGTTTTTTGGTGGGCACTTTGATGTGTGGGAAATAGGGGATATATAGGGAAAACAAGCCCAAGATCCGGAATGAGAGTTTGGAAAAATTTTAATCCTTTAGTAAAAAGATAACTCTCATTTTGAATAGTTGATTTACTTTAATCAAAATCTAACAAATAGAGAACCAAACTAATTTTTAGGGATAATTTAGATCACTCACGGGATATAAAACTATATATTATCTAGAGCATTCAATTTTTGAAAAATAAAGTAATGAAAAGTATTGATGTTATCCATAATCCATTAGGTGTGAATGGGTTGCAGCGTCTATTCTAGCGGCCCAAGTCCCACAAGGGACCACTCACTCACGCACCCTTACCTTTTTTAATTATTGCACCAAATTTCAATTTTTACTTCATTCCATTTTATAACCTACTAGTTCTTTTTATGATTGAATTTGTTACAACCACAAACGAAAATTAAAATTATTTTAAACTTTGTATGTTTGAGGTGAATAAACATTCTAGATAATATCGTGATCTTTCAACTTTTAAATTTGTTTACATATGTTACAGCAAATTTTAGACACGAAAACAAAGAATAACATGACTAATTATTATATAAAAGTAAAATTAGAATTATCATGGATTAAGATTTTAGATGATGAACATATTAACTTAAAAGTATCATCAGGATTTTATCACCTCATGGAAACAACTTAGATATAATAAGCATGATGATGATGATATTGTTTTCGATATGACAGATATGCAATCTTCTACCAGAAATGTTTCTAATAACTTTTGAGATTGTGGTATTTTATTACCAAATGATTAGTTTAAATTGTTTTTTATTGTGGATTAATGAATAATGAATGGTTTATGAATACTACAAGAATAGGATTATAAAATGCAAACAGGCACATCACATAATGACTCCAAACTGAAAAGAATTAAAAACAATATCACAATCAAGTAAACCAAAATCAAATGCCCAAGATGCTCAAACAAAACACATCAACAGTCTTTAAAATGGCTAGAAAACAAAATGTGCCTGCATGCCTCCACTACTGTACATTATACCAACAACACTCATAAAAACAAAACAAACGACTACAACAACCGTCATAACAACTATTAATGAGCCACAACACAAGTTTCAACTTTCAACACAAGTTGCTCCACTCACCTCCTCCAGCCGGCTGAGACCACTTTTTCTGAAACAAATAAGCACAATCAGTAAACGGTTTGGGTCGTAATTTTCAATACTGGTCAAGTTGGCTGACCTCTGACCTCAATGCTTGTGTCCTTTTTTTTAAAATTGAATATAATTAGATATGATGAACCTTTTCCTATATATACTTACCTTGAGATGGGCGGTTAATATCTATTTTCCTAAAATTGTCTAGCTTGCCTATTTTGGTAAAAAAAAAAAAAGTGAAGAGTGCATTGCATTTCTTGCAGTTTTACCTAATTGACCTGTTAGAAATATAGTATAACCAAGGAATGAAAACTGATGAAACATATATGCTTACCATCTCTGGGGGAAATTTGTGGCTTGTTAGTTTTACTCAGTCCTTTACCGTTGGCATGTAAAAGTTTCTGAACACGAGGTGACTGCAAACTGAGTTTACCAGTGGAAGAAGGAAGAGAATGCCGTCTGACAAACCCATTTTCAGCTCCATCTTCCGCAGCCTTTGCAGCTGCCTGTGCCCTAAGCTTGGCCTTTGCCGACTCAGTTGCCGCCATGTAGCTTGGCACTGTGGGTGTGTTATTCTGTGAGACACTTTCAGAATGGGAATATTCTTGTTTTGCTGGAAACGACTTTCTCCTCCTTGTTTTCTGATTTTCTTTATCATTTAACTCCACATTCTCAATCTTACCATTGGTTTCATTGTGAACTGGTGGTGGGGGTGGCTCAACGGGAGGATTTACATCATGTGATTTGTCTTCTAGAGATGGAGCTGGAAGTGGTTCAGATACCATGACATCTAATTCATCGACTTTCTCAACGGTTGATGTTTCTGCACCACCTGCAGCAGATACTGAAATTTTTCTTAGACTGTGTTTCACTTTCTCAAGTTCACTATGAGATTGGTCTTGCACTGATTCCTGTTGGAGGGTCGATATTTTGCTTGCATTGCGTTTTGCTTTTTCAACTTCAGATGAATGATTGTTAGTATCGAGACTTGGTGCGGAAACTTTCCGGATAATTCTCTTTGGCCTTGTTGTTTCTGTTTCTTGAGCTTGTGATTTATTTTGTTTTCTTTTTGGCTTTATATCAAGGGCTTTATTGGGTTGAGGTAGCGGATCCCAGAAGTGAGACGATGACCAACGCTCAAGCCAGTTCGTAACTGAATTGGGTTCGTCTGGATCATACTGGATGTTTAAAGGCATGGTAGTTTTTGATGAATTGACAAGCTGAAATAAGCAATAAAGCAAACTTATCAGCTTCTCTTGAAATATAATAGCTATAACAATTTAACAATGATATTATAACTTTGAGGTCCAGTGAAAATTCAGGGTACCCTAACACCAAATGCATTTTTCGATAGCTTCTCGGATTTGAGAGATGTTTGAAGCAAGTTAGCTTGTTCCTTGTGCAAATAAAACATACAGATAAGATCAGTTAACTGTTAATCAGGGGCAAAGAAGACAAATAAAGAATGCCAATTCTGGAATGTCTGTATTAATTGACAAAACTATAAAAGAATTGTGTACAAAAAGACAGATATATAATTTCAACTCTTGAAACAGGTGAAATCAAGCTAAGTGTAGCATGAAATATCAAAAACAGAAAAGAAGTTACCACAGGGTCTCCAGGAGTTCTATCATGAATAAATTGAGGGCCGTTTCTGGAAAGTCTGACGATTTGACCACGAATGAGTGCCTGGAACTCTACAATTGCACGCATACAAGTCAAAGTAGCAACAGCTTGTCTCCTCACCAGGTGACCACGAGCTAGGGCTTGAAGCCTTATGATGCCTTTGAGGGCCCAAAATGACCGACGAGCCTTCACAAAGTAATTTATGTTAGTAAAGGTATCACACTTGTGACTTGTTACATATATTTGGTTAATAACAGTTTCAGTCCTTCACAAAAAAATTTAGCAGCCAGAAGCACATCATAACATGTAAAGAAAGATTTTATTTTATTTTAAATTAAACATGCTAAAGAAACCTACCAAGTATCCCCTGAATGCCGCCTGTGCCTTTGTAGCAGCCTGCTCTAGCCTGATTAACTCACCATCATTTGCAGTATTTCTTAAATTCTCAGATGTAACATGCATTAAATTGGCACTGGAACTCTTGTCCAATAATGTATGTTCTCCGCTAACATTGATGACATGGCGTACTGGACTTGATATGGTCATGGAATCAGAACCAAGATCCTTTGAATGTGAATTGATAGTAACGGAAGTTTTTTTGTCTAATGTTGAATTCTACAAGAATAACAAAACATCAAGAACCAATTATCGATTTGGTAATTAATCCTCTAAAACCAAAATGTTCCTTCCAACAAGTTTAATAGATAAAAACATGATAAACACTCTATGGATATATGACATGAATATGCGAATCTCATGAGTTAATCTTTATGTCATATTTTATGGGCTCTCTTTCCACAATCCTAACCACCAAATAACATGCAGATATTACAATGTTGCAGTCTTCTTTACATAAGAGTTAATCTTTATGTCATACTATATGGGCACATCCACGCAAAGAGGTAGAGAGTGATTACAAACACAAGATATAATGCACTAAGCCGACAAACTTGTGTAAAAGTGATACAATTTTACATGATTTCATTTAAACTTTGGTGCTCATAAAACGCATCCTGAAATCACATTAGAAATCACAGCAAGCTGTTTTTATGTTATGCTCCCATGGGCCATGACTCAAAAAAGTAGTTTAACTTGGTACAAATTCGTGACATACAACTTTTGGGCGGTTAAGGAATTGTCTTCTATGTTTGCATGGCACTAGAAACAAGATTCAAGAGAGCTACGTTAAAGAAAGGATTGCCGCCAACTCTGAGTGAGGCAACAATTTATTTCAGATAACGAATAGCTGATTGTAAGCAAAAAGAAACATAATTATCCACAAGCAGGTTTAGCAAGTTAGTGAACTAATTTAAACTAGTCATGTCTATGCAGCAGCTTGCGTATGGGGTTATAATTAACAGATGCCTAGTCATAACACTAATAATCCAAGACATAAGTTTACTAAAATATAAGTAGAAGGCAGAAACAATCTTTACATACTTTTGAGAGATTAGATTTTGATGACTTCTTCCCAAAAAGCACAGTCTTGATCCACTTTCCAGGAGACTTCCCCATTTCCAATTGATAGACTTTACGAACCGTGTAACCCCCTGAATTTCAAAAACGAACTTTTATCAAGCTAGAAAGCAAGGGCGCCGGGAACCCGGGTATATAGACTAACAAGTGATGTATTATGTATATATATTTTATCAGTTTCAAACGTTCACCTTCCCACAACTATTCAGTGTTAAAGTATATAAGTACACTCATGTAAGTATGTCACCACTTACGAATCCATGCATCAATGATATTGCAAAATGTGAGTACTAACGAAGTCTTTTGTGATATGCCCATAACTCAAACAAGCTACAATTAGATGTAGCCAACAGAGACATAGAAAATACATGCTCAGTGAAACCAAAACATGCTTAAAAACTATAACTGAATAATCAACCATAAAAAAATCTTATTACTATTTAATCACGTAACAGGCATAAGTAGAAACCAACAGCGAACATGATACACAACATAAGCATTAATTAAAGCAATGTATCTAAACCCTAGAACAGATCTGCAGCAGCAGAACCACATTCAAGTAATCGACGAATTAGGGTTGTAAGAAGTGTTGTTCAGATCTGGAAGCATACCTGATCGAAAACTCGCTGTTAAAACCCTAGTTTAACAAAATTCAAAGACTCAGATACAATCGTTGATGGCAAAAACAGAATAGAAGATGAATAAATCAAAATCAAAGTGGTTTGCAAATGAAATGGAGAGATAATGATTGAGATTGTACCGGACGGAGAATGAAGCCGACTGACTGAGTTGTCTACTCTCACTATGTAGAGTTGAGTAGAGTAGAGTGTTGCGCTATCAATTTTTGGGAGCAGGTCAAATATAATACAGTAAAACAACAAAATTTGGAATTTGTTGTTTCCAACTTCTAAGTTTTTTTATTTTTTATTTTTTTTTAACAAAATGAATTAGTATCTTATCATTTTACTTGATTATCTTTATTTTTTATTAGGATAAACACGTTTTGTTATCATTTTACTTGATTATCTTTATTTTTTATTTGAATAGAAACATTTTAAGTGTGAAACTCTTATGGCTCAAATTAAAGTCTTTGTTTTTTATTTCAGATAAGACATAAACTTAAGACTTTTTTCATTTTATAAAGTTTTAGTTATTATATCTTATTTATGTATGAACGGATTGGGTTTTATTGTTCATGTCATAAAATTACTTATTCAACTAATCTATTTGTTTATTTGTTTCTTCGATTTGAAGGAAGTGTTTGAAAATGTAGTTTGTTTTTATGTGTTTTTCATACAATTGTTTATTCAACTTATATTATATGTTTCTTTGTTAGTTTGTTCATTTTGAAGGAAGTGTTTGAATATGTATCTTATTTTATGTAACTCACTTAAACATACTTATTATAAACTCGAGCATCACACATATTAGTTTAAAAAAACTAACAAATTAGATGTTTAGCAGCAATCGGTCAATGATCAAAGAAATTCCAACACACTAGGTTTATGCCAATCTTACTCATAATATCTTACAACTAGACATAAGTATATATCGCCCCCGTTGTATTAAATTAGGGGCGTGAATGAAGTTATTAAAGTCATTTATCATAAATGGTACAAGAGGCGGAGTTCATTTGATCAAAAGGAATATGTGCCACCTTAAAGTCTTCAAATAGTATCCATAATCTTATGGATTGGGATTTTAAAGATAGGAACTTGGACCAGACCTCCCTTTTGAGAATCGAAAATTAGGGACCATAAACATTGATGATAGAAACAATTTCGTTTAAACCATGCAATTTCCATCTTGATAAGCACCAAATTGTTAGATTTTATGGATAATTGACATTTTGGTGGTTTTTTTTACTTTTCGTAATCTTTGTGGTTAAAAGCGCAAAATTTATTCTAAAATGAATAAATGTTCATTTGTATCTATTTATGTTCATAAACATTTGTATGTGTTTGTGAACAGTCATGAACATGTTCGTTTCCACAATGAACAACAAGGACAAAAATATCGTTTGGTAGGCGTTCATGAAAATGTTCATTCCTTCATAAACGGACACATACAATACAGTTCGTTTTAGTTCGGTTCATTTACGGATCTAGACGACATAACGTTTGGGGTATGGGCTAATGAGGCGGATCCATAACCATTAGACGACCCTTCCAAGTCCTAATGCCGCGGAAAATGATCGGTTGATGGTGAGTACCTTATGGACGGATAATTATAAGATGGTTAATTTCTGGTATGAAAAATCCACCATCATTGAGAGGCCCCACTGTATTATTAGATTCACTAGATTATACCCCGTGTGTTACACAGGGTGTGTAACTAAAACCATAATTATTAAGCATAGTAAACAAATAATAATATGACAACTAAGCACTACACTATAAATCATTACCATCTTTAAACACCAACAAATACCAAAAACTCACATAGGAAAAATTAGAAGTATGCTATATGTATACGTGTTACTTATAACATTTAGTTTATTGACAATGATTTGTTATTACTTAACAAAAGTTAGCTTAGCAAAAGTTCAACAAACATGTCAAAAAAAACTCAGCCTAAATTATGCTAATAAATTTATGCGATGAATTTGCTTAAAACTAAAATAAATATACCTTATAATAAAATAGAGTTTTGGATGTCACATGTCATTTAATGGAGCCATTGTTGACATTTAATTCCCGCCAAAAAATGTATAATCTCATATTTATGTCTACATTAGTTCTTTCATTCATATTGACTTTTTCAAGGATTTATAAGATTATGAGTTGATTAAATTTATCACAGTATATCAAACACATGGATCAAAACTATAGTTTATTTTAGAATGTTAGTTTTTTTTATTTGACTTAACTTAATTTTTAACTTTTAAATTCCACGAATACCATTTAATAGTTTGATTAAAAAAGCGATAAATTAGCTGAAAAACCTTATCTAATAAGTTATTAGAATTTATCAACTTTTAAATCACTTAATTGACATATTTTTTGACCGAAATATATCGATATATATTTTGGTAAATGATACGTTTACTAAGAATATGATAATTATTTTTAGGATATATATTTTAGTTACTAAGAATATGGTGATTATTTTTGTAATTGATAGAAAAATATATTAGTTTGATGATTGTATGTTGTGCAATAGTAGAGGGATTAAATATGTAATATTAATGAGCGGGAAAATAATGTCAACAATAGCTTTATTGCATGCCATGTGACATCAAAAACCCTCTTTTATTAGAAGGTATAGATTCTTTGAACCAACATCTAAGTCGGGATTGAGCCCTAAATCATTGTTATGGCATCAAAATGGTCACCTTCAACTATAGGGCTCTAGAGAAGTTGATCCTTGGCAACCTAAACTTCACGTGCTTCGTTTATTCGGTTCAAGCAAAAAAAAAACTCTTGCGGCACCCTTTATATTGACAGAAAACTGTGCATGTAGTCACATCATTGTCATAAGAAGAGAAGTCTAATGGAAAAATAGTTTTCCCGGATTTTCTCCGTTCTTGTTAGAAGAGTCACATCATTGTCATAAGAAGAGAAGTCTAATGGGAAAATAGTTTTCCCGGATTTTCTCCGTTCTTGTTAAAAGTTGTTTCATCTTGGGTGAGCATAAGGACATCATGAATTTCTAGACAAACATTATGTTCATACAGGATTGCTTTAACCATCCCACATTTCGACACAAGAGAATAAAAAAAAATTCTAAGCCGATTTAATACGGATGACCAAATTCTTTGCCTCCATCGACTTTTAGAGCTTTCCTTACATTGAGTTGTGAGTTTATGGCCACACAAAGTAAAGCTCATTCTCTACATGTTTTACGGAACCATGCACTGTTATTAGGGATTGTTAGTGATCATGAAGCACCAACTTGTGAGGTCCCCAAAAGGATATCTTTAAGGCACACACCTTTGTTAAGCAAATTCGTGTGAACCGAACATCTCCTCGTCACCCTTGGCTTCTCTAAGTTCGATTGTTTATCGAGCCAGGTCATGTTTTGTGATCGGTTGATTCTCCAGCATGCCGATAGCAAAACACCAACATTTGTTATAGTATTAAGGTTTTGAAGTAACATGTTCATGACTTCATAAGACCCCACAAATCTAAAGTAATTTTGTTTTACGTCCTTTTTTGGGGTCACGAGAAAAGTCAACAATATCCTTGAAAACCTAAGAAAACCTTCCAAAGCAAGGTTCCATTCCAACCTATTAGAGGTTTGTTACATAGAATGAAGCATGACTGTTCCATCCAACATGAAATTTTGTGCAACGACCATAGAGATCCCTAATTGATAAGCTTTCCTGTTACGAGTAACACCCTAAATTATCTTTTAGTAGAATAAATAAATGCTGTGTGATAGAGATAATGTTCATCACCAAGTATCTATAATAAGTTATTTAACGTGAATTGCTAACCTAGTGTTAAAAGTGAAGGTCTCTTTAAAAACCACTTAAAGCTCAAACCTCACTACTAAAAAATAATTTAGATAACAAATATTCCGTAGTTTGAGATTTTTTTTTCTTTTCTCTTAACTATTTAATCTAAATCAAAATCATGTTCAACAAGTCATACCAAGTTTAAGGGTTGTTTGGGATTGTTTATTTTTTCTCTTTTTACTTCTTTTAAAAGACCTGACTTCTTTTAATGTGGGTAGTGGTAAGAGACTTAGATTCTCTAAAAGAGATCTGGATTCTCTAAAAGAGACCCAAGTTCTATTCCCACCAGCACCACTTTAGAAGGGGTAAATGAGGGCAATGAAGGGAGACTTGTGGCAACACAAATTCGATCTCTGAGCCAAACGGGTTTTACCACTAGCTTGTTGTCGTGTCTACGGGCGAACGAGTTAGTGAGTTTCCCCCGAATTGGAGTCGGTTTTAATAGGTGGGCTTCGGCTACCCAATGCTATCTAGACAAGGGCATATAAGATAACCGGTTTTTTTTTAACCGGTTTTTGTTTAACCGGTTTTTTATATTTAAATTCAAACCGGTTTTTGTTTACCCTGATCCGGTTTTTTAACCGGTTTTTTTTAGCAGAAAAAATAACCGGTTTTTTATCTTGTTTTTTGTCCTGTTTTTTGTCCAGCTTTTTGTTTTGCAACATCAATTATGTATGCTTGAGATTGAATTTGTTATTCATTATTCAACTAAAAGATTACATATTCAACTAAAAAATTAAAATAAAACATATTCAACTTCCAATTACATCACACTTTCTAATCAAAAGACATTATCAATCTTATAAATTACAAATACTAAATCACTAGTTTTTGCAACGATTCTAGCTAATCCGCGCCTAGTCTTCTTCGCCCGATCCGGAACCGTCTTCTTCTTCGTCGGTCATTGGGTTCGTCACTCCGCCATCAACCTCGTTCTCGTACAATTCGGCTTCATTATCCAATTCTGCCTCTAGTGAGCGTTTGTCTTGTGCTCTATCGTTCGCATCCAAGTAATCCTTCAAGCAAATCGACATCTCCACAGCCGGAGCGGTTAGTCGAGTCCTCCGTGTCGATATCACCCTGCCACTGATAGAAAAAGCAGATTCCGAAGCAACGGTGGAAGCTTGGACAGTTAGTAAATCTCGGGCCATGGATGCTAGGATCGGAAATTGATCTTCCTTACCTTTCCACCAAGCCAACAAATCAAAATTCTTAACGTCTTTTTTAGAAAAAGTATGTAAAAAATTTGTTGCACAATATATTCCTAGTTCGCTACTTGGACTAGAAGTTCGTTGACGTTTGTTAGCATCACTAACAAAAGAGCTAAATAACTCAAAATCCGATCCCGGATCTTCACTATCCATTGAATCATTAATGTTTGAGCTTTCACCAAATTTTTTCAAATAAGTATCAAACATGCTTGAAAATTTTTTGTTAAAAATATCTTTTAAACGTTGAGAGAAATTTGGGTCTTCCTCGGTGTTTAAATCCAATTCGTTAGCAATTTTATCAATAAAAGATTCGGTACCCAAAACATTTATACAAGGGTTTAACGCGGCGGCACAACTAAAAACCGGAGGTATTTCTTGAAAATATTTTTTAAGTTTTTCCTTCATTGGAGGTACCATTAAAGAATATGGTATACCTCTAACCTCCAACTTGCTTAGTTCTTGACACATTAAAAATAACTTATGAAGTACTAAAGCACTTGTTGGATAGTAAACTCCGGATAAAGCGGTAGTTGAGGTTTTAAAAACTTCAAGCATATCGGTTACAACTTCAATAACCGTCCAAGATGAAGGAGGGTAAGCCGTAACCTTACCACGAGTTGCCAAAACACTATGAAATGCTATTAAACTTTCTTTTTGCTCAATAGCCTTTTCAAACATTTTACAAGTTGAGTTCCAACGTATAGGCATGTCCCAATTTGGGCCTAGATATTTGGAACCCGCATCTTTACAAAACTTGCGATATTTACTATGTCTTTTATTATTGCTATATATATCACGTAACATTCTTTTAAAACCTTCTTTTTGTAGCTCAATAACTTTTAAACCATCTTGAACGGCCAAATTTATGATGTGTGCGACACAACGACTATGAAAAAAAACACCTTCACAAATCGGTTTATATTTTAACTTTAAATGTGTTACCGCAACCGTATTGTTGGAGGCATTATCAAATGATATTGAAAAAATTTTGTCTTGCAATTTATAAGTTTGAATAACTTTGTCAATAGTTTTAAAAATATTTTCACCGGTGTGAGAATAATTAAGCATTTGAAACGCAATCGTACGTTTCATCATTTGCCACGAATCGGGTTCAATCCAATGAGCGGTGACACAAATGTAAGAATCCGGTGAACCGTGTGGTGACTTCCAAACATCACTAGTTAAATTCACACCGGTTTTTAAATTTTCAAAATAAGAAATTAATTCAATTTTAGCTTCTTTCCATTTTTTAAAACAATCTCTTCTAATAGTAGCACGACTTACATGGGTGTAACGCGGTTGTAGAGTTCTTTGAATAGCCCGAGTAATATCTTCGTTATCGAAATGACCGAAAGGCAAACTTTTTTTTATCACCAAATTGCCAAATTCCTCCCGAACGGCATCAACATTGTACACAAACAAGTTTCCCCCATTTGCCATTGAAGCTTGACCGGGAGCTCCTTCTCTTTGTAACACCTTGCAACTAGGCTTTTCTACATGGTTTCTCAAAGACGAGTTTGCATCTTTTTGGTAAAATTTACCACAATATTTGCAACGCGCCTTTTGAACACCGGATGACAACTCACACATATCGTAGTGTTTCCATATGTCTTGGTTCCGCTTCGTTGGAATAATCCGAACAACATCGTTGCTTGTAGAAGTACCAACATTAATCGAAGATTGAGACATACCGGTTTTCATTTAGAAAGTGACAAGATTATGTGAATGTTTTTGAGAGATTAGAGTGTTTTGGAGTGGTGTATTTGAACCAAAACATCCACCATCTATTTATACTAATACATTAGGATCAAATTGTAAATTAAAAAAAATGTAAATTAAAAAAAATGTAAATTTAAAAAAACGGTAACTTTCTAACGGCATTATAGCCGTTGGTAATGGGACTTGCATTAACATTTGATTTATATTAAATTTGTTTTATAGCCGCTGATTTTTGTAATGGTTTTTTTGTAATATAAAGTCTCAAAATAACAATTTTCTAATGGCATTATAATTTATAAAGTTTCAATCAGTAGTATTGAATGTCTAAGTCCAAAAAATAATGATAGTCCAAAGTCCAAACTTCAAAGTGGGCTCAAATATTTGGGCCTTCAACTCTTCAAGCAAGTCCAAAAAAAACATGATTTTTTTACAGATTAATAACCGGTTTTTTTTTAACCGGATAAAAAATCGATTTTATTTTAAACCAAATAAAAACCGATCTGCAAAAAACCGAACTTGATTTAAAAAAACCGGTTTTTAAAAAAACCGGGTTCGGATAAAACCGAATGAGATAAAAAAAACCGGTTATTTTGCCCATGTCTAATTGCTATCTATGTTCACAAAGCATTTGAGGTCGTCTTTCGTCGTTGGGTTACCCCAGGTGGCTTTATTGATTTTGCTGAAAAAAAATTTTAAAAGTTATATAAAAGTACTGAAAAGTTTTTTTTTTTTTTTTTTTTTCTCACAGTTAGGGCAACACAGGGAACCCAAAGAGAAGACAGAGCTGCAACGACCATCGTTTCCGGCACCATCATCCATGTTTCCATTTACCAAACAACCAATAACACCTTAACTTCAAACCCGCACCAATGCCTTATCTTCGCAAATCAATTCACGTAGCCAATCGCACATTATACAAACTCCGCCACAATCACTACTACAGGCTACCTTTACCTTATTCTGCCTCGATTCAACACGGTTTTTGTTCCAATTCACGGAACAATAACAAGAAAGATGATAACAACGCCGTAGATTTGAGTCAATACCCCACTGATAAAATTCGTAACTTTTCTATTATTGCTCATGTTGATCATGGCAAATCTACTATTGCTGATCGGCTTCTTGAACTTACTGGTACCATTAAGAGAGGACATGGAGCTCAGTATCTTGATAAATTGCAGGTACTCATTATCACTTTCATTTCACAGTTTTTTAAGTTATGTTGTGTTTTCATGCTCTGAATGTTGAAGATGACTCAGGTTATGAGTAGCTCAATTCACCACAAAAATCAAAATTTGATCTTTTTGTTTCATTTTTTTATTTGCTATATTATGTCACTGCCTAAAAAAATTCTAAAAACATAGAAACTTAGCCGTTAGACTGTTGTTTAGTTTAATCTTTTGTTGAGATGGTTAAGCAATGCCAGACTTTAAACTCCCTATAATCAGTTGTTTAACATGGTACATAACTATTTCAGACGCATCAGTCTGCGTTTTATAGTATCTTGACTTTGGATGCACATCTAAGGTAGATTATTGCATCTTTTAGTCGTAAGTTACAGATCAGTTTTGAGCGTTTGGCAAAAAAGTAGTTATGATACTGGTATTTTGAACGACGAGGTTCGAAGTGATGAGATTTGGAGAAGCAAGCGTTGGTAGCTTTAAGAAAATGAATATTAGGATAAATATCTGTGTATCTATAAGTAAAATAAGCTAATTGTATAATTGTTGTGCCTCATGTATGGCTGCTAGATCACATTTATTTCAACACTGATTGTGTTCGAGGTGTACATGTACATTAAATTACATATCATAACATTTTTTGTGATTTGTAATAGGTTGAGAGAGAAAGGGGAATCACAGTTAAGGCTCAAACAGCCACAATGTTCTATGACTACAATACAAAAGAGAGCAACACAAGCTATTTATTGAACTTGATCGACACTCCTGGTCATGTGGATTTCAGCTATGAAGTATCAAGATCTTTGGCTGCTTGCCAAGGTGCCCTTTTAGTTGTTGATGCGGCGCAAGGTGTACAGGCGCAAACTGTTGCAAATTTTTACCTGGCGTTTGAATCTAATCTGACAATAATACCTGTCATTAACAAAATTGATCAACCAACTGCTGACCCGGATAGGGTTAAAACACAGTTAAAGTCAATGTTTGACCTTGACCCGAGTGATGTACTTTTGACTTCTGCAAAAACCGGTCAAGGTCTTGAACATGTACTTCCGGCTGTTATAGAACGGATTCCTCCGCCTCCTGGAAAAAGTGATTCAAATCTTCGTATGTTTTTGTTGGATTCTTATTATGACGAGTATAAGGGGGTGATTTGTCATGTGGCAATTGTTGATGGGTCTTTGCGTAAAGGTGACAAAATTTCATCGGTTGCTACGGGTCAATCTTATGAGGTTTTGGATGTTGGGATTATGCATCCAGAACTTAGATCAACAGGTTTCCTGTTGACCGGTCAAGTGGGGTACGTGGTCAGTGGCATGCGATCAACTCAAGAGGCCCGTGTTGGAGATACATTGTTTCATACACGGACAACTGTTGAGCCTTTGCCAGGTAATTTTATAAGATCGGTTTAATGGGGTGCATGTAAGAAAGGTTTCTGGATATGTGTTTTGAAATTGATATTTGAAAATAGTGGCTCCAGTTTTCAGAAATCAGTTTTTAGTTTTTGGCTAACCTATTTCAGCCGATGATCATTTGATTATTGAGGATAATCAGATTGATATCGGCATACTGCAACAAAACTTATTGTCAAATGGTTTGAGTTTATTTCATATATTACTTCATTTAATAACTGTATTTTTCATGCATTTGACACCATTAAAATGATTTTTACAACTTCAAGCAGTAGAAGTACTTCCATTGCACCATGTTTATGTTACACCAGCCACAAAACATAGTTGTATTATATAATACAAAAATAAAAGTAACTAAATATAAAATTCAGAATCCTAATTGTCTGTTTGCACATCGGTTTAGAAAAGGAATGACATCATTAACATCTAATACTAGTCTTTTTTGTTGATATTTGTTGATTAGGGTTCAAGCCTGCAAAACATATGGTGTTTTCTGGGCTGTATCCTGCGGATGGTTCAGATTTTGAAGCACTTAGCCATGCAATTGAAAGATTAACATGTAATGATGCCAGTGTCTCTGTTGCCAGAGAGAGCAGCACAGCACTTGGACTTGGTTTCAGGTCTGTTAGTTCTCTCTCTTTTATCTTTTTAAATTATGAAATTGCAACATTACCTTTTTATTTGATAATATACATGGTTATTTCTTGCAGGTGTGGCTTCTTAGGACTACTTCACATGGATGTTTTCCATCAGCGTCTTGAGCAGGTGTTCTTTATTTAGTTTTTTGGTGAATAAAATTCTTAATTACTTGTCAGATGTTGTTTGAAATTTAACTTGCATAATTTAGTGGGATGGGTTTTCATTCATGAAACTATGAGGTAACTATAGATGTTGAATAATATAAGAAAACTTAAATGCGCACACACACACATTAATGAGCTAACTCAAGTGAAAGTTTGGAGGTTCTATTTGGAATATAAGGGGCTATATGAGTGGATTAGACATGTTGGATACCAACTAGCCAAGTAGGTGACTTTTGTAGATGGGTCAAAACAGATCTATAATGGCAACATTTTTTTTTTCTATTTTCTTCTTAAATTCAATTAACAGTATATTGAATTTAGTTAATAAACTATTATAAAAATGGCATTTTGTTTTAATAAATAATGTAGGATGTTTCAAACATATGAGTATATTGTAAATGACCTTTAAACTATTTGATCCATTTCCCTTTTAGCTATTTTTTTAATAGTTCTTTTACCTATTTGACCTGTTAGTCATAAAACATACACTATTATATTTCGAATCATTTTCACATAACTGCATTGAAATTCACTTAGTGGAGGGTGGTGATTGTTAAAAATTCATACTTGGAGTTGTATGGTGGACAAACACATTGCAATTAGTAGGTATTTTCCCTCCCCTGGTAAGCCCTTAACAGGAATAACCATGAGTGTGCTTGGCTGCGAACGGGAAGGAATAGTATTGGAGATAGCTTTCAAAATTTTGAAATAAATCTATTGTCTGGAGATAACTTTACAAGTATGCATACCATATATGTTTCAAGGCTATTTATTGATTCTTTTTTCATTGTAGCTTGTAAGTATATTGCCAGGTAGATGTCTAACTACTCATACTTTTCTTGAAAACAGGAACATGGAACTCATATAATTTCAACTGTTCCTACTGTACCATATATCTTTGAGTATTCAGATGGGAGGTGAGTGGCTTTTGGTCCTTAAAAGACCACTTCAGCTTATTTGCGAATAGAAAAAAACAGCTTACCAAATTCTGTTTTCCAGTAAAGTGGAAGTGCAAAATCCAGGCGCGTTCAGTGCAGACCCTAAAATCCGAGTAGTAGCTTCCTGGGAACCTACAGTATTAGCAACAATTATTATCCCTAGTGAGTAAGCTCTCAAAATCCCTAAGTTTTATCCTAAAACTCTATTATCTAGGAGAAACTTTAACAGTGAGTTTTGATGTTTAGCAAGAAAGATAATTAGTTTGCATTTGGGAGTCAAGTAAGATGTTTCTTAAATTAAATCACTCACTTTACTTTTTCGTTACAGATATGTAGGAGCTGTTATTAATCTTTGTTCCGAACGAAGAGGGGAACAACTAGAGTATTCATTTATTGATAGGTAAAGCTTACATGTGCATTACACGGGAATTTGTTATAGATTTTCAATTCCTTTGATAAGTCTAGTTTCTTTTTAATGTTAAACTTCTTGTTGATTTTATGCAGTCAACGAGCTTTTATGAAGTACCGGTTACCTCTAAGGGAGATTGTTGTTGACTTCTATAATGAACTGAAAAGCGTCACGTCTGGTTATGCATCATTTGATTATGAAGATTCAGAGTAAGACCCCTGCTTCCAATTTCATGATCATAATGGTTAGGGTGGAAAAATGAGTGGGTTGGGGGTTGTGGGTCAAAACAGGTAAATTTTGGGTACAGTTAGGTTGGGTTGACCTGTGGATCTGTCTAGTTTCTAATAGATAATAGTTTTTCCTACAACATATTTTCCCACATTAGCTAAAATCATGCATCTGGTATTTTCTGGAAACACACATA
This sequence comes from Tagetes erecta, assembly GCA_030867185.1. Classification (NCBI taxonomy): domain Eukaryota; kingdom Viridiplantae; phylum Streptophyta; class Magnoliopsida; order Asterales; family Asteraceae; genus Tagetes; species Tagetes erecta. The sequence continues at coordinate 94,398,506 of CM061487.1, read as the reverse complement.
TAACAGCCACAAAATGAAAATGCTAACATATGAATGGTTGACAAGATGGATTTGGTTTCCAGGTATGTTGCATCCGACGTGGTGAAACTTGATATCCTTTTAAATAGTCAGCCCGTAGATGCAATGGCAACTATTGTTCATAAGTTAAAGGCCCAACGTGTTGGTCGTGAACTTGTAGACAAGCTCAAGAAATATATTGACAGGTTACCTAACTGTTTTCAACCACTTTTCTTCTTTGTATTACAAAATCCACTGACACATCCCACTTTAAGCAGGCAAATGTTTGAGATCACCATTCAAGCTGCCATCGGAGGGAAGGTCGTTGCTAGAGAGACGTAAGTAACACCCCCTCTGGTCCTCAGAACATTGAATTTTTGCATACACTAGAGTTATGTTTAATACCACGAGGGATGAAGCGGGCTATTAACAAGATAGTTTAAAAGGTAAACGGGTCAAACTTTTAGGAACCTGGAACTGTTCAAAAGTTGTCCACTATATATTTGTAAGCATAAAACATTAGATTATTATTGTGACAATATAACCCTCTAATCATATCTAACACTGATTCTTGGTAAAAAAAACTGTGAAACTTAGGGGGAAACTGTTATGGGCTAAGTTGATCGCAACCCGTTTTACGAGTGAGGCAGTGACCCGATATGTGTATTTTGTGTCTTTTAATATAATTTGTTTACAATATCTTCTGTTTTGAAAGGTCTTTTTCTAGTTTTCACAATTGGAATATGCTGTTGCCGTGTTTTCAGGATTTCGGCAATGAGGAAGAATGTTCTTGCAAAGTGTTATGGCGGTGATGTTACAAGGAAGAAAAAGTTGTTGGAGAAACAAAAAGAAGGAAAGAAACGTATGAAGCGTGTCGGGTCGGTGGACATACCACAAGAGGCTTTTCATGCCATTTTGAAGGTATCATAGTCAATAAAGTGTTGCAAATTAAAGCCAAATTTACAAAATCTTTTCTAAGGGCCAAAGTTTGGAAGTGGCAACTGTTCTTGCTGGCTTTAGGGAAAAGATGTTTTTGTTAGTCTAGTTGTATCAATCATTGATATTTGGTGTGATTTGAAAATCTCCCACACACACATGCCTAAAAACACTCATGATACGCGATTAGTAGTTTTTTTGTTATTGGTATTATTGTTATCGTTACCAATGAATACAATAAGGTTCTTTTAGAACTGTAGTGTTTTCTAAGATCTGGGACATAGGAATCGAGGAGGGCTGAGCGAGTTCACAAGCCACTCCTCAAGGGTTGCATATGCCATATATGTGACGCCTTTTTCTTTGGTTTTTAATCCTCATAAGCCATATTGCAAATCGTTGGAAACGCATTTATTTGTTTCTCATTGTACCAAGTTTATCACTATATCTCCGGCACACATTTTATTTGTAACAATGTAGTAATTGTGTATATGTGTTACCCTAAAATGATGATGTAAAATCTCTTGATTTTAGAGTTTCGAGTCTAATCTTATATTGCATAGCAATGCTAATGATGGGAGTTGAAAAATAACTTCTATTTTGATGCATGTCTATATCGATGTAATGTAAACAAGTATGCACACTAAAAATTTGAATCTCAAACACTATGAAAATACACCTGCGGGTTTGTATTTTGGTTACTCAAATGGAAAATTTTTAAAGGGTTGTTCATTCTGTGATTGTTCTCGCATGCATTTTGCTTATAAAACACTGATGGATTTGTATTTTGGTTACTCGAATGGAAACTTTTCAAAGGGTTGCTTATTCTGTGACTGTTCTAACCTTCGTTAATTTACAACCAATGCATATAAAAACATATTCGTGGCACTTTAGGTGGATCATTTCTTAAGACGGCGTCTCTTATGTCCATGGTTAATGTGGAACATGTCGTACGATAGCAAGATCAATAACACCAACTTTGCGAACTCAACTTACTTTATGAACTAACTAAATACCTTGAAACTTTTTTTTAACTTTGTATGTTGGTTATTCTCACATTCACATGGTCTATGTCTATGTAAACACGTGTTGAGACACCTAACAGTAGTTAGGAGTTAGGAGTAAGTGACTTTGTATTTGGGGTTATTGCCTTGTGCTTGGGATTGAGTGACACAATCTCATGCATAAGGACTGAGTTACCTACAAATATTTCTTCTCTTTTCTTTGGGGAGATGTGATCATAACTAGGTTAAAGAGTCTTGTGTGAGTTTGTAATTTCCTTGTCTAAGGCATTGCACTTGTGCTTTATTCTAGCATTACGATGACTCTTATGCTGGGACGCTTTACAGTATTGTCGAGTGAGTTGGGATCCGTAATTAAGAACTGCTTAATTTTATGCCTGACCACACACATATGCCACAACTTGTGTCTACGAGTGGGGCCTAGCAACCACTATCATTTTTAGGATGTCAGACTCAAGTATTTAGTACTTGGAGTTAATCTAACTATTATTTGCTATGTCTTCAATATTGATTACATGTTTTTAAACTCGGGAACACATTGTTATAAATTGATGATAGGGTTTAGAGATGGTGAAATTTTTAGGGTCATTGGATTTAAACACCTTCAACTATTGGTCATTGGCCGTTGTCACCTCCAAGTATCACTTTGGCCAATAACACTCCCAACTAAATACTTTGGTGTCCGTATCACCAAAAGTTAACCAAATCACTAACGCCGTTAAGTTTTACTGACGTGACACGGTGACGTGTCCTATCTCTCCTTACGTGGCACGGTGATGGCGGCCAATGATCAATAGTTAAGGGTGTTTAAATCCAATAAGGCAATAACCCATTATTTATCTATATTTAACTAGGAATTGACATGTGTCACGTGATGCGACGACCGGGTTTTAGTTGGTGCATATGTCGTGTCATATTTGTGACTTCGTTACATGCGTTACGTTATTGATTATCTCATGCACGTTCTGGTGTAGTATAATGCCTCGTACCTTGCAATACGTGTCAAAATAATTATTAAACGCTTCCATTACCAGCAAGAACAAAAAGCGAGAAAGAGGGTTGCCCTGTCTCGATCCTCTTTTCAAGTGAACTTCCGAGTAAGCGACCTATTTAATAAAATTGATGACTGGGCAGAATTAAGACAACATTTAATCCATAAACATCATAAAAGCGGAAATTTATTTATACCATTATATTGTAAAAAAAAAATCATAGTTAACAGTGTCATATTGGATCAAGTGGTCATGATGTGCATTGAACATCTACACGAGGGCTGGATATTTTTGTTTTTTTCTTCTTTTTAAACTTTTTTTTCCTTTGTATATTCTTTTGTTTTAGTTAGTTTTTTTAATTACTTTGACGGCATTACGCTGCAAGGTACAAGACATAATATTACACCATAACATGCAAGAGATAATCAATAACATAACGCATGTAACGAAGTCACAAATATGACACGACATATGCACCAACTAAAACCCGGTCGTCGCATCAAGTGACACATGTCAATTCCTAGTTAAATATAGATAAATAATGAGTTATTGCCTTATTGGATTTAAACACCCTTAACTATTTATCATTGGCCGACATCACCGTGCCACGTAAGGAGAGATAGGACAGGTCACCGTGCCACGTCATCAAAACTTAACGACGTTAGTGATTTGGTTAACTTTTGGTGATACGGACACCAAAGTATTTAGTTGGAAGTGTTATTGGCCAAAATGATACTTGGAGGTGACAACGGCCAATGACCAATAGTTGGGGGTGTTTAAATCCAATAACCCAAATTTTTATTCATTTCTTTGAAATTTGATGATAGAGATAGAGTGTATTCATTCAACATTTTCCCTTCATCCACTTCAAAGTTTCAAACCCTAAACACCATAAGTCATGCCCGTTTGTTGTTTTTTGTGTTAAAGATTATCATGCTAAGTATTATTTAAAATTTAAAACTTATGGCAATTTTAACTTAAAAAATGAGTTTTATCGGGTCTTATAACATAACATGTTTATTTATCATGTCTGTGTTTGGAAAAAAACAACACGATAAGTTATCATGTCATGTTCATGTTTAGGCATACGCGTTTGTATCTTATCATGTTGTATTTGACACAATATGTCAACCCTAGTTTCTAACAAATTATAACAAGTTAATTACACATGGTCCCGAGGTCTAGAAAAAATAATAAATGTGGGTGTTAAGCCTAAAAAATAACAGATCTAGGGCTTGTGTTTAACTTTGTTATGAGTTTCGGTATTAAAAGTAATTTCTATGTATTTTCCTGTTAAAAATAAATAATAAGCAAATTACCCTTTAACTTTGTGAATGAGGATTATTTATGTTATTAATTTATATCGAGGGAAAGTACATGTTAGTTATTTAATTAAAATAAAAATAAAAACATTTAGCAGTCATGAAATCATCACCGACAACAGAACAAAAATTGATCAGAACCACCATTGATCACCACCACCACCGACGTTCTGATTAACCAACTAGAAACCACCATCGGCCATCTTTACACCACCATCTATGCTTTTCCTTATTTCTCGCAAAATGACACAATTCCAAATAAAACTCACGGATTATGATCAAGCTGCCCTAACCAACCCAATCCAACATGCCCATTTTGCTAGCTCTAGTAAATAATATCGAGACTAAATTACACATTCCGTCCTTAAACCTAGGAAATAACAACTTACATCATTTATAATCTAGTTTTTTAACACGTTACATCCTTCGCATTAATGGTCATTAAAGTTATCATATACCTTCACATGCAGGAATGGAAACAAAGTCTTCCATATATATGAGGGTTAATACCTTCCTTACCATGTGCATTTTAAAACTATGAGGTGCGGGCGGTTAAAGATATTTTGGCCACCAAAACGGGCAATATAATGATACAGTTACGCTAAGCTGCTACATGAAGTAACCAAGTTATTGAGAAAGATAGTCAATCAAACCCTTCATATTCTAACAATGAAGTAACTAGACGTAACAAAAACAATTAACGACCGTTAATTCAGACTTTTTTTTGATGCTGTGATCACATAAAAACATAAACTTTGAGGCTCGTGAAAAGATGTAATAATGTTACATGAACATAAAGAACTTTGTTATTTTCTTAGTTAAAAGACAAAAATGAAATATGAGGTAAACTTAAAGGACTAAAGCTTAACTTACTCTAACATCCATATATGTTCTTTTATTTTAAGCTTTTCTTAAACGTTCATATATCCTCCTCTAACAAATACATAGAAGTGGACCACTTATGGAGGTTAGGGATTAAAAATACATTGTGACAGCTTTAACAAAACGCTTAGTGAAACTTGGTTGATATTGTGTAAAGTTACTTCCAACCAAGTCAAATGTGAGACTTAAAAAATATATATATCAAAGGCATAAAATCTTTTCAGAACAACTCCTAATCTTCACCTGCAGATATCGAACACTGCACCTTTATGATAAAGGGAATGCACCTTACCACAAGAATATCCCTTATGGACAGACGCTACACTTTATATTCAACAATTTAACTCGTAATGCCATTGATCAAAGGGTCATGCATGTCACCTCATGACGCGGTTTGATCTGGTCCGGTCCTTATCCCATATACACCCCTACGTACACTTACTAACACCATAATACTATAAAAGAGTCAAGCATGTCACAAAACAACACCATGTTTGGTACCTAAAACAGTCACTTTGAAGCCTTAAATTTCTTCACTCAATCGCCCCTAAAACTACTAACATCAACACTCATATACATATGATAGCTAATCAAACAAAATACCTCTTCATTTGATGGGATACTTGTATCACTCAAGGTTCTTGGACTCCACACATATCTCCAGCCTGAAAGTAATAACAAGACCACATGTTCAAATTCAAACATCATTATCGATTTAAAACATGTATACAAAATAGATATTGCAGTCACCAATGGGTGTGTCTGCCATTGTTTGTTACTTTGTTAGAATAATATATCTGGATGGTACTTAATTGTAACATTGTAGTCTATATATACGATCTTATTATTGTAACACCATTAAATGACAATCAATATACAATAATTTACAAATCATTCTCTAATCAGTTTTGGTATCAGGGCCACATGCCCACATCAGAGTCAATCCTAACCTTAACCCCATCATTGTCACCCCGACAGACTCAAACTGCAGGTAGAAACACTTCAGGAACAACAATTACACTCGCTTTAGAAGAGGTGATGATCAGTAACTGTGACACAATGGCATTGGCTATGGGTAGATGATCAAAACTGTAAGGAGAACACTTGGCTCATCTATTGGCCCCCAATTAGCTACTGCACCATTTATGCGGGAATAGTTGGGTCGCAGGCAAACTGAATTAGTTTGTATGGAGAGCCAGAGAGCTTTCCTAGAAATTCCCCACAGCAACGGAACTGAAGAAAAGAGGTATAGCAAATTCAGATCCAGTGTGTCCCGTTTGTGGCATCAAGAAGAAACACATTAACCACTTACTCGCGTACTGCATTTACTCCAAGGAGATATGGTGGCAGGTTCATGTTTGGTGCAAGATCCCGTTACCAGCCCAGTTCGACAAACTAAAGCCAATTGTTGAGGATGGCATAAACACAATCACCAGACCAAAAGTAAAAAAGATCACCTCAGCAGTCCTAATGACAATCATTTGGCTTTTATGGAGAAGGAGAAACGACAAAATCTTCAACAGCAAGTGCATGCCAAGGTATAAACTAATAGAGGATATAAAGGCCCAATCTTTCTTATGGGTAAGTGATACGAACCCATAGGCAGGTCGACCCTGGTCTCGCGGGCAGCTCCAGATGGTATTTGAACTATTTGACACATTTGATTATTAGCGGGAATGGGTTTGGAGAGAACAGTTATAGGAGCAAGTAGTGGGCCAGAATTAGTTTAATTTAGTCTTTTTGTCTATTGTTTAGACTAGGGTTGGCTAGGATTTTTAGATTATCTTGTTCAGTCAAGTTCTAGGAGATTATTATTTAAGGCTACCATGCTACATATTACTATTCTGATATAAGATTCTCTTTATTCATAATATGCTCTCACTCCAAAATTTATCATACCAAATTATCTAATAATAATAATTCAAAACCAATAAGCTATGTTGATTTAATTTCTTTCAAACTCTTCATCTTGACAATAGATTTTCCGCCCAAACTAAGTTTTCTTTGTTTTTCCTTTAGTTTATTTATACATAACATACATGCATACACACACACACACACATTCATCGTTTAGTTTATTTTAGCTCCAAACTTGTAATCATTGACTCGTATAATTAAAACACCCTCAATATTTTTTTACTAGGGCTTGCGACCTAATTTATGGGCCAATGCTATATCTAGCAATATCATGTCAACCTAAGCATCAAGTGCAACCCATAAACATACTGCAACCCTAAACAATGTAGATCCTTAAAGTACATACATACGTAATAATCTGACAGCTAAAACGGGAGAGTAAATAAAAAGTTGTATACAAACCTCATCATAAACGACCTTTTGGTTGCGCCAGAATTCCAAAGGAGGTAGAACTACTCTCCCTGCGTAAAATAAAAGCATGTAACTAATTATCTTACGTTTTAGGCTTCGAAGTAGTTATATTTTATATATGGTGGCTAAACACAGGTACCTTTGTAAACCATCTCTTACCTGATCTAGATTTTTTTCCACTAAAAGTTTTCAGAGGCACGATATTTGAACTTCCATTTTTTTCCTCAGAACCCTATATAATAACATCCTATTAATCCAGAACAAACAAGTATTATAATTAGAGTTGTTACTTGTTAGTAGGTTCACCTTCTTGTTCCTTGAAGTAGTAGATTTGGCTGAAATAGGACTTGTTATGAGTTTCCTTTTAACCGGCAGTTTAGTTTTAGACTTGTTCGGAGTCACGATTGTTTCTCTGGAATTGATTCCTTGTGTTGCAGGCACACCTTCCTTTGGTGGGACATTGACTATGTTTTTCTTCCTATTTCTGCAGCCTTTCATGTTTGTCCTCGTAAGGACAACACTCTCATTTACTTCAGCATCATCCTTATTGATCCCCACGCTTGAATTACTATTTCTAGTAGCCTTAGTAGTAACATCAACATTTTGGTCAAACGATTGTTTTGATTTCATCCTTAAAACAGTGTCCTCAGAGCAACTTGCATTTTCACTTGACCCCTTTCCACATTCACCAAATAAATTTATAATAATGTTCCTGCTTTTGGACTTTGTATCACAATCTATAACATCGACAGCCTTCTTCTTACTAGATTGAACATCATTTATATCTTTCCTTAAACTCTCAGAAGTGTTCAAAATCCCAGGATCAATACGAGTTCCTTTGTCCAAATTAGATATATCTTTTACTACCAGAAAACTCGTTTGACTGCCAGCCATCTTTTTCATAGATCTAGTCATACGCCTGCTAGAAACCCCTAAACACTTTGCTCCTGTAGATGAGTCCACAATATTCTTGAGACTTGGATCATCCTCAAATCCAGTTGTCATGTGAGATCTATCACGTAAAACTTCATTTCCAGCTTCGATTATATGCTCCTGTTCAAGATACCATAATGAGTGATCTCTAAAAGAGAAAAAAAGATTAAAATTTAGAGTATTAGTGATATTAATTTATCAAATCCCAAGGTCCAGAAAGGGTTATGGGTTAATATTATTGCAAATTTTAACGCTCAACAAGTCATGCTTTCCGTTGTAATAGTGTAAGAGACACCTGGAAACATTCACACGTTCTAATACGCTGAAATAATTCCTCTATTGTAATAACGATTTCATCAAATTTATTCTTCGTTGTCTTTTGATTTGGTTTTTCTTATCATTAACAAAAATCCCTTAAAGGCATGGTTCCATTCCATGTCTGTTTCTACATATGCCACAGAAATAGATAAACAAGCTTGAAAAAACTGATTAAGTACAGAGACAAACAAACTAAATATCATTTTTTTCTTTTGGGTTTTGGAAATAAAAATTTCAACGAACTGAAAATACAAACATCAGTGAAAAGACAAGAAAACATACGCGTGCAATTTCAACAGAGGGTGGATTAAGGGGGGTAATAGTTGTATTACTCAACATTGTGTCCTTGCAATCTTGTACCCCCATATCCACAGTGTAGCTATCACAATTCTGTGCTTTACCATGAACGTCACCATGTCCTTCAGTGGAGTCTTTCCCATCTTCTTCTTGGACTGAAGATGTTCGTCACATGAAAAAAGTGAGAAACGAATGTTCCATGATTGCAGATTTTTTATAAATAAATGAGCATTTAACCAACTATATCTTCAATGACTAATAACAATGGCCACACAAATTTTATTTTTATATTAATAGAAAAACTAAAAGAATACAAAATTAGAAGGAACTAGCAATTAAAGCCGGTCCAAACATCCTAACACAACTCTTTGGCCATTGTAGACCCAAAATATAATTATACAAACCATAAACTCTACCTGCCTTGGGTCCAATTTCCGCCCACCTATACAGAAATAGCCATATGGTATATGAACCTTTTGGCCCAACAAGAATTAAACACATCAATTATACTACATGATAAGCATGTTACGCTGGTGGATTTCCAACCCCTTGAGTTTTCAATAAAATACTACTTGCAGCGGTGTACTTACCTCTTGTGACACACTCGACAGCAGACTCTCTTTTGAGACAGTTTGTAGAAAAATTCTTCCAGTTAGGGGGAAAACCGATAACAAAATGATCAAATACCTGTAAAAGTGTAACATATACCATATTAAAAAGAGGAAATTTACATAACGGGTTATTCTTTTGTTTCTAATGGGTCAAACAAATGGTCTAACCTAAAGTGTATTTTTACTGCATAAAACTTCCTAATCTATTATTTGAGCAACTCAGAGTAAGTTGAAGAATAATATAAATTTGTAATCAGAACTTGTGATTAACACCAATTATCTAATAAAAAAGATGAATGTTGAGGAAAAAAATTCGCGACAATCACATGTCATGTGTTGAACCGCGTCCCAACCCTCTTATTTTTCCACCCAAAGGCATCATGGTCAAACACCACTGAAAAACATGAGCTGGATATATTCTCGAATATGCAGGTATCATATCTAGTCACCCGCAATTCTAGACCAACCATTAGTTATATTTAAAGAGTGATGTATGATAATATATGATGTAACCCAATGCGCTAAACATAGATGGCAACACAAACAGGAAATGGTAAGAGCATGTTAAGAGACAAGATAAACCACCTCAGAGGAAAATCCATTTTGAAGCGTTCGATCTTTGTTGATGAAGCCTTGTAGAATGACACATACACCATCAACTGTCTCTAACTCAAATAAATCGTATATCTTGAGGATCGGTGCAGACGAGAAACATCGTGCAGCTCGGTTCCTACAATTTCATCAAAAACCATACATACTGATGCACATATTACATGTCATTCGGACAATGAATAGGTCCAAATCATAAGATTGTAATTAGAAATATTTGTTATCCTGAAATAAAGTGTAGGCAGTAGTTGTTCACATGATGTAAAAGTGTAAAATTGATACACGAGGGAGAGAACATACTGTTGAGAAGTGAGGCCTGCAACACCTAGGGTGTGGGCGTTTGGTTGGGGTTTGGTAAGCCACCAGTCTAGTAAAGTGACCTGGTAACAGGAAAATGTGTTAGTGAATTGCGAAGAAGAAGAACAAGTTATAAAAAGAAAAACTTACAGTTTTCTGGAAGTAAGATTGAGAAGAAGGAGGTGAATGGTTGCCAGCATCCAATGCCATTTGATATACCAAATCCGGCACAGGGCTAAAACCAACACTTCCGATTTGGTTCAATCGAATCGGATTAAGGCTCAGGGATGAACACTCAATCAACTGTACCTTTGATTATTATTTACACTCTCACTCAGTCACTGAGACAAAATGACCCAATAGTTTCCCTCTTTCTTCACTCCCTATTTAAAACCTGGTATACAATTTTTTTTGTAAATTAAAATTAAAAAAGATATGTTATTTTGATGCCTCAAACCCTAAAATGACTCAATAAGTATGCTGGGTTGACCCTCGTTGGCCTTGGGATGAAAGAGATGCATGCACGCATGCAAACGGGGCTTCCTTTCGTCGTTTATAGTATCGATTTGAGGTAATTTGTACATCAATCAACTCGTATTATCCTTTTGATCAAAAACCCTAAAACGTTGGTTTGTAATTGAAAAACAACTAACGTCGTTAAAAAAATTAGCGACGGTTCATTAGTGGCAAAAATGATAAAAGTTGGGGCCATCATCACATATTTCAGAAGTTGAGACCGGTAGCGGTAAAAAACAAATTGTTCGGACAGTTAAGATCTAATAATCGTTTTAAATATGCTAGATGGACTGGTCGCTCGAATGTTTTTATTCCATTAGCATTTGATACATTTGGTTTTTTTGCCACTAGGGCAGTGAAGTTCTTCACTAAGGTTCAGCGGGTCATTCATAGCAATGTTTCGACCCGTAATGGCCAATGTTTTTGTTTTTAGTAGGCTAGATTTTGCTATTCAAAAGGGGGTTGCAGCGCAACTTATTGCATGTTTAATTGTTTACGTGTCACCTTATTGTAAATTTCTTGTGGAAAGAAGATGATATGTTTTGATATATGACATTAAAGACGAATGTTATTCTTGTTAGTACATAATTAAGGTTGTGCAGGACTGCTACATTAGCATCATAGACTAATGGTATACTTGTTGGTGTTGAAACAACACATAGAAAACACCACACCATATACCATTTCTCAAAAATAGTTGAATAAAATGATAACAACACCCTTTAAGCAGTTTACATCATCAAACTTGTATCAACAAGTGGACACAATTCAACTTCATATGTTGCTCCTTGAAAATCATAGTTGAAGTCAAACTCTTCATGCAACTGCTCATCATTCGTGTTTGACGACTCCAGAAACATGAAACTTTCTTCACTTCCATAACAACGTCTCATCGGTTGTCGCTTCATGTCATCTCCCTCGTCTTCATCACTCGCGTGCAAATTCTTCTCCACAAGTTCTCTAAACATAGAAGACTTGAGTAGCAAGCCAACTGCTGTCGGTGAAGAACTTTTGGTTGGACCAGATGGTTTCTGTTCTTCCATAAACATCGGAGACTGTGGTTCCTCGAACCAGCCGTGGTTATTTGATGGCATAGCATTTGACGCAATGGTTGTTTGTGGCTCATGAACTGCAGGTGGAGTTTGTGTTCCAGGATTCAACCAACTTATGTAAGTACTCAACTCGAAGTTGGTAACCGCGTTTAATCCTTTGTACTCAATTGCTGCAATATCGTAAGCGCGTGCTGCCTCTTCTTGGGTGCCTAAAAACCAAGTACTTCTGATAAGCTGATTGCTATATTTTATAATTCACATATGCAACAACTTTTGCAACAAATTCATACAGAGCATATACATAAATTTTCTCATTCCTATCTATGTAGTCAAAGGCGCTCGCCTAGACGTCTAGACACAGCCCAATATAACAATAACATCCTGCGTCCATCAAGGCACACGCGCACAAATTCTGGTAAAATTATGCAAAAAGTTTTTCTGATCTAAAAATGGTATGAACTGTCCCAAACCAGTCTAAATGCATGTCTAAAACCTTTCTGAATAATATGCGTCTTGCTTTTTAAGCACCTTACGCATAGGCTCAAGGCTCACTGTTTGCGCCTTAAGTGTGTCTCACGTCTTTGACTACGTACCTAGATTTCTACTGTGGTTGCAATAATAATATATATCGGCCCCGTGTAAAGAGGTAGCTTACTATATGTTCCGAGATACAAGTACTTGTTTCCAAAAACACGCCCGATCCTTGCTTCCCATCTCCCATTATGATGGTGCCTTGCAACGCCCCGATACTTCGATACTCCTCTCGAAAATCCACTGCTCTTCCTAGAACAATTAATAAACAAATAATGTTATTCAATAACCATAACTTTTTACCATCATCTCAAATCTTATCATGACTATCTTAATTACCTCCTTAATGAAGCTAAGTACTCTTCCTTTGTTAAATTCTGCATTATTTCGATCTCCTTCTCATAATCAGACACCTTCACAAAAGTTAAAACACATCAATGCGAACACGATCACTTTTTTTATACTAACGATTTTCTCTCAATCTCTCATCTCACCCTCTGGACCTTACTGGACGAGTCAAATTTTTGTTGTGTATGTTTTTTGTCTGATTATTTTGTTAAAACTATGATCCATACCGGGAAATTTGTGAACGTAGTTGGTCCCCAGTACTTGAGTGCAGCGAGATCATACGCTCTTGCTGCTGATTCTTCTTCATCATAAGCTCCTGAGATCATATATAATCAAACAAAATCAACAAATTTTTATAAATTCCTTACAAAAAGCGCGCATTATCATAACAACTTACAGAAAACAAGTACTTACCAAGATAAACTGTTCAGCATCATCCAAATAGCATGTCAAATAAGCAAAAAAAAACTCAGATCAGTAACAACGTTTATAACTAAAATAAACGCGCAATAGGACATACAACTACCTTGTTTTCCTTTCTTTTTTTGTGTAACATTCCAAGAAAGTTTATCCCACAAGTGTGCTTCAAATCTACCTGTCCATCTATGTCTACTCACACCGCGATACTTAGAGCTTCTAGTTACAGTTGTTGGTGAAGGTTGACCCGTTTGCTGACCTGGTTCGGTTTTACACTCCAGTGCAAGCGTGTGTGCATCTCTACGTCTTCTTTTAACACATCGTGTTTCTGCAGCCTCTTGATTAGCCATGGCAATGGATCGTTTCCTGTCGTTCTCTTCGCACTTTATCGTCATCATTTCCATTTGCAGTGTTGGTTCTGATTTAGTTTACTAACTCCTTTAAGCTTAAGTCCTTAGTTTATGTATTTATAAATGTAATTTGTAAACTTGAAACTGTTGGCTTATTTTGTTTTATTATGTTATATATAATTGTTAGATAATTTCAATGAGTTTTAGCAGCTTGATGCCAACATTATTTTGTACATGTTCTTTATGCGTGGAATTATTCTTCATTGTAATATACGTTAAAAAGTTGTAACCTTTCTAGTTGAAATGTAGTCTAGTGCAATCTAGGCTGTTCTAATGTCGTGTTATTTTCAAAATCACGAAAACTAGAAACCGAAATTTCGTACACTACTAGAAAAACACAGATACGTCCTTTGTAATATGGTATTGATGTCCATTAGTCGACGATCGGGGCATATATGTAAATATTCAAAATCATTCATTCTTGTGTAAAAAACTAGCACTCAGCCCGTAGCAATTATTGTTTTTTAGGGTTATTAGATTTTAATAATCATAACTATGGGTATTGGTTGCTGTCACCTCCAACTAACGTCTTCATTGCACCACTCCCAACTTAACACCATACTTGCTGTGTCACTCCGCTTTTATGCCACATAAGCATGCCACGTAGGATAATAACGCCACGTGAACAAAAGCGGAATGACACGGCAAATGAAATGTTAAGTTGGGAGTGATGATAGTGAAGGTGTTAAGTTGGAGTGGCAGTGGTCAATACCCCAAAGTTATGAGTATTAAAATCCAATAATCATTTTTTTTAATCTCATATACATGTTTTTTTTTAAGTGATCGAGTTTTTTTATATCAAATCTATAACAAATTAATGGATATGTTTTAGTTTTGTTTTGATTTAAAGGTTATGATACCAACTCCATATTTCCATTAACTTATTTTTCTTTCAATTTTCATTTGACGTATATAGTTTTTTTTTTCTAGTAAGACTTCAATTTTTACAAATAGATAGTTTTTTTCTACATTTCAATATATACAAGTTTTAAGAATAATTTTTTTCTACATTTCAATAAATACAAGTTTTATGAGAATACCAAGCTGCATCTAAACTAAATAACACATTTTTGGTTAATAAAAAGATTCATCTAGAGAGATGTAGTAATATGAATCATGTTTAGCCTTTGATACGTTTGACTTCCTAGCCACTGGAACAGTGAACTTTTTAATCAGGGTTCAATAAGTAATTCATAGCAATGTTTCGACCCCTAAGGGCCAAGGTTTTGTGTTCAGTAGGCTAGATTTTGCTAATCAAAAAGGGGGCGACGGCGTAACTTGTTGCCCGTTTACCTATCACCTTATTGTAAACTCTTTGGTGTTTAATCTATACCTTATAATAAAACAGGGTTTTGGATGTCACATGTCGTTCAATGAAGCCACTGTTGGCATTCAATTCCCACCAAAAAATGTATGATCCCATATGTAAATCTACATTCATTCCTTCATTCAATTACTTTTTTCAAAGATCTACAAAATATAGTTTCCATACATGTGCTCTAATAAATAAAGAATTTCCAAATTTACTTCCTAACTAATTGATTAAAAGATTTCCAAATCTTTTACATAATTCACAAATAAATACACTTACTACACTTACAGGATTTGCTCCAATAAATAACTATTGATTAAAATTACGTTGTGGCCGGTAACAAAGTATTTATAGATTTTTATTAACGTCTTTTTTTATTTTCAAAGTCATATGTCATAGAAATGTAACCAAGTTACACACCTTTTTAATTAAGTACCTTCAATTTTTTGTCTCTAAAGTTACTAAAGTTTTATTATGTGTTTCAATCATATGTAGTACTTTAATGAATGTTTTGATTTTTTAAAAAATTGAGTTGGATAAATGAAACATGTATTAATTACGATTACTAAAAAGTGAAAGTTGTTTTTCAATTATTTTAAATCGGGATCTAATACAACGAAGAAAAAGAATTTGCAACTTAATAACAAGACTCTAAAATTAGTAAGTTTAAGTCAAACATAATAAAATTAATTACCAAATAGTATCCACCGTTTATACATGTTTTATTTGCCAAACTTAATTTTAAAAAATTCAAAAATTCACAAAATTATAACATAGGATTGAAACACTTAATGAAACTTCAATGGCTTATAGTCTTTGTTGGTATTAGATAACGCACCTAAGATGGTAATGATTTATGATTTTTTTTGTTTACTATACTCGATAATAATTAAATATTTTTAATTATTTAACGTGTGTAACACATGGGGTATAATCTAGTGTATGAATATAATAACTCTAAATTTAATAAGCCGTATAATGGTTTCTGGTTTTTTAAAAATTAGTTTCAAAGTTGCCAACAGCTTTTTAAAATATAAGAAAATGAGTTTGTTTACTTCACGGTTTCTACATTGATGGCGATTTAAACTATGGAATAAGCTGATTATGACATGAAAATTTGACTCATTCATGTGTGAATCAAAGTTTGCGTGTGCCTTAAAACAATATTAAATGTTACTATTAAACTAATATAGAGAAAAAAAATGCTTGAATTTGGAGTATGTTTTCGAATATTTTATGGTTATTTTCTTCTTGACATGTAATAAAAAGATTTATCATAAATAAAAGTTTATGCCGATTTTACATGTCTAGCTTTTGTAAACCTAGCTAGCATGTTTCAAACAAGCAGAATAACAAATAATATACCAAATGTTTAAAACTAAACACACCTATAAGCTGTATTTATATTAACCAATCCATATATATTATAAAAATTTCCCTCCTTTTGATAACGATAAAAATAAATAAATCAAAATTTTAATCAACATGAAACTCAAAAAAAAAAAGTTGATAAGTATATTTCCAATTTTCCATAGATATGTTTTGAGATCTATTGTATTCTTTTAATTATTAAAAAGTATATAACTTTATAAGCTTAAAGAAATGGTTGGGTTTTCTCCTGTGATTTATCTTTTTGTGTGACAACATTTTTTCCTCTCTTGTGTTCATAATCCCCCGTTAATGTGAGATTTATGACAGTTTTTATCCGACCTATGCATAAGCTCTAAATCAGATTCTACTTTCTTGTTTTCAATCTTAATAGGATTTACCTTAAAAAACTACTTGTAAAAATTAAATTTTCAAGATGGCTAAATGAGACTACAATTGTGTTCCCGAGTTTCATTAAAGGAAAGAAATAGAAGAAAAACAAGAAGAAAAAGAAAGGAAATGTTCCTTTCAAATCGGAAGGAAATGGAAGGAAAGAAAGAGAGGAAGAGAAGAAAAAATAAAAGAAAAGAAGAGAAGGGATTTATTTTCATTTCTTTTCTTTTATTAAATAAACTCGGGAACATAGCGTACTAGTCTTGTTTTTCTTTTGAGTAAATTGCATTTTTGGTCCCTAGCTTTGTACCCATTCGACCACGTTGGATTCTTGTGTTTTTTTTGTCAGCTTGGTGTTTAGTTTTGCAAAAAAATGTCATTTTGGTATTTTCATGAACGTCTGATAGATTTAACCGTTAACTCAAAGGGTAATGTAGTCATTTTATATTTTATGGACCAAAATGACAGTTTTTTACAAAACCAAACACCAAAACGCTATCAAATCTAGGTGGCGGTCCAATGATGGAGCATGACAATCATGGTTGCCAACCGAGAGAGTGAAGTCATTTAAGCCATAGTTGTTGCCATGCACGATCTGTTGTCGTTCTACTAGTGATGGCGACTGATCTGTATATCAGTTGTTCTCTTACCTTTTTTCCATCATCAAAAGGACCAATGGTGTCAGATGGCATTTTTTATGCCATGGTTTAGGTAAACCTATTAGAGTCACATATGATGGATTCCGTATCATTGTTCATGGCCTTCAATTTTTATAATTCGTTGTTATTTAGTAGCTTTGTCTTATTGATTCGGGAAACTTTTATGGATTTGGTCTGGTTAGATGGGCTATGATGAATTCGTAAGTTTTAAAATTAATTATTTGTTATTGAGTATCCTCGTGTTACTGATTTCGTGAAACTTTTTATGGATCTTGTTTTGTTAGATGGGTTGTGATGAATTCATAAGTCTTGCCATAAGCTGAATGGCGATGTTGCCTTGGCGTTGCATGTGTTGGACGGTCGGTTTTCACGTGCAACCACCCCTGCAACCATGGTCTACTCATAAATTTTGAAATTATGGATGGAGTTATGAACATTTTATGTGCTAACTTTAAAGTGTGTATAATCAAACTGGTTTGTTTTAATACCATTGAATATAAGATTTTATGGTGTATTTGGTTGTTGTGGTTGTGATGAGATTCTAAGCCTTTAGATTAACTTAGTTTGATTTATGCGATGTAGAATTACACATAGTTGGCTACAAAATGAGAAGGCTTGATAGGTAATAATTTGCCATAGAATTTGGTTTGTAGTTATGTGATTATTTTGGTAATGTCAACGACTTCAAGGTTTACGTGTTCTCACATAAGTTATCTTGTTATCTAATCATTGTAGAAGTACATGTTTTAATTGTGATTACTAGTCTTACGGTCTCCATAAATGAAGACTAAGAATTTTCTTGATAAGTTAAAAAAGGTAGTGTCACTTAGATCATGACTGACTGTTTTGTTAATTTATTCACACTCTGACCCTAGTCGCATTACAACCGATCACACCCCTTCACCGCACATCGTTATAGTGTGTTGAAAAACGCCCCACCTACGTCACCATCCATAGCACCCCCTCTATTTAACCATGGTGTTACCTCTATAAAAACATGAAAATTGAAATCCTATGCTCTCTTTTTCTCCAAGAAACATGAATAAACAAACAAATAGCTAGAGTCCCCAAATTACACCTAACATAAACAAATCCACGGTCTCAAACGCATCCCATCACCGCTCTAATTAATCCAACGGCCCAAACTCAACCACAGAATAAGATTCACTCACTACAAATTAGGGCTTTCTTCTTCCCCAATTCACCTGCCCTATAAAACCAATTACCGTTCAATTCCCATTTCGTCTTCATTTCATCGGCTTCAAATTCAATTCCAAACTCAAGCTATGGCTAAAGGTCCTGGTCTCTATACTGACATTGGCAAAAAAGCCAGAGGTTCGTTCTCATTTTCCACATTATTCGATCTCTGTTTTTATGCTATATCTACGTGTTTTGAGTTTGATTGCTTTGTATCTGTTCGCATTTGTTGATTTGAATCTGTTTTTGTTTGTGTGAATGAAGATCTTCTGTACAGAGATTACCAGGGAGATCATAAGTTCACCATCACGACCTATTCGCCTACTGGAGTCGTGAGTTATCCTTTTTCGTTAATGTTGATCTGTTTGATTTACTTTATGTTTTCATATTGTTAGACGAAGATTAACAGATCATTGTGTGTGCTTGCGGTTGGTATGCTGTAGTTCGTTAAGGTTTTGTATGGACTTACATGCTCAGATTTGTGGTTGCTATGCTATAGTTCATTGCGTTTTATTGTTGTTTTTACATTCTGTGAGCATTGTTTTTAGTAGATGATGTGTTGACAACATATAGAATTAACATGAGATTTGTTATGTTGCAGCTGCTTTGTTTGTAGTCTGTGTAGTTGTAGTATACTAGTATTTGATTCTGATGACAATTATTGATGAATAAAGGTGAATGTGTATGCTAGAACGTTAGGGTTAGTCTTCACTATATTGGATGATTGTTGATGAATACAGTGGATTTAGTAATTATGTTGTTTTAAGTATAGATTTATTTCTCGCCTCATTGTCTGCTGCCCTATTTATAAGGATTATGCTTATGTCAACTACTTAAATGGATCGGTATAGCTGTTTTCTTTTTGATCTATTTGAATCAACATCAACATCTGTGTTGTATGTGGTAAGGGTAAAGTTTTGAGCTGTTTGGTTTTTTAAAAGGCACAAACCCTTGTGAGTTTGATTGCCATAAACGTGTGTCAGTTTGAGTAGTTAGAAATGTTATTTACATCTGTTTGATTTTACCTTGTCTAATTGTTGTACTTTGCGTTTCAGTCTGTCTGATGGTGGTTAACTCTTAATATTCTTTTCATTAGATTAACACTTTTAGTTTCAACACTTTGCAGGCAATCACATCTTGTGGAACAAAGAAAGGTGACTTGTTTCTTGCAGATGTCAATACCCAGATAAAGAGGAACAATATCACTACTGATATCAAAGTGGATACAAGCTCTAATGTAGGATAGTTATTTTACTTGTTCATATTTGATTCTGCCTTTTGATCTTCCATCACACTTATCATTTGTTGTTATTTCTGTATTTTATGGTTGGGATGTTTCATGGACATGGCTTACTATATTTACCAGTTTCAGGTAATGGAAGTATAAAATGTTGAATTGATTGATCTTTTTGTAACTTAACTGCAGCTCTCTACAACTATTGTGGTTGATGAACCCGCTCCTGGGCTGAAGGCAATCTTTAGCTTCAAAGTTCCTGATCAAAGGTCTGGCAAGGTATGTGAAATTAAATTGCTTCGTGATATGATGAGTTCCATTTGGTAGTAAAAAAATGTCTAACTAGTTACTCTTATGATAGTTGGAACTGCAATACTTACATGACTATGCTGGAATCTCTACAAGCATTGGGCTGACAGCGAACCCAATTGTCAACTTCTCTGGTGTGGTGGGTACCAACATTGCTTCTATTGGTACTGATGTTTCATTTGACACAAAAACTGGAAACTTCACCAAATGTAATGCTGGCATCAGCTTCTCCAATGCTGACCTTATTGCTGCTTTGACTCTGTGAGTGGTTAATTCCTTAAATCTGAATGTTGTTATGTTCATGATGGCTATACCTATAATGTTTGCTAGATATCAAAATAGAGGTGGTAGGTTGGGCTGGTTGAGTAGAAACATGTTGAATTTGGAATTCTTTTGCTATTGGTGGGTTGGATTGACCCTCATCACTTAGTAATAAAAGTAAACTATGGCTACAAAGCTATATGTTTTCTGTGATCATATTTTCAATACAGTAAAAACACATGAGTTGGTGAGTATTGTACTGTATCCAGTATTTTGTAGCAGAAAATATGTCTAAGTTCATGCTTTAATAGGCTGATGAGGGGTAAGGAGTCAAAAAGGGTTAACTTAAATTATTATAGGGCAGTTCTGGGTTTGGCTGGTTGGGCCTGTCAACGTTGCTTTTAAATTTTTTAGTAATCAGTACATTATTTATAGATTGTCAGTTTCAAGCCAATATTTTTCATTAAATAACTTAGTAGAAGGCTCTGTCTATAAGCATCTGTTTATGTCATCACTGAGCCCAAAGATGTTTAACCTCCCGTTCGACATAAAAAGCTATAACTCAAATGCTGGTTTATTTTCTCTAAAAGACAGTCTAAGTTTTCCCCACCTAAACTGCAACCTAACTACAAATAATATGCTGATACAGGAATGATAAGGGTGACTCTCTGAATGCATCATACTACCATACCGTGAAGCCGTTGACTAACACAGCAGTGGGTGCAGAGGTGAAGCACAGCTTTTCAACCAATGAAAACACAATTACAGTTGGCACCCAGCATGCTTTGGACCCATTAACCACAGTTAAAGCTCGCATCGACAACCTTGGCAAGGCAAATGCTCTTATCCAGCATGAGTGGCGCCCCAAGTCCCTTTTCACCATTTCTGGAGAAGTTGACACCAAAGCTATTGACAAGAGTGCCAAGTTTGGTCTTGCCTTGGCTCTTAAACCATGAGTACATGTTTGGTTTTTTAGAGGTTTCATACTTTTGGTGGGTTTTCTTGGACGTAGAAATAATTGGCAACAGTTTTTTAGGACCTAGAGTTTCTCTACTTACCCATGGATGGTAGATATATTTGCTGAGGTTTATCTTGTTGCTTTTGTTTCATCACTGTGCCTAAAGTGTTTTTAAGACCCGTGACTGTTTCAGTTTTAATGATTTTGATGACATCTAATTCTTAACATTGATCCTAACCAAGGCAAAGCCTTGTTCACATTAGTAGCTCCAGGACTTGAACCCAATTCTGTCCGCGACCCCCCTTAGAGAGCAAACTTTTTGTTTCTCTTTCGACGATCATTTTTGCTTCGCTACTTTTCTACTATACAGCTACGCTACAATCTCTTTTATGAAATTTCTGGTGACGATACACTTCATTGCACTACGCTCTACTCTCCATTCTTTCTTTTCGCCTCTTCTGCCAAGTTGTTCTATAGATTGCTTTTTACCTCTTTTGCTGCCATGTAGAGGCATCTACAGCAGAATCCGTGGGAACCTATTGTTTTTTAAGATTTTCATCCTTGTTTCTCAAAGCGACGCTTTGTTTCGCTCCTTGTGACAGTATTCATTATTTTATTACAAACGATTAAATGATGATTTTTTTAAGTTTTAACTGACAACAAAGTACCAAAAAATGAAATACATTTTACAAATAATACTCAATTTTCTTACATAAAGGAACCTCAGACTTTTCAGAATGCACAATTTCTTACTGTCCATTCAGATAACCAGAATGGCCTGAACTGTGGGACTAGAGTTGAACTTTGAAAGTCATACCCAGAAACATTAAAACAGACAAAACCATATACAAATTGACCTGAATTCAAAAAGTGAAAACACAACGGAAACAATAGAAAGAGGATCATTTATATATACGCATATACGCGTCAAACTACTGAACCAAATCCCGAAAAAGCCCTAATATGTTCATAAGAGTATTACCATCCATATAGCATATTCAATAACTTCAGAACAAGGTCAAGGCCTCAATTCACTAAGACTGAGAAGTTTCTGCTTGAAGAAGACCGTCACGGATCTGCGAGGCGATATCTTTGACTGCACCAGGCCCATGAGGAAGAAACACAGCATTAGACTTTGATGAAGCCCCAATATCTTTCATGGTATCAAAGTATTGAGTCAGCAACACCATGTCCATAACCTCTTTGGCTGATGTTCCTGGCACATTTTCAGAAAATGCAAGTACACTGTCCCTTAGACCGTCCACTATCGCTTGACGCTGTCTTGCAATACCCAGCCCAGATAGGTATTTGGATTCTGCTTCTCCTTCTGCACGCTTGATTTGTAGAATCTTTTCGCCTTCTGCCTTCTCATTTGCAGCAACTCTCATTCTAGCAGCTGTGATTTCAAACCATTTGTCATCGGACATGTCATATATAAACCAGTTTAGACATATAAACCAAATTGACCCGTTTTCAAACAAACAGACTGAAACAAACACTATTAATATATCAGGGAATCAAACAAGGGTACCTGCATTGATCTCGTTCATGGATCGCTTCACATGTTGATCAGGTTCTATATCAACAATCAAAGTTTGCACAATCTCGAAACCATAACCAGACATGGCCTGAAACATAAAAACACAAAATAGGCTCTTTAACTCTTACAAGGCAGAAATACGTTAAAACGAACAGAGAAGTAATATAACCTTCTCAAGCTCGTCTTCCACACCTTTGGCTATTTCATTTTTCTGCAGAAAAACATCATCCAATTGCAGCTTTGGTACACTGGCCCTAATTACTAACAACATTGATGTAAAATCAGGCTTACATAAAGAATAAAACAAAGTCATTGAAATGATAACCATGATCATTAATATAAATCAACAGAAGATAACACATAATATCAGGCATCTTACCATCAAAAACATAAGCTTGAATCTGTTGCTTTGTGTTTGTGAGCTTATAGAAAGCATCAGAAGCCTTCTCAGACAAGGCACGATACTGTACGGAAGCAACCACAGTAACAAAGACATTATCCTGAAATGATACCGACATGATCCAATCAAATTTGTGTAAAAGTAAATCATTATAGGTAGATACACGCGAATGAACCGAGCAAATTAATACTGTTTTAAAAGCACTGTAACAATTTATAAAAATCATATTCTACATTGCATTAAAATAATGCAAATATCCTCTAACAAGTTTATACCAGATGGGAACCATAAAATATTCGTAGTTGCATCATGATAAGGCAAAACAATTGAATTTTGGTAATTATACATGATACGATCAGTAAAGAAAGGCTAAAAACCTTTGTTTTTGTCTCACAACGAACATCAAGCTGATTTACACGCAACGACAGTTGACCAGCCAACCTATACCCCAAGCACCAAGGTAAACAGTGACAACCAGGCTGAAGCACATCATTAAACTTGCCAAAATGTTCTTTCACGGCTACATTAGACTGATCCACTTGAATGCATCCTAAGGATTGACCCATGATTCAGACCTGAAAACAAAATGGCAAAAGTATAAACATTTACTCAAAATTAACATCTTGTACATAGTAACTAAGAGTAGAAACTAGTCATCCATATAACTAAAGTAACATGTTACAAATGAAAACACATTATATCACATAGCGATTCACGTTCGAATCGAAACAATTCAATACTCAAAGTTTCAATCAGATAAGACTTAGAGACATATATTTACAAGAACAAATATAGTTATCTGCAGGGCTGCCGCCCCTTGGACTCGAATCGCGGCCAATGGTTAACTAAGAATAAACAAAACAAGCGTGCACTCCGAACCTAGTAACTTGTTTAACATTAATGAATGATGACAAAAATGAAAAATCTATACACAAGTTGTATACATCTTCAAAAATAAAAACTTGATATTTTGGTTAAATCTTATCCTGTATCATGATCACAATTTAACACTAATCCTTGACAATTATTATCAAATATTACACTAAAATAGCAAAACGGTATTAAATCCCTAGAATTAAAAAAATCTTCATGAACAATATGAACAAAACAATTGACAAAACAATAATCAAGATACAACAGTGATCAATCTCCGACAAATCACACAAAAATGAAAAAAAACAGGAGATTGATAAGACAAAAGCAAAGAATTGGAAAAAAGTAAATTAAAGTGAAGTTACCGATGGTTAGGGTTTGAGAGTGAAGAAATGGTGTTGTGATGAGATCTATGATGTGATAACGTTTACGGTTGGTTATAGTGTGGAGGTTTTTTCTGCAGTTGTAAACACGTTACTTGAAAAGACGAAACTACCCTCGGGGTTTGATTCGTTTGTTTGTCAGTTAATGCGGAGGAAGGACAGGCTCGATAATGATAAGTTGAAATACGACTTTTCTATTTGTCCCCTGTGATTTCAATACAATCAATATCATTATCATATTAAATATATACTAATTTGTTTTTATTGAACGACGACTTTTATTAACATGTTAGAAAACTAAAAAAAATAACAACAAGAATTTACAAAGAGAAATTACATGTTTCACTTGATATCATTTGATGTTTTCTTAAACGGGGATAACTTAATTTCACAAACAGGAAAAATGTGAAATAAATAGAATTAAATTTTGACTTTATTTCAAGTTATTTAAATTTTGTTTTGTTCAATTAAGTTATTTATCTTTAAGTTTTATACTCAAACATTTTTTGTTTTAATTTGAACCTTTAACTTTAGGGAGATATTCTAATCTTAAATAACTAAATGGGATAACATGTAAAAATTGATTTTTAGTATTCAAATTATAATAAAAACAACTTTTAGCCATTTTTTAATTTTAATGTTTCTAAAATTTTTTAATTTTTAAAAATGTTTCATAATTTTAAAAAAATTCATATATAGGATTGAAATATTAAAGTAAAAGCTTAAGTTATATATTTGAAATTAAATAAAGTTTGAGCAACTTAATTGGAACAAAACTTAAAGATGAGTGATTTAATTAAAACAAAATAAAGTTTGAGTGTCTTATTGGAACAAAACTTAAAAATAAAGTTACTTAGTTAAAATAAAACAAATTTAAGTGGCTTAATTACAACAAAATCGAAACTTGGTTAAATTTATATAAAAGTACCCCTTCATAAACTATTAAACTGCTCATTTATACCATTTAAAAATAAACACAAACAAACACAAAGATGTTTAATTTCTTAAGTAATGAACAAAAAATCTAATTTATTTAAATGTTTGTTTGGTTAGAGTTAAACGAGCAAACATATATATGTGTGTTTTGTGACACCCTGCCCGGCGGCGGAAACACCGGGCTGTCATTGGAATTGGATATCCATAGTAAACAAAGCACATGGTATTTATTAAAGTCTAATAATGATATCATAAGTTTGAAACATGAGTCTTAAATATAAACGACAAAAGTAATAAAACCGAAATAGTAAATGCAATTGTCTTTTTATTATTCTAGGTCCAAGGCAATCCTACGTCTTGACAAAAGTAGCAAAACAATATCAAAGCATCACCTGAAATATGTGAAAAATAAAGTTAGCTACACAAGCTAGTGAGTAAAACCCAAATTGAATAGTAATAGTATTGAAATCCGAGATCAACAAGATATGCTGCGCAATCCCACATGTATAGTAATTTCGTAATATCACCCTACCAGGACCCCTAGAATAGAATAGCACACCAACCACAATAGAAACCATAGTATCTCGTTTAGCCATTTGTCATGAGAACCACTCATGTAATAAATAATGATAACTTTTAATGACCGTCGTTTACCGTCTCGATATATAAGTCATCATTTAGCAATTTAGGGACATGGCATAGTATAGCATCATAGCATAGCAACATAGTATAGCAACATAGCATCTCGACATAGTAAACATGGAATTAGAAAGGCCGGGTTTAAATCACCTATCGATGTTGTACAAGCAGGTGGGTTTGTCAAACCATTAGCGCTAACATTGTACCGGTGGGATTACAAAGCAATAAAACTACTTTTAACTAACACATAAGATTGCATCAAGCCGCGAACTAGATTAACATATTTGTATGATCTCTTTTAGAAAACGAATAGAAAACGCAATATAGTAAAAGACATATTTCAGCCCCAAAATAGTAAAATGGAAAAAGGGGAGTGAGTTTACTCACCTGAACAATATAGATACTAGCAAATGCAAGAAAGTAACTAAATAGAATCGAGGATCGCCCAGATATTAGAATCACCTAATTAACCGGGAAAACTTAATTTAGAAACGGGACAAATAATATAGTAACTAGAATCAAGAACTTAGAAATTCTAGGGTTTTGGATTTGGGGTTTTAGGGTTTTAAATTATAAACTGAAAATTAGGGTTTCAAAATACAACTTGGGAATTTAGGGTTTTAAAGTCCAATTTGGGGATTTAGGGTTTCAAAATCCAATTTAGGGTTTTAAAGTCCAATTTGGGGATTTAGGGTTTCAAAATCCAATTGAGGGTTTTAAAGTCCAATTCGGGGATTTAGGTACGAGATATATATTTTTATAATAAACAATTTCTAGTTTTATAATTGATATATAAACCTTGAGAAATATATATTTATATCTTAGAAGTAAGAGGGTTAAAAAGATAAAATTTAAATAAAAGTGGTCAGTGGGACTCGAACCCACGACCTAACGAACCATAGCCAGAAACCTTACCGCTGAACTAAACCTTATTTTTGTTTAAAACCCGATCAGAATTTATTTTAACATATTCTATATAACAAAACCCCAAATTGCATAAACCCTAGATTTTAAACCCATCAAATTGACCGACTAAACGATGTTGGATCAAACGTTAATCATAGGGCTTTTATTAAGCGAGCAACAAGGAATCGATTGGTGTCATTAACATACCTTATTGATGTCGGATTGAAACTGTTGTAACGAAGAACAGAGGACGACGACTGGAGAAATCAAATTGATAGTTGGAGGTTGTTATAATGCCACTGCTTTTGCAGAAAGATCAAATGTTCGATGGGGATTGTCTTGATAACTGTTAATTCGTCCTAATTTCAAAGTATTGAATCTAACCCGTTATGAGAGGCTCCGATATTGATTTTGCTTAATCGGCAATGAGTTGTTGCTTTTGATTGGAATTGAGCAACTAATTACATCATAGTCAATTGCAGAGACGTTTTGGTTGAGATAATTTAATGAAACGAGCGTTAATTCGACACTTGATTATCCGGGTTTGATGACATACGGCTTTTGATTTCGTTTTGGAAATTAGACTGGTTATACAAATGTTTAAAGGTGATACAAGGTTCGATTAGCGGCCAGAAACATTTTAACGCGTTTTAATCGACTTAGCAAGAGCTATAAAAACGATTTTTGATGTCGCCGGAGATAGCCAAATTCCGGCCAAACACGCCGGAAGCCTTTAACCGGAAACACGGGTTGTAAAAAGGGGGGGGGGCTGGGTAATTTAATTAATTACATAACTGGTCCCTTATGTTTAGATATCTTATTGAATTTGGTTTTAAACTTTAATTACTAGTTTGAATGTTGATAGATTCGGCCCCAAAGTTAATTATATACATGTTTTAACTAACTAACTTAACCAAATTGGAACGTAACAATTATACAAGTGACGTTTTTATAGTTTTAGCTCGTTTACGCCATTAAGAGACTATTTCGAGACGTTGAATCGTTTTTGCTTAACGATTTTCATAATTTTATTTTACGAGCTATATATATATATTTTGAGTTTTATTGCCATGGATAATAATTATTAGATACGCGTGAATATTTTGCGATGTAAATACGGTTATTGAATTAAGACGGGAATAACGTAGAATTAAATGCGTTTATTCATAATAATAATAATAATAAACGTTACACTTGAAGATAAATAAATACGATTACAATTGAGAAGATGACAACTTCGGGTTCGAGTCGGGCATTCGGGTTCGGGTTTTGGGGCAGATGTCACATGTTTCGTCTTTGTTCGGTTCATGTACAAACTTAGTATTAGACTTAAACATCTATCAAAGATCTATAGACAAGATATATAAATAAATAACCTAGCAAATGAGAACAAATGTGCTAGAGATGGGTCGTTGAAGAGAAGATAAAAGGGACAAAAATATGTCGATGGAGATAAGATGTGCGCAATAAAGAGTAGATGAAAGTGAGTGTTGCTTAGGGTTACATTTTTTCCTCTTTCTCTTTCTTTATAGTAATAAAGTATAAAATAAAACCGAATAAGTGAATAAATTTTATTAAAAAAAGATAAAACACGAAACCGGTACTAGTACCGAAAACTGATACTGATACCGGTACCGTCCCGTTAAATTTGGTACCGGTATCGGTACCCACTTTTCTTAAAACTCAGTATCGGTACGATCTCGATCTCATCCTTAGTAGCTGTACAACTTGTCTTCCATTTGTAAGATTTTGATCAGACTCTAATGCTTATCAATCATATCTCTTCTATTTATTTTAATGTGAATTTCAATTTTTATAGTCTTTGTTGTTGGTAGAGAACTTACCAAAGATAAATGATAATAATGATTTATATTTTTTTTATTATGCTCGATATTAATTAAATATTTTTACTTATTCAACCTGTGTGTTACACAGGGTATATTCTAGTAATAAGAAAACGAATATACAAAGAACGATCATTAGGTTTAATTTCATACTGTTCTGATCTTCCCTTTATCACGAAAATAAAGCCAATGATAGGGCTGGCATATCGTGTCAGACACGACATGATAAGACACGAACACGATAAGGCCAAACACGAACACGACACGATAACTTTTCGTGTCATTTTTTTCCAAATACGAACACGATAAAAAGCAGGTTACACGATATGACACGATAAAAACCCGATAGTTAGGGTTTGAGAGTGAAGAAATGGTGTTGTGATGAGATCTATGATGTGATAACGTTTACGGTTGGTTATAGTGGAGGTTTTTTCTGCAGTTGTAAACGCGTTACTTGAAAAGACGAAACTACCCTCGGGGTTTGATTCGTTTGTTTGTCAGTTAATGCGGAGGGAGGACAGGCGAGTTTTTTACCAAACTAGTGTTTAAGAGAAAACTATTTACCAAAATAGTGTTCCTTAAAAACTATTTACTAGAATGGTGTTTTTCATTTGTTTTCTTGTTAGTTATTTAATAAATAGTTTTCTAGAACACTATTTTACTAAATACTTATCCTCTAACATTAGTTTGATAAAAAAACATTTTTTTTATATATTTTCAAGTTATCACCATATGGTATTTGACGTTTTTTTATTTTTTTATTACTGGAACTAGTTTAAAATATTACATAAAAATAAACAACAGTTTGATATTTGATGTTTTTTATTAGAAGTCCAACTAAAAAAAGGTTATTTGAATAACACGATATAAAGCTTCATGTTAAATTCAAAGTTTTTAAGTTTTAACACAATCAAATACAAACCATAATAAAAATTCAAAGAATCAAGTTGATAGCTGCTGTCAATAACAAATAAAAACAAAAAATATATAAAAAATATTCAACCTGCTTATTAATCGTTTGTTTGCTACCCACTGTTAATTATATGCTTAATTAAAGGGACATTAACCTTTGGTTCATTACGTAGGACAAAGACAATATACATGATTGAAATCAAATTGTTCACAAATAAAAAATATGTAATCAACATATGTATGTAACAAATTAAACCTTTGGTCCACTATTATATCACAACCAGAAATAGAAGGTAATAAAAATTACAACCATTGGTCTATGCTTATATCAAAACCGAAAGATCTTACGGTAAGTTATTTTGCTTACTAATGGTTATTCAAGAAACTAAAAGGTATTGCGGTATAACTTACATCGCTTACTAATTGTTATTTTGTCATAAAATAGTAAATAACTAGAAAAATTAATAAAAACACTATTTTAGTAAATAGTTTTTAAGAAACACTAATTTGGTAAATAGTTATCCCCTTAACACTATTTTGGTAAAAAACTCGAGGACAGGCTTGATAATGATAAGTTGAAATACGACTTTTCTATTTGTCCCCTATCTTTTCAATACAATCAATATCATTATCATATTAAATATATACTAATTTTTTTTTGAACGACAACTTTTATTAACATGTTAGAAAACTAGAAAAAAACAACAACAAGAATTTACAAAGAGAAATTACACGTTTCACTTGGTATCATTTGATGTTTTCTTAAACGGGGATAACTTAATTTCACAAACAGGAAAAATATGAAATAAATAGAATTAAATTTTGATTTTATTTCAAGTTATTTAAAATTTGTTTTGTTCAATTAAGTTATTTATTTTTAAGTTTTATACTCAAACATTTTTTTGTTTTAATTTGAACCTTTAACTTTAGTGGGATTTTCTAATCTTAAATAACTAAATGGGATAACATGTAAAAATTGATTTTTAGTATTCAAATTATAATAAAAATAACTTTTAGCCATTTTTTTATTTTTAATGTTTCTAAAATTTTTCAATTTTTAAAAATGTTTCACAATTTAAAAAAAAATTCTTATATAGGCTTGAAATATTAAAGTAAAAGCTTAAGTTATATACTTGAAACTAAGTAAAGTTTGAGCAATTTAATTGGAACAACACTTAAAGATGAGTGATTTAATTAAAACAAAATAAAGTTTAAGTGTCTTATTGGAACAAAACTTAAAGATAAAGTTACTTAGTTAAAACAAAACAAATTTAAGTGGCTTAATTGGAACAAAATCGAAACTTGGTTAAATTTATATAAAAGTACCCCTGCATAAACTATTAAACTGCTCATTTATACCATTTAAAAATAAACACAAACAAACACAAAGATGTTTAATTTCTTAAGTAACAAACATGAACAAAAAATCTAATTTGTTTAAATGTTTGGTTAGAGTTAATCGAGCAAACATAAATATGTGTGTTTTGTCTTTGTTCGGTTCATGTACAAACTTAGTATTAGACTTAAACATCTATCAAAGATCTATAGACAAGATATATAAATAAATAACCTAGCAAATGAGAACAAATGTGCTAGAGATGGGTCGTTGAAGAGAAGATAAAAGGGACAAAAATATGTCGATGGAGATAAGATGTGCGCAATAAATTCAAAAATAAAGAGTAGATGAAAGTGAGTGTTGCTTAGGGTTACATTTTTTCCTCTTTCTCTTTCTTTATAGTAATAAAGTATAAAATAAAACCGAATAAGTGAATAAATTTTATTAAAAAAAGATAAAACACGAAACCGGTACCAACGTGTACTAGTACTGAAAACTGATACTAATACCGGTACCGTCCCGTTAAACTTGGTACCGGTATCGGTACCCACTTTTCTTAAAACTCGGTATCGGTATGATCTCAATCTCATCCTTAGTAGCTGTACAACTTGTCATCAATTTGTAAGATTTTGATCAGACTCTAATGCTTATCAATCATATCTCTTCTATTTATTTTAATGTGGATTTCAATTTTTATAGTTTTTACTGTTGGTAGAGAACTTACCAAAGATAATAAAGATTTATATTTTTTTTATTATGCTCGATATTAATTAAATATTTTTAGTTATTCAACCTGTGTGTTACACAAGGTATATTCTAGTAATAAGAAAACGAATATACAAAGAACGGTCATTAGGTTTAATTTCATACTATTCTGATCTTCCCTTTATCACGAAAATAAAGCCAATGATAGGGCTGGTATATCTTGCTAGACACGGCACGATAAGACACGAACACGATAAGGCCAAACACGAACACGACACGATAACTTATCGTGTCATTTTTTTCCAAATACAAACACGAACACGATAAAAAGCAGGTTACACGATATGACACGATAAAACCCGTTTTAAAAAAATTAAAATTTCCAACAAAATTCAGAAGTTATAGATACTAAATATGACTTAACATGATAATTTTAAGCCACAAAACAACAAAATTCCATAAAAATAGTATTTAGCCATAATAATAATTGATAAACGAATATGGAAAAAGATTAAAAATTTATCAAAGTCCATAAGAGTTTTTGATCTTTTTACTCATCTCCATCAAAGTTAATATTCATCTCCATTATCCACTAACTTTTCATGTAAATAAATATTAGCAGGTGACATGTCGTGTTAACAAATATCTAACCTGTTAAGGCACGATAGTTAGCGTGTCTTTATCGTGTTAACCTGTTAATGGCACGACACCTGTTAAGGTCAAACACGAAACCTGTTAATTCCGTATCGTGTCGTGTTATCGTGTTGTTGTCAGAAATTGTCAGCCCCAGCCAATGATAACTTGATTTTGACTAAAACTATATATATATATATATATATATATATATATATATATATATATATATATAGATTGGGGATTTTCTAAAAAGGCTTAAAACTCTAAAAACTCTAAGAAGCAATCATCAACCAACACCTGTCCAATAGTTAAAAAACATGCGGAGGGGCGTTATCGTCATTTTACGCGTTGTATGTTTTTTTGGAAAGACCGGCGTTATCGTCAATTTCAGTGTCGTTTGACGTTTTTGACGTTTTTAACTTTTTTCAGCATTGAATCATGTGTTTCTTAACACAATCAAATGAGATCTGTTCATCTGAATCATGGTGTTTTTAACATTTATACGTGTGATGCTCAGTTATGGTGTTTTTAACATCTGAATCAAATGAAATCCTGGTTATCACTCTCAATGTCCAGTTATGGTGTTTTATTTACGTTTATTAATTACGAACATCCGATCATGTATGGCGTGTTTTTGAAGTTTTTCGTTTTTAATTTTGAATTCATAATCATTCATCTATGGCGAATACTGAAAGCGATGGTGTTTTTGTTTGTTTTTGACGTTTTCGTTTACTAATTATGAACGTCCGATCAATGTTATGTTCTTCTGAATCATTGTGTTTTTAACATTCTGAGTAATGGTGTTTTTAGTGATCAGTTCGAATGTTAAAAACACCATGATTCAGAAGACATAGATCCCATTTGATAATGCTAAGAAACACCATGAGAAAAGTTAGAAATAAAACACCAAAAACGTCAAACGTTTTTACTGTGAGCAGGTCAGACGTAAAAAACACCATGACTCAGAAGACACTGATCAAAAAAACACCATGGCGTTAAAAACGCACAATGACAAATCTACCCCCAAATCCATCTTGCGAAAAACCAAAACATCATAATATTTACAAAACTGCCACCGCGTCAATCTGGGCCGTAAACACCATAATCCGACGCCCCGGATTCCTTCTTAGCCTTTTTAGAGTTTTGGCCCTTTGTAGAAAATCCCTCCCCTATATATATATATATATATATAATTAACTCAATAAAAATATGAATAATCTAAAAATCAAACCATACTTTTCAGTCTGAATTTTCCATTTGATTTCGAAGCCCCTAGTGGATGGCGTAAAGCAAGAACCATGAATGAGGATAAAACATTGAAAATAACATGCACTTGCTCATTGAAAGATACATCATACAAGTGATCATAAATACAACTAAGACCATAATATATATGTTTTACAATAACGAGCTCTAACGTCCATTCAATTTATTCGACTAAATGAAATGAACCAACAACAAACATCCAAATTTTATAAGGGAAAAAAATGAGTGGATAACATAAAAAGCTCCTAAAACGACAAAATTGCAACATACAATCATAGTAAATCTCGTGTAAACTAATACAATGTTTTTTTAAATCTTAAAACTGTTTTATCCATTTATTCATTTCTAAAAGAGATATTGTGTTAGGAATACTAAGTCACAAGTTATAGTCCTGCTATAAGCAGGTTGTGTGTATTTTTCTTGAAAATCAAGGTGTTGCTGTTAAAAAAAAATATCTAAACCTTCGTTAAAAACTAAATGAGTTACGACCATGATTTTTCAGAACCACTTTTTATTGCAATAAACCAAAAAGAACAAAGGATTACATTAATGTAAATCAAGCTTTGTGATATATAGGTCGTTTTACATATATGTATATGAAACATACGTGTAAAAACATTTAATTTTAAAGTTTAATATAGAGTAAATTACAAATTTCGCCCTATATGTTTACCCTAAATTTCACATTAAAACGTCATTTATGTTTATATTTTATTACACATTACGTCCTTAAGACTAATGATCGTTTAGTTTTTTTGGTAAAATCACAACATGTGCCAAAAACATGATGGTAAACCGTCTTTTCTCTACTTTATCTTTTCACAATTTTAATCTCTTCCTCTTCATCTCACCTCTTATATCTTGTAAATTATGGTTTCTATGAGACCGCAAAATCTTGAAATGGCAACAACATATGGATATAGAAATGGATAAAATCACGGTTTGGATAAAATCACGGTTTGATAAAAATCACGGTTTTAAAACTACTATTTGTTTTTGTCATTTTCTTTTGTTATTCATGTTTAAAAAATAGCATGTTAAAAAATTTATTTATTAAAAAAAGCCCAAGCCCACTTCATCTTTTTTACCCTACTGTTTCCACCTCTTTTGTCAAAAGAAAAAGAACTGAGGGATCCACCTTCTTCCTAAACCCTAACTTCTGCCATAGCAGCTGCTGCATCACAACCTTCCTTCACCTGGTCGCCGCTTCCTTCGTCTCCAACTTGTCACAACCTTCCTTCATCTGCTCGCCACCTTGCTTCTCGTCGCAAACGTGGTCGCCACCGCTGTTCATAGCTCATTCAGACTTGGCTTTAAGTCTGAATCTTTCAGACGTGTGATGTCTGATTCGGTCAGACGTTGGTTACTACCCAAACGCTCTTATCTGAATGAGCCTCTGAATCATTCAAATTCAGAGCCCATTCAGATCTAAACAAACACACCCTAAGGCAGATTGTGGTCCACGATCTCATTGTTGATTTGTTTCTATCGTTTCTAGTCCATCCTATATTAATATCATCAACGGTGACTTTGTTTTGGTTGACTTCTTTTAATTTTCAGGTCCCTCAAAAACTATCATGTCTGTGTATTTTCAAGAATCTTATTTGCTATTACATCGACTTTGGCATATATTTAAACTGCTCTTCTTGTAAATTGTTATTTTATCCTTTGTAACAATTAGGTAGTGTTTGGTATCCAACAATGATATGTGGAATGGAATGGACCCAGGGGCGGACCCATTAAGACAGGGTGGGGGCGTCCGCTCCCCCTGCGAATTTTTTTTTTTTGGTTTTTATATGTTAAATTTTCGATCGACCTCCCATAAAATTTAACCCTCGACCCCCATCCAGTCTTGAAAACTCAATTTAATGCCCAGTTAGCAGCCTATATGAGACACATAATATTTAACAATGGATTGGGTTATATTATGGTTAAAAGATAGTAATAAATATTTATTTATATTGTCATATATAGTCAAGCATTATGATATTATAACCTCAAGTGTTTCATCATTGCACAAAACCATCAACATAGTTGATGATTTGGATGGTTATGAGCACAAAAAAAATACATAAACAAACTAACTACTTTTGCTAAGTAATTGTTAATTGTAAATAGTAGTTTAGATTAGCCCATTTAGTGTTAAAGCCCATTTAGTAATTAGTTAACTAGTTAGGCCCATGGGCCCCTTATTAGGGTTTCACCCTCTATTTATAGAAAGGGTCATCTTATTGTAAATTGACCACTTTGAAGTACTATTTCAGTTTCAGTTTGTTTACATGGTATCAGAGCCACAAGGCTCTCCGTAAAACCCCTGATCACCACCACCTGAAGTACTGGTGCTCCTGAATCCAGATCCCGGTTCATCACGTATATCCAGCTCTTACAACCTGTTCACGTTACTTCCTGCTGCTCGTCTGCAAATCTTTTTTCCAGCCACATTCAAAGCACACCGCCACCACTATCAGCCTCGCAGACCCCCGATTAAGCTTCCCTGAAAATTTGCCGCCGAAACACCGCCGCACGCGCTCCCACGCGCCACCCACTCTCAGCCACGCGCAGCCACGCGCCGGCGCGTGCGGGCGCGTGAGAACTCTGGTGACCGCCGTTGTTTTTTCACGTTGATCGGAATTTCATTCTGAGCAGCCCTGTGACTTCAGTTTTCAGTTCTAGCAACTTTTTCAGTTCTGTTCGCGTACGTTAGTCGTCGTCAGCCTCTTGTTTTCCCAGATCTGGTAGATTTATTACCACTACAAACCAGATTGCACCAGCCCCTGCTCGTATCCGTTCCGGTCTCCAGCTTTCCACCTGAATAAGTTTCGGCTCTGCCAGATCTGCGTCCCGTTGTGTCAGAGTTGCTCAGATCTGATTGCACCAGTCTAAAATCAGGCTATTATTTTCGGTTCTGCCTGTTACAATGGGAGACAAGAATAAAAGATATACAGTCACCAAGGAGGAATATGATATGTTTCAACGGTTCCTTGCAACTCAATCTCTTGCTCAAACCAGCTCTGCCCGTTCAGGTACACTCTCTAGTCTTAACTCATCTTGGATTGTTGATTCTGGAGCTACTCATCACATGACTGGGAATCAAAACCTATTGTTTAACCTGCAACACATTTCTCACCCACCTGTTCGAATCGCTGATGGTTCCTCATGCCAAGTTCAGGGCATTGGATCTATCAGTAATTCGGAAAACCTCACACTTTCCTCTGTATTATTCGTCCCTAAATTCCCTGATAACCTTTGCTCTGTTAGTCA
Organism: Tagetes erecta; assembly: GCA_030867185.1. Taxonomy (NCBI): domain Eukaryota; kingdom Viridiplantae; phylum Streptophyta; class Magnoliopsida; order Asterales; family Asteraceae; genus Tagetes; species Tagetes erecta. The sequence goes on along the minus strand of CM061487.1, from coordinate 94,361,363 downwards.
ACTTACTAAGCAAAATAACTGTTATGCAAAGTTTTATCCGACCCATTGTATTTTTAAGGAACTAGGCACGAAACGGGTAATTGGTACTGGTTGTGAATTAGGAGGCTTATATCGTATGTCCACGTTGTCATGCCCTATCGCAAATGTGTGTGATTCAAGCATAATGAAGGTTCACTGTCAGTTAGGCCATCCTTCTGTTGCCATAATGAGGAAAATGAGACCGGATCTTCACATTCCCGATACATTTCATTGTGAGTCATGTCAATTAGGTAAACATATCAGAAGTTCTTATCCACCCAAGGTGTCGAGTCGAACTGATACTTTATTTGAGCTTGTGCATTCTGATATTTGGGGTCCGTGTCCAGTCAAAACCCCGTTGGGTTTTCAGTATTTTATCACCTTTATTGATGATTATTCTCGAGTTACTTGGGTTTACTTACTTCAATCTCGTAGTGAAGTCAGTTCCATTTTTCGTGAGTTTCATTCATATGTCAAAAATCAATTTAATACACCTATTAAGACATTGCGTACTGATAATGCGAAGGAGTATTTGTCCATGGAGTTCACTACATATTTGAAAACAAACGGCATTGTTCATGAGTCTTCATGTGTATATACACCCCAACAGAATGGTATCGCGGAACGTAAGAATCGCCATTTGTTGGATGTGGCCCGCACCATCATGATTCATTCTCATGTCCCTGATCGATTCTGGGGTGACGCTGTTCTAATTGCAGCTCACTTGATAAACCGTTTACCGTCATCTGTGTTGAGTGGTCAAACTCCGTTCTCTGTCCTCTCCCCTAAAGGGAATCCGTTTCCCCTTGAACCCAAAGTTTTTGGGTGTGTTGCGTATGTTCATGATCATCGTCCGGGGAATACTAAACTTGATCCCCGAGCTATTCGTTGCATCTTCCTTGGTTATTCACATGTTCAGAAAGGGTACAGATGCTACAGTCCTTCTCTTCGTCGATACTTCACGAGTGCTGATGTCACGTTCCATGAGTCATGTCCCTACTTCCTCGAGTCTTCCACTCCAATCTCAGACATTTTTCCTGATCCTGACCCTGTCATACCTGAGTCTGTTACTATTCCTGTATTTCCGGCTCCATCTGTCACACCGGTTCCATCCGTTTCTCCGGTCTCGGACGCCTCAGATTCTGTTCCTGCTACATCTGGCCCATCGACAGAGTCTCAGCCATTGTTGTTCACACATTCCCAGCAACATACGATGTCTCCTGATTCACAATCAGATCATGACCCTGTTACGACCTCTGTTCCAGACCCTGACCCTGTTCCGACCTCTGTTCCAGACACCGACCCTGTTCCGACCTCGGTTCCAGACACTGACCTTGTCACGACCCCTGTTCCACACACTACCCCTGATACATCTGAACCATCTGTTTATGACCCACCTGGTGCACCATATCCTGACATCGCGATTGCTTTTCGAAGGGAGCCTAGACATCACACCCGTTATCCTATTCAGGATTATGTTTCCTACGCTCACCTCTCACCTGAATGTCATGCTTACACCACTGCCATTGATTCCTATCCGATTCCCAAAGATGTGATGACAGCTCTGGCTCATCCAGGATGGAGACAGGCTATGGAGGAAGAGATTGGAGCCCTTCGAGCCAACCATACATGGGATCTTCAGAAGCTTCCTCCTGGGAAGCGTCTTGTTGGCTGTCGTTGGTTGTTCACTGTTAAACCAAACCCTGATGGACCTGTGCCTCGCTTGAAGGCCCGATTAGTTGCTAAGGGATATTCTCAGGCTTATGGCATTGATTATGATGAGACATTCTCTCCAGTTGCCAAAATGCCATCTGTTCGCATTTCTGTTGCTCTTGCTGCCATTAATCATTGGCCGCTCCATCAGCTTGATGTCAAGAACGCCTTTCTTCATGGTGTTCTTGAGGAGGAGGTATATATGGAGCAGCCACCTGGGTATATTGTTGAGGAGGAGGCCTCCAAAGTATGCAGATTACGCCGTTCGTTGTATGGCCTGAAGCAGAGTCCTAGGGCTTGGTTTGGTCGGTTCTCTGATGTTATGGGTGAATTTGGGATAACCCGCAGTGCATATGATCATTCTGTGTTCTTTAGACACCGTCAGGGCAGGAGGATTATTCTGGTTGTTTATGTGGATGATATTATCATTACAGGAGATGATGAGGTTGGGATTACCAATCTCAAACAGTTTCTTCAGTCCCAGTTTCAGATCAAAGACCTTGGCCGACTTCGATACTTCCTTGGCATAGAGGTATCCCGTTCTCCACAAGGGATTCTTCTTTCTCAACGGAAGTATGTCCTTGAAATGTTATCTGAATGCGGATTACTAGGCTGCAAACCGGTAGACAGTCCAATGCTTACGACAGGAAAGCTTCTTCCAGAAGATGGAAGCCCGATGAAGGATCCTGAAAAATACAGACGCTTAGTTGGAAAACTTAACTATCTAACAGTTACGCGTCCGGATATCTCCTTTGTTGTTAGTGTTCTAAGTCAGTTCATGGCCTCTCCATACACCGGACACTGGGAAGCTGCCCTTCGTGTTCTACGGTATCTTAAAACCGCACCTGGGTTAGGAATCTTGTACTCTGATCAGGGTCATTGTCGTGTGGGTGCCTTTACAGAAGAAGGAGATGGACGTGTATCAGGGTTCTCTGATGCTGATTGGGCAGGTTGCCCTTACTCACGACGATCTACAACCGGATATTGCGTATTTGTTGGAGGAAACTTGGTATCATGGAAGAGCAAGAAACAGCACACAGTATCTAGGTCAAGTGCCGAATCAGAGTATAGAGCTATGGCTGATGTTACTTCAGAGATGATTTGGATTCGTCGTCTTCTCAAAGAACTTGGGGTTGTTTCTAATGATCTGATGAGGTTATATTGTGATAATCAATCTGCTATACACATAGCCAAGAATCAAGTTTTTCATGAAAGAACCAAGCATATAGAGGTTGATTGTCATCTTATCAGGGATCGTGTTGTAGGCACCAAAGTTGATCCTCCATCCATTCAACCAATTCATATCAAGACTGAATTTCAACTTGCAGATGTCTTCACAAAGCCGCTCCGAAAGACTCAAATAGATTTTATATGTAACAAGTTGGGCATGATTAACATCTATGCTCCAACTTGAGGAGGAGTGTTAATTGTAAATAGTAGTTTAGATTAGCCCATTTAGTGTTAAAGCCCATTTAGTAATTAGTTAACTAGTTAGGCCCATGGGCCCCTTATTAGGGTTTCACCCTCTATTTATAGAGAGGGTCATCTTATTGTAAATTGACCACTTTGAAGTACTATTTCAGTTTCAGTTTGTTTACAGTAATCAAGTGAGAAGTGATAAATGGTGGAAAAATTAGTTGTAGAACCAAGGTTTACAACATCACCATTTTTATACCATAAAACAAGTTTTCCAACATAATCTTGTTTGGAAACATGGTTTGATTTCATTAACTTCTTATTTGTAGATTAGTGACTTAAAAAAGATGTATAGTGGAGGCATATGAAGTTTAAGAAACAAAATAAAAGATTTATTTTATATGGTTTGAGAAAAACAATCCTAACTCGAACCTCTAAAATGGTGATTTACCAAACTCTATTTACCTTGGTAAATATATGGTAGAATTCATAGAGGATGTTTCAAGTATTTAGGAATAAAAATAAAGTAAAAAATAAAAGAAAAAAAGAAAAAAAATGAAAGAAAGAATAAAAAACTCACAAGTTGTTGTTGAAAATTTGTTGAAAAATGATGAAATTCTTAAATAAATTGAGAGAGTTTGAGAGAGAGTTTAGATGATAAAAGTAATTAGAGAGATTTGGTTTAGTATTTATAGATAAAAATTAGGGTTAGACATTAAAAAAGTTAGTTGAGTGGATGGAATAAAAGTTTTTACTTTTGAATATAAGTGGAAGGAAAATGATTTTTTTTTAATTTTGACCCATCAAATTTAGTTTTCATTTTTTAATTTGACGTTCGGGTCGAACCGGATTAGAAAAAATATTATATATCGATACTCAAACGATTACTACTAAATTTCCGACCCCCATAGAAAAAATTCCTGGGTACGCCATTGAATGGACCATTACGAGGGAATGAAAAAAAAACGTGGTTGGTTGCTCAATGGAATGGAATGAACAATTACGAATACGAAGGAATGAAAAAGCACTCAATTTCATTCCATCCATCTCCCATGTTTTTTTTTCATTCCTTCAAGTAATAGAATAATTTTTTAGTTCATGACAAGAACCATGACCCAAACATTGACCTGACACAAGTAACCATAAACCGGCACATGTCCTAACCCATTGCTCGAACCATGACCCAACCTAAGAACCGAACCAAGACCCAACCCATGAACCGACTCATGACCTGAGCCATTAACCGAACCGTGACCCGACACATGTCGATCCATGCCCTGAACCATGACCCAAACCATAATCTGACTCATGACCTAACCCGTGTCTCGTACCATCACCGACCCATGCTCGATCCAAGACCCAACACATGAACCAATCCATGAACCGGCTAATGACCTGGTCCATGAACCGACTCATGACTCGACCCTGAACTGAACCATAAACCAATCAATATCGTGACCACTTCCTCGAACTGTGATTCGAACCATGGCCCGAACCAAGACTCGACCCATGACTAGGTATTTTTGTTATTTTTAGATATTTGTATTTGTTTCATTTTTTTTTCTGTCTACCAAATAACAAAAAGTATTAATTAATTTTATTCATGTAAGCTAACCAAACATGATAAAAGAATGGAATAGCTCATTTCATTTATTTGTCCATTACTTTCCATCATTTATTTCATTCCCTCGTCCATTCCATTACCTCATATCAAACAAACCCTTAGTGTACAAAGCTTCAGACTAGTCATAACTTATCACTAGTATATGATGTTCCTTCTAGCACATTGATTATTATTGGAGCATTAATAAGGTTGAGGTATCTTTTTTTAACGGCAATTTTATTAAAAATCAAAACTCCAATGCTAACAAGATGCTTGGACCGACAATGTTCTAGGTATCTTTGGCTTAATCACTCATTTTAGTCATTAAATGTGGAACCTTTTGCAAAAATGGTTTGTTTTCACAAGCTTTTGTTGTTTCTAGTGAATCTGCTAGTTGAACTAGCTTTCACTACTTCAAGTAGGAGATCCTATGTTTGATCCCATATTGGTTGTATGGATATTTTATGTGTGATTTATAACCAAATGGCCCCCATTCCATCAGATTAGTTTACTGAGATGAGTTTTATCATTTGGGTTGTAACATAAACCCTATTAGTTCTTATGGACAAAGTCTCTAAACAATGTGGGTCCCCAGAGGTCCGAGAACAACACTCCTAAGAGCAGGAACCAAGGGGTAGAGCCCCTATCTAGGTAATTACCAAAGGCAGATAACTACAATCGAGTTCTCCTATGGTTCTTGAATTGACATCATACTTACATACTTTTTTTTTATCACATATCGACTTTTATGCGTTGATATATCTAGATTGAAGTGAATTGCCGAATAACTACAATCTAAAAGTCCTTTTTGTGACTCTCAATTATATCCAACTATTTGATCATTTGGAATCAGGAATCCCCCGCATTATGACAACGAATTTTCATTGATCTCGATCTTAACCTAGTGGTTAAGATGGAGGTGAGAGGCTTTGAATCTCTTTGAGGTCTTGGATTCTAGTCCAGACATTGACGTATTTGGTGTAAATAAATTATATTAACTGCTACCGTTAAAAAAACCATATATTTTGAAACTATACTTTAAATATATTGAGAAATCAAGTAACATTTAAGATGTATTTGGTCTTCTAGCTCAATGGCATAGAGATGAATGACAGAGTTTGTGATCCTATAGCTCTTAGGTTCTAACTAGCCACATTGACGGGTTTCCTCGTAGGTTTGTTGGTTGCGCCGACTTTCTACATATAGGCAAGTCCAACCCTGTTTAGAATGGACTAGACAGGTCCAATTCCTTTGTATGTTTGGGATGGGAAGAAGGCAACCAATAGTTTTACAAACTAGAAAAAGACTAAAAAGTCCCTCACAATAGATGCATATAAAATTTATGAAATATATAATGTCCTATAGGCTATAGTTTTTTAGTATTTTTTTAAAAGTGGGTTATGACTTATAAGCGAAGAAGAGATGTATAAAAGGTAGTGATAAAAGCAAAGATTTTTATTATCAAGTTTATGGTTGTATGTGTTTGTGTGTGCAAATACGGTTTTGTCATGCGATAGTGCAATATGGTTTCAACCTTGTGGGTGGTGGTGGTGATGCTGGTAGTGTACGTAGACGTGTAGGTAGACCAATACATATTGTGAATTAAGATAAGCATGAAATTACAAGCCCATTTAAAGTATTTTGACTTTCACACTTAAATGAATAAAGTCATCACCAACTAACTCAATATTTATAAACAAAGGTTTTGTTTTATGACTTGTAACCACACGTACAAGATTTTGACTAAGAAAATGTATTTGAATTAAGATATGAATGAAATTAAAAGTCATTAAAGGACTTTGTAAGCTAGCATTATATTCCTATAGCAAAACAAAATGTTTTCCCATAAAATATAAACATGTTTTTTACTTTCCAATTCAAACGAAGTTACCTCCCACCAACTCCATAAACTATAAACAAATATATACGTACCTTTTCGGCACTAACTATACAACCTAGGTTTTGTTTGTATTAGAGTAATTAAAAATTAAAATGGACCTATTTGTACACGAAAGATCAAGGTTTTTCTTAATAACAATAGTATAATTAGGTTTTAAATATTTAAGTAGCTTAATTGTCTCTTAGAAAAGATTGTAAATTTGCTACACCTTACGTACATATATGGATCACTAGATGCTCATATATGAGAATATTCCTAATAAATTTAAATTGGCTAAAGTGCAAGATTAAAGAATAGTTAATTTGAGATCTTTACGTTAGTTGAAACAATTTGATGTATGTGATATAACCGTTTAAGTAATTATACGTAATATATTATTAAGGAGAGAAGATCTATTACGAGCTAATTTTTTGTCTAACAAATACTTAAATCAACCCTGAAACATAGTTAAATAAACTTTGGTTTAACTCGTTCTAGCAGCGTTGAATTCAAATCGTCTCATCGAGTTTTGTCATCTTAGCTTCTAAGTTTAACTTTTAGGGTTTATTTTTATACTTAAGATTTAGGTTTGTTTTTTTTTTTTTTTTTTTGGGGGGGGGGGGGGTTAGACGTCTATACCAATAATTACTACACATATAGCCTCTAAATATCCATAAAATGATTTTTATAGCCACCGGAACATTTTCTATAAGCTAACTTGGTTATGTTTTATGATATTTTCCGTAGTTTATAGTTATATTCCAACTAGGTTAGCATCGTTTATTAATACATTGAGTTATGATGTTATAGATGAGATGGATTCTTTTCTAAAAGATTTTGATGTATTTTCTGATATAATACGTAAAAGTTATTTACATATTTATTTATGTTAATTTCTATGTTGTTATTTGGATTCTTGTTTCTTGAGAGGGTGTTCTAGTAGGTGTTGGGTGTTCCTTTAACGAGAAATGAGCATAATAAAATACGTATTTGGTTTGTATATTCATAATGATACCATGACCACTTTAGGGCGTCCTCAAGATATATTTTCAGATATTGCCATCTAAGTCTTTGCTCAATGGATACAAAACATCCACCCTTTAACACCTGGTGCAACGGCTCCTGGTGCAACAACAAGCACCTGTTTAACTTGGGGGTGCATTAGTAGCAGTGGGTGGCAAGGTAGCTTTGTTACTTATAACTTATTCCTCCCGGATCGTGTCTTTCTACCACATTCATTGTTTTAAACGAAGTTGGATCTCAGTATGGGCAAATCATATATTTTAATCACACCAATGATATGTGAACCTCAATAACGTTGATCCATTTGTGTCATGATGGAGTGAAGATTGATATGACACCTGATCTTAACTTCGAGTGGACCAGCTAGAGACATATGAAATCTCTCCTTTGGTTTATGAAGATAATGCAACTTATTTAGCATAAATAAAAAAAGATATATATATCAGTCACAAATTAATTTAGCATATCCTTTTAAGATTCTTTTACATACACCACAAAATAAACATGATTGAAATATGAATTATATACGATCTAGTATATAATGGAACTTATTATATAAAAACTAAAAGCGATTATATATTACACTAGGTTTAATACCCGTGTTACATACGGGTAAATAATAATATTTATAAAAAAAATATAATTACTATATTTAAACATTTGTAATCTACCTAATATTTCAGAGTTTTTGGGGGGCAAATTTGAGAGGGAAAATTTTTTGACTGGTTAAATTGGGCTTCAACACTTCATTGCTATTTACGACAACTCCAATCAATGATTTCCAATCAATTGTGCTCTATATTTTTGGTAATACGTTTGTGGTTTCAATCAATCCAGTTGTTGAAGCTTTATTTATTGTTTCGTTTCTTATAAATAAACTCTAATTTCAAATTCAATATGGTGTATAACCAGTATTCGATTTTGATAATATGTTCAATCAATCCGGTTGTTGAATCTTTATTTATTGTGTTCTATATTTTCGATTTTTATCATTTTTATTTATATATTTTAGATTTATTCCGTGTGTATACACGGGTTTAAACCTAGTCTATCTAATAAATCAAACTTTTAGGGGGCAATTTTTGGAGGGATTTTTTTTTCTATAATAGGAAGTTTGGGAGGTAAAATTTAGCTAAATTTTTCACCATGCAAGTTGATGGAGCCAACTCCTTAAATGTTATATATTTACAAATTGTTAAATATAATGGTTATAACTAGGTTTAATACCCGTGTGTTACACACATGCTAAATAAAAATATTTGCAAAGAAATTATAATCATTATGTTTAAGCATTTTTAAATATTTAATAGTTAAGAATTTTAATTAGCTCCATCAACTCATGCATGATGAATGGTTGCACTCAATTTCCCACCAAAGCTTCCATTTATAAAACAAAAATATATTTCCCCCCCAAAAAAATTGTCCCCTAAAACTTAGAATTATTAGATAGATTTCTTTATAAATATTACTATTTAACCCGTGTGTAACACACAGGTATTAAACCTAGTATTTAATATTAAGGATTTGACTTCATGCCTCCATCAACTCATGCATGTGAAAAATTCTACTCAATTTCCCTTCAAAACATCCTATCATAGAACAAACATTTCCCCTTAAAACCTTGATTTATTAGATAGATGAGCTATCTATCTAATAATTCAATGTTTTGGAGGAAATATTTGTTATATAATAGGAAGTTTGGAAGAGAAATTCACCATGAATTAGTTGATGGAGCCAAAAGTATAGAAGATGAATGTATTTTTTTAATAATACATTAATAATCATTTTTTGTTTTTGTTTCCTATTCAATTTTTATATTTAAAATATTTAAAAAAATTTGTTTACATAAAAAGTATAGAAGAAGAATGTATTTTTTTAATGTATTATTAAATTATTAATATTTACTCAATGATGCATAATTTAGAAAATCATCTATAAATACATAAATATTATATAATTATTAAAATACTTATTGTATTACATCAACCTGTGTATAAATCAACATCATATTTATACGCGGGTATTAAACCTAGTCTACCTAATAAATCAAGGTTTCAGGAGGTAAATTTAGGCGGCAAAGATGAAGGTGAAAAAGAATGATGAGCGAGATTCGGGAGAAAATATTGATTAGATAAAAATTGATTTGGTTATACACGGAAACAATTGTTTTGAAAACATTGATTTGGAAATATTCATGATTTTAGTATCCTTGATTATATGTTTCCCAATTTGAAGACTATGTTTATGACAAAGATCAATACGCAACCTGAAATCTCGAATGTACACACGCTCAACCACAATCACAGAGATAATTCATATTCGATTTCAGTTTAACTTACTTAAATCTGATATAATAAATCAAGGCTTTTTGGGTAAATTGAGAAGGAAGCATATTTTTAAGCGGAAAAAATTTTGACAGTAGATTTCTTGCATTTTAAAAACTGAAGTAATTTAAAAAAAATTAAAAACTAATTTCTCTGCATTTTAAAATAAAGGATATTTTAGTTGCAAAATCAACGCAATATCGAATAACTGAACATAGACGAGTGATTTTGAATCTCAGTGTTTTTCAATATTGATTTTTATTATAATAATTTAGATTATTACCTTTAATTTTTTAATCATGATTTTTCTAATCAATGGATTATTTGCTTTATTCAATCCATGTATGTGAATATGAAACCTAGTAATAAATAGGGAAATTGGATTTTATTAATCCCAACTTTCACCTATTGGCCATCATTAATCTCAACTTTCCTATTGGTCATTATTACTCCCAACTTTCACTTATTGGCCATTATTACTCCCAACTTTCACTTATTTGGCCATTATTACTGTGACATCTGCCCCGAAACCGAATCCGGATGCCCGATTCAAACCCGAGGTTGTTTATCTTTTAATTGTAATTCGTATTTATTTCCTCAAAATGTAACGTCGTTTTAATTATGGATAAATATATCGAATCTTTACGTTATTCTCATCGTATTTAACGAACCGTTTTATATCTCAAAATATTTAAAGTATACTAAATAATCACTATTTATATTATCTAAATCCAAAAATATATATATAGTGCTTCGTAAAAGAAAACTATTAAAAATATAAAACAAATACTATAAACGTCTCGTAATGGTCTCCTAATAGCTCAAACGAACTGAAACTATAAAAACGTCTCCTATAAAAAAACGCTACGTCTCAAAACGGTTAACTTAACTAACCGACTAAACCCATAATAATTATTTTGGGTCAATTATGTAAATTATGAAACTTGGGTTAAAACTTAATAAGTAAAATGAAACAAACATCAAAAGTGCAGGGACCAGAAATGTAATGACCCAAACCCCCCCTGTCGCGCGTCTGTTTCCCCTGCCCCCTGTTCACCCGACCAACGCCGACTCCGACCACCATGTTCCTCCGACCATCCTGTTCCAGCGTCCTTTTCTTCTTGATACCTGCTCCGCATTCAATGCCATGCTCGAGCACACTCGTCTATAACCCTCAATCGCACCTCAAACCCCTCAATTTCAACACAATCCCGATCGTTCGGAACCCACTTCCTCCTTGCTCCGGCGACATCAATTTCGACCATTCCGGCATCGTTTCAGGTAGATTTTGGTTCCATTTTGATCCTCTCAACATTCTACAACTCTCTAACACTTCAATTTCACCTCTTATCTACTCCAGATTCACGAAAATACTCCAAAACGGCCGCAACTGTTCTTCGTTACAATCCATACCAAAACTTCACCAAAACGTAAGTTTTATATACCAAAATAACCGTAAATCCATGGGGATTAAAAGCCCCATGGTTAATTTGTCTGAGATTACCAGATTCAAACGAATTTGGTGGTTTTGTGACCTAGGGCTCGAATGAGATTTGGGTTGTGGTTCAAGTGAGAAGTTAAAAAAATTAAAGTTCTAAATAATCAACAAAAGCGCTTCTGGTTCAATGGTTTGTTTGTGTGTGCGCGTTGGTTGAGGTCACGGGTTCGATCCTCCCTTCAACCCACTCTTTTTAATTAATTTTGATTAACAACTTAAACCAACATTATAATAATCTAATAACCTATTAATTGTTAATAATATGTTTTAAAAGCTAAAAATATATATAAGTGTATTTTATTTAACAAAGATTAAATAAAGATTCTAAATATTATTACCAATATATTACTAACTAGATTAGTACCCGTGTACTACACGGATTTTAGTTTTATAGGTTTTAACTCAATTTACACATCAAATTTATTTTTAACATATCTCTTATTAAATCAATTTGTATATTTACAAATATATTCATAAAAAAAATCATATGTTACAATAAAGGATATGATTTATAATAATTGGTATATTTTTATTGGAACATATCGGGTTAGGAGATAATGATAATTGTTAATTTTTTTATTTAAACATATCGAGTTATGAGATAATTAATGATAATTGGTAAAACTTTAATTTGAACATATCGGGTTAGGATAAATCATAATAATTGATAAGTTTTTTATTCGAACATATCAGGTTATGAGATAATTCATGATACTTGGTACATATCGGGTTAAGATATAGATCATGATAATTGATAAATTTTGTATTTGAACATATCGGGTTAGGAGATAATTGATGATAATTTGTGAATTTTTAATTTAAACATATCGGGTTATTTCGAATATGGAGCATACCATGACCCGTCTAAAAATTCTCCATCAAATTAATTAAGAACATGACACCTAAGCAAAATCCTATGTGGAGTAGTTAAAATTGTGACATGTGGATGTGTTACTCAATTATTAGAATAGGTAGATGTTTTCTAAAATAGATTCTTGTAAAAATACAAAGTTTTAAAGACTAATAAATCGGTTTCGTATAAAAATACTCGGTTACGGTTCGTACCAAAAATCCCAAATCTCCGTAAATTCCTATTATTTCTATTCTAGTTTCTATACTATATGTTTTTCTAAGTTAGGATTCTCATTATTTAGGTGATACTAATATTTGGGAAATCCTCGGTTCCAGTCGATTTATTTCTATACCATTTCAGTTTCGTATTCAAGGTGAGTAAACTCACTCCCCTTTTTACTAATTACGTTTTGGGGCTGAAATACGTCTTGTTTTCTATTTGCTATGTTTTCTAAATGAGATCATACAATTGTGTTAATTCTTGTTCGCTACTTGATGCAATTTTATGTGGTAGTTTAAAGTAGTTAATTGCTTTGGTAAATCCACCGTAACAATATTAGCGCTAATGGTTTGACAAACCCACCGGCATGTAGTACCGATCGGTGATTTAAATCGGCCATTCTAATTCTATGTTTACTATGTTTGCTATGCTATGACGGTTGTTACTATACGTGTTGCTATACTATGCCATGTCCCTACAAGTGCTAAAATGATATTGATAACACATACGAGACGGTTAGTGACGGTAAATTACAAGTTATCAATAAACAAATACATGAGTGGTTCTCATGTCAGATGACTAGTCAATTGATGGTGCATTCTATTGTGGTTGTGTTCTATGTTTACAAGGGGTCATGGTAGGGCAATGTAACGAAATGACTATGTATGTAAAATTGCGTAACATATATTGTTGATCTCGGATTTCCATATTACTATTTATTAACTCGTGTTTTTACTCACTAGCTATTTATAGCTAACCGTATTATTTTCACGTATTTCAGGTGACGTTTGAATTGTGTTGACTTCCTTGTTGCCAAGACTTAGGATGCTTGGACTTAGTTAATTAAAAGACAATTGATATGCTTGTTAGTGTTTTGAGATTGTTGTTACAATGTAGGATGCTAATTATTAATTAAAATGAATTGCCATGCGCTTTGTTACTATGATATCCAATTCCAATGACAGCCCGGTGTTTTCCGCGCGCCGGGCGGGGTGTCACAATTACTCCCAACTTTCACTTAATTGGTCACCAAAGACTTCCGTTAACCTTGACTAACTCCGTTAAAATATGCTGACGTGGCATCTACATGACAGCTGACGTGACATCCACGTAGCATGCAGCTGACATGTTTTCTTTTTAGGGAAATTGGATTTTATTAATCCCAACTTTCACTTATTGGCCATTATTAATCCCAACTTTCACTTATTGGTCGTTACTAATCCCAACTTTCACTCATTGACTATTATTAATCCCAACTTTACTATTAGCCTTTATTAATTCCAACACAAATACAAACAATCCTTAATTGAAATATGATCGACGATCAAACAATCACAAATAAATCCTAAGTTTCAGCTGCAATTATTAATCATTCATATGATTTTCTCCAATTCAATGTATTAGAACAAGATGCAAGAAGAAGTGTGAGAACAATGTGAAAAATTTAGGGCTTCAAAATCTTTTAAGTATGATATATAAATGGTTAGGAAGATTTTGAAGATTGTTTTTTGAAGCCCTAAAAGATTTTGAAGCCTAAATTTTTCACATTGCTCTCATACTTCATCTTGCATCTTGTTCTAATACATTGAATTGGAGAAAATCATACGAATGTGTAATAATTGCAGCTGAGATGTAGGATTTGTTTGTGTTTGTAAGATGGTCGATCATATTTCAATTAAGGGTTGTTTATATTTGTGTTGGGATTAATAATGACCAATAGTAGAGTTGGGATTAATAATAGTCAATGAGTGAAAGTTGAGATTAATAACGACCAATAAGTGAAAGTTGGGATTAATAATAGCCAATAAGTGAAAGTTGGGATTAATAAAATCCAACTTAGCTAAAAATAAAACATGTCAGTTGCCACGTGGATGCCACGTCAGCTGCCACGTGGATGCCACGTCAGCATATTTTAACGGAGTTAGTCAAGGTTAACGGAAGGCTCAATGGTGGCCAATTAAGTGAAAGTTGGGAGTAATAATGACCAATAGTAAAGTTGGGATTAATAATGGCCAATATGTGAAAGTTGGGATTAATAAATCCAATTTCCCTAATAAATATAATAAAAATCAATGTCTCGCCTGAAGATCCTGTGTTTAAATATATATAGAAGAGTTTCATTTTTTACTTGACGATATAAGTTACCGTCATTAGAAAAAAGTAAGTAAATAAACAAACGAGTAATTATATCTATACATTCTAATAAAAGAGGGTTTTGGAGGACATTTGTCATTCACCGGAGGCACTTAAAGAATCAGTTTCCCGCTCAAAATGTTGATAACAGTTATATTAGATGAAGATTTTCATTCCATAATTAATCATTTTTAAATTAATTCAAATTAACAACATAATCAAATGAATATATATATTTCCAAATATATATAGTTTTGAAAAAAAAATATATAAATCAGATTACATTTTGAATTCATTTGCTTCCTTAATTATTGTTTTTCCATAATGTTATTTAAATCTAACAAAAAATGTATGAGTGACATAATTAGAACAAAACTGAAACTTTGTCACTTTTTTTTATCTATTTATAAGTTTATGGAAATTTCGTAGTTTTTTGTTCAATTTTTAAAAAGTTTGGTGAACATTTATTTTACTTTATTTTAAAATAAATGTTAAATTTAATATTTACCAATTGAAACAAAACAATGTATGAGTGGCATAATTGAAACAAAACTGAAACTTCTTTACTTTTTTTTTGTTTTTTAACAAATTTATGAAAATTTTGTTATTTTACTTTATTTTAAAATAAATGTTAAAATTAATATTTACCAATTGAAACAAAACAATGTATGAGTGGCATAATTGAACAAAACTGAAACTCAGTACTTTTTTTTTGTTTTTTAACAAATTTATGAAAATTTTGTAGTTTTTTGTTCAATTTTTAAAAAGTTTCGTGAACATTATTTTAATTTAAATGAATGTTAAAATTAATATTTACCTATTATACAAGTTAATTACACATGATTAAGACATCTTTTTAAAGTTATCTAATTGAAACAAAACAATGTATGAGTGACATAATTGGAACAAAACTGGAACTTTGTCACTTTTTTTATTTTTATACAAATTTACGAAAATTTTGTAGCTTTTTGTTCAATTTTTAAAAAGTTTTTTGAACATTTATTTTACTTTATTTTAAAATGATAATTAAAATTAATATTTACTAATTATATAAGTTAATTACACAGGATTGAAATATCTTTTTAAAGTTATTTAATTAAAACAAAACAATGCCCATAATTGAAACAAAATTGAAACTTTGTGATTTTTCTACAAATTTACCCGTTTTCTAAATAACTTGAACTTCTCTATTTTTATGTCACTATTCGTGTAACACACGGGCGTTAATATAGTTATATTATATACCTACTAATTGGTAAGGTCGGTGGCTTTATGCCACCACCTACCAACTCTCAAATCAAGTTATATATAATTTGTTCTAAGTTATTAACAAATGTGACATTTGGCAAGTTGGTTTGAGACTTATAGTTAAGTTGGTTTCTATGATTGCACAAGGGTTCAATTCCCTTTTGCAACAAGTTTTTTTTAAATATTTGTTTTCCAACTTCAACCTTTTCTCGACTTCTACTTTTTTTTTCTTTTCCTTTTCAACTTAAGTATTTCGTTTTTAATTCTTTTTCTACGACGTTATGCCGCATAATGCAAGACAACATGTTACACCCTAACGTGTGAGACATAATACAATTTTATAAGCGAGATATAAAACTTTTTTTTATTAACGAGTGTGACGAAATTATATACGCGAAACATCCGGCCGCTATATCGCGCGGCCTAGTCTCGTATATCTAGTTTTGTAGAAATAAATAAGACAAATTATAACAGGAATAAGATGGTAAATTTGGTCCCACTACATAAATCAACATAATTTAGTTTAGGACAAATAAAATAAAATAATCTTTAGCCGTTGAATATAACTTCTCGTGGCATGTGGATCGATACAACGACATCCAAATTCCAATGTGGATCACGACAAAGGTTAATGAGATAAACTCAACACCAACTTTATAAAACATCACAAGTTGATAATTAAGTGACATCATTTGTTTTTTATCTTTTGTTTTTCCAATTAGTCACATGCTGTCTTTTGCTAGGCCGCCGATACATTCGGTGGTTAACAATTCGGTCAATGTTCAACCATCCATGATTCACGATTCATCATTATTAAGTCCAACGGGTTTTACCTCTTTGTATTGTAGTGTGACTACTTGTGTCTTTGAGCGAGTTTCAAACAGACACGACCCAAAAAAAATGTTTTTCGTGGATCAGTTCGATGCACATCTGTTGGTGATATGAATTTCGCTAGTAACAAATTTGAAGCTTTTGATAACCATTAAAAAAATAATAGATTAAGAGTTATTTAGAAGGAAAAAAAAGATAGATTAAGGGTTGATAATATAAAAGGAAAAATAACTAAATTTGTTGTTAATATTAATTCGTTAGTTTTCCCGTTCACACAGAGGTTCAAAATCCTAATGACCGGCTTTGGTCGCTTGTAACACAGATTTAAGCCACCACTAAAGCTAATAAAAATTATTCCTTTTTATAAGCGAACCATTTTTCACTAATATGTTATTTTATGATTATCATCCTTTTCTTGTGTAATCACGAATGATTCTAGATCGAAAGAGATTACATAACGGTATCAAATGTTCCTTTTTGTATAACGAAGGTTCAACTTGTGTTAAAACTAAATGAATTTATCAGAGGCTAAAAGAACAAATAATACTTTATAACAATTGTTCTACTACATTAATTTTTATCAAAGAATACAAACTCTAATAAATAAATAAAAAGAAATTTATTTAACGAAAAAATGCTACATGTTCTCTAATGGATATATTAACGTGATTTTTGTATCACTAAAACTATTTAATATTATTAAATATACCTTACAATAAATGTGACGATATATATACATGAACCTAGGACTAAGCATCCAAAACTGTCAATTTTGTGCGCCTTTGTTTTCTTCCTTTAGTTAATGGGCGGCTAAAAGTCAATAAGCCCACTTGCTTTTGGGCCACAACTATAATCCATTCAACTCTTGTACCTCATGCTTCAATGCTTGTACATAACCACCAAACCCAAATTCATGTACACATGTGTTTATATAGTTGATAGTGCTATCACATTTGAAATGACTTTGGCATGAACATAAACATATCTTGTAAGGGAGATAGTTGAAAATCATTGTAGTATTGTGTTTGCGGGGTAAACGCGTCGTCCGTAAAAGAATCCATGTAATTATACTGAAACTCGTCTTTTTTCACCTCGCTTTGGACTTCCCTTTCGTGTTCTGAACTTGAATCCGTATGCATAGTCGGAACTGACTCCGATGGTTCGAAGTTAAACGTATCGTTTGTAGGATGATGAGGTATCGTTGACCGTAGGTGTAGTGATGGTGTTTTATCAACCGGTGAATATGTCATGATTTCGGGTTTTATGTCCATTTCTATTTCGGAAAATGGTGATGATTTTATATCCGAATTTAAATGTTTCTCCAAAACACCCTTCTTGTTGTATATTCGACATAATACCCAATCATCTAACTGCACAAATAAAATAAAAAAACAATTAGTCATTAACAATAAAGTAACGTACTCATGACTATTTTTAAAAATGCAATTATTTATCCTAGCAGACACGACACGATATGATGTACTTTTAAACTAAATGATCTTAAATAAAAAAAAAGTACCCGAAGATTGTTGGCGCGTTTGCCCGCGGACCTATCGACATTAGCAAGACGATACTCGTGCATTATCCAATTGGTTTTGACGCCGCGGGGAGCTTTACCCGCGTAAAACACCAACGCCTTTTTAATTCCGACGGCTTTGGGTTTACCGATCGGCTTATCAGCTCCGGTAGCCTTCCAATAACCAGTTCCGGCAGCTCTGTTCGGCCGAGAACCATTCGGATACTTCCGGTCACGAGGCGAAAAAAAGTACCACTCCTTTTCACCGTACAAAGCCATATCTGTTCAATTCAAACACAACAACACAATCAATATCTTATAATTGATTAAAGTTCGAAACGGAATCATTAGATTCGGCAATTTGTGTTCTGAATCAGATAAAAATCATTGAATTTGATGATTTGTTTTAGATATCAATCGAAAACTTGAATTGATTGACCTAATCGAATGAAAATTGAAGGAGATAAGATGAAATTACCAGGAAGCTGCCATGGATCGAACTTATACAAATCAATCTCAGCAATAATCGGAACAGAAATGGTTTGAGAAGCACATTTCCGGCAAAGGTAATGCATAACCAGTTCTTCATCAGTAGGATGAAACCTGAAGCCCGGCGGCAACACCAAACTGTCTCCGGTCATGTTCAAAAAGTGAAGTTGTTGATTGTGATGAGTGTGCAAAAGCAATTGTTAGGGTTAGGGTTTTGTGTGTTTCGACACTAGTGAAGGAGAAATGAAGGGTGTTATATAGGTAAAAGGGGCACGTGGGGGATTGAATCTGGATGGTTGAAAACGTGGGTTCGAGGAAGAAGCATATGGTCGACGCAGCCGTTAGGTGGCAAATGAGACGAGGACACGTGTGAAGTGTAATGGTATTGTATTGTGTCATTGAGTTCGTCATATGGTTTGGACGGATTTGGTGAAGGAGAAATAAAAGAAAAGTCGGCTGTCATCAACCTTTGACTCATGTTGTGTTTAAGTCGGTGACTAATTTTGCGGCACTGCCTTTATACTTCGTTAATTTTTACAAAGCATACACATGGTTAGCACTTAGCAAGGCGACTAAGTGTAAAAAGATGCCGTCATTTAGGCGAGGACGTGTTAACTTTTAAAATTGTGAAGTTAGTTACTTTTAAAGTTATATTTAAGGTCGAAGTAGATTAAAACCGTAACAATAATGGCTCTTTAGTGTAATTTTTGTTAAGTTTTTTGATGCAAGTTAAACTTTCACTTGGATGAACTCTGATGACTGATCCGTCGACTGGTGGTACTGTCCTTGGCCCATTTGGTTATAAAATTATCTTTGAATGTTTAACAAAGATTATAGTTAGTGACCAACTACTGTAGCATTCATCGCTTTTAACAACGATGACGCCAAAGTTTTTTTGTTCTGCTGTCGTCCTAGGTTTGATAGATTTATTTTGTAGTCCATCTCTAACGATGTTGTTTTGGTTGGGTTTGTTGTGAACTTGGGATTCAAGTGGGATTATTTTGAGAGAGTGTGATTTTGTTTATGTTAAAAATGAGTATTTATAAAGTTAAACTAGTAAAGAAAACTAAAAAACAAGCCTTAAACGGCACCCTTAGCTTAATATTTTTATTGAACCGTTAGTAGACTAAGTAGGCGTCATAATGAAAGTTTCATAGCTAACACCTACCTATCTGATAATATTCTATCGTTGACATTGTGTCTTGATACTGAGGAAATATGAATTGTTGAAAAAACAAGTGAAAATGTGTTTTTCATCGAAAAAAATTATTATTTTGTTTATGTTAAAATTGGGTATAATTTGTAGAAAAACAAAATTAATTTTATTTCATGATTTGTATTAATTGCAGTGATTATTTTGTGAATAACAAAATAATAACTTGAATGTTTTTGATAAATTTAAATTGAATTCACTTGGATATTTCAACTTTGATGCATTTGAGTGTTTCATATTTTAAATAGTGATAGACAAGTTGTTTTAACTTTGGGTTCACCAGAAATATTATTATGACTCATTGGTTACAATATATATGAACGCTTCAACTTTTTCCTTAAATACTCTTTTTTTCCTCAAACAATATATCTTCTTACTTACTTTGGACTCAAAGTATTATATATGGTGCTAGGTGACTAGGTCCACTCTGCCAGTACACATTGATTCAGCTGTTGTATCTTAGACAAAAAATCAATGTTTTGAAAACCGGACCGGACACTGAACCGGTATTATGATTTTACTGGTCGGACCAGTCCGACCGGGGTCGAACCGGGGTTGGACCGGGGTAGGTTAAAATATATACTTATCAAATTAATGTCATAAAAATTCTAATTTAAACACAACTTAAGTTCAATAATATTAAATTTTACCAAAAACTAATAATTCAAACAAGTTTAACGCCAACAATCACCAAAAAATTATAATTTAAACAAATTTTAATTCCAAAATAAAACGAGCTCATCATCTTTATCACTTAAAACATTAATATATTAACCCTTCATTACAAGAAAACAAAAAAATAAATAGATTTAAACATAAAATCCAATAAAATCAAACAAAAAAAATATTTTTTTAATAAAAACCGGTTCAACCCCGGTTCAATTACGGTCCGGTTCCGGTCCGACCGGACCGGTTCGAGCGGTTCGCAGCGGTTCACAAACACCTATCAGACCGCGACCTATCGAACCGTGATTCTCCAAAAACGCGGTCCGACCGCGGTTGGACCGAACGGACCGGCCGGTTTAAAAACATTGCAAAAAATAGTTATCTTAAGAGACTTAAAATTTGTTTTATAATTCAAAGTACATGTGTTGAACATAAAAGCCACAATTGTAATTATGTTTCTACTCCTTTTTTGTATTTTTTTCAATTGTAATTGTATTGTAAGATTGTTACTTTCGTAATTTTCTTTGAATCGTAATCAAAATTATAAAACGATTTACTTCGTACGCGGTTACTATAGTCCTACAAATGTTACATAATATTTAAAAGTACATACTTAAAAGAAATAAAAAAGTTATATGAATTAAACCATCACAAAATATAAATCTTTATATAATATAGCAAAACCAAAAAAGCTTATGTGTCATAATTTTAAATCTTTTGGCTTATGTGGCATCATTTGAGAATTTATCTCATAATAATGATTTTTTTATTTAAAATATATATATAAAATATATTATAATAAAACTAATTACATTTTTTGTCCCCTAATATTTTGGAGAATTCTGAAAAATTTAAAAGTATTTATACTTTTAACCCTCTACTACAAGGGGTGTACATGAGTCGGTTTATATTTGATAAAGTGTGAAAATGAAACTTATGGATAAAATTAATAATAATATACAAATAAAGACCTCAGTGTTTTATAAATATACATAACTTTTTTTATATGGATTTTTAAAAAAAAAACTACGCCATAAAACTGAACATTTTATTCTCTTTAATTTGAGTATAATATTGCTATACTAAAAATTTAATTTTTAAAAATATATTTCGTGTTTCGGTTTACCACGGTTTTGTTTCAAAACTTATTGGAATGTTCATGAATATCCTTAAAAGCATCACTTGAATGTTGTGTCCCGAACGTAGCGCGGGCACTAAACTAGTATTAGTTATAGCTTAACAAACTAGACATGTCTCGTCAAAACAGATTGAAACGTACGTATGATGAGGTTAATTTGTTTCATTATCATCACCTGACAACTAAGATATATACAGTATAATATTTATCATCTACAGTCGTTTTATATAAAACACTATTACATGTGTTTGGCAATACAAAAATTAAACTAGACAGATAATCAAAAGTGTTGATAGCGAAACCATGGAAGATTATAAAATATCAATCCAAATTATTGGTATCAGTTATTAGTTTTAATCAATGCTTTTATGTTTTAAATATCTACGTATTTATCTAATCAACATGCATAATTATCTTAGAAAGAAAAACAGATGTGTCATTATATTTGTGGTTAACAAATATATATATATAAATTGATAACTTTATTTATGTTTATTTTTTTTCGAACGGAAATAGAAGCTTCCATAGTTAAATTATATGCATTTATAAAATAATATGTTTTTAAACTAACCATGCACAAACCGGGTTTTCTTAAGAACCGATTCCGGTTTTGGTCAACAAAGTCAAGAACCGGGTAGGGTCGGGTCCGGTTTCGGGTATGATCGGTATTTGACCGGGTTCTGACCGGTTTAACCGAGTTTTTTCGGTTCCGGGTTTTGGCCGGGTTGAGGTGGAACCGGTTCTAATTCGGTTCCAGGTACGGTTCCAGTTTTTGGAGGAACCGAAACCCATGTGTACCCTACGGTTCGGGTATGACCGGTTCTGATTCAGGTTCGGGTACACCGGGTCGGTTCCGAAACACGGCTATTTTAAACACACACCTCTAAATTACTTCCTTAAATCAGTAATGACCAATTACTCACTTGATCGATGGGACTCAAGCCCACACCAATTTTAATTCATGAGAATAAACTTCTTCTCAGCAAATAGATTAATGAAAACAAACTTTAATAAAACACTTCACAAATGTTTTGATCAATGTTTAGATCTTTAATGCAAACAATCTTGCAGTTTTAAGAGTCGTTCAAAAAAATGTGTTTATAGACGCTTAAATCTTTATAGTCATTGTGTTATATATGTTTAAAAAGATATGTTCAAATTAATACTAATGTACATTATTGTGTCAATCAGTCAATGTATTATAATTTACTTGAATTATCATTGTATTAGGTTAAATTTTAAGTCATCGTGTCAGTTTTATTGTATTATATATGTACAAATTAATCATTCTTACAATTTGTATCTAAATCAAATTTTGTATTTGAATCTCCCAAATGTTTTAAGTGCAAACATATTGTTGGAATATTTTGTAAAACACAAATTATATTTTGTGAAAAATACAAAATAATAAATTAGTTGGTGTTATAAGTTTGAATATTTTGTGGGTTTCAACTAATTATTTATGTTGAATAGAAGTTTCAACTCATAATTATGTTGAATATGTGTTTCAACTCATGTTTATGGACAATGAATGATAAGTTTCAACTCATTTTTGTCCTATAAATACCAAGGTGAACCTTGGTTGAAAACACACTAATCTACACCTAAATACAACACCAAAGAACTCCAACTATGAAAAGTTCTCTCATTCTTTCTCTTATAATTTTTCTAACATGTTGTTGGTCTTCTTCATCTTTTTTCTTTAAAGTATAATTTGGGTTGTGGGTTAATCCCGGCAGTACATACTGCTTCGGCTGTTGTACCCTGGGAAACAAACGAGTTCTCTTGGGAGACTCGGAATTTGTTTTAAGGGACCCGTGTTGAACAAGAATCCTCAGCCACGATTATGCTTCTGCTTCTACTCATTTCTTGTATTTCTAACTTTTCAGTTGTAATCGTATTGTAATTTACTTATGTTCTTTATTTCTTTGTATTGTAATTGAATTTATCAATGAATTTTTAGTTTTTGTACGAACGGTTCCTACAATCTTAAAACAAATTTTTTTAACACCGTTCGTATTTAAAAAAAAGTATATAGTCATTGTTCGTCTCTCAAAGTTGGACTTAGAGAACTTACACTTGACTTTTTTTTTTCTAAAACCGGATTTTATTTATAAAGAAAGTGGTTCAATTTTTTTTTACCATTTGTTCGTTTTGATTGAGTGTAATTTTTGGTTATGTATAAAAGCTTTTGTAGTTTTTCATCAAACTTGACTCAATTACTTTAAGAATTTAAAGTAACTTAAAAACATTTTAAGTTTGAGATGGTTGATAACAACCTATGACAAGGCATGTGTTGCTTTAGTCGGTAAAAAAGTATTGATGACATCATTGATACAAAGACGTTAATCTTGTTCAAATCAAGGATGTCTAATACTATATTTAAACATATTCTATCTAAGTGCAAGAAATGTGGGGGTAAGCCATTTGAGAAATGGTATTTGAGAAATTTTTTCAAATCCGTATCAAAAGAGAATCTTTTGTTGAGCCAAATATAATGCAAACATGTGACCGAATCTACTAGTTAGACTCGAATGTCAATTAGTTATATTTGACATCCGATTGCTAATGGCATTGATATGTTAGCCTTGAAACGTGTTTTTAAAGACAAAAATATACCTATATTCGGGTTGATACCTAGGGTTATTGTCTTAAAAATGTAAAAAGGCAAGATTAACTTGTGAGTTAATAACACATCATAACAACTCATCTCAACTTCAATTATCTGTATTGACTTGACGAAGTCATAGATAACAGTTTTGGATCCAACAACTGTCGGTTGATGAGAGACAGAGTTGTGGAATGAGACTAAAGCCCATGAAATATGGTATATGAAGAAAAACCTAACTTAGTTGACTAGAGATCCCAAGATCTAAGTTCAATAGGACAACCTACTCATATATCTAAGGGTGGTCACTGTGGGGGCATAGCTAATATACAAGTCGATATATAAGCTAATATGTATATATAAATGTTTATACATGTCCTCCTAAATTATAAAGGGAGCTTAAATACTTCCTAGTCCATTCCTATAACAACAGTGACACGTTGTGAGGCTAAGCATACCGTATGATTTGCGTAATCATAGTAACCTTAATGCTTTTAATGATTTTTTTTAGATAAATCACCTATGTGAAAGAGAAGTGGGGTCGCTTCGAATGAAATTGTGGGGTGTGCAATTCCTAGAGCTTTCGCAGAACCAGGCTAGTGTTCCATGACCATAACGGACACGACAATGAGGGTTTGACCGAACCAGGGAGAGTGTTGTGTGAAGTGTATTGTCGTCTCCATAAATGGTGGTTGGTTCAAGGACATCACGTCTACCGAACCACTAGGAGACTAAGTATGAATCACAACGGAAGGTTCAAAGGTTACACCTACCTATCCGGCAATACTCAACCGCTAAATTATATCTAAGAAACTTGTATGTAACGATCAATTTGGATTGATGGAATAATATGTGAAAATGATTTTTTCACGTGAAAAAATGGGTTTTCATTTGAGAAAATGAGATTTTGTCTTTTTCCCATGTGGGGGATTGTTGGAATATTTTGTAAAACACAAATTATATCTTGTGAAAAATACAAAATAATAAATTAGTTGGTGTTATAAGTTTGAATATTTTGCGGGTTTCAACTAATTATTTATGTTGAATAGAAGTTTCACTCATAATTATGTTGAATATGTGTTTCAACTCATGTTTATGGACAATGAATGATAAGTTTCAACTCATTCTTGTCCTATAAATACCAAGGTGAACCTTGGTTGAAAACACACTAATCTACACCTAAATACAACACCAAAGAACTCCAACTATGAAAAGTTCTCTCATTCTTTCTCTTATAATTTTTCTAACATGTTGTTGGTCTTCTTCATCTTTTTTCTTTAAAGTATAATTTGGGTTGTGGGTTAATCCCGGCAGTACATACTGCTTCGGCTGTTGTACCCTGGGAAACAAACGAGTTCTCTTGGGAGACTCGGAATTTGTTTTAAGGGACCCGTGTTGAACAAGAATCCTCAGCCACGATTATGCTTCTGCTTCTACTCATTTCTTGTATTTCTAACTTTTCAGTTGTAATCGTATTGTAATTTACTTGTGTTCTTTATTTCTTTGTATTGTAATTGAATTTATCAA
The DNA here is from genome assembly GCA_030867185.1 of Tagetes erecta. Taxonomy (NCBI): domain Eukaryota; kingdom Viridiplantae; phylum Streptophyta; class Magnoliopsida; order Asterales; family Asteraceae; genus Tagetes; species Tagetes erecta. The sequence continues at coordinate 94,335,448 of CM061487.1, read as the reverse complement.
TGAATTTTTAGTTTTTGTACAAACGGTTCCTACACATATGACCTTGTTTCTTAGAGTCTTGATATTCTTACATTATTTTAATTTTTTAAATAATATTAGTATAGTTCGAGCTAGCTAAGAAATATATAATTGATTTTTAAAGTGTGTTAAAGAAAGTTATATATGTTACGATTGATTCCAAACGTTCTCTTGTTTGGCCATGTATTTTGATCGTTAATAATACATCATTTGGTACATATCTTTTCTATATATCAGACATTTTGGAAGTTGTCTTCATCAAGTCATGAGATTATTTTTTTAAAAAAGTCAAGAGATTTAATTAAGATTCTATGAACCTGTATTGTCTTTCAGGATTTCAAAGATGGTCTTCTTACATATTTTTAATAAAGAAAAAACAATAATAATACATAGTTTTTTACTTCCCGTGCTTCGCGGCGAGATGCGCCTTGTCATTTTTTCTCGTGCAACATCGTATTACTTTGGCCGTGGTTGTTTTGACCGTGGTCTTAAACAGCCCCTAAAGTGTAAGTTTCACTTACACTGTTATTCGTTTTTTTACTAATAAGATAAACTATATGGTTTTATAAGGTCATGACTATCCTCTTTTGTCATTTGACAGTCTCAACTAACAAATTAATCGGTAATGTTCCCAGCTTTTATCACTTTGACAACCAATCAGACCACCATTAAAATTTATTCATGGAATTAAGTTTTTTTCGAATTCCAAACATATATTTTAAGGCTTTTGATCGGTAATCAGAATCAAAGAACAAAAACGACCGCAATACGATACCTACAACATAACACAAAAACTAAATCAAAACAACAAAAAGAAAAAAAGCAAACATGGAACAGAGCAAAAGAAGCCAAATAGACAATACATGTTGAACATACAATAAGAAGAAAGTTGCAGCCCTAATTGAATAAAATAGAATGAACGCCCACAAAATCCAGGAAATCAACGGCAGAAACGCAGCAAAAGGCAAAACAAACGATTGAGAGTCACCGTCAACAACCGCATGCACAGACGACGACGAAGATCATTGAAGAAGATGGTAGAAGAACTGAGAAGAAAAAGCACGACAGAACAACATGAAAGACGAATGTCGATAATGATGTAGCTATAAAAGAAGATGGTCACGTGAAGGGCATGTGAAACCCCATCGACCTTCTTAATTAGATGGACATGGAATGAATCTCCTTATAATTTAAAACAATATGCCCATTGATTCAACAATATTTTTCTATGCGTGTTAGGGATCTCGCTTTGTTACTTCTATGCTTTGATAGTGCTATTCTTACATCGATGTAGAATAGTAGTATCAAAGCATAGAGATAAAAGTCATAAAACTATCAGACGATATCCTTTTCATCATCTTCTTTAACTAATATAATTATTTTTCGGATAGATATATGGCGCTAAGAACCATCTTTCTTACATTTATCTCAGTCAGCATGTCACATTTGTTTTCCATCTGCTTCCACTCATTATTCCATCAAACACATTTTATCCTTAATATCTTCATTCACACAATCACCTCAAATTAGTTCATTAAATATAAACACATCAATTTGTATATAGAAGAGATAAGTGCAAAATGCACCCCTATGGTTTACACCCAGTAGCACTTTGCAACCCCGATTGAATACTTAGACCTTTTGCAACCCTAGGCTTTCTAAAGTGAGTCATTTGCATCCCCCAGTTAGTTTGATTGTTAGTTGATCGTTATTTTTAACGGTAAAATAGACTATTTGTATAAAAAAGAAAAAAATTGATAATTATATAATCTAAAAAATATATACTTTTGAGTGAAATGCATTAAAATTACATAAAATCATACCCAGAGACGATAAAAAAAACATAATCATAACAACCCACTGTCGGATAACAATCGGCACCGACGACGTATACACTTCCTTAAATATTTTTTAGATCTCATAAGTTATAAATATGTTTATTTTTTAGGTAAATGGTCTATTTTACCGTTACAAATAACGATCAACTAACAATTAAACTAACCGTGGGATGCAAATGACTCACTTTAAAAAGTGTAGGGTTGCAAAAGGTCTAAATATTTAAACGGGGTTGCAAAGTGCTATTGGATGTAAACCAAGGGGTGCATTTTGCACTTAACTCTATATAGAAATATGATGTGGGCCCCACCAAAAGCCCTCTACTTCCTCCATGTAGCCCGCCTGACCAAAATCTCGCCCGCCTCATTGTTCTCTGTTGGATAATCAACCATCAACCGTCCAGAGACATCCTAACAGGCTACCGCTATGAGCAACCTAAATCACACAGTAAAATGCTAGTCTCTATTACTCTTCATATCACTAATAAGTCATGTCATCAGTATATCACGATAAATTTGTTATATCATGTATATATACAATATTTCTAGTTTATATCTTTTAGTTTGTTCAAGTAATTTTATTAACCGGTGTGTTGCCCTTATATCTTATTTTATTTGTATTTATATATTAAAAAACTAAACCAATTTTAATATATTATTGTTGTTGTTTTGTGACTTTTCAAAGATCGAAAGCATGCATGCAGTGCATTTGTGTCATCCTATGAAATAACATGTGAACACGTTCATTGGAAGTATCCTAAACCACATATTATTATGGTGTTCTTCTTTTGTCGTTTATAGGTATACAACACAATAAATAACATAAATAAATATACTCTCTTTTTCTTTTCAATATTTTTATAATTCATATTTTATAAAGTAGACGGTTCTTTAAATTTTTCGAAAATAATACTTGTTTTGTTGTATTCTTTGATGCAAAACTTTCAACTAGGGATAAATATGTCAAAACACTTTTTGATGTATATAAATGAAAGGAAATTAAGAACACAATAAATAGTGGACATGAACTTGTGCACTGTGACGATGTAAACATAACCCGGTAATTTCCGATGGGCTTAAACCGTAAAAAACAATACATATTATCCGGCTACCAAAGAATCAATACATTAGATTTTCTTAGAACTATAGTTGGTGATGGTTATAGTGGAATGTCATTAAACTCGATAGCATAATGATCGAGTTCGATACCCAACCTCTATACCTTTATGGTTGTTTTCGTCGGCGTTAGGGATCCATTTACTGCCATAAGACCCGGGTAATTTCCGGCAACCGCAGCTGGGACCCACACCAGCCCTCTTTACGGGCCGGTTTTCAAAACATTGATTAAAAATTACCTCGAACTGGTCCTCAAATGACAAAGCATTGCTTCAATCGGTGTAAGTTTTACCATTTTATAAAACAGTTTCATTGTTTTAAGCACCGTTTCAAGGTAACTTTTATATCAGACGATTCATATCCTCCGCTATATCAAAAACCCTAAAACTTTAATCTAAAATTCACCAAGCCCAAACCTTAAACAATTTAAAAAGTTTAGACCTCTAGTGAGAAATCCTTTAGTCAATACATCTACCGGCAAATAGGTTAGAATTTGGATTTAAAATATATTAATAATTTTCGTAAAGTTAAAAGATACTTTTGAACCTTGAGATTAAGTCCAGAATCATCAGGCCCAAACCTTAAAACTCGGTCCTTTAGTGCATCAATAAAGTAATAACTAATAAACAATGATCTTATTAGTTTTTTAGTAAGTATCAAACACAAAAATGATTCATTTAACAAATGAATTTGATTGTTTGAGCATGACAGTTATCTATTTTATGCACCAACAAGGAGATGTGTTAAACCCTAAGCTCCTAATTTCAATTATATTAAAAAATAAGAAAATTACATGTTGTATTTTTTTGCTTAACATGTCTTATCGTGTCTAAACAGATGACCCAATTGCCAGTCCTACATTAGGGCATCGTAAGATTTCTTTTCCTAACAACTAGAACAAAGGTGTTTAAATCCTATTTTCCTTAAAGAAACTCTAACTTTTATATATAAAATACTGACAAATAACGATCATCCGAGAGTCAGAAGACTCTCTTTGGTTTCGTCCTTTAAGGCTAAAGGTAAAAACATAGTAAGTATACTAGTGTAATGTGTACCATACTAATTCAATATATATCTGAATTGATAATATTAACAAAATACCAAACACTAATCCGTATGACAGATGGTTAAAATGACAAATTAATAAGACGAAGATGGTAAAGGATATTAGGGTGCACAAAGCAAGGTGGCGTTATAGCAAAATGATGATGACAAGGTGGTAAGCTCACTGGCCACCTCATGAAAAGAAGATTGTGAGAGGTGATGTGACCTCGTCTTCTCTCAAGGCACAACCCTCGTCCGGCGAGGTGGAGCTCGCGAGGCACACTTCCAGTGCTCTTAGATTGTCATGATCATAAAAAGGGTTACATGTGATGAAGTGCTCTTAGATCATCATGATAATAAAACCGGTCGCATGTAAAACATAAAACCATATAGGAGCGTTTATATGTTCTCATTTCCTCCTTTAAATAATGTTTGCAGAATGAAGTGAAGAAACCCTATTAAGAATTATTATATAAATGCATAAACAATTTAACAATCCTTGTTGTAAAAGACAATTAACTAAAAACGTTGTCTGCATAATAAAAATAAAAGTGGAGATGCGGGGTATCGAACCCCGTACCTCTCGCATGCAAAGCGAGCGCTCTACCATGTGAGCTACATCCCCTTTTTGTTAATGTGATTATGCCTATTATATATTACTCTATTAAGTTGAATCTTTTATTTGAAAATCATAATTTTGTTATACGCAAGTCTAGTTTATTTGGTTTTAGTTGTTCATATGTTTTTTTTCTAAGTCACTAAAATGAAACAAAACAAGGCTTGTAAATTTGCTTTAACTATTTAGGACTTTCGTGAGAAGGAGACTGTTTTCCTTTATACAAAGCTCCGGTAATTAAAGATTATTGACACGTTGGAACTTCCAGCCTGAGTGTGGGCATAATATGTGTTTGATGAGGCACAACCTGATGTCAGGCTAGGCGGATACAACCCTACTCCACTAACCTATACTTGGCTTGATAGGGCTAGTACTGAGTCATAAGGGCGAGGTACTAGAGGCACATGGCGTTATGAGCGTCGAGGCACATGGCGTTATGAGCGTCAAGGCACATGAGTGTGGCCACTGGACAACATGGAACTTTTGTCTTCAGGTGTGCGACTAGGTGGGGACACGACACGTGGTCGAGCTCCCGTGTCAACCATTTCTTAATTTTTCGTCTTTTTTTCCTTGTGTTACTTATTTAAAGGTCAATTGTTCATGAAAAATCAAAGTAAACTAACTATGACTAATTATATCTGAACATTCAAAGCAACAATCGAAAATAAGATGCGATTGATATATATACATTAACGTGCCTTAGTGGCTCCGAGGTCAAACATTAACGTGCATGACAATGGTTTGCAACATTAATTGAAAACTTACGAGAAATGAATATAGGAAGTTTTGTAATGGTGTAGCTGTAAATCTGTTATTATTGTGATTTATTAATGCGAACTAAATGTCGTCATCATCTACTATATATAATTGTAACAATCTCATTATATATATTTTGGATGACGGGGATGCTTAAATTGTGGATAAGCACCAAATTCTTATCAACAATCTAACAAAAAAGTTATGGTTTTAGTGGGTTCGTATGTACTTTTCTAATAATGTCGGTAACTTATTGAGTTTGGGTCCAAAACAATATATTTGGAAAATCACAACAAATATACTCGATCGCCATGCATTGAATTGTAGTGTATTATTTGCTTCCTTTTCAAAACTTCAGCATTTATAGTTTTTTAACTATTAAGCTTTTCTTTACACACTCTACTAAATTTCACTCTTGTTTCAAGTGATACAAGTGATAGTAGATCGAACGCAACACCAAGTGCTTATATCTTTTATATTTTTACCATCATTCAAAGTTAATATCACTAAAACAATGTTTTATGATATATTAAAATTTGTAACTTCTTAAATTTATTCACACTGATCACTGGTAAACCAAACTCAAATGTTACTTAATTATATTACATTACTAGTTTAGTGTCCGCGCTACGCTCGGAAACACAATTCAAGTGATGGTTTTAAGGATGTTCATGAATGTTTCATTTAGTTTTGGGACAAAATCGTGGTAAAACAGAACACATGATATATTTTTAAAAATTAGATTTTTAGTATAGCAATATTATACTCAAATTAAAGAGAATAAAATGCTTAGTTTTATGATGTAGTTTATTTTTTTAAAAAAATCTCATAAAAATGTTATGTATATTTATAAAACACTGAGGTCTTTAATTGTATGTTGTTATTAACTTTATCCATAAGTTTCATTTTTAAATCCTATCAAATATAAACCGACTCACGTACACCCCTTCTAGTAAAGGGTTAAAAATATAAATACTCTTAAATTTTTCAGAATTCTCCAAAATATTAGGGGACCAAAAACGTAATTAGTTTTATTATAATAAATTTTATATACATATTTTAAATAAAAAATCATTATTATGAGATAACCTCTCAAATAATGCCACTTAAGCTAAAAGCTATGAAAAGATGCCACATAAGATTTTTTGTTTTGCTATATTATATAAGAACTACTAGATTAGTACCCGTGTACTACACGGATTTTAGTTTTCTAGGTTTTAACTCAATTTACATATTAAATTTATTTTTAACATATCTCTTATTAAATCGATTTGGATATTTACAAATATATTCATATAAAAATTATATGTTACAATAAAGGATATGATTTATAATAGTTGGTAAATTTTTATTGGAACATATCGGGTTAGAAGATAATTCATGATAATTGTTAATTTTTTTATTTGAACATATCGAGTTATGAAATAATTAATGATAATTGGTAAAACTTTAATTTGAACATATCTGGTTAGAATAAATCATAATAATTGATAAGTTTTTTATTTGAACATATCAGGTTAGGAGATAATTCATGATACTTTGTACATATCAGGTTAAGATATAGATCATGATAATTGATAAATTTTGTATTTGAACATATCGGGTTAGGAGATAATTGATGATAATTTGTGAATTTTTAATTTAAACATATCGGGTTATTTCGAATATGGAGCATACCATGACCCGTCTAAAAATTCTCCATCAAATTAATTAAGAACATGACACCTAAGCAAAATCCTATGTAGAGTAGTTTAAATGGTGATGAATGTGTTACTCAATTATTAAAATAGGTAGATTATATTATCCATTATGCAATGCATATAGACATATGGATTACAAATAAACATGAGATATTTAAAAAAACTTATCAGCATTCAAGCATACCTCAAATTTATGCTTAATTAACATGAAAAGTAACTATTATACATAATAATTATTAATCATAATCTCATTACGCCAGTTAACTAATTATACATAAATTAGTCTACGTCCATACACATACATCATAATTATTATCATTATATTTTAGTAACATCTGAAGTTTATCCTAAAAAAATAAAAGTTATAAAGTGAGTAAGAACATCTTCAAGAGAGTTAAAAAAATGTTCATCAGTGACAATTATTTTTCTCTTATTTCGTCAATCACCAAAAAATATCTCATTAGAACAATGAATTTTGAGACGACCTACGCTCTCTCTCAAGAGTTTCTCTGTTCTCTCTTATCCACATGGCAAATTTGGCAATCAAATCAGCACCTCCTTTCATGAAATATATCCACTAATAAGAACATCATTAACATTTGAAACACCCTAGAACCGTCTATATCCACTGTCTATATCTCTAACATTTCAAACTCAAAAACTTAGAATTATTTCATCAAAGAAACAAAGACAAACTTGACAGATGGTTGAAACGTAATAATCACACAGAAAAACTTGCAACATAGACGAACTTGAACCACATTTAATCACAAAAATATCATAATAAGTGCACAAAACATCAGAACTGTTATCTTGTTCTCAAACTGCAATGGCTTCCAACAAGCTTGATTTAATCATGCAAAACATCAGAACTGTTACTTCGTAATTAGTTTTAGGGTTCACCGGAGACGAATGTGGTGAATCGATTAAAACCCTAACCCTCGCCGGAAATGAAGAAGGTTAGTCGGAGACAAATGAGTTGAGTCGAACAAGTAAACAACCCTAAAATCGTTCAAATTGCTTGAGTCGGCTGATTGAACTTTTATGTTATGACCCGTAGGTCTAATTTTAACAACCCATTTTGACCCGCGAATTTTTTTCTATAGCCCACTTGGTTGAATTTTAACCCACTAATAGGTTTAAAAAGGCCCAAACTAACTCTAACATGAAACAAAAATTAACCCAAAGTGACCTAAAACCACTATATGGGTCAATTTTACCAGGCCTAGCTGGAAGCGAAAAGGAGAGGATTATTTTGGGTGTTAGTTACAAACTTACAAATTTTACCAGGCCTAGATGTTACTTGTTAGACTTAGATCGCTTGGAGTCGGGAGTAGTAAAGATGGAGCTAGGTATGGGTTTATGTTTAAAACTTCAAACGTCTCCCTTCTTTCAAGCTGGTGGTGGAAATTCAAGATTGAGAAAACATCTTTATGGTCGCTTTGCATCACACACCGAGATCATGGCCGGATCTACCAATAAATAAGTCATTAAACGGCACATGGAGCACTAATGTAAAAATTGATAATTACCTTACGCTTGCCAGATGGATATTTAAGAATGGACCGGACATTCATTTTCAAACTAGAGACGTTAGTAAAGGCGTATTGGTTCGTTATAGATCCATCCCTATTATGAAGAGTATCTCGGGTGTACAGAAGGATATTGGCGCTATAGAGACCTAGTTTAATAAATCAAATGTAAATAGGAGATGTATAAATTGAAAACTTGGTTTTATTGGGAAAACTCAAGAAACCCTATGAGTGGACCATAATATGCCACATCTACAATTTTCTTATCATTTGTCTTTTACCCATTGATGGTATATTGGACATTTCACCCACAATTTCTTTTTCTTCCTGACATAACATCGAATCTGCCCCAAGATCATATCATAACTTAAACACTGGATTCAAAAATTTTTGAACTCATCTCTCTCCCTTTTAAAGAACTCATCTTTCTTCCTATTGAAATCATCTTCAACATCACCGTGAACTCTTGTACAACACGTTGAAACCTACAACAATCTCGGAGAAAAGGATCATGTTAACGATGAAGATGATGAACCAGATCTGCCAAAAATGAGATGTCGTTACGGTCGTGTTTGACGATGAAGATGATGAACCAGCTCTGCAAAAAATGAAAAGTTGTTACGGTCATGTCGATGATGAAGATGATGAACCAGATCTACAAAAATGAAAAGTCGTTACGGTCATGTCGACGATGAAGATGATGAACCAGATTTGCAAAAAAATGAAGATGAAGATGATGAACCAGGACCATTATCAGGGATTGGGAACCGAGCATGGAGGCGGTGGAATTGGCTCTTTTCAGAACCAACCTTGTTTCCGATTGTTTCCAGATCGCCGTACATCTTCTCGGAGACTGGCTTCTAGTTCTTGTTTTCGTAATCGTCTTCTTCTCAGATTCAATTCTGTTTCCGGTAATCGTTTAAACTTCTTTAATTTTTACTTTGAATCTGCTGTTCGTTGTAGCAGTAGTTGTTGAAGATCTGATTTTGGTTCAGATTTGTATTGATGTGTGTGTGCAAGCTTTTATAGGTTCATGTGTTATTAGGAAGATGAGATATAGGGGTATTTTGGTAATTAAAACTCACATTTGTCACATGCATTTGTAGTAGATAGGGTTACACATGCGTATATTGCAACAATTTTTTAAAGACATATATAGACATATATATTCTATAAAATGAATGAAATTAGAAGATTTTTTTATTAATGAATTTAAAATCTAATTGCTATTGTTTTTTACTTATCCTTAGTTTATGAATTTAAAATATGTAACACTGTCAATTTTTAATAAAATATGTAACACTATGTAACATATACATAATTTTCATTATTGATTTTTTAAATTCCAGTTAAATATGTAACATTGCGTAACTTTGCTTTAAGTTTTTTTAGTCATAAACATATATTTAGTAGCTCTTAGAAACTTGAAATTATTAAAGTTATAGCATTCTTCGAACATCGTGTTACATGACTCCAGAAATGTTAGATGTGTTACATCGTGTTACATAGTTCCAATTAATATATGTAATACTATGTCAAAATTGACATGTAATGTTTTCCAGTTTTTAAAAATATGTAACACGATGTAACATGTCTGACTGACGCTTAACCATCTAGTTGCGTTTTTAATATAATATATGTAACACGATGTAACAAATTTACCAGTTATTTTTCAAGTGCTTTTAACCATCTAGTTTTGTTTTTACTATTCGAGTGCTTGACATATGTACAAGTTAGTTTTCAACAGGTTACTCAAATCTCAGTTAAATATGTAACAATATGTAACTTAAGTAATTTTGCTTTATTGTTTTTTTTAAATTTAAGTTAAATATGTAACGATATGTAACTTTGATTTTTTTAATTCAAATATCGGATTTTATAACAACTTTCTATAAGTATATATAGTTCCAATTAAAATATGTAACACAATGTAACATATGTAATACTATGTCAGAATTGACATGTAACGTTTTCCATTTTTTAATAAAATGTGTAACACCATGTAACATGTCTGACTAAAGCTTAACCATCTAGTTTTGTTTTTAATAAAATATGTAACACGATGTAACAAATGTACTAGTTATTTTTTCAAGTGTATTTAACCATCCAGTTTTGTCTTTGCTGTTCGAGTGCTTGACATACGTACCGGTTAGTTTTAAACATGTTGTTCAAATTTCAGTTAAATATGTAACAATATGTAACTTATGTGTTTTTGCTTTATTGCTTTTCTAACTTTAAGTTAATTGTGTAACAATATGTAACTTTTATTTTTTTATTCAAATATGTATATGATGTAACATATGTAACATTGATTTTTTTTAGATCCAAACATGTAACACGATGTAATAAAATATGTAACACGATGTAACATATGTAACTTGTCGGATTGGCACTTAATCCATCTAGTTTTATTTTTTTGTAGGTAAAGGAACTTTTGTATCAAAGATGAAGAGATTATCAAGAAATGAAGCATTTAGTTGTTTAAAAAAATTGTAACACGGTGTAACAAACGTAATCCATGGAGTTTTGTTTTTATATAATTTGTAACACGATGTAACAAATATAATCCTTCAGCTTTTAATAAAATATGTATTGCGTTGTAACATATGTAACATGATGTAACAAACGTAACATGTCCATTAATTTTTGTTAATATGTAACAAGATGTAACCAACTTATCAACCAGTGTAACAAGGTGTAACAAACGTCTCAGCTATTGTCAATGAAATAAAAAAAAGTAGGAGAGAGAAATTATAAAGTATGTGAGAGAAATTATATTAAATAGAAAAAGTATGAGAGAGAAATTATATTATATTAAAAAGTTAGAAAGAGAATGTAGTAAAGAGAGAATAAAGTAAATGGAGTTTTTAATTGTAAATTGACCAAATGATCCTTTTTGTACCTTTATGTATTAAAAAAGTACAAAAGATGGAGAGATTAAATTGGATGAATCTCATCCATTGATCTAGTAAGATCAATGGTTATGGTAAGGTTTCTAAGATTTTCTCAATAATTATAGGTTTTCATTTTAGCCATCCCCAATGTAAATATCCACCGTTCTTTGAAGGTAGTAATTGGGGACGGCTCTTCTACTTCCTTTTGGGGCGATAATTGGAAGGGAATGAGTATCCTAAAGGACTTATTCCCCTTTTCTTATAAGCTCGTAAAAAACAAAAATGGAAGGGCATATGAATTCTACAAAAGAATTGGTAACATAATTTCATGGGAATGAGAGTGGAGGAAAGACCCTTCTAGCAATCAAGAGTGGATGGAGATATGTAGCCTCATGAGTACTATGAATCACAATCTGTGGGAGTAAATCAAGATAAATGGATTTGGGTTAATGATAATATTAATGACTTCTCGGTCAAACTCGTTAGATCTCACCTGTTAGAAGGAAGAAATGTGCCACCCAGCGGCATTTGGATCCATGAGTGGAGCAATTGGGTCCCTCCCAAAGTAAACTACTTGGTTAGGATTCCCATGAAGGAGGCTCTTGCTCGGCGAGGTGTCGGGATTTCAAATGTGAGATGTAAGGCTTGTGGCGTAGCGACAGAAGATGCGCCTCAATACGGCTATACAAATATGACAAGAGATTCATGGATGGCTCAAGATCTCTCTAACCCATCTTCCTTGCAACACATTTTGGATAAAGTCAATTCTCTTTGCAGTTTTGCTATTTGAAAGAAAACTGTTCATGCTATTCTCCTTGCTACATGTTAGATCATATGGCTTTAAAGAAATAATTTGGAGTTTAACAACCATGCTCCTCCTACAAAAGTGATATCAAACTCAATAGAAAAAGAATCGTTAATCCTATAATTCTATGATCATCTTTTTATTCGTTGGATCTCTTTTCTTTTCTTTTTTTTAATCTTTCTTAATAAAATTTCGACGTTAAAAAAAGTAATTATTTATCATTTATTTATTTACTATTATTATATTACTCATCGTTTACCTCATTGTTTAGATGAGAAAAGAGACCGAAATGGTCCAGAAACATGATGGAAACTCACTTGGATCATATCTACCAAACATATAAATAAAGCATAAACCCTACCCACACTTCATCATCATCATCATCATCATCAATCCAAATGCCTCACCAAATCACCGACAATCACCAGCACTGGATGTTTCTATTCCTCATCATGATGCCTAACACCGCCGGTGTAATCACCAGAGCAATTCGCCAGAACGACTATTCATCGCTTCTTCTCTGTATATCGGTTTGTGTATGCTTCTTTTTGCTCCACTTTTGCCTCTCCAAATACATCTCCCTGCCTAAAAATGATACATCGACTCGGAAATTTTGGTTGAAATTGAATATGTGGTTACTGTACACCGCGATTTCGTTTGGATTTGTTTATCAGTTTGCGGATTTTTTTCCTAAGCAAATTAGGGTGAGTTTGTATAGTGTTGTGAGTGTGTGTAGTTTGTATTTGTTTTATGTGTTGGTGATCGTTGATGTTGTTAAGTATTGGAAGATTTGGATACGTGATGAGGATGAACGTGCAAATTGGACGATAGATACCACCGGAAAATTGAAGTATCAGACAGTCTCCATTTGGGAGATAGTGTGATTTAATTTGTAGCTTAGCCCAATCACTGTGTATTTTAAAGTGTTTTTTTCCCCAGTTTTGATGAATCGATCTCTTTTAGTTTACAGCGACTTCAACTTATTGTTAGGAAAACAAATGACCAAATTTGTGTGATCGCTTCCACGTGCGTAGATGAGTTGGTGGGATATCAAGCGGGAGCTAGTTAGTAGTTACATAACTCACATTAAGAAGGTGGGATGGAACCCAGGTTCAAGTCACATGTTATGCATCTCCCATCCAATTTTAGCAAGTCTGACATGCGTCAATCTTTGACGCACAAGCATTGCCTCTGATGTCCTCAGTACGAGGCAAGTCTGACATGAGTCGTTTTTGACGCACTAGCATTGCCTCCGATGTCCTCAGTACAAGGCAGTCTGTCACCGGTCGGTCTACGTGTTCGGTTACACATGATTTTTTTTTAATCCTAAAATTCATCAATTGTTCATTTCTAAGACTTAAATTGAGATAATTCGGTATAAAGAAACACTAGACCAAGATAAATAAACAAAATGATCTTCACTCACACCGGTAAATCGGTTACACTTTTGCTTCACCTTATATTTTATGGTATAAAAGGCCGTTGGGTTGAGTCCTGCTACTTTCATCGTCTGCATTCTCTACGATTACAACACAAAAGTTAGAGGATATAGCCTATAGGTGAATTTATCCTCTTCATTTCATTTGGTATGATTATTAATACAAAAACCAATGAATAGATAAACAAAAGGTACGTAAATGAACTATGAGATAAAAGGCATGACTCCAATTAAAAATAGGAGAAAAAAAAGATGGAGATGCGGGGTATCGATCCCCGTACCTCTCGCATGCTAAGCGAGCGCTCTACCATCTGAGCTACATCCCCATATGATGTGATACTTTTACTTGAGTATATTTATCTGTACATATAAAATCTGCTGTTTATCAACAACATCGTTATGTGTTTCAATCTAAGGTTTATTTGATCGGAGCATCTGCTACCACCGTTCACAAAGGGCAAATCAAAATGCTCCGACGCTTCATAGCTCAAGCTTCGTTACCACAAAGATACCACCGTTACCTCATCACTCAACAACACTCACCTAACTCGTTCCGCAGATGTTCTTCCTCTTCTACCGCCGCTACGCCACCGTCTCAACTTCCGGTTGAAACTTCAGTCGAACCACCGCCGGAACCTCACTTTTCCGATGATTACAGTTCTAAACCCTCCGCCAGCATATCCGTAGATCGTTCTGGATTGAACAATCCTATTGGTGCAACTTCTGTCTATTTGTTATTGTTGTTTGTGTTTCAGTTGATATGTGTTTTTAACTTACATGTTTTGTTGCAGAACATTCTCATGAGTCTTTGGCTGATTCTGAACTTGTTAAGCATCTTAAGAGCCTAATTAAGGTTTTAAATGACCCTCTGTTGATCTATTTCTATAGAATTTTGTTTCGAGGTTAGTAGATTTAGGATACTAGATTGTTAGACACTATTTCTTAATGCTCTGATACAACCATCATTTCTCTTTTAGAGTTCATTGGTTTGAAATGGTAACTCAATAAGTCGTCAAGTCAGAGTATAGAACGCACACTATCGGGTTGTAACCTGTTTAAGACAGTGCTATTTTGATGCTCTTAAAAGTGTAACACGACAAATTGGTTTGCATTGCTTGTTTATGATGCTTAACAAAACAGTCGCTTTGTAACCGACTCCCAGTTCTTTTATGTTGACACTGAATTCTTTTCGAGCATAGAAGTGAATATCTTAAGGAGTATTTAGGATTTTACGATTTTGTTTATTGATGAGCGGTGATTTGATTTTTCGGTGTTGTTTTTTTGCTTTGTTTTTGTCTTCATAATGACTGTTTTTTTCAGTTCAGAGGTGGTCCGATATCAGTTGCTGAGTACATGGAGGAAGTCCTGATAAATCCAAAGGCTGGGTTTTATATCAACCGAGATGTTTTTGGTGCAGAAGGCGACTTTATAACCTCTCCTGAAGTGAGCCAGATGTTTGGGGAGGTAATTTGCAGCAGTGCACATTCTGTAAAGAGGTCTTTGTCGTTCAAACATTTGTTATTCATGTATTAATCTTTGTGCTGTAATTGGTTCAGATGATTGGTGTTTGGGCAATGTGTTTGTGGGAGCAAATGGGGCAACCAAATAGGGTCAATCTAGTTGAGCTTGGGCCAGGAAGAGGAACTCTAATGGCTGATCTTCTACGAGTACAGTACTTTAATGCTTGACTTTGTTTTTCTACTTCCGTGCTAATTCTTCTTTGATAATAAGGGGATATGATTCTTGATAAAAACGCCACTTTCCACCGCAGGGTGCTTCCAAGTTTGAGAAGTTTACACGATCCGTAAACATACACATGATTGAAGTGAGTCCAGCATTAAAGAAAATCCAAAAGACAACCTTGAAATGCAATAATGAAGATGGTGCTGATGAAAATACGGCTACCACGTTGACTGGAACGCCCGTCTCATGGCACTCGACCCTAGAGGAGGTTCCAACTGGATGTAAGGGCGTTTTTATGTATTGCATGTTCATAAGTTCATCCTCCTTCCTTATATCTATATGCTGCATTTGTTTTTGCATATCTCATGGTCTATATAGTATCTCAGATTTTAGGAGCATCAACTATATTAATGTACTCTAATGTAATCGGGTTGTAAGCTCTTCAACGTGATCCCCAAATCATATCCAACCAACTGATTAGCATATGTGTTTCATACATCTTATTCTCTGAATTCGGGAGTTTCTTTGATATGCAAAAACTATCAAATCTTGTTATAATTTATATATGCTTGTGCTACATTGTTGAATACACTGAATGTGCCATTGCCATCTCTTCTAAACACGGTATAGTCTCTATAGCTGGTTAATGTTCATGTCACTAATGAAAACATGATTAGCAATATTAGAGTTACTTGTAGTAATTGATCCATGATTTTGATGCAATAATGCCTTGCTGTGTGTGCTTTCATATTAAGAAATATGAATGGGTTAATTTACTACTGAACTTTCAAACTTAGATACATTTTCTGATGGGATTAAATGCTTATTTCCATTCCGTCTTCATTTTTTTTTCTTTTTGTGCAGTGCCAACAATTATTATTGCCCATGAATTCTTTGATGCCTTACCAGTTCATCAGTTTCAGGTTTATGTGGTTGCTTATGCTGATCATCTCTCTTTCTGATTCTTTTTCTTATGTTTCCTCATTATCTACTGTATGTATTGAAAACGTTGTGGGGGATTCTCAAAAAGAAATTTCTTTTCTTCAATCCCCTTTCTCCAAAAGATTATTTTATCTAAATATTTTCTGTAGTAAAAATACTTCCTTCCTGAAAAATACTGGCAGTAAAAGTGCTTCACCCCCACTGAATTTCCTCTTTTTTGTTATTTTTTAATAATTTTGTTCCTTGTGGGTTATGAATTCTCAGACCAAGTGATATTTAGATACTCTCCATACGAAAAAAATTCAATGTTTGGATTGAGTGATTGACACATAGTTCCGTTTCTGTCTTTGACTTATAATCAAATCCCAAAACACACCTTAATACGGAAAAAGGAGAAAAATATAGGGATTACCATCAACCTCGCCAATATCTTGGTAAATTTGGATTATAAACAAGGAACAGAGAATTATCCAATGCATGTTCGCATTGTTTTGCAATGCTAGTAATTACATGTTTACTCACTGTTTTATTTTTCTCCCAGAAAGCTTCTCGTGGCTGGTGTGAAAAAATGATTGACGTTGGAGAAGATTCAAAGTAGGTTTTTTTATATCATATATATTTCCTTTGAGGAATGTCTTTGATAGCCTTCTGATTTAATTGATTGTTTCCTTTTTTGTGTCCATTCTTCAGGTTCCGTGTTGTGCTCTCGCCTCACCCCACACCAGCAACACTCTACCTTCTAAAACGTTGCAAGTGGGCTCAGAATGAAGAATTGACTAAACTGGAGCATGTTGAGGTTTGCCCTAAAGCAATAGATTTGACACAAACTATTGCCAAGAGAATAAGTACCGATGGCGGTGGGGCACTTATAATTGATTATGGCTTGGACTCCATTGTCTCTGACAGTCTTCAGGTTTGTCACTCTTCTAATGAGGCAAATGCTAAGATTTATACTGAATTATGCTTTGTTTAGATATCCGAGTATTATGGATGTCAAAATGCGCGGGCTGGGCAATGGGTCAAAACAAGGTTGGATCCAACCAATTGACTCATTAACACTTTCTTTTCCGTATTTTTTAATCTCATTAATGGTTAAAATATCAAACATAATTTAACTGTTTTAAATAATTATTTCAATATTTAGAATAAAACATATAGTATTCCTTTCTACAGGCGATTCGAAAACATAAGTTTGTTAATATTCTGGATGATCCTGGTTCTGCTGATCTAAGTGCGTATGTCGACTTTCCTGCAATCAAACACTCCGCTGAGGAAGTTTCAGGTCTGCATTCTTTACTTGTGATCATGCATATCAGTATTCAGTACCCTCTCAGTTTTATGCCCATGAAATTTAACTTTGATAGTCAAAATATAAAATTTTGATATAAATTTGCAGAAGATGTGTGTGTATACGGACCCATTACACAATCTCAGTTTCTTGGCAATCTGGGGATAAATTTCCGTGTGGAAGCGTTGCTGCAAAACTGCACAGACGAGCAAGCAGAGTCACTGAGAACAGGGTACTGGCGGTTGGTGGGGGACGGTGAAGCCCCTTTTTGGGAAGGACCAGATGAGCAGACACCTATCGGGATGGGTAGTCGGTATTTGGCAATGGCTATAGTTAACAAAAAGCAAGGTACCCCTGCTCCATTCCATTAATATCACAGCATTAGTTTTCTTTTTATTAAAGGAAATGAATTTGAAGCCCTGTTATTTGTTTGAGTTCAATAAATATCATTTGCAACAGATTCATTTAGTTCATGTAGTGTCTCCCATGTATTCATGCTTTTTAGGACCAACACATTTTTGGGTTACTTGGAAGGTGTCGTTTGGAGGAGTCTAAACTTGCTTATTATGGTTAGAACTTAGAATCATTCTTTGGCAAGAACTACGCGTAATCAATGTAGTTATTTAGTTTTTGTAAAGTCAATTGGGGAATTTCGACTTACTTGTAGAAAAATGGGTCGACGTGGTTATATTCTATCTTTTAATGGGTTGGATATGTTAAACTAAAAAGATTTAACTTATTGCGATATAGAAACTGATCCGGGAGAGACCTGCTCGAAAAGCAAAATGAAGATGCAAAACAATTTGTTTTATTAAGGAAGTAATATAATTGCAGAGGTGATGAGTTTATGCTTACCAAACCATTAATAAATCTTGTTTACACAAGCTACATAAATTGTCTTCACGTGAGAAAATGTTAGTTACACCAAAAGCTCTCTTAATATGTAATAAATCATGTGGATTTGATTAACTATCACTACATTTAGTTTTAACAGTTCTCTTGTGAAAGGATAACTAATTGCAATCTATATCTTTACCAAAGTGACCCAAGTTCTAGTTTTATTAGAGACATAAAGGGGAAAAACTAGGTTAATCTTGTGATGGCCAGTCACCAGTAATGAATGGAGAGACCACACCAGGGTTTGAGTGTTATTCGAACGGCGGGTTAATTCTCGCTCCCTTGGTTGTGGATGACCTATGAACTGATTGCGTCTTGTGTCTTGCTCTTGTGACGTGGGTGTCACAGGCCGGTTAACGAGTTCGGTATACTCGTTTTTAATATCTTTACCAAAGGGCTTTGTTTCCTAGTTTTTTATTAAGTAAAAGAAGTTTAAAAGAAAGTGAATATTTTGTGCCGGAGAGGTTTTTAATATAAACTAGACGTATGTGTCGCCTAACTTGTGTTACGATATGATTTCAAGCGACGGCAGAACCTATTACGGGGGAATACGGGTTAAGTACCTAGTCACACAACTAAATGTTTTTTCTTACTCTATCCCACTTGGATTTGCCACTTACTATGAAGTTACTAGTCTCTATCATCTTGGATTTGCTACTAAGAACAAACTTTAATGAGGTTTTGGGAGGGTTTCATGCAAAAAAAAAAAACTAAATATTATGAGAACATAGGAGACAAACTAAGTTCTTTATTTATTCAAACAAAAACTTTTTTAACATATAAGAAAAGATTTGAAATGCAAAACTTATTCATCAATCTTGAAATTCAAATAAGAAAATTAAATAAATTTCGTTTATTTGTTAAACCTAAATAGATGAAGTCATGTGTAGGTTAAGGTATCTACCATCTACAAATAACCTACACATATGTAATTAACTTTTAAACATTAAAAAATGTATTTTAATGGTTCTTTATGCACATTTCATACAAATTTGTATGTAGGAAGTTGAGTTATTTAAAAAATAAACCATTACTAACAACTTTAAGTGATTTAGGTTTGTTTTTTTATCTCACAATATATGAGTGTTTTCAAATGAACTTAAAGAGTGTTCCCAAATAACCTTTTTTTCAAATGACGACTTACTTGATGTTAGGCCATCGCACTACCTAAATGGAGAGTCTCATTGCCCCATTCGGCCAGACTAAGTTGTCTTAACCAGGCTCACTGGCTTTAGAGTTTGACTTGGACGTTCTTTTGAAAAACCATATCATCGGTTGTCACTTGAAAGTCGTGTCACCATAAAAGCAAAAATTTATTGAATAACACACGATAGGATGAAAACTAAAATATACAAGAAATTCAAACTGACAGACTCATACAAGGCATATCTCGATTTGTTCTAAAAGAACTTAATCATTTGATTTATTTGCCACATATTTTCACAATTATTATATTTCACCAAATGGATAAATGCAACAATAACTCACTCGACAACCCACGCTAAAAGAATAAAAGTAGTTAAGCTTCCACTAAATGTAACAATAATACCTTCCCCACTTGTTATTCTTTGACATTTTCAAAGATTATAAATTCCAAGTCCAACAAGAAGAAAATAGTTCATTACTTCATTACACACTAAAGTCACACTTTTGAAGTCCAAGTTTCTAAAAAATACGAATAATATTGAATTCTAATCACAAATCCTAGATTTCACACACAATATTCAAGTTTTGAGAGATATGAAATAATACACAAAATAATAATTCTTTCAACTCATGTGAACTGTAAAGGAAGGTTTTGAAATTGTGAAATATTTTACAACATTGTTCTTGTGCCTCTTAAAATGGCTTCAAATAATTTGTATTCGATGATTTGCAATCAACCCTTCCTTGTTTCACCATCACCCACTCAACCCTTTTGAAAAAAAAAAACTATAAAAATTTGGTGAATAAGGGTTCTAAAAGCCTACCACAACAAAAACCCACAATAAATAAAAACACATTACTGTTGACTTGCTTTCTTCAGCAGTATCTTGTTCAGAATCAGATCCAACGCCTGCCACATGTCACCAAACTAAACAATCCACATGGCGGTAGTCGTTCTTCCCGCACACGAACTAATACAACCAATCAACATTCGCCACTTGTAATCATCTATCTGCACTGTCTCGGTCTAAAACTCTCATCTGATACAAGTGAGTTCACAAGCTTCTCGAGCCTTTTTGCCCCACTTGTAGGATCAAGTCGTGTGAGATTCCCGACCACTGAACAGGGGTCTGAACCATTTTCACGACTCCCAATGCACCACCCACCAGGTATGATCATATCTTGGCCTCGGAACAGTAGTTCAGAGTCGATCCTGTCTAGCACAGGTTCATCTTGATGGAACTTTCTTGCAAAGGGGGCGTTGCTGTCAATCATTCTAGGCATGTCTTGTAATGTAAGGTAGTGAGGATGTTGTTTTGGAGGGTTGTCCCATGTTATAAAGTGGAGATCACTGTTTACTGTTGTGTTTCTAAATTCTTTTGCATTGCATATGACTGTATGAAAATACCCTTCAGGAGATGAAATGAAATTTGCGTAGTACATAAGGACTGTTCTAGGTAAATTGTCCCATCCCCATATACAAAAGTCGATAAATGGGCGAGATAAAACCATCCAAGCAGATCCTGAGATAAATTTCAAAAAGAAAAAAAAAGAACATTAGAACTGTGTCAATAAACTAAGCTGCCCACGGGTCGTTTACACTTTACACCCTAACATTCACAATCAATAAAAAAAGAGATGTTAAAAACTAGCCCCATCCCTCTTCGTGAAGTTGCTAATTTTTTCATCAAGCAAGACACTACATAATCTCAAAGTCAATATACTAAAGATACCATAAGCTCAACCTTTAGGATCTATTATACCTACATTCAAAGATCATAGATCAAAGACATAGCATCTGCATTATAATGTTTGGTCTCTCATACAAAACGATATTGTCGGTTATGGCCACAAGGAGCTTATGGATTTGTTTTTGGTTGCCTAAGATTGCTAAGCACACTTGACAATTGAGTTCTCTTATCCACCACCCAGTGCGCCCACAATGCATTGATGATATTTGAGATTAATCACTCCTTATGACATACAGTTTAATAAACTATCATAATCACTCCTTAGGTTCCATGAACCAGCCTAACCTAAATCACCGTGAGAAGTTATTGGTGGTACTTTACCAAAGACCAGAACCATTAACCCAAAGTTCACAAGCACAACCAATGTTCGACGTTGTTAAAAATAAATAACTAAAACACTAAATCAAGCCATGATCATCTAAATCAAGTAAAAGCACATGTCAAATTGCCTGTAACATCTTCACCAATCCACATTTAAAAAAAATTCAAACTTTCTTTAATTTTAACTGATTTGGTCCATATGTCTATATCACAATTACCATAATTAGCAAACAGTAATGAACTAGAGAATTCTGTATCAACAAAAAGATGCTATAAGAAACCTGTAAATAATTTGAAGGCAGTCGGTACACTTCGTCTTTGAGTGATCCAAAAAACATCAGTTTTTTCAGTCATATACAACCCAGGATCCACAATAACAGGCTTTGCTCTTTGAAACCTGCATAACACAAGTTCACTTAGATCACTACAGTCTACAGTCCAAAGGATCTAATCATTCGAATCGTATAAATGTATAATCTTACTCTTTCCATCCAATATCACTTGTATGATCAATAAAATTAAGATCCCTAGGTATCGACGAAAACGTATGAATCAGATCTGAAACAAACACAACATAAACACATCAAACATTCAAACCCTAGATAACTCCAGAAGCATGGCGGATCAACAAAAACGAACAACAAATTTACCATCCTGAGTAACAAGAGGATAATCAGAGGCACTGAGATTGATAAACCAATCCCAATCACCACCGTCTCTCAACAAAATCGCCGCCGCGTGAAGCGTATTCGCCACCATAGTCGGTCCCCGATACGTCACGAGATTAGCCTTCGTAATCATCTCCACATTACCGAATTTCACAAACACCGGATGTGTTTTCACAAACTCATGCAACTGAAACCGCTCCTCCGGCGAAGATTCACCGTCCAGATGAACAACATACCGGTTATTCGGATGATACAAAGCGAGCAGAGTTCGTCTGAGCATAACACCGTCGTGATTCGATCCCGAAATGAGGTACGCAAATCGAGGCGGACGAGGAGCATCGGAAACACCGATCGGGCGGAGTTTGTGCTCAACAAAAACAGAGCTTCCGGAGATGGTGTAGTAACCGTAGATGCGATTGGCGTCGAGTGAAGTTAGGGCTAGAAGAAACAGTAGAAACAGAAAAAGTGTTGAACCTACAGCTAATGGATAGATCCATTTCCGTTTTATAGTATGTGGATGCCGCAAATGCATGTAAAAGCTTCTCAATTTCTTCATAACTGTGCTCAGATTTGAAACAAGTGAAAACAATTGAACAAATCAATGAGTGAATTAAGGCGATGGTTTCGAGATGAATCGAAATGAGGAATCAATTGACGACCGGATTTGGTTGAAAGAAGTATGTATGTCGACGATTTTTTTGTCTGTGTCTGTGTCTACAGATCATCAATGGCGGTTTGAGTGTAGATTGAGAAGATGCTTTGAGTACAGATGGGAGTTAAGAGTTTTTTAGTGGTTGGGTGAGATGAGAAAAAAATCAAAAAATATATATATGCAGGTTACGCAAAATCAAATAATAATTCAACTTGTTTGAATAATGATTGACTAACCAAATTTTCTATTTAGCACCATAGTTGAGGGTGCGGTTGACGGAGGAAAAAAAAGTATTTGTAACATTTAAAAAAAACACACACACAAACGCAATACTCTAACTATGTTCTTATCGCGCCCATCACCTACGGTTGGTTGTGGTGTTCTAGTTCACACCCCGACTACTTGACATGAGGTTACGTCTCTTCATCGTTTCACACTATAATCTTTTTTCATAAGCGAATTGTTATAACTTTTAATCATAGTAGAAATAGAGTTGTTTTAATGGTAATGCACTTAAGTGTTAAGAAGGTTATAATATCAATTTTATTTGGAATTTAATATGTTTGCATGAACTAATGTTAATTATTTATGTAAGCTCATTAAAAGTTTTTATAAATGTGTTAGGTTGTTGTATTCCATCATGGTTTGATGGTTGAATCGAAGTTTTCACATAGTTAAAAAATTATTTATTTAATGAGTGATTTGAAAAATATTTATTAAAATTGATGATTAGCATTAAAAAAAATTTGTCACTCATAATCAAAATATATATTTTTCTAACCAGAAAAAGTTTTGGATGTCACATCAGATTCACTAAAACTGACTTTTAATAACGTTTTTATGTGAAATTTTTTTTAACTTATTTTCATAAAAAGGTGTGTTAAATTATTATTTCTGTAACTAATTAATTTTTCTTATTATTTATTGAGGTAATGTTATCTAACCATCATAAGATGATATTTTAGTCTAACAATTTGATTTCAACTGGTTAGATCCGTAAACAACATTGTTATAGAACAAATCGATGTGGAAACATGTTAAATTATTATAGAATCAACATAGTATACCTAATCGTAAATAACATTCATGTTAATGGAAAATTTTATAATGGAAACTTTCACACGTACATGAATTTCTATATAACTATCTCTTCCACATTATTTTTACAATACAATCACAAGCTTTCAAGAAATAATAGTTACAAAGTATGTCTTGTAAGAAAGTTAGAGATATGTTCATAATTTATATTTTAAAACTTTCAATTCATCTAGCAAATATTTTACATTCAATTATAATACTTACTAGGTTTTTTTCCCGTGTAATACACGGGTTGATCGATAAAAACGATATTTTTTATTAATATAGAAGATTTGTTATTAGAAAAGCTAAATCAAATAAATATAAATAATTATTTTAATTTTATATAACTTAATTATTCTATTAAAGATGTATAATTACTATTAAAATAAATAATATTATTAAAATTACGATTATATCAAATGAATATATTTGAAATCTAAAACTCATAACGATTATTCAAATTTAAAAATTATCAAATCCTACTAAAAAGTAGTTATAAGATATAGATAGAGATTAATGATACATGTTTTTTTCATTTGGTTTCAAAAAATAATAAGCTATATTAATAAGATATATGTTAAATATCGGGTTAAATTCAAACCCAGAAACTCAGTTGAAGATCCGCATAAAATAATATATAGAAAGAATGTGAGTTTGATACATAGGAAAAATCGTAGGTGGACATGCTATAATCATGCCATGTGTATTTGTTACTCAATTATTAGAATAGGTAGATTCATAATTTATTATTATATAAACTTATAGGTAATAAATCTCATTACTTTGATTTAAACATACGTATGAACCTTTATGTACTGCATTTTCTTCATTACTTTCTTGTCAACATTAGCAATATATTTTACGAACCATTCTTCTTTAGGTTTAGGTTCATGACAAATTCACGAGTTAACGGCGTTACAAGAACAACCATTTTAGTTTACATTCAGGGGCGCAGCATAGAAAAGACCCGGGAGGGTCACGATCATCCCAATTTTTTTTTTCGTTAGAAGTAGCGATTTGTCGGTTTTTAAGTGATTTTTGGGTACGGGCCCTTCCATTTTAAAAATCAGGCCCCCTTACTATTTACTAAAACCCAACCCAGACCCAAACCCAAACCCATTAAAAATCAACAATTCATCAACTAAAACCCAATATAAAAACTCATTAACCCAAACCCATTAACCCAATTACCCAAACCCTTGTTAGTCGACTTCAGCAAGCAACAGGCCAACAGCAGTTTGCGACTTCAACTGTTCCCTGCTACCCGCTGCCGCCTCCAGCCTCCTTGCCTGAGTAACTGAGTCCCTGACTCCCTGCTACCAGCCTCCGCCTCCAGTCTGCGAGTCCACGCTGCTGCTGCCTGCTGGCCACGCTGCTGCTGCTACTGCCTCCTTAGTCCTTGCCTGCTTTGTTGATTTTAGTAATAGTATGTTAGTTTTACACTTTTAGTCTTTCACAATTTGTTGATTGAATGATTGTTAATTGTTGATTGAATGTTGTTGGATTGTTAATTGTTGGATTTGTTAGAATTTAATTGTTGAATTTAGGATTTGTTGGATTTGTTGATTTAATTGTTTGATTGTTATTTGTTAAATGTTAATTGTTGAATTTAGGTTTTTTAGGTTAATTGTTGAATGTTAATTGTTGAATGTGATAGTTAAATGGTTAATTGTTGAATGTTATTGTTGTTTATGTTGATTGTTAATTTTAGGTTTTTTAGGGGTTGTTTAATTTGAGGGATTTAAGTTTATTGGTTTTGATTTTTGTAGATATATCATGGGTAAGGAAAAAGTTAAATTAAAAACCATACATTTTTTTTTCAAAAGAAAGGATATTGTTGAAGAAAATGATGTTGCTAATCAAGAGGTCAAACGTCAAAAGGCTTCAACTAGTGAGACACAAGTAAATGAAAATGAACAAGAGCCTCATGTTTTTTAAGCTCCAGAATCATGTTTTTGAAGCTCCACAAGATCTTAAAGGTCGTCGGGTTGCGCTATAGTTCTTCATCCAGGTACTTATCATTTCTCTTGCATTATTATTAGTTAAAAAATCTATTTTGTTTTATTTGTGTGAATGAACTTCTTTACAATGAATGAAGAAATTTATGATATTTCAAGTTTTTATTGTTTAACCCGACCCGAACCGAATCATCGACCCGAACATATGTACCGAAACATAGGATTAGGAAAAAAAAAATTTATGGGTAGTATAACTTTAGGCCCCTTGGTTGTAAATTCCTAACTTCGCAACTGTTTACATTCATTCGGAACAACATAAACTTTAAAAGTAGACGATCAATTAGGAATGGTTTAAAATTTGTTTTTAGAAGTATGGAATTTTCTTAGAAAGAGTATAAACAACAACAGTCATAAATAATACTTTCAAATGAAATAAAAAAAATTTATGTGATAATAAAATTTTCTAGAAAAAAATGTTTGATAACGATGAAACAAGTTATTTTTTTAATTGTGTAAGAAACATAAAAAGAAACACTTATTAAACAGGAGTTATTACTCTATATCGAAAGAAAACTAGTTTTATCAATAAAATTAGGAGTGTAAAAGAGAAGTTTACAGGAAGGTCATTTATTTTGATAAATGTTATTTAAATCATGCATTTTGTGAAATAAGTTTTCTAACTTTAACCTTTTAGAAAAAGAAAAGGAAAGTTAGATTTTAAAAATCCAAACTTTCATTTATTTGCTGATAAAAATCCCAATTTTGTAAACTCTTGGCAGAGATCCCAACTTTCAAACAATTTTTTTAAGAGCCCTCGTTAGAAAACACTTAACGCCGTTAACTTTTTTTTTAATTTTAAACTAATATTTTAGGGTTTTTAATCGAGAGGAAGATATGAATCGATTGATGTAAAATTTACCTCGAGCACGAGCGAATCAATGCTTAAAATTTACAGGAAGGTCATTTATTTTGATAAATGTTATTTAAATCATGCATTTTGTGAAATAAGTTTTCTAACTTTAACCTTTTAGAAAAGAAAAGGAAAGTTAGATTTTAAAAATCCAAACTTTCATTTATTTGCTGATAAAAATCCCAATTTTATAAACTCTTGGCAGAGATCCCAACTTTCAAACAATTTTTTTAAGAGCCCTCGTTAGAAAACACTTAACGCCGTTAACTTTTTTTTTTAATTTTAAACTAATATTTTAGGGTTTTTGATCGGGAGGAAGATATGAATCGATTGATGTAAAATTTACCTCGAGCACGAGCGAATCAATGCTTCAATTGATGTAAGTTTTACCGTACCATAAGAAATTAGTTTGAAATGCGAAAAAAAAACCTTAACAATATTAAGTGTTTTTTACAAGGGCTCTTTAAAAATAATTGTTTGAAAGTTGAGACCTCCACTGAATTTCTCAGTTGAGATTTTTATCGGTTAATTGATGAAAGTTCGGGTTTTCAAAATAAAAAATAAAATAACTCGGTTGAATTGATTGTAATAGCTTCTCGTAAATTAAAAACTCTATTGAATTGATTGTAACAACTCCTTAGGAACACTAAAATTGATTAGGACCTTTGTTTAGACTCTAGGTTATTTATAAGCTGTGCATTTAATTTCCCATAAACTTTTGTTTTGAATTAAAGTGTTAGCGAAGTAAATTAAATAGATCTCATGTGGTAAATGCATATATTATCTCAGATTCTCTGGTCTAATGATTCCAGCCTAGCTGGTTGAGGACACTCAGTTTTACAGTGGTGGTCCAGGGTTCTAACCTCCCTGCATGTGAGATTTTTCAGGAAAAACCCCATTGGTTTTCCCGGTTGAACGCGTAGCCAAATTCCGATGTCAAGTGGGCCCGGTTAAGACAACATATTGACCGGAGTGGGGTGGTGGATTCCTCATTGCGGAGGATGCGATCAAATGGTTGAAAAAATTGAAAGTCGCCGTTCAAAAAAAAAATCTCTGATTCTCTGAAGTTGAAGCTTTTAGGTTAAACCTTAAACATGAGTTAGCCCGAGGTTTGTTTTTATTTTAGGTTTTTTTTACATATTTCCCCTTCCTAAGTCCATCAATTACATATTTATCCAAGCCTAAAGTTTAATTATATATATCCCTTTTGACATAATAAATTACTCATTTACCCCTTCTTTTACACAAACCATAAGAAAATATAAAAATATATTTATGAAGATCATTAAGGGTAAAATAGTAAATCAAAAGGCTATTTTAAAGAAATTGGGTAAATATGTAATATATATGGTTTAGGAATGGGAAATATGTAATTGAATTTAAGGAGTGGATAAATACGTAATAAATGATTTTAAGAAGGAGATATATGTAAATGCACCTTTATTTTATCATTTCGAGAACTTATTCTACGTGTGTGATATTTGCGAGTATTTTGTGTATGTTTGTTTAGATTAGGGCTCAGAATTTCTGTCTGACCCGACCTGAAAACACGACATGAACCTAACCCGAAAATCATGGGTTTGGGTTACATTGAATGGGTGTGGGTCAGTTTCGGGTTGAACCTGTTGACCTGATTTCAAAAACGGGTCAGGTTCGGGTCAACTCACCGGGTTCACGGGTTGACCTGATTTTTTATATAACTATAAAATTTAGGGTGTATTGTGTCAATATACATGTAGTTTATGGTGTTTTACGTTAAAACTATAATAATATAGAATGTCTTATATGGTTGTGCGTACATTTGGGTGGCAATTCCCGATTTTCCATAAGCTCGCTCTCGTTTAAAGAGTGCATTTCTTGGTAATTTTGAATTTCTAACTCTCGGAGAATGTATTTTTGTGATAATTCAGGTCAAATGGGTCGGGTTCGGGTCAACCTGCTAAAAATCAAGTCGGGTTTGGATTTAAGTAATGTCTAAATTTTCAGGTTCGGGCCAGGTTTGGGTTTGTATAAATTTTTCAGATTCAGGTCGGGTTCAACCCACCAACCCGATAATCTGACCCATTGAGCACCCCTAGTTTAGATAATGAATGAAAATAAGCGGCAAAGCGCTTTAAATATTTTATAAAAACAGTCTAAAACAAAGCAGATAACAAACGTTAAATTTCCACCCGACATTTTTCTTCCTAACAAAAATCCAACTTATAATTTGTTTTTTGCATGGATACGACGTTAAAAACGGACGTATTTAGGTTCCGCATTAGAAACCAAATCTTGTTTAATCATCTATTTTGATTTCAATCTATTTAGGTCGATCTTCTGAGCTCGAATCGAGGTCGAAATGGAATTATTTCCGAATCGATCCACGGTTCGCCTCATAAGCTATCGAGACAAGTACCTATTTGCAGAAACCGATGAAGAATCGGTTACACAATCTCGAGACGGTTCAACTAGGAATTCGTATTGGACCGTGGAGATTGTTGATGAAGATTGTATATCATTAAAAAGTTGTTATGGAAAATACCTAACGGCGTCTAACAGGCCTTCGATTCCCGGAATGAGGGCTCGGTATTTGAAAGTTACTCAAAGCCGTCTAGGGAATCCGAATCCTAACATCGCAATGATGATGACCGTTGACGATTCTTTGGTTACGGGGAAATGGAATTCGGCCCTTCAATGGTTACCGTTAATGACCGAGGTTTGTTCTGAAGTTCGGTTAAAGACTCATTATGGGAACTACTTGCAATCGAATAAGGGTCCGCCACCGTTAGGGAACATGGTTACACATGATCTGCCTCGAAAAGAAGGACCGATGAACAAAAGGATTTCGTGGAAAGTTGAATTGGTGGAATCGCCTTCCGTTGTATGGAAAGAGTCCGATTCGTTTAAAACACGAATGACGCTTTACGCGAAAACGTTTGTGACCGAAATGCATAGGGGGAAGGAGAAAATCAAGGGGTCTGCCAAAGGTATGATCAAGAAGCCGTAACCTTTGTCATTGTTGTTGTTGTCGTCGTACCAACGTTAGGTAAAATTTCACTCGTATCAATAGTTAAAATGTCATTCAACTAATAAAATTATGTTATATACGATCGAAAATGTTAGGGTTGTAACTTTTAAGTTCTCAACTAGTTATAAGTGCCCAAATTTAGATTTGTTCATACATTTTCTTAAGATTTGATGTTTCAAATCTTTGATATACAAATGTGGCGGTTTTAGCCTTTAGTTGTCTACAAAACAATTAAACAATCTCAAGAACACAAACCTAAAAAAAGGGTGGTGTTGCGCCAATATTATTGTTCTTAGGTCTCTAACACGCTGTGTTTGTGTTAGGAATATTAAAATCATCATTCAACTGGATTTAGTTTTTTTTTTTGAACAGCGACTTTCATTAAAAGCTAGCAATAACTAGCAAAGAAATACAAAGAATGAAATAATTTAAAAAGAAAAATTACACCAATCTCTCCAACTCACAACGTTAAGAGGGGCTCTGTGTTTAATCCATAAATACGATAGGGATTTGAGGTCTTGGAATATACGTTGCAAACAGATTGGTTGGTTGTTGAAGATGAGTTCGTTTCTGGCTTTCCATAAACACCAGACAGTGGAAGTGATTATTGCTTGTATGAGCTTCCTCTTTTTGTTTGAGGTGTTTATTGAAACATGAAGATCGAATAAATCCCGAATGGAGAAGGCAAATATTGGGGGGATTTTGAGCCATGAAGAAACTCGATTCCATAGAGGGTTGGTAGTCTCACATGAAGTCAAGATGTGTGCCATGTCTTCAATGTCAGATTCGCATATAGGACAATAAACTGAATCAATGTTGATACCTCGATCACTAATCACCTTCCTTGTTGGGTTTCTGTTTCTGATTGTTCTCCATCCGAATATGTTGATCTTTAGTGGAAGCCAATTGTTCCATGTGTAGCTTGTAGGCCCAAATACCACCGATGGCGATTGAATGAGTTGCTTCATCGATTTGACGCTGAAACTATTTTCTTTATCTCTGGTCCAGATCCATGAGTCTTGTTGATTGCTGTTTTGTCTGACGGAGGCAAGCAGTTGTGAACATTGTTGCAATTGAAGAAGTTCCGTTGCGGAAGCCGGCGTGTTTTTCCATCTCCATTTCCATGAGAGCGAGTGACCCTGCAAAATAAAACAATCATAAATGTAGATAGACTTACAGGCCTCAAGTGCGTATAGACCTGGGAAAAGCTCTTTGAACGGTTTGTCAGAAGCCCATGAATCCAACCAAAACCTAATGGAAACACCCGAACCAAGATTGCC
Organism: Tagetes erecta; assembly: GCA_030867185.1. Classification (NCBI taxonomy): domain Eukaryota; kingdom Viridiplantae; phylum Streptophyta; class Magnoliopsida; order Asterales; family Asteraceae; genus Tagetes; species Tagetes erecta. The sequence goes on along the minus strand of CM061487.1, from coordinate 94,304,108 downwards.
CTTGATAAGATTATTTAAATTGACCCCAGATAACGCAAGCGAGTTATCAATGCGAGCAATTGTATTCCATACTCCGGTGTACTGTTTTTGGTGTGGAAGAGCGTGCCATGTTCTATTCGAGTAATGTATGGAGTTGATCAGTCTCCGCCATAACCTGTTTTCCTCGGTTTTAAATCGCCACCACCATTTTGCAAGTAAGACAGTGTTGAAATCCTTGAGAGGGGTTAGAAAGTTGCATGGAAATAGAACCAAGTTAGTAGAAACTTTCATCATTAGTAAGTTGCTACTGATTAATAAAAATTAACAACGTCATCATTAATAGTAACTCCTGTTATTAGTATAGTATACTGACTACATATCTTTTTATAAGGAGTTATGTTGTTTCAACCTAATTATTATGATATTTTTTACCTATAATGTTTGAAATGATATTAGAACCTCGTTTTCATTGAGAAATATATCTTATTCTTGCATTACTTGTTGTCTTATCCAAATATTGATTTTGTACGCATGAGTTATTTAAATCTAAAAGTGAATTTGACATATGATATGGAAACCTACGTGGAACAATTTTTTTAAATAAGAAACCTATTGGTTTGTGATGTTGTCGTGGATAAGATTGCCAATGGGTGAGAGATTGTAACATGAATACGAGTAAAAAGTGGATATCTTTTAATATTATTTAGGCTCAATCATCTTTTAGTCTAGTGGTCAAAGACGAGGTGTGAAGTCTTTGTCTTTCTAGAGACTTTTGTTCGAATCCACACAATGATATTTAGTGCTACTAACTTGGTGATATTAACTTTTAATAATTTTTTTTAAACATCTATCAAAATAAAAAAACTAGCAAGGGGCTAGCACCAGCTACAAAAACAAACAGAAACAAAACACGAAAAAAAAAGGAAAACAACAACTAAAATATCTACACCATGATCTCCAATCAAGCTTAGCCATCTTGCCCTTTGTTCTCATCTAAAGGAATGATAATGTCTTTATGTCCCCCAAGATGTTTACGTAATATTTATGAATGTTACTGAAAACTATCTCGTTTCGAGCCTTCCAAATGCACTAAAAAATTGTGAGGAAGATGACATAGATAACCTTTTTCTTAACATCCACCACATTGTTGTCACCGAGCATTTTTAAGATTTCTTAAATATTTTAACAACTAACATGTCATTAAAAAAAACGTTAATTAATATCATTTAGAACACCATAAAACAACATATCAAATAACGAATAAGCATAGAATAATTTTTTTGTTATGAACTGGACTAACTATTTCACGTCTAAACAACATATTTGTTCACATTTACACTACCTTACACATGCTCTTGCGTTTTGGGTATGATTGATTGTAAGAACCGTTCATCATAATAAATAAAAATACTAATAAATTTTAAAATTACAAATGGAAATTACAATACGATTAATACAACAAAAATGGTGAGTACGATAAAAGAAGATGATTGTGTTGAGGCTTCGTGTATTGACACGGGTCCCTTAAAACGAATTTTGAGTCTCCTAAGAGAGCTCGAATGTTTCCCAAGATACAACGACTTAAACTAAATGTACAGCTGGGAAAAACTCTAGCATCCAAACATATACATTGAAAAGAAGAGAGTATGAGCTTTAGATTGCTACAAAGTTTATTGAGGTTTGTCAACTCTAAAGTTGTGATGTTGTGGGTGTGTCTCAAACAACCTGAAAGGCAAAGTTGTAACAACCCATCTAGATTTAAAACAAAAAAATAAAATAAAGATCATTAAACATCTTAGTGATTATTATTGTGATTTTGAGTTGAGTTGAAACTCACAAAGCTTAGTCAATTGTTGGTTGAAACTTCAAGACTTAGTGATTGAATTTCAAGTTGAAACAACCCACGACCCATCAAACGTAATAAAAAAAATATAATGGTGTATAAGTTCTTTTGAATCTTTTGAATGAAGTATGTTAAAATTGTTGAGAAAGTCCATCCTTAAATACAACTGAAAGGTATTTCTTCCCACAAACGTAGGACAAGTTTTATCATTTTTCTACCAAATTTTCATAACTCATAACAATATCAAACACCCAACTTTAAAAATCGATATTTCATTCATCTTAGCTCTGTTTTAAACGCTTTGGTTCGTATCGAATCTCTCACGTAATAGAACAAAAAACCATGAAGAAGTAAGAATATTAAGCTCCTTAACATATATTTATTTATGTCAAAATTTGTAAAAAAAAAATCATTTTGCAACTTAGTAAAAAACTCAATTTTCACTTCTGAAAAATCATAACAAGATCAAGGAAGGGTGGTGTTGAATCACTATCGACAAACGGTTACGTACGTATGTCATATGTGGTCATCGAAGAGGAGGCTGGTGAGAAAAATACATTTTATCCCCGTCAATCTTTGACCCACATACATAAAATAAAAATTAATTAAATGAGGTTCATTAAATAAATCCTGCAAAATCGTCATCCAAGTTCCACTTGTATTAGATGTATGTTAATTTTCAATATTTAAAACACCTATTACGTCTTTATTTATAATTTATTTTAAAATTTAAATACATTTGGTTGAAGAAGAACAAAAAGTAGAGTAAATTATTAATTTGACCTTTTGATTTAATCGGTTAATCTTTCGGAGTAAAAAATAAATCTTGAGTGTGTCTATACATCCCCTTCCATTTGTGACACCCTTTTAAAAAAACTGTTTTAAAACTTGTTAAAATATGTCATCAAACCTTTTATTGTCATTATTTTTTAAAAAATTGTGTTCCCAAATGAAATTAATAATATTCGTATATAAAAAAAATGTTTGATGTCGGTATTTAACGGTTCGGTTAACTTTTTGTCCGGTCTGGTTTATTCGGTTGGAAAATATTTTTATTCGGTCGTAAAATCAATTTTTGACTTATCCTAAATGAATTAAACCGCTTTAGTAGGTTTATTTGGTTATGAAGTTTTATTTTACCTGACCGAACCGAATTCATCCATTTTAGTAGGATTATTCGGTCTGGTTATCCGATGAAACCAATTATTATACGGTTTATTCAGATAACCGAACTGAATAAATCATGTTTTTTGTTACCGAAAACCAAATTCACAATTTGGATACTATTAGTGACCGAACCGTAAACCAAATTTGTAATTCGTTTTGTTTTTTCAGTTACAGATACGATTTATTCGAGTTATTTGGGTTTCGGTTAGTTTGGATGTCTATAGTTGATACTCAACAAATAAATGCAATATCTTAATCCAACATTATAAGACATAAAATCTTAATTTAAAATAAAAATATAATTTTATAAAAGAATGTTGAATTGTATTTTTTTTTAAACTTTAAAAAGAATGTGTAAAAAATAAAAAAAAATTGAAAAGAAAGGTGTATAACACGCTAAATCTTTTGACATATGAGATCTTAACATTGCATTTTAAACAACTTTGACTCCCAACAATAATTTGATTAGTATAAGGTGTAAGGATATCTTTTTTCATTTTAAAAAAACTTTGTAATTACAAAAGCAACTTCTAAGATACATAAGGGTTGTTTGGGGTTATTTTTTTAACCTTTCGTTTTTTAAATATAATTAATTAACAACTCAGATATCATGATTTATTAATATTTCCTTTCACAACTTATACTTTATTAAATATTTTTTAAACACCCACATAAAATACTAAAAAACCATTTTTTAAATCGTTAAATGTAACTTTTTCAACAAAAATCAATAGAAGCTCAATCGTCAAGTGTAACTTTTTCAACCAAAAATCAAAAGTCTTATTTTTTAAAACCAAAAATAGAAGTCTTATTCTTTAAACTGAAAATAAAAAGTCTTACTTTTTAAATCAAAAGGTTAAACTAAGAAGTGGAGTTAAATAGCTAAATCGAACGAAAACCAAAACAAACTCAGATACAACAAAAGCAAATCTAACGTTCATCACCTATTTCCCATCTTTCAAACGTTACCGTCCCCACTCATCTCTTTCTCTCCCAATACTACTTTTTTCCCCATTTCTGCCCTCTGCAAATCTTCATTCATCACGTGAATCAGCTCAAAAAAACAATATATTCATCACAAAAACTCATCACCAATATGGAATTTTTCCAAAGAGCAAAATCCGTCCGGCTAAGAGGCCACCACCACAAGTACCTATTAGCCGACGACGACGCCGAGCACGTCTCACAGGACCGTCAAGGCACTGTCAAAAATGCACGATGGACGGTTGAATTTGACAACGATTACGACAACGTCATCCGATTAAAATCATGTTTTGGCCGGTATTTAACCGCTTCCGAAGATCACCATTTACTCGGAGCCACCGGTCAGAAAGTTATTCAAACCCTTCCTCGGAAAATTGATTCGTCCGTTGATTGGGAACCGGTTCTAGAAGGTTCGAAAGTTCGGTTGAAAACCAGGTATGGTAATTATTTACGTGCTAATGGTGGTGTACCGCCCTGGAGAAACTCGGTTACTCATGATATTCCTCATCGGCATCATAATTGGATATTGTGGGATGTTGAAGTTGTTGAGATCAATTTAGATCCACCTCAACGTAAATCGATGGATCTGGATCTGGATTTGGATTTGGATGTTAGCAGTTCATCGTTTCAGCTCACGTCTGATCCTACACATCTGGTTTGTGAATTGTTTTCCAGTTTTTAGATTTGATCTATGATGAATTGATCGTTGTTGTATCTGTGATCATTGTGTCTATTTATTAATAGGATTTAGTATTGATTATTATTAGAGTTGAGCTATGGGCCAAGTTAGGTATCTAGGATTTTGTTCTAAACTGGATATATTGTACTCACAGTACTTGCAATGGATAATCAATCAAACTATTTTCCTGTGTTATATGCAGAGTGATCAAACGTTTGGGTCTTCGAAGAACGACGGTAGGATGATTTTTTACAAATTGGCGGATGATAATGGTGTTGTTATTGATGCGGAAGGATCGTTTTTGTTTAAGGGGATGTCTGTACAGGATTTGACTCAGAATTTGGAGGAAGAAACGGAACTGGAGGGTATAACTGTGTGTTCACGTAATCCTTTGAATGGCAAGCTTTACCCACTCCGGTTAGCATTGCCGCCCAATAACACAACTATGCATGTTATTGTAGTGCCTGCGACATCTAAAGGTTAGATTTTAAAAAGCATATTTTCATTATTTGATTTTGGTACAATTATGTTTCATCCCAGTTTTTAGTTCTGTAGTGTTAGATTTTTCAAAGTCATTGATTAGTGTTGGTAACCAAACTTTGGTACAATTCTGTTTCATCTTAGTTTTTAGTTCTGTAGTGGTAGATTTTTCAAACAGATTGATTATTGTTGGTAACCAAACTGAAATTAATCTGGCAAAATGGTGTTAATTGTTAAATTAATCTGGCAAAAGGGTGTTCAATATGTAAAGGGTGAGCCTTGGGCCTAGGTGCTAGGGGCGTGAAAAACAAGGGCTTTTTTAAGTGATGCACATAGTATAAAAATACCATTTTAGGGGGTTTAGACATGTTTTACGCTTGCTTTGTGCTAGTTTGGGCTGTTTTAGATTGATTAATGGCTTGTCTAGGACTTGTCTAATTGTTTTAGACACGCTCAAACAATTTTTGGCCAGAATTTTGCCGGAAGATGGCATGAAAATGCGTCTTAGCGCCTAAAGAATGGAGCTTTTGAAGTGAGGCGACAAGGCTGCAGTTTGCTTTGGGTGCCTAGGTGCTCCTTGTGGGCTTTTGACAACAGAGGTGTAAACCAAAATGATATATACCTAATACAGGTCGAATTGCCACTTCTAGTTGACATTGTTAGAGACCTTGTCCGTTTTGTTTTTCTAAATAATAGTGTGTTCTTATTTGGAGCAATGTTTTAGGCAAGCCATTTTGTTAGAATCATAAAGCACACACAAAATGACAGTAACAAAAGTAAATGTTAGAATTAACGTTTATCTGTTTCAACTTTCAACAACTTGTTTGTACTCATTCTTGAATGAGATAGCTAGGTTTCTTTATAAGCATGAATTGAGAAGAATGATAATATTAAAATGGAGTTTTATTAGCCCCCTAAAGCCAACTAGGAATGGTGATTAATAGAATATGAACTTGTGTTATACTTGCTTCAAGTAATTAAATTGTGCTTGGCAAGTTTCTTGAGGAAAGAAAGGGTTTTAAGTGATTTGATTGACTTAAAATATGAAATCTTCAAGAGGGAAGAAAGCACTCTTTCTTGCATCTCTAGAAACCAGAGAGATGGCAAACCACCCATGTGGGTTCACCAAACTATTGAACTTATTGTAACTTGAATTAAACAGTACCCAAATGTCCACTGTTGACTTTCAAGAGTCAAATATGGTATGTTTAGTCTCAATACTAGCAAGAAAAGTTTAGAACCTGAAGAGAAAATTGACAAATGCATTAAGTTGTAAAAAGATGTTACACATTAAATGCTTTTGGAGTTAGGAAACCAAGAAAACCTAGGCAATTATGTGTTTAAATATTAGGTTTGACTTTTAAGAATCAAGAATGGACTCTAGCTTGCATGACTTGGTGCTATACTTCCTGGTTTACATTTCAGTTTCCTCCTGATTTCTATAATGTTTTGACCTTTAATGGTAGCTAATAGACATTGTTTTTCTTGTGTTTTGATCAGTGACAAAGGATTTCTAGCCAGGAGGAAAGACTTCACATTATTATTTTCGGCATCTAACGCCTAGCATGCGCAATATTTATATAGAAGCCTGGCATGCAAGAAAGAGAGTGAAAGAAGAATGATATATATTGTATTAATGAATGAATGACGAGGAAACCAAGGGTGATTCCTATGTGTATTTTGTGATTCATTCTTGCAAACTTTGATCCAGATCTCTTCATTTTGTAACATCAAACACGTTTTGGTTTCGGTTTCGGTTTATTGGAATCTGATCTTATATTTTTAATTTATTGTCTTCTTTCTCCTAGTATGGGAAGTGTGTAGTTAATTCTTCGGACTAAAACCGCATGGTACGGGTTACTAGGCTAGACGTGTGGGCCGGGATTGTTGGCGTCATTATGACGAAACATAAAATGTGAGTTAAGTAATAGTTTAATGCTGTTATAATTGTTCCAATGATGTTCAAATGTTCCAATGTGTTCAGTATAGTTTGGACTACCAATCAAAGTGGTGCTAATTTCCCTCAAAACATATAAAATTGTATATCTTCACAAGTCATAAGAAAATTGTACATGAAAACTTGTGTTTCATTGTACATGAATACTTGTGTGTTCAAGAAACAGTAGTTTTAAATTTAGTTACAATGTTTGTTATGGGCATTTTGATGCATTTACGACGTGTGGGCTAGCAACTAAAATGGGTTTTAGACTTTAGAATACATGAATTGGATTATATTGATGGTTGTTTGGACTACTAGTTAAGAACTTAAGATTGAGGATAATATGGTATATAGCGTTGGATTAGGTTTTTGGGTTTGTGAGATGTCAAATGACAAATGTTACATGTCTGGTTTTACTGTCCTCTCGAAAGTCGTGATATATTTTTGTCATGTTTTCCTGTTTTCTTACGTGGTTGCTGAACACCACCAAAGAAACTAAGCTGGCTCCTGAAACTTGTTTGCTCGACAAAATAACTGACGACTACCATGCATGTTTTGAATTGCAACAACACCCATGGTGTATCTTTAACACGTTTTTCTATTTTCTTACCGCCACCACTAAACACCGTCAAGGAAACTGGCCTCCGACTTCAAAAGACATTTGCTCAGTAGTAATTGGCGACCATCACACGTGTTTTGACTTTTGAATGCCAACAAGAACCGTAAGGTGGTTATGTGGCATCCACATCAACAACATCAAAGTCAATAAGTTTATTATGATTCTTCATGTCCTATATTGATCATTTGTTCAAACATTGCATGTAATCCGTCGATATTGATCCTTTTCAAACATTGCATGTAATCCGAGAGTTCATGCTTGAGATTGGTGTGGAATTAGTTCTAAAATCGGGCAGCGTGATGCGGCGCCTCTGTCTCACACGTATGTGAGTTCATCACACGTGCTGATAGTAAAATTTTCATGTCTCGCACATCACGGTGTAAAGTCGTAATCCATCACATATTAAAATACATAGATATATCCAAACTTAGAGGCCAAAATGATAACTAAGTCAAAGTCGGGGAGTCAAAGTCATAAATATGTCAAAATAGAGTATGAGGTCAAAGTAGTAAATCCGTAAAGTCTTCGGTGGCTAAAATTATTATAAGTCAAATTCAAGAGGGCAAACTTGTAAATATGTCAAAGCTGAGCTGAGGGACCAAAGTTATAAACACAACAAAGTAGATGGTGAAGTTGAAAAAAATGCGGTGGTCATGTGGGAAGGTGGTGGCACACCACCGACCTTCTAGATTGGAAGGTAGGTAAATAAGAAGGGAAGTTTGAGGTGATCAAATTTGGAAAGACGATAAACATAAATGATAGTCAAAAGATATCACATAAGAAATAATTCAACACGTGTAATTGATATGGGGAAGAGGACAACAACGATCGTGGTTCCATGCTCCCTGTCAAGAAAACTTTAGAAAGACATAATATAACAAATAGAGAGAAAAGATGGCGAATACTATAAGCGGGAGGGCAAGAGTTTACATTTAGGAACAATGGCTCGGTTAAAATTTATAAACATATTTTCTATTTTAAAGTATAAGATGAAACTAACTTTTCACAACTTAATCAGATTTCAAACATACATTTATTTCAAATACCAAAAGTATTATTCACAAACGAATAGTAAAGACTACAAATATTACTTGAAAACTTGAAACTAAAATCATAACATAACCATAACCATAAGAATCCTTCATATAGTTAGAACAAATTTAATTTACTTTACTTATAAGATAACTCTTCATAACAAAATAAAGACAAAATCATATTGATATTCGAGACCGTTCAAACATTATATATAGTTGATTTCCAATTAAATCTTATCATATCAGTTATTATTATAGATTTTTTAACATACAAAAGTTATAATCTTTATTTCTAAAATATTTGTTACTTAATTTGACTACATAACATATACGAAGTACATGTTAAAACTTCTCTGTAGTTGCAAAATTCATGCCAGTTGTTATCGTCACAACGACGAGTCTCAAGCTCTTATTATATCTTTTGTGGTTGGAGTGTTTCCTCAAAAACCCTTAAGCCTACAACATCTATTTTAAAAAACCCATCAAAGACCTCAAAAACCCTTCTTTGTCTAAAGTGCTCTTATCACTTTTACCATAAGAAAAAACACGTGATATATAACAACAAAAGGAAAGTACTTTACCCTTTTTCACCATGGTCCCTTACATATCAAAAAGAGGTGTATATTCCAGAATCTAGCCTAGCCTCATTCCCTCATTTCATTTGCGCTTACAAACACGTCACTCACACACAACGCTTCCTCTATTTAGACAAGTTTGTTACACACCTTTTGTCATCATCAATCACGCTTCGTCACCGACGACGACGACGTTTCATGCACCACCGATTCGTGTATCTTCTTCCTCTATCTCAATGTACATGTTTTTGCTTTACGGATGTATCTAAAACCGCTTGATTGAATTTGTGTTTTTGCTGATTTTTTCAGTTTCATAACCGAAGTAATTGATAGAAGCTGCATTTGGAGAGGACAGGCTTACAGAGATGGCGAAGAAATGCGAGAACGATGATGATGTTGATAGGAAGATCACAATTGGCGTTTGCGTTATGGAAAAGAAGGTGAAATGCGGCCCGGAGGTTCTGTTCCTTTTGCTTTTTTGTTTATTATGTATAAATCTCGTAGGTGTTTAACAGCGGTTGTATCTGTATACGCCGGTGATATGTAGTGTTTTGTTACTTGATTTGCTGTTTCGTTTTCGCGTTTGATTTTATTTGTTTTTGTTTCTGGATCTGTTTGTGTGGTGGCGATGGCGGTATTAGGTTTTTTCAGCTCCTATGGGGCAAATTCTCGAAAGGTTGCAAGCTTTTGGTGAATTTGAGGTAATTGTGATGATTTGTTGGACCATTTTCTCTTTCTGTTTAGCTTGTTGAATGTAATAGTAGCAGATTTTGATATATGATAAAAAAATGTGGTCCTATTTGAATATTCGCTTTCAAATATCACATGCAAGCACTCTATATGTGTCTCAAGTTTTGAGTCATCACATTTCTTATTGACTTAATTAGCATGCAGGTATTTTTTATATGGTCTGGAAATTTTAATTCATTAAATTTCGTTGTCGTGTTCTCTTGTAGATCATCCATTTTGGGGACAAGGTTATCCTAGAGGAACCAATAGAGAGGTAAAAATGTCCTTAGTAGTTTCTAAATACTTAATAATTTTGTAGTGTTGATTTTTGCATCACTTATTTAAGTTATTATCCAGTTATGTAGTATTTTGTGACGAATCTTTTATGAAGATATGTAGGATAAATCAGAACACGTGAGAAAGAAGACTGCTGTGTTATGATAGTAATACCGTATAAAGTTCGGACCTAAAAAGTAAAAGAATATCAATATTAATTTCGAATTTTGAAAAATTGTATTTGAATTTCCAAAATCATATACTCTTATATGGCATATCTTCCAACTTTCAACTATTAGTTATGCAACATGTTGCTGGGAGAGGATTATTCTTGTATGTACAATTGTCTATTAATATTAGCTTGGTAAAAATGACGCATTAGATGTCCATGGTTAGTATAGTTATTCTTAGCCAGATATGATGGTGACCTTTTTCAAATCTCGATATAAATCAGTAGTTGCAACTTGCAATCAACTAGAGGCGGTAGGCAACCTTCCATGATTTTCATCTCTATGTTCTTGGTGGCTCATATAGTTTAAGGAATATCACATCTAATTCTCATATGTTTTGAGGCTCCATAAACTTATTTTACTGAGCCTTGATATATCAAAATTATACACGTTTCACAAATGATTCTTTCCTTTCTTTACTTGTTACTTATACAGTTTCACCATGGAAATATAAGACGAGGTCTATGCCAGTTAGGAAGTCCAAGTCTTCAGCATTAATAATATTTGAATTTGTATTGTACAAGTTACATCGCATCCATATAATTGAGAGTACATAGACATAGAAATAGAAATGTTTCTCAACATGCAATGGTATCATTGTTATTTTTTGGAGTTCTAGCATTAACTCTAGCATTTCAGGTGGCCAATATGTGATTGCTTGATTGCCTTTCATTCTTCTGGGTATCCACTTGAAAAAGCTGAAGCATATGCAGCCTTAAGGAAGTAAGTGGCAACTTTCTTTCTACTTTAAGTACTCTTTTCTCTTCACAACGTGCACAATTATTTAAAATGACGTGCATGGTTCTTTTTCAAGCATTTTCTACTAGTTATGGATATTTTTTGTTGTTCATTCTCTATCTTATCCTTAATGGGCGAAACCCCTTAAATTTGATTTCCCCTAACAAGTTTCAGAATAGTTCTGGACAGTCAAAATATACTTACCTTGTATAATGATGCTTTTTAATGAACTACAGCTATACTTGTGTTTAAAACCTTAGAATATTCTGAAGCAGATGTCACTGGAGTTTCATTCTTTCTAGAAGGCGTTGCTTCATCTTTGAAGTTCTAGTTGTTCATGCATAATTTCAGCTAGAAGCAAAATTTCAAATCATGAGTTATTTTTATTGACTGATGAGAATGTAATTCACGCTCTAGAATTTTCTTACACTCCTAGTATGAGAGGCATAGATAAGAACAATTGTGAACTGGTGTTTATTTAAGTTGAATTATCACCTTGGTTTTAGCGCGCATAATGAGCAATGCGCCTGATGCATTGTCCAGAGCGCAACACCACAATTGTTGCGATAATTTTGCAAGATGCGTGCAATATCAAGATTTCAATTAACTACATTTTACTAATTAGATTTCATCTACCTACATTTTCCTAATTAGATTTCATCTACCTACACCTTCCTAATCAAAAGATTTCAAATAAGTAATTGTTTCCTGATTAAAAGATTTACACAATTTCTTAATAAACAAATTCACTTACTTTTTAATCAGAAGATTTCAGTCACTTAATTTCTTACTAACTGTGTCATGTTTTTAAACTAACATTATTATTTAAATAATTTAAGTCATTCCTAGTTATCAAATTAAGTCAAATTAAAATCAAATTGATGAAGAGAATAATGTTGAGCTCTTTTTTATTATTAGTCGATGTTTATTTTGTATTAATATATGTTATCTACAACTTATTTTTACGCTCTTTATAATAATAAATTGTGTGCATTTATTTTTATTAAATATATAATAAAGAGCTCGTCACTTCCGTGATGAGCTCTCATCGCGCATCAGGCGTTGTCCGTCGGATTTTGGGCCCAAAGGCATCGAGGCGCATCACACAATTTAAAACCAAGACCATCACTGTTATGGTCCGGCCTTAATCTAATACATGCTCATCAGTAGAGTTGTTTCATATTAGCAACTATGTATATCTTGCTTAAATACAACTGTGAGAGTATCAACTCGTGTGGTATACTGCTGATTAACTTGCGATATCTCCATTATGGTCCCACCTTAATCTAATACAGGCTCATCAGTAGAGTTGTGTTTCAGATTAGCAACTAGGTATATCTTGCTTAAAAATGGGGTTCATGTAGCATTAATAGCATTCTTCATAATAGGTATTTGTTACTTCATCGAGTGGTGCTCACCTTTCTGGTAGTGTGCAGCTTTTTAACTTCTTGATAATTGCATCGTAGGAAAATCACGGCTTCACTTTTTGTTCAATACAAAACACGTGTCTTGCTTTTTATCTTGGTTGTTTTCCCACTTTCTGGCATGGCAAAATGGGCAGGAAGTATTTCATAAATGTGTCAAGTCAGATATGCAGTACGCTTTTTGTTACCATGAGGGAAGCTTGACCTGGGTTTGAAATCCACATCTGTTTGGTTTTAGTATGTCTTTATCATAAGTTTCATAGGCCCGTCTGGCAGTCGCCAGCATTCAAGTACAAGTTAATTATAATGCTAACATTACAGTCTACTTTTTAGGCCTTTCCTTGTAAATGAACTGGGACGTCAACACCTTCTTCATGACAGGAGGAAAGTGTATGAGGTATGACTATTGATTCAATAACTTTATAGGAGCTTACTCCATTTACATGTAGTTATAATACTCTTTATCCGTGTTTCTCCTGAAAATGGCTTTTGGTCTGCTAAGCAAAAGGATATAAAGGGATTTACAAAGATGAAATTGATTGCTATTGTAACTTTGTTGTCATAGTATGTAGTCAGTAGAAGGTCAATTCTGTTCAAAATTTTGAAATTTTCTAGTTATGGGAGGGAACATGCAATCTTGGAGTGGAACTAACATCCTAGCTATGAGTGCACCTTCTGTTGTCTTTTGAATATGCTATGTGTGGCTGGTGGTTTTCAAGCTTGTGGAATTTATTTGCTGCTTAGAGTGAAATAAGCTTCTTGAAAGCCCATTTATTTCATCTCTCAATGATTAGATTATTTTACAAGTACAAAAGGATGACCCATTTTTTTAAATTTATTTCATCGATTATCGTTGTAGGCTTCTACGTTTATACTTATGTGTTTCATGAGCTTATAAAGCTTTTTTAAATTAAATTTCTTTCGTTTCATAGGGGTGACATGCAGTTTGACTAATTCATGATGTTTCTGTTTCCTAAAATAGGGTTGTTCCCTGCTTTCATTTTTATCAATTATCAATCCATGCTTACTGATGGAGATCTGTTTTTTTGTCTTGCTATTTTTAATTTGTTCCTCGGTTGAAATTTCAAGTGTCTTGAATCATATGGAATTCCGGTTCCTCGGTATGCACTTGTCAATAGAGAAAAGCCATATCAAGAGTTGGATTATTTTGTTGAAGAAGAAGATTTTGTTGAGGTTCATGGGCAGCGATTTTGGAAGCCTTTTGTGGAGAAGCCCGTTCATGGTAAACTTTTATAGTGAATCTAGTATCTTGCTTTCTGCTTCTACTCTTCTCTGTTTGTGTTTCAGTATTTGATATTAATTCTCTAGTAAGCTTGTATTTCCTCTCTTAATGTGTGGGCTCAAGCTTACAGAACTTTATCGTGTGCGACTAATCTATACATAATTATTAGTACTTAGTAATACATTTTATTGGGGCCAGGTGATGAAGTTACTACTATACAGTGGGATGATAGTTTAAATTCTTCATTTCTGCACTGTTCCCCCAAAAGTTTGTAATATTAGCTTTCCAAGTTAAAATTTACTAATTATGTTTCCTTTTTTCAGGTGATGACCATCGCATAATGATCTATTACCCCAGTTCAGCTGGAGGTGGAATGAAAGAACTGTTCCGAAAGGTCAGCTTTTTAACTTGAGAACTCTGGAACTTGGAACATCTGAAATCGTGTATAACTTAACTTTCTTCTTCACATAATTACGGACAACCATGCAGTCTTGGGCATTACGGCTGAATGGCTGATAGATTCTGTAGGATAAACTAAGTGACTTAAGTGTACACCTTGCTTTCGTTAGGATGAGATGACTGGCGTGGATGTCACCCCAAGGCTTACATGTGGTGCCTTCTGTTTCCCTGACCTCCCATTTAGTTACCATTTAGTGACCCTAGCCTTCACTCCTTCTTTCCAACATAAATTGAAGATCCTCCTTATGAATGTTGCTGCTATCCTACCAAGACATAGGCACAGAGAAAGCCCAAGAGAGTGAGAAGATAATCTGAAGATGGGTTGTTTATCTGGCTGAGAACATTACAAAATAGTGAGATGAGAATCTGGTTGTGGCGTATTTATCCTAGAAAATCTAGGAATTGCTGTTCAGAAAAGATGGTTCTTTTATGTATTGTGGATATCAGTACTAAATAATAATCTTAAGTTTCTTTTAACCAAATGATTCTCTGACATTTTAATAGGTATCGATCTTTAATCTGCTGTGTACCTTTCTAATCATATATGGTCTGAAATTCTGCAGATATGTTATTTTCGGTTTTCATCCATGTTTAGTAGTATTATTATAACTACTATATTATATAATATTAAAGTCTTATCTTTCAGGTTGGCAATAGATCAAGCGAGTTTCATCCAGAGGTTAGAAGAGTGAGGCGTGAGAATTCTTACATATACGAGGAATTTATGCCAACCGGAGGAACAGATGTTAAGGTTGATTGCATTCCGTACTTCATGAAAGTTGCTACAATATTTCTTGACTTTTTAATCTTGATATATGGTTAGTATTGTACTATAGTGCTAGATTATGTTTGGTGGGTTCTGGCTCGGTAACTCCTCCTTATCACTTAGGTCTAATTTCTCATTCCATGATCTTGTGCCATGTAGCAGAATATATACTAGGGGCACATTCTGGCCTTTGTTTCCCCTTTTTTCTCTTGTTCACGTGTCAATCAAGTTCAGTGTCACTACCTTTGTGTTTCAAATGTATGCATAAGGTTTAAACAATAAATGAATAACCTTTGTACTTGTGTTCTCAATAGAATTGATAGTTTTAACTGGTGCTTGTATGAGAGCCTGTGTTCTTTGTGTGACATGGGCTTGGCTTTTATTTTACTTAGACTGCTAATCATGACATTTTGCTTATCCGTTAAAGCAGCATCTTGCTTATTTGTTACTTTTTATTCTGTAGGTGTACACAGTTGGTCCAGAATATGCACATGCTGAAGCCAGGAAGTCTCCTGTTGTTGATGGTGTTGTCATGAGAAATCCTGATGGCAAAGAAGTAAGTGATTTGTGGAGCAACTCTTTCTCAACTCCTATCTCCCTTTTTCTGTTTCAAGAGCCATTGCTAAGTTCTAACTGACAAGTATTGAGAATAATCAGTTTTTATCAGAATATCTTCATGGCAATGACATCCAAAACTCCGGTTCACATATACCCTGCCCTATCTTTAGTTTAGGTTAACTCATGTGCCCATGTAAAAGCTGTAGCTTATGTAGCAGTGACAGGAATAAAATGCCTTCTTACCTTCCTAGATTCATGAAACTCAGTTCTTCTCGAAGGAATATTTTGGTTACTTCATGACTTAAAAAGGCAGTTGGTGAACAGTTTATATGGACTTTGTATTAGGAACTAAGGATAAAGTAATCCAGGGAAACTTGCATGTACACAACAGATAATATTAATTTACATGTACAAAGCTTTAACAAACATTTTACCTGTAACACTATTAGTTATCTGGTTTTGGTGATCACATACAGGAAGGTTTTAGTAAATGCATTTGTTAGTTTTTTTTCTGTTTGCACTTTGCAGGTCAGATATCCCGTGCTTCTTACGCCCAATGAGAAACAAATGGCAAGGGAAGTCTGCATCGCATTTAGGCAAGGGGTAAGTGATTTTTTCTTCGTATTGGCCATTGTTATCGTATGATACTTTTTTGCATATTCTCAAAATACTCTTTCCACCCGTTCTACACTTTCTAATCTTTACCCTGTTTGAAATGTGAAGTATATAGAAATTGTTAATGATTAGGATCCATCAGCTGATCACTTGTACAGTTTCAGTATACTACTTTCCTTTGATAATTAAAATTATCACGATATTGCATTCTGGAATTTAAAAGACGGTTCCCTTCTGGGCTGTACTAGTTCTCTTCCGGAAATCCAGAATGTACTGATGCTCATCATATTGCTGCCAATACAATTCAGATTTCAGATTTAAAAAAAACTCTATTTGCTTTAGCAAAATGAAAATTTTAAGGTCCATCATCTCTAATAAGCAGTGTATATTGCTTATTATAGGATGTCCAAGGTTCTTTAGATATAAAACTTCTTAAGGCAGAATTGAAAGAGCATATGTAATTTAATGAACATGCAGCATTGCATTTCCATCTGCCAGAATCAGTTGATGTTTAATTATCTGCTGTGATTATGTGAATGCAGGTGTGCGGGTTTGATCTCTTACGCTGCGAAGGTCGTTCGTATGTTTGTGATGTAAATGGATGGAGCTTCGTCAAGAACTCGTATAAGTAATATTTGTCAATATTTTGAACCTACAGGAGTAATGAACTTCTTTAGTAAAAATTAAAACATATTTGCTTTAACTTAGAGCTTCGTGATTAGTTAACTTAGGACGATGGGACTTTCTTACATATACGTCTCAATAGAAACCAACTATGTGTTTTATAGGATATAAAGTGGAAAAGAAAACTTACTTAATCCCGCTGATGTCGAAGTTGCTAGTAAGTTTAGCAGAAGTAGTATGAATATGCCATAATTGGAGGAATGAAAGAAGTACAAACTCAATATGATGAAATATTATCTTACCCAATTATTTTATATGGAAATGACAGAATTTCATGTTTGTCTAGTTGGGATTTTTTGTGGGATGCTCTGTATTAGCTGATTATAGTGCCATTAGTTCTCATTTGGATCAACCCTAATTTTTCAGTCAAAAACAGTGCATTAAAATTGTTGCAACAATAAAATAATATAGTGCTTTACGAAGAAGAAAATTAAATGGCAGAGAAAATGCCGTTGTATTAAGTTGACGATGCCTTTATTTTCTGAGTTGTAAGTGCCTGTGGATCTTCAACACTACCTTCGTAGCTCTGATCCTAAAATCACTAACATATTTGTAATATGCTTGCAATTACTTTCCTTTTCTTTTGTCCATGAGGGTACTATCACAGTTCTTAACACCTTTGAGTTATTAAGATTCATAATATGCTATCCTTCATCGTTGTCTTATTTTCATCATGCTTATCTAATCACAGATATTATGATGATGCGGCTTGTGTGTTGAGAAAGATGTTTCTAGACGCTAAAGCTCCCCATCTTTCAACAGCAATTCCACCAATTCTGCCTTGGAAGGTCAGCGAACCAGCTCAGCCTTCTGAAGGACTAACACGTCAGGGAAGTGGGATCATCGGATCATTTGGACAAGCTGAGGAGCTACGTTGTGTAATTGCCATTGTTCGTCAGTAAGATATAGATCCTTGCTAGTGTTTTACATTTTGTGTGCACTTGCTAGGTTTCTCTAAGCATCTATGTTCTTGTCACCAGTGGTGATAGGACCCCAAAGCAAAAGGTGAAGTTGAAGGTCACTGAGGAAAAACTGTTGAATTTGATGCTAAAATACAATGGGGGAAGACCTAGAGCTGAGGTGCTTTTTATATTCTTTTAACTTTTTTTTTTCTACTGATCCTAGTTCATAACATTGCCTTATCTTTTCTTTGATAACTCTTTTGCTGCAGGCAAAACTTAAAAGTGCAGTCCAGTTGCAGGACATATTGGATGCTACACGTATACTCGTACCACATACCAGGTATTGATCCATGTTATTAGGCTCTTGTATGTATAATAGGCACACTAGGGTTTCATCCTCTTTGTCTTCTTTTACATAAACTCAATGCAAAATCACTGAAACTATTTTCTAAGAACATGATACTTGGTAAAATAGATTTGATATCGACTCTTTTCCCCGTAATCATAACGAGTCCTTCCCTAAGATACTTTTCAATTAAACAGGATTTCTCTTAAAAAAACTTACAATCAAATATGCGTCCTGCCAACTTTTCCATGCTTTCTCTCCCATTCTCTCTGCATGAAGGCTGGGGTAGAATTTTGAAGGATAGAATATCACATGCTGGTGATTTGTTATTTATCTTTTCAGTCGTCTGATCAAGAAATAAATCACTTGTTTCTGTGAATATATTTATCTTTCACAGCTCATGCTTGGTGTTACATTTAGTTTGTGTTGCACTCAAAGCTATTAGAATGTTTTTTTGTTATTGGATCTTGATAGACTGCTGATTTTCATGAACACTTTAAATTTATTCTGTTACACATTGCTGGAAGTCCTTACAGGGATGTGGTTTGCACCTTTATCATAAAACATGGTTACAACTTATTATTGATTCATCATTTTGTGGTATATCTCTTGCTATAATAAGTTACTGTGTGTTTTTCTCTTTCTAGAATAAGTTATAAAACTGTCTGCTGGCTCAATCCACTATTATTGAAGATGCATAACTTTTGTTTTTTCCCTTGACAAAAAGTAATTTACAGTATGTGTACTAACGAGGTGTTTGGGTTTTTGCTAGACCTGGTCTTGGAGGTGACAGTGAAGCAGAATACATTGAACATGCGGAAAAACTGCGCCAAGTTAAAGCAGTTCTTGAAGAGGTATTCATCTGAATCTATCTGTATCTATTCAGTTATGTTGTATGTGTTTGTGTGTGATTATGTGTATAACTATGAATTCACGACTTCATGGGTTGAAACTCCACAATTTTGTGACTAACTCCCTATAGGAAAGGAACAACTGATAGATTCCAGTTACTAACCATCACACGGACATATAAGGCTGTACACAAGTGTCAACTACTAGGAAGGTGGCCTTTCTTTGGTCTTGTAACAACCCTAATAACAGAAGAGTCTTTGCATAGATGTAATATAACTTCTCATGTTATTTTTCTATAACAATTTACTGCTCCAGGGTGGTCATTTCTCTGGCATCTATAGGAAGGTGCAACTGAAGCCACTTAAGTGGGTTAAAATTTCAAAAGGGGATACTGAAGAAGAGCGTCCAATAGAAGCATTGATGGTTCTTAAGTACGGGGGTGTTCTCACACATGCTGGTCGAAAACAGGTGAGTACCTCTAAAGTTTGCCATATATATTTGGATATTGTCATATGATTGCATCTTTAGTGATTGCTACTCACATAAGTGGTACTTTACAACAGTAACCTTTCGTATAACATCTTAATCTATTAGATTGGCTCTTTCTTTTGTGTTTCAGGCTGAAGAACTTGGCAGATATTTTCGCAACAATATGTATCCAGGTAAACATTTCTTATTAGTTTTAACTTCCATCTCAAAGGGTTTTTGTGACAGTTTATAAGCTGTCTTTGGGTGGTGTCTTACCTTGAGGCCTTCACTTTTCTCAATACAGGTCATGCATTTTGCATTGCCTTGTTTTTAAATATCTTGTTTGTAGCTAAGAACAAAAAGAGATGAAAAAAGAGGCTAGGAGCGTGTAACTTCAGCCATCAGCTAATGAGCTATTAGAACTAGTGTTTTGTCATCACTTTCAACCTAAATTATGTGGATATTTATCAAAGACAACTCACAATATGATTATTAATTTGTTTTCAGTCATCCGTTTAATGAGTCCATATAGATTTTTCACAAGACGTGGAAGATGTAGTTGTTAGTGTAGTTTCATATTTTTCTCTCCTTATCTGTCTCAGGTGAAGGTACAGGACTTCTTCGCCTCCACAGTACAACTCACAATATGATTATTAATTTGTTTTCAGTCATCCGTTTAATGAGTCCATATATATTTTTCACATGACGGGGAAGATGTAGTTGTTAGTGTAGTTTCATATTTTTCTCTCCTTATCTGTCTCAGGTGAAGGTACAGGACTTCTTCGCCTCCACAGTACATATCGGCATGACCTTAAAATTTACAGTTCAGATGAGGGCCGAGTGCAGGTATCATTTTGATATGTATTTTATTTCTTGGTGTGTAAAGCTTCACATCTTCTAAATCTTGTGGATTCCATAATCCTTGAATTAATTTCCCTTTCTACTTTATTGCCAACAATACTTGTGTTTTAACACCTTTGGCCTTTTTTGGATTAAACACCTGTTGACAGATGTCAGCTGCAGCATTTGCCAAGGGACTTCTAGACTTGGAAGGGCAATTAACACCAATCCTGGTTTGTTACCTTGTACTTGAACAGTTTTGACCATGCATTTTAACATTCACTATGACTAAGACAAACATGCAACTTTTGAAGGTTTCACTTGTTAGCAAGGACTCCTCAATGTTAGATGGACTTGATAATGCAAGTACCAATATGGAAGAAGCCAAGGTATATCTGCTTCTTTATATAAATAAGTTATGCTCTTAAGCTTCATGATATAGACTTGTACCATGAAATTTTTCCTTACTTGCATCATGATACTTCTGCATGTGTATATGTGTGTGATGATTCTGTGCCTAATACACCTATGCATATTTTCATAATTGTGTACACAATCATGGATAGCCTGGTATTTTTGTTGTTTCTCTACATGTTCTTCACTTGATAAAAAGATTACACCAGAAGAACTCAAAAGCATGACTTTTTCCCATGAAAAGTGCTACAAATTTCGTTTCATTAATGTTCCATGAAAATTGAAGTTGTGTTCAGAAAAACAAAATATGGCATTGAACGTCATCAGAAGTACATAATCTGCATCATGGTAAATGTAACTTGTGTGAATGTCCTGACACGAATGATAATTGTCAGCATACGTTGACCACAATAGGAAACTTGAGATTAGAATGGGAAAGAAGAATCTTATGAGACGAGTCTAGATTACCGAATAATGATAATTGTTCTTACAAATGGATAAACTGAAACAAACAGCTTCACTCTAGTCTCGTGTTTCACTTAATCGTTAAAATACACCTGCCAATACTTAAAAGTTAACAAACAGCATATATTTTTTATTAATATTATTCATGGGATGGACTTTGCTTTCTACAACCTAAAAATTCCACATTATCATCTCTGCTTTTCAGTGTTAAAGTATTAAAAGCTAACGCTGTGTTTTTTTCACTTGTGATTTGAGTATATTAATAGAAGTAAAGATTCCATTCTAGGCTGCAAAAGCTCATATATGTATCGAGTTTTATTCAAATTGCATTCTTCATACGATTGTTTTTCTTGAACCCTTTGCAGGCTCGATTGAATGAGTTGATAACATCAGGAGTAAAGTTAGTTCAGGCTAATGGATCATTGAAAAAACCCTGGATGATTGATGGGGCCGGAATACCTCCAAATGCTTCTGAACTTCTACCTAAATTGGTAAATATTTCTTTTGTGGCTGTTAATATTATTTTTATGTAAACAGAATGCCCCATGAATTATTTACTTCAAGCATCAAATGTATGTACGTCTGTATGTTTCAGTTATACTCTACTTTTGAGTTCTTTTAGTAAAACAATTGGCATGGCTGGTCTGATCTGTGTTACCTTCAATGCTATCATGTTTCTGGAGAAGAAACATAGGTTCCTTACATACACATATACTTTCATGTAGGTTCAATATTAGCAATAAACCATGCATTCACCGTTAAAAGATGCTCTCATTCAGCAGAACATATTAAAGCATTACACGTGTTGTATATACACACCAGAGGGAGACTCTTCCTTGAATGATTTTCCAAATGACTGCCACACTTTGGATGAGACATCATAACTAATATAGAAATAATTTAAGAGGGCCCAACTGCCATGTTCTGTGAAATGAGTAAAGATGATGATCGCTAGCATTTATTGACATCATGCAGAATGCTGTGTGTTTATAATAAATCATGATAGCCGAGTTCAAATTATAAGGGGTAATCCCTTCTGCATGTTTTGCTAATTGTATGAGGTGTGCTGAGTTTCTGTTTAATAGGTGAAACTGACCAAAAAGGTTACTGAACAAGTGAGACTGCTTGCAAAGGATGAAGATGAGAAGCTTACAGAGACAACCTCATATGATGTGATTCCGCCATATGATCAAGCAAAAGCACTTGGTAAGACAAATATAGATGTTGATCGCATTGCTGCTGGATTACCTTGTGGGAGTGAAGGCTTTCTTCTAATGTACGCACGGTGGAGAAAATTGGAGAGAGACTTGTATAATGAACGCAAAGAGTAAGCTTTTGATATTAAGAACAACAGATTAGCACTTATTATAGTTAATTACTAAATGATATAGCTGCCAACTTGTTGCCCGTTTACCTGCCACTTTCTTGTAAATTCTTTGATGTTTAATATATTATGATGATTGTTATTAAAAAAAATAAAATTACTAAACACTTATAACTAGCAGTTGCCCTAATATTGTTGCATTTCCCTGAGCAGGCGATATGATATAACTCAAATTCCAGATGTTTATGATTCCTGCAAGTAAGTAAGATCACTCATTTTAGTTTGTACTCTTAGGACAAAAGAATTATTGACTGTTTCCTAGTATGGTGAGTATCATACATTCTTCTTGAAAAAGCTAAAGTTCCATGTTTTATTTGAACCCTTTTCACAGGTATGATCTCTTACACAATGCGCATCTTAACATAGAGGGCTTGGACGAGCTATTCAAAGTTGCCCAGTTACTTGCAGATGGTGTTATCCCAAACGAGTATGGTATCAATCCAAAGCAGAAGTTGAAGATAGGATCAAAGGTAAGATTAAATTTATAGCACCCAGTACCTAAGCTCCGTAACTGATGCTGCATTGATAGTTTTCCACATGGAGATTTATCTCAAATAGTGCTTAGTGCACATAGATTATTTATATTGCAGGATTGACATTTTGGACATAAGAAGTAGTTTATACATGATATAT
Organism: Tagetes erecta; assembly: GCA_030867185.1. NCBI lineage: Eukaryota > Viridiplantae > Streptophyta > Magnoliopsida > Asterales > Asteraceae > Tagetes > Tagetes erecta. The sequence continues at coordinate 94,280,783 of CM061487.1, read as the reverse complement.
GCATCTTATGACCCTTTCATACTAACTTTGCAGATTGCCCGTCGTTTATTGGGAAAAATTTTGATTGATCTGAGGAATACTCGTGAAGAAGCCATTAATGTTGCAGAATTGAAGAGACAGTGTCAGGACTTAACCTCTATTGCTGTTGATAAAGGATATACAGATCGTCAACAAAAGAATGTGACCAAGAATGATGAATCAAGAAGGACCTGCCACACGAGTGAAAAGTCAATGGATCCAGAGGACGATGAGGACAAAGAAATTAAATACCGCTTGGATCCAAAGTTAGTTTTTATTTATAATAATTTGGTTCATTCCAAAGCATAAATGGAAATTTTTGTCAGTGGCTACTGTCATTTTGCTTAACAGTGGAGTTGAAAATCTTCTGTTTTCCCTTCTCATTTCTGTAGATATGCTAATGTGCGGACACCAGAAAGGCATGTTCGAACTCGCCTCTACTTTACATCGGTATGAAAAACTATTACCATGATTAGTTAATATTTTATGGAAAATATTGATAGTTTCTTGTTTAGCAACACCATTGGTTTATTAATTACAGGAATCTCATATTCATTCCTTGATGAATGTTCTTCGGTATTGTTATTTGGATGGTTCTCTTCAAGGAGAAGCCAGCCTAATTTGTGATGGTGCTTTGGAACGCCTACTAAAAACCAAGGAACTTGACTACATGAGCTATATTGTTTTGAGGATGTTTGAGAATATAGAGGTTGCTATTTTCTTTCTTCCATTTCGTAAATTAAAAATACAACCATTGAAAATTAATGAAATTTGTGATATCTTAATTTCTTGTTTTTTTTTTTTGGTTTATTAACTTGCCAAACATGAACTATAGGTGAATCTGGAAGACCCAAAAAGATACCGTCTTGAGATGACTTTTAGCCGTGGTGCTGATTTATCCCCCTTGGAGGTAAACATGCTATGTTCTACATTTTTTTTACCCCTTTTCTTATAAATGGGTCGATTCAAGCTATACCCCTTATGTTCAATGGGTAGAATCAAAAGAAATTAACTTAACATGAAACAGGGAAAGGGAGTTAGAAGCCACCCAAAAATGTATTTCTAATGCTTTAAAGACTAAATCATATTATTCAAAAAGTTAGATTGCTATTGAGATCTATAATTAGTGTAATCATATTTGACCCTGTTTACCAACCCGCCATAAGTCCACCTCTTATACTTGTTGTGAAAATATACACATCATTTTTTAATGTTAAAATTGCAATTGAGAGTTCACTAATGATTGATCTTGTTAGCAGCAAAACGACCTTGAAGCATCTTCGTTACATCAGGAGCATACATTACCCATAATGGGTCCAGAAAGGCTACAAGAAGTAGGGTCATACCTTACTTTAGAGAGGATGGAAAAAATGATCCGGCCATTTGCGATGCCTGCAGAAGACTTCCCCCCGCCAACAATCCCTCAAGGGTTCTCGGGTTACTTTAAAAGCGCGGGAGTTTTGGAGCGACTGGTAAATCTTTGGCCCTTCCATAAGCATGGAATTTCTTCTAATCTGAAATAAGTAACAAAGAGATGGAAGGATAGAATTTTGAAACATTAGTGTTTGGTTTGGTCTTCTTATCACTTTTTAAAACAAGATATTTGTTATGATTGTTTGTAGGGAGATCGTAATTGTTGGATGGTACATGCAACTAGTCGTAGCTTTTTGTCGGTCACCCGAGATTCCTATGTATAAAGAAAGAAAGAAATAAAGAGTGTTGTCACATATGAAACTACTCTACTACACTAAACTATGAGATAACGTTGGATATCCATTTCAATCATAATACTTTGCTTTTTTTTAAATGAAAGTTCTTATTTATTAGTTAAACCTGTGCTTGTGTTTCCTTTTTTTGAACACCATCTTGTGTTGGTTGTTGTGAGTTGTTTATTACGATTTGGATTGGATGAGGCAAAGTAGTTGGTTAAAAATTAAAAGGGCTGGATCACCTGGTGGCTGGTGGTAAATAGTGTATTCTCTTCATCACATGGTGAGGGTTCGAATCCTGCAACGTTAGTATCTGGTAAAATGTTTATACCAATGACAATTGACAAAGACATGTTTCTAAAATGAGCCACACAAAAAGTGTCAAATTAAGGAAAAACATATCTATGAACAAATTTATATTAACGAAGTAAAATTGATTCATATGATTATACAAGATGTAGACGTCTAGACGAGTTGCTTTGTCGGACTAATAATAAATTGTCATGTCAAGAAAAAGTAAAAGTGGATGTACGTAATATTCTTACGCGTGATGCGGCACAAAACCATTCACATGCTACTTTTACCATGTATTATGACGTTGGAAATTCAAAGTGCTTTTCTGAATATTCTTATTTATTATTGATTCAATCATTCAAATATTGTTCTTATGCTTCCTTTATTTCAAAGAGCATTTTCTTCTATGAAGATTTAAATTCCATGATTGAGTGGTGACCAAATGGTGTGATAATTGCTTAAAATGATTGGTTAGATTTATTAATATTTTGTCTCGAAATGTGTGTGCACGAAAATGATTTAACATTTTATTAAAATTAATATATTTTACGTCGAAACAAATAAAGTCTGACTATTTTAGGTAACCTAATAGAGAAAGGTAATCTCAAGCCTACCTATTTCATGGACAACCAGACACCAATTCGAGAATAATCAATAAACTGATCACCCATAGATACAATTCTTCCTTCATTGCCCCCAATGCTCATTTTAAAGTGGTGCTAGTGGGAATTAAAACCATCATTTAACAATTGACAATTTGGTCCAGTGATATGGGTGATGGGTAAGAACTTGGGTTCCAAGAGGTTTTAAGTTTAAATATCGACTCAATGAGTTTTCCCAAGTGGTGCGTTTCCTTTTTTATGGTGTTATTGAGACTGATTTGAACATAAAAATCAGTATGGACAGTTGATATCACATCTCCAAAAGAATCACTTGAGTATTAGGCGTACTTTCAAACGCCATTAAAATATAATCTCTTAACCTGCTTTTATAGTTTGATTAGTCAATTAATTTTTTTTAACTTACATTTTAGAATATACATCACAATCTAATCATTGTAAAATTAAAACCCAACACGACATCACATGATGCTTGAATTCTTCATAGGAGACTCAAGTTCTATCCTTACTAGTATTTTCACTCAAGCCTCACAAAACCTAATAACAAAGGGGAAGATTTCACTTCACACAAGCCGCATGGTGGTCGGCGCAAGACTCCACTCCCACCTTAAAAGTGCTTTAAATGTGCTTTCAAGTCTCAAATGTAAAAATTGGGAGAAAAAGCTAAAACCTAAAAATGGAAGATGTTAAAACTTGCATAATAACTTGCTAAAATATAAACTCAAACAAGTAGGACAAGTCATCGAGTTATATAAAGAGTGGTTTATATACAAAGTTATTTTTTGGTATAAATTATCAGAAAAACACATAATAAAAAAGACATAATGACACATTCAAATAACTAATCAAACAATTTTTGTTCTCTCTCTCTTTATATACATGTGCGTATATATAAAAAGAGATAGAGAGAAATAACGTATGGTTAGCAACACCTATTAACAAAGACGAAATAAAACCTATTTTATTCGTTATAAAAATATGATCAAAAGCAAGATACTTGTCAACATCAAATTTGGATTATTTATTATATTGATGTGAACTAAGCATTTATTAACGAGTCAGTATTGGTTGGCCAGACCTGAAAAATTACATCTGTAATTTACAATTCTTCTTTTTTAGTAAACCGTCAATATACAACTATGAAATTTTTCAAGAGTATCTTCCTAAAAATACTCTATATATAATCACTAAAATACATAACTCGGTAATTTTATGAATGTGACGAATTATGTTTACATTTGGTAATAGTTTTTTATCTGATCTGGTAATTTTGATTTTTAGATGTCACTAAAATACATAACTCGGTAATTTTATGAATGTGACGAATTATGTTTACATTTGGTAATAGTTTTTTTATCTGATCTGGTAATTTTGATTTTTAGATGTTCTTTAATGATCCCAATGGAGTTGAACTGATTGTCTTTTTCAGCTTCGTGTTGAGTTCGTAAACACTTTTATATGTTCTGGTAAAAAAAGTAAGAATAAATAGTTCTTTCTATACAACAGAGAAATGGGAAATGGAATATATAGTATATGTGACATGATTAATTAACGATGAAAGTTTAGCCAGTGATCATTCGGTTCACTAGTGCAGTAGTACTTGTCAGTGAGGTGAAGAGTCATCCGACTTTAGGGTGACAAGTGTAAGTGTGTAGTAAAAACTCTTGCAGCTATTTTTTTGAACATGTTAACGTCATCCTCAAGTGCTAAACTAACTGTTAACAATCAACAAACCTGGGCTATGAATTGTAAACATCATCGACATCGACGTTCAAAAAACAAAAACAAAAAAGTAATGATGAAATTTCAGCCATTTCACCATAAGACATTGATGTTATCCGTCAGTTCAAACTACGTACTAACAAATTTACGGTATCAAGCTTAAGAGTTTGTGAGTATTGACATTAGACTTACATGGAGACCAAAGCACTTGATTACTTGATCCGGTTCAGTCTTGATAATCATCTTTAGAGGAAAAAAAATTCAGATTGCAAGTGACAGGACACCTACTACAGAGCCTGCTAGCTAACCGAGTGTTTATTAAAAGATGTTAGTTTTCAGAATAAAAAGTAGTCGGTGTCATCTCACCTGCGATCTGAGTTTACCCTCTTTCTTTACATATTCACTGCATGCATATTTTTTGAATCACATGACAAAGAGATAATAGATAGTAGCCCCTTGTGGATGTGACTTGTGACTTGTGAGATATAGAGAGAGAACAAGAAAGAGCAACATAAGTTGGCTCTTCCTTTTTTTGGGGATGTATCATTTCTCCACAAAGTATTCACTACTTATAGCCTCATTTCCAACCAATATAATGCATAAAAGATTATTTTTTCCACTTGGGCCAATGAGCATTCTTTATGTTTAGACTATTAAATGACGAAATTAATACCCAATTTAGTCTACAACCAAAGACTTCTTTTTATCATCTTAGATATATACAAAATAACTTTTGGTGTCACATTAACATGATGTTGAATGAGTACAAAGTTGTTTGACATACGTAAATATGATTTAGTATGGAAAATTGGATTTATATAACTTAATTTTTGACTTTTGACTGATAATAATCATAACTTTAAAATTTTTTATTACTGGTCTCAGTTTTTACAATTTTTTTCTAATAGCCCTTGTTAAGAAAAACTTAACTCCCTTAAGTTTTATACGGATTTCAAATTGATGTTTAGGGCTTTTAATCGGAAGGAAGATACAAGTCAATTGATGTAAAACTTACTTCGTAATGTGCTTTAATCGGGTTTAAACTTCCAATTAGACAAGCCGATCGTCTTTTGAAGCTGCATTTCGAGATAGGTTTTACATTAACTGACTTGTATCCTTATTTCGACCAACAACCCTTAAACATCAACTTGAATTTGACTAAAACTTAATGGAAGTGGTCCAATGAGAGAAAATAGTGTCAGTTAGGATCGGTGACAGTATTTTTAAAGTTACGATTATTTACGACCAATAGTAAAAAATTAGGATCATTAATATCTAATTTGACTTTATTAAATGTTTCGGGGTTCAGAAACTAAATCTAATCTCTCTAAAGTAGTAATTGCCGAAATCAAATCATTGAGAGAGACGAAAAATATATACTCGATCTTTATGATTTTTCATATATTTTTTTGATTCAATTGCATATTTACCCTATAAACACCCCCTAAATGCATATTTCCCCAACTAAAAAAATCAATTGCATATATACCCAATGCTAACTAAATGTCTTTATTAAAAATGGGTATATTTGCAAATTAAAGTTGTTTATAGGGGAAAATATGCAATTGATTTTTTTGACCGGGTAAATATGCATTTAAAGTGTTTTGGAGGGGGAAATATGCATTTAACCCCTTTTTTTTAGATCTGAAAAAGAGAAACTAGTAGTTGCATCCAATTTTTTACAAAAATGTTTTAAAACTGTACCGGGTTGGACTCTGAAATAGTTCAGCCGGTTGAACTGGTTTGTACCGGATAGTTCAACTAGAGGGTTGTTTAGTAGCCTCTGAATAACTACTGAATACCCATTAAGAGGTTAATTTCTGAATGATAATTAAGAGGCTACCAAACACCCCTTAAGTTGGCTAGTTAACACTATAGCTCTATAAATATACAACTTTAACTCAAAAAATAATCAATAAGTACATGATTCGATAATAAATTACCCCTACCGTCTCATTAGAAGTGTCTTAGTTTGAAAAACACAAAGTTTTAGCCTTTTAGGCACATTAAATGATTGTTTTTTTTGTTTGTAATTTGACAAAAATACCCCTTGATAATAAAAATTATGTTGGTCCATCACATTGCTTGTTAAGTTGTTTTATGTTATTAAGGGCAAATTTGAAAATTTACCAATAAATTTTAAAAGTAGACACTTTAAATGGAACATGTAAAAAAAATATGGACACTTATAATAAGACGGAGAGAGTATAAATGAATTATAATTCAAAAGCACATAAGTTTAGATAAAAGTGTGCCATAATTTTATGTCATTATGAGTGTTAAACGCATCAAAAGACCCATTAAATTCTTTGATTTAAACCAAAATTTTTACAACGGGGGTATGGGCTTGATGATTATAGCTATAACTCGGCTCAATGTAACCGTTTCATTTTATTGGATAAAACTCAGACGCCTCACTTTTTTAAAACACGTCATGATAGGAAATGTATCCATTCTTTTTTAAGGCATATTTTGCTCTCTTTGGCGGTCCCAACTTCTATAACCTTTACCACCAATAGACTGAAGGTAAAAAAAATATCAGCGTTAAGTTTTGTTTCAATTCCAGGCCAACGTTTTAGGGCTTTAATTAGAAAAAGAATACAAATCGCTTGATATAAAATTACCTCAAAACGGTGCACCAAACAACGAAACGATACTTCAACCTGGTGTTTAAACCTAACGATGCTTCAATCGGATGTACAAATTATGTCTTTTGGAGGATTATTTCGAAGTAATATTTACAACAATCAACTAATCCAAATGCCCTAAAATGTCTGTCTGGAATTCGAAAAAAACTTAACGCCGTTATATCTTTTTAACGACGGTTCATAGGTGGTAAATGTAAAAAAAAGTTGAAACCGACAACACATATTTGAGTGATTGAATTAGCGGATGACTCAAGCAAATCAATCAATTCCCTAACCATTCCCAATCTAGTTAAAAACATTGACCATATGCGATCCGCAATAGAGCAAGACAACATCATATGATCTACATTTTCCTAGCACCAAAACAAAGAGAACATTCCAAGTAAAACACCGAATCTTTAGAGGGACCCAACTCAGCCAAGGGGCCAAAGCTAGGTTCACCCGTCGTCTATTGTGATCAAGATATATCTTAAACCACAAATAGTGATCCGCCCTTCCACTTCACCCTCCCATGTCCATTTATCATCTTGATTAGAAACTATGGCAACCTCAACCGAAGGCGGTTCCCTAATCCAACCTAAAACCCATGCCGAGCCCAAACCGGAAACAACCAACCTATTGGCCACCGTGTATGGTTTCACCCTTTCAAGCAAAAAAGTGTTGGACTGTCTGCTCTAACCCAATTAAACTTGGCTTTGAACTTCCCTGGCATGCATATAGTTAAAACTCTTAATACTTCAATTAATTATTTATTTATATCAATTTTCTAGTGTAAACATGGAACACACATCCAATTCACTAATAACACACTGCTATCTTTTGAAGGACATAAACCTACGACTTATATATAATATATATCTTTAATCGTATTTCTATAATTATTTAAATAAATACTACATCTCCACATCACTTTCACTTTCTATTCATTGTTGAATTACAAGGTAATTAAGTATGTCAAAGTCTTCGTTATTTCCTATGCATGTATGTATATATGCTTCGCTCCGTGTCAAAGAAAAAAAAAGTTAAAAGCTTACGACTTTTCAAAGTATATATATACATATTTTTTTTATAGAAAATTTGGGTGGTGGAGATTCAATTCCCGAGTAGATTAATCCATTTCACACTCATCATTTGTAATATATAGGTATTATTTTATTTATAACAACATATAATTAACCAAAGCTGTTAATTAAACTAGCTAGTAGCTAGTAAGTGTTTATAAGTTGACCGTTTGTATCGAACATGATCCTTAATATTAATGAGCAATTTCATATATACCCCTATAAAGTTGCATAATATCATATTTACCCAAATCATGCTTAAAAAGTATTGTACAATATGCATTAAAAACTTATACTTTGGGTAAATATGATATTATGCAACTTTGTAGGGGTATATATGAAATTATACCTAACAGAAACCTAATTACCTAAACACGACATAAACTCAAAAACAATATATGCTACCTATACACAAGATCCCAAACACGTACAACACATGCAAATTAATATATAATGCTAATGCAATATAAAAAGTGTAGCATGTTAATTTGTGTATCAAAGATTGTAAAAGTATAAAAAGTTCTTGTATCCTGCCTATTAATTTGTTAACTAAGTATAAAGTACGTGTAACTTCATTATTTAATTGAAATAATTATTAATAAGAGTAAAAACTAAAACAGTTATTGTGAGAGAAAAATGGTTTGGTTTATTTGTCACGTACATTTAGTCGTTCATAACGTAATTGAAATTCAATTAATAAAGTTAACTCCCTTTCTACATCATGACATGTTAAGACTTAGACCAGCTCATGGTCTCACGTCTCTTGACACCATACAATGACCGCAAACCAAAAGTGTTTACACCCACTTCCAATATCTCTTTTTTGTTTTCTTTCTTTCTTTTAGTTTTGAGTAAATTTTTATAATTTTAGTCGTTAGATGCCATTAACAATTTTAATCTAAACTTATAATAGATGTACTTGGGTTTATATTCTTTATAGTTAATGTTTTCTGTCAATTTTTTCATTTAAATTCCCGTTACATCGATTTACTTTGGAAGGTTAAATAACATAACAGTGAGAAATGACAGTTTTGCCCCTCACGTGAGGGGCACGTGGGGGAAGTGTAATGGAAATTTGGATGTAAAATTGACGGTAGAACGCAGACTGTTAATTTAGATAAATTGAAGGACGTATAATTTTAAATTTAAGGCAAAATGGCTAAAAATAATCCCAACTAACACCTATTGGCCGAGAATAATCCCAACTCAGTTTATTCCCTCCAGTGGTCCCAAATTCAACTTTTTTGGCCTCCAGTGGTCCGCCGTTAAGTGCACTTAACGGCCGTTAACTTTTTTTTGATTTTTTTCGAATTTCAGAACAAGGTTTTATGGATATTGATCGGGAGGAGTATACGATTCAATTGATGTAAACCTTACTTCGAACTGGGGTTCCAAACGACAAAACGGTCTTCAATCGGGTCTTTAAAACCTAACGGTGCTTTAACCGGATATCAAAATTAAACCATTTGGAGCAACAATTGAAAGTAAGGTTTACATCAACTGACTCGTATTCTCCTCCCGATCAAAATCCCTAAAATATTTGTTTGAAATTCGAAAAAAATAGAAAAAAAGTTAACGGCCGTTAAGTGTACTTAACGGCGGACCACTGTAGGCCAAAAAAGTTGGATTTGGGACCACTGGAGGGAATAAACTGAGTTGGGATTATTTTCGGCCAATAGGTTTTAGTTGGGATTATTTTAGGCCAATTTACCTAAATTTAAACTGAAACTAGTAATGCCTATAAAACTTAATTGCAATTTACTCTTTAGTTTTTTTTTTCTCTTGAAGTAAGCTCGAAAGCATTTCCTTTAACTTCAATCAATGGAAAAAAACATCTTACTTACGAAACGTACTAAGGATTCAACATGCACAGTTCGTGAGTTTTTAAGGCAAGGATATATACTCAAGTATAACCCGTGTATTATATGTGTTAAAAAATGTAAATGATATATAATAAAAAAGCTAATGTATAAGAAAAAACTAAAATTAAAATAAGAAAAATGAATATAAATAAAAACACATAGTGTATATATATGAATCATGAATGCATGTTATCTATGTACAATAATAATTTATAACAAAAATAAAGTTAGATCTAGCTAGTGGTTAAAATTTATATATGCCACTAACGTGAAGATTTGGATCCTCACCGTATAAACATATCGTTGTATAGTTGGACACAACGTTATTATGAAATTAACGAATTGTTGTAACTAACAGTGTGTTTTTTTTAATGTGATTTTTAATATTAGTATTAAAATTGTATATCGATCTTCTAAGAAGGTCAATGCTTGGTAGTTGGCACCTTCCTTCCATACTATTTGAGAAAGGGGACATCATTTCACGTATTTAGTTATATTTTTAGTACCTTTACAAAACTTAAAATTGGCGAACATGCTAAGATGAAAGTAAAAACATTCAACTTACTTAACATATATTTGTGATGTGATATCTTTTAAATGCAAACCATATATTTGAAAAGAACCAGTGAGAACCATATAAATTGGGTACCTATGGCTTCAATAATAATGGTAAAATAAAAAAGAAGATGATTTATTACTCTTTTGTCATTATTTCTTGAACTTATCACCTCTCTCCTAAGTTTTTTTTATTAAAAACTAAACATGTGCATATTTGCACATATAATGTAGATGCATATATGCATTTAAACAAAAAAACTTTACAAATCATATTTGTTTATACATAAATCTTAAAACAAGTAATTTTACAAGTATGTTTGTCGATTTAGATAATAAAAAATCTAACAGTTGAAACGGTTCTCACTTAATTATTTTTAAAAAAGGAGTTCTCAATGAAGATGCATCATTGCATCATTTGCGATATATATTAACCTATTTTCTATCTAATAATTCAAGGTTTTAGAGGGTTATTTTTGAGGAAAATGTTTATTCTATAATAGAAAGTTTAGTAGGTAAAAAAAGTATGAAGTTTTTCATCATGCATAAGTTGATGGAGCAAAAACATTAAATATTAAATATTTACAAATACTTCAAATAGTTTTATAATTTATTTATAAATATTATTATTTAACCCGTGTGTAACACACGTGTATTAAACCTAGTTATCAATATTTGTTATATGTTTTCAGCGCGTACTTAAATTAGATGCATATTTGTTTTAATAATTTAGAAATACAACAAGTCGATTAGATAAATATTTATTAAATTAGGCTGTGAAGTGTATAGAAAATAAAAGTCAAGTGTATAAAAAATAATAAGTCAAGTGTTTTTTATACAAAAAATAACTTATAGCTTCGATCCCTATCATGATAAATATTTTAATTATTTTATTTATTTATTTATTTAAGATTCTTTATTATAGTAAAATTGATTTTATTAATATTGGCCTAATGATTTGTTTTAGTTTTATTTTAAAATTTATTTATAACTACAAAGTCGTATTGTTAGAACATAAATATTTTAATTGACATAAACAATGATAATATGATACGTTAAAAAAGGTCGAGATAATATTCTGTTCCGGCCGACGTGGCTTTTGATGGTTAATCTCTAAATACTTTTAAAGTCACGTTCACATTTAAATCTGTTATTTCGTTTAGACCTTTCACACTTAAATTTGTTAGTTTTTAAATCTACTTAAAAACTTAAGTTTCAAAAAGCTTTTATGATACGATTTTATTATGTTTTATAAAACACTTAACTGTTTGGTATGAGGTAATAGAATGGACGAGGGAATGGAATGAATGATGGAAATAATAGACAAAGGAATGAAATGGACTATTCCATTCCATTATCATGTTTGGTTACAGCTTACAAGAATGAAATGAATCAGTACTTGTTATATGGTAGGAAGGAAAAAAAATGAAAAAAATACAAATCTCGAAAAGTAACAAAAATATCTTGTCATGGTTATGGGTCGGGTTTTGGTTCGGGCTATGAATCGGCGCATGGTTCGATACATGGAAAAGTACATCAATTAGGACATGGATCAAGACATGGGTCGGGCCATGGTTCGAGTCACAGTTCCAGGAATTGGTCGCCACATTGGTCGGTTCATGGTTCGGTTCATGGTTCGGTTCATGGGTCGGGTCATGAGTCAGTTCATGGACCAAGTCATTAGTTGGTTCATAGATTAGTTCATATGTTGGGTCTTGGATCGGGACATGGGTCGATCATGGTACGAGACACAGATTAGGCCATGAGTCGGATTTATGGTTGTGGTCATGGTTCAGGACATGGATCGACATGGGTCGGGTCACGGGTCAATTGATGGCTCGGGTGATGAGTTAGTTCATGGGTTAGACCCTGGTTCGGTTCATGGGTTGGGTCATGGTTCAAGCCGTGGGTTAGGACATGGGTCAGTTCATGGGTACTTGTGTGTCGGGTCAATGTTTGAGTCATAGATCGGGTCATGGTTCTTGTCATGAATTAAAAATTATTTCATTCATTGAGGGAATGAAAAAAAAACAAGGGGGATGGATGGAATGAAAATGATGGTTTTTTCATTCCTTCGTAATGGTTCATTTCATTCCATTGAGCAACCAAACACTTTTTTTTTCATTTCCTCGTAATGGTCCATTCCAATCCACCTTTCATTCCTTCATACCAAACACTACCTTAATACAAGAAGTATACACTAAGCATATGTACATGATTTATGACACACTAAAAGAAATTAGTGTATCAGTTAAAAAAAATTGAAACATTCATAATATGTATTAATTATATATCCCAATACATGTATATTGGGTGTGAATTTTTTTATGAATTACACGAGTAAGAAAACATGATATGGTTTAACAAATAATGAATGCAACATATCGTAACTTTTAAAAAGGGCATTTACATATATCCCTTCATAAGATCATTTATTACTTATTTACCAACTTTTTAAATTCAATTACATATTTCCCCTTTCTAAACCACATATATTACATATTTACCCGGTTTCTTTAAAATAGCCTTTTGATTTACTATTTTACCCTTAATGATCTTGATAAATATATTTTTATATTTTCTTATGGTTTGTGTAAAAGAAGGGCTAAATAAGTAATTTATTATATCAAAGGGGATATGTGTAATTAAACTTTAGGCTTGGGTAAATATGTAATTGATATGCTTAGAAAGGGAAAAAAAGTAAAAAAAAAAAAACCTTTAAAATATAATGTTTATGAGTTTTTGCATATAAGGGTGAGATCCATTGAAAACAAAGTTATATTTAAAAACACTAAACACCAAAGAAATTTTAGTTTTTTAGTAGATGTGGCAGTTTTGTAATTAAAGTGAAATTAGGTGTCAATGTATAAAGAAAAAGGGCATTTTAGGTAGTACATAAATGTTCTATTTTAATGATAACCGCTAAAATCCCAAAAAAATAGGTGATTACTTCAAATACAATTTGAATCCAATATGACGATTTGAAAACAAATAAATATAATGCGACTTCATATCTTATTTTTAATCAATTGGCTACCAAGGAAGGACAAATCAAAAGCGATTACGGAGAAATCAAAAGGGATTAAGGTGTATTTGTGATTATTAAGAAGATATTTAAACGTTGTTTTTTGGTTCTACATTCAACATGAGCGTAAAAGATTTCCTTCAAATAACCTAAATTGAATCTGTTTTCATGATTTGGAGATCGATTTTATCACTTTTGAGTGTAGTATATGAATACCAATGGGGAATAAAGTTGGTTTAGGTGTTTAATCTATGTAAATGTCGTAACATATGTATACGTATACTTGGTGTGTAATCTATGTAGAAAGCAGTGTACGTTTTTTTTATATAGCAATGTCGATTACAGTTGGTATAGGAGGAATAAAGTTGGTTTAGGTGTTTCATCTGTGTAAATGTCGTAACATACGTATACGTATACTTGGTGTGTAATCTATGTAGAAAGCAGTGTACGGTTTTTTTATATATCAATGACGATTACAATTGGTATAACAGGAATAAAGTTGGTTTAGGTGTTTAATCTATGTAAATGTCGTAACATACGTATACGTATACTTGGTGTGTAATCTATGTAGAAAGCAGTGTACGTTTTTTTTATATAGCAATGTCGATTACAGTTGGTATAGGAGGAATAAAGTTGGTTTAGGTGTTTAATCAATGTAAATGTCGTAAATACGTATACGTATACTTGGTGTGTAATCTATGTAGAAAGCAGTGTACGGTTTTTTTATATATCAATGACGATTACAGTTGGTATAGCAGGAATAAAGTTGGTTTAGGTGTTTAATCTATGTAAATGTCGTAACATACATATACGTATACTTGGTGTGTAATCTATGTAGAAAGCAGTGTAGGGTTTTTTTTATATAGCAATGGCGATTACAGTTGGTATAGGATTTTATTGCTAAGTTGACATCCAAAACTTCTTGTAGGGCAAAAAAATACATCGGCAACTATTGAACGGTTAGTATAATGAGAAAAAGACTCATTCAAAATAAATTGAGATAAACATGAATTGTATTTAATTTTGATTTCCAAATATACCCTTATGCATTTTATAAATACAAAAATTAATCAAAAATTAGTTTATTTGGTTTTCAGTGTTTTCAATTATAATGTTTGTTATCGATTGAGCTTAACTCTTTGCATATATATACTTCTTTAAACTTGTAAATTTGCATATTGATCCAAATCATGTTTAAAAAGCATGCATTATAAAAAAAACTTATACTTTGAGTAAACATACAAATTTATTAGTATTAGATGACATATTTGCAATTCCCTCTAATGTATTAGTTTTTACATTTTTATAATTTTACACCAAGTGTTTTTTGGTTTTTACATTTTTATAATTTTTTTCCAGTTTTAGTTTCTAAACTAAAACCCCTTCATCTTTAATTAAAATTAAACCTAAGTAACCTTACTTAAACGTTTATTGTATGAATTGTTAACACATATCCCTAATGACATGAACCTTACTTGCACTTGATTTATTGTAGGAGCAAACCGACATAACAAATGAACTTGCTTGCTCGTTTGCTGATGACGTTTTGGACGCTTTGATCCCTTCTCCATTGACGGAACATTTGGGAGAAGATTTCATAACATCCCAACATTCTAACGGGATAAAATGAGACGCCCATGTACATCTTGTATTTTTCACAATAGTGATTAAAAAGTGGCTCATCAATCATCATGTGCATCTTGTATTGTTCACTAGTGTACTTGTGTTAATATTACGAACCCAAGCTACTTAACAGGTTTATAATTACAAAGCCCAATTGATCAAGCCCAACTAAATTTAGGGTTTCTATTTTCTATACATCTTTATATGTTGAATTTCTCCACACTTAAATCATCGTTTCTCTCTTTTGTTTTCAATCTCGATCCAGAATAATACTCATCTGGTAAAAATCAGTTTATTGTTTCACAAATTCATTCTATTTCATTTTTCTAGTTTCAAATTTGTTTATTGTTTTTGAAACTTTTGATGATTTATCGGGGATATGATGAGGAACAATTTGGTCCGTGTTTCAGATAAATCGTGACCGATAAAACTTTACCAATCTCTGATCTCCACCTTATCTAAAATTCAAATTTCCAGCAAATTTTGGTCTTATAATGGTGTTTTATTAATCTGATGTTGAGATTTATAGTTTTTGTTTGTTTGGAGCTCGATGATTTTATGCCAATTTAGGCAATATACGCTATTCCGATTGTTTAAATGACTGGAAATATGATTTTAATGAGAGCTCTTTTAACCACATCTCATATTATTTTTTATACTACGGTTTATAAGATTTTTGTATTATGCAATGATGAAATATGAAAGTATCACATGTCAGACTTTAGAGGTTTTTAATCAAACCGATGAGAATGAAATTTCATATTATCTGAGCGCACCCCCAATGCAACCAGCACCTTTATTTTTGTTTGCAACTTAACTAGGGATATTTATTTGCTTATGCGTTTCGTGAGCATTAGTTTACTACTAATACATTGGAAAATTGATATAACTACTTACAGAAACACCCTAGATACATCAATAGACAAGCAAGTAAAATCTAAACGTACTAAACTTTACGTATCATATATGTGTGTTGATGTTTATAATGCTCTTTGTATAATTGTCAATACACATTTATGATGCTTTAAGTATTTAGTTTATGTCTAATGATTCCAGCCTAGCTGGTTGAGGACACTCGGTTTTACAGTGGTGGTCCCGGTTGAACGCCTAGCCAAATTCCGATGTCAAGTAGGCCCGGTTAAGACAACATTTTGACCGGAGTGGGGTGGTGGGTTCCTCATTGCGGGGATGCGACCAAATGGTTGCAAAAATTAAAAGTCGCCGTTCAAAAAAAAGCATTTAGTTTATAAAACTTAACATGTAATGAAATTGTATAAATAAAACTAGACTCTTTACTGACCCCAAGCATTTCATATTGTACTAAAGCATGATTGAAGTATGCAAATGGAAGGAAGATGAATTGCTTTGTGTATCTCATGAGCAAATATATATGTTACACATTTATTTATTTCATTAAAGTTAATTAATTAAATTACCTTTATCTTTAATGACTAATTAAATGATTATTTACATTAAAAACTTCAAATACATATTTCCCTAAATTTCAATTCAAATTAAATTCATTACGTCATTATGTTTACGTATTGTTTTATTTTTTGAATGACGTTTATAATTCACTGAGTGTTTTAAAAAAATTATATTCTTGAACTTTGAATTTTTTTTTAATATGTGACCCAATAACCGTTTCACCTTGTATTTATATTAGGTGTAATTTCTTTTTATTAGATTAAATAAACATATGCATCGCTATTCGCTAGTGGGCATAGCAAATGTCATTATTTTTAGGGTTATTGGATTATAATACTCCGAACTATGGCCTATTGGCCGCTGCCACTCCCAATTAAGACCATCACTATCACCACTCCCAACTTAACGTCATACTTGTGGTGTCACCCCCGTCGTTAAAAAACACTAACTTCGTTAGTGATTCGGTCAAAAATGACACTTTTCTAAGTTGAAGGGATAATTTTATGTTTTCTTTAATATACACACACATATATATGTATATGTATACCACCGGCAATCACAACTACCACCTCCGGCCACCACCACCATAACCCGTCACCACCATCGCCGATGCTGCCATTGTTACCCGTCACCACCACTGTTGAATATGCTCGATTTGATCCCGATCTCAATATGGCGAGCGACAGTGGCAACGACGGTGGCGAGCGATGGTGGCGAGCGACGGTGGCGAGCGACAGTGGCAGCGACAGTCGACGTCGTTCCGGCACAGTCATATCAACGACAACCAGGTGGCGAGTGATAGTGGCAGCGACTTTGGTGGTGACGGCCGACAATGGCAATGACGGAGGTGGTGACATGTTATGGTGGTGAGGTGGTGGTGACCGGAAATGTTGGTGGCCGGAGGTGGTAGTGTTGATGGCCGGTGGGTTAAATATTTTATAGAAAAAATAAAATTATCCCCTCAAATTAGAAAATTGACAGTTTTGACCCAATCATTAACGAAGTTAGTGTTTTTTAACGACGGGGGTGACACCACAAGTATGATGTTAAGTTGGGAGTGGTGATAGTGAGAGTCTTAGTTGGGAGTGGCAGCGGCCAATAGGCTATAGTTCGGAGTATTATAATCCAATAACCCTTATTTTTACCAGGTCATTCATGAGTATTGCTTATTTTGTCACTTAGGTGACATCCGCATACTAATATTGCCTTTTTATAAGAAAATTAAGTCTAATACCCGTGTGTTACACACGAGTTAATATAATATTTTTAAAGAAATTATAACTATTATGTTTATGGATTTATAATTATTAATATTTAAGTTAGTTCATCAACTCATACATGGTTAAAATTTAACTTAATTTTCCCTCCAAAGCTTCCTATTATAAAAAAAAATTTCCCCCTAAAATGGCCCTCTAAAACTTTAATTTATTAGATAGATCACTCAAAGACATATTATATTCCTTTAATGTCATTAGACATGAGAGATGTAAATTATAAATTGGGTATTGCTATTCTTACACCTTTTTTTATTTCACACAACCTTTATATGCTGCGCATAAGGCTATGCGCAGCATATAACATTTGTAAAACAACTCATATGCCGTGCTAAGGGCTATATGCAGCATATAGCATTCACAAAAAAACCTATATGCCGCGCTAAGGGCTATATGTAGCGTATAGTGTTTTTTTTTTGAAAAAAATGTATTAGAAAAATATGTATGTTTTATTTTTGAAAAAAATGTATTAGAAAAATAGTACGTTTTTATAAAAAATATATGTTGTTTGGGTTGTTAGATATTTTGTTATGTAATTGTTAAACTTTTATAATTTATTCAACTTTTATTTTTAATGTGTGTTTTGAATGTTTGTATTAGTTAAAGTGCAACTCTTTAACAAAAACAATACAAAAAATATGTCTATTTGTATATAAAAAAATCTTAAAAAAACAATCCAAACATTAACATAAAAGAACTCATAGAACAAATTTTTTAAGTAAAAATAAGGGAATTAAACTTGGATCTCTATATGAGAACGTCGCATTAACATAAAACAAATCAAATAACATTTTTTAACTAAAGGGAATTAAACTTGAGTCTTTTTATGAGAACGTAATCTTCTTGCCACTACACGATATTGGAATATCATCACACTTTTGGTGATCATAAACAACCCAAACGTTAACATAAAACAAGTCAAACAACACATATTTTTTGTTTATAAAAAATACATTTTTTAAAAAATAAAAAATATAAAAAATTGCTATACTTGACGTATAGGCCTATGCTCAGCATATGAGGGTATAAAGATAGAAAAAATAAGTGTGGGAATAGATGGGGCGTTATAAATTAACTAAATATTGCATTTTCAAAAAGTAGAAGTACCACTTAAACCAAGAAGATAGTCATCATCACTTGTGACGTATTGGTTGGCTTGGATTTTCATATGAAACCCATATTTATTTTTTTTACTAGGTTTAATATCTGTGTATTAACACGGGTTAAATAATAATATTTAAAAATAATTTCTAACCATTATGTTTAAATATTTATACATTTTTAATTTTTATGTATTTGGTCCATCTCAAATTTCATATTATAGATCAAATATTTCCCTCTTATAATTGCCTCTAAAACCTTAATTTTTTAGATAGAAGATGAGTTTAGACAATGAAAGATTTGAACTAGATTTTGTATAGATTTTTGTATTTGTGGTGACATAATGATTCTTAAATGACAACGGTATGTTTTCTTAAGAGAACAGATAAGTTTAACTTTGAAACCAACTTGAGTATAGCTTTTTTTAACGGAAAATATACATCTTTGCTTCGTATGATAAATGTTATTTTAATCGGGCCCATTTATCTGTTTCCTAGACAGGACGCACCGATGCACCCCCAACTCCTACAGGAGAAAACTTACATAGTTAAGACAACTTAGTTTAATCAGAGTGAGATAACGATACTCCGTTTCAGGAGTGCGATAACAAGAGTGACTCAAGGATACTCCATTTGAGGAGTGCAATAGCATGACATAAAAATTTCTACGTTCTAAAATTAACTAAGAAAATAGGCATGTAAACAAAATTCAAAAAGAAGTCCTAACCACACTTGTAATGTTAAGGGTGTTATAAAAAAAGTTAGGTAATATTTGGATTCTTTTTAAACTTTTGCATTTTGTATTGATATATTTTGAGATTAAACACGACAACCTTTTATTATTATTATTTTGATTGAAATTGATGTTTTGTTTTTTTCAATGGCTTCTTGTAAGACAATTAAAAAAGGTTATTGGATTTAATCACCTCCAACTATTGGTTATTGGCCGCTGTCACCCTCAAGTATTACTTTGGCCAATATAACTCCCAACTAAACACTTTGGTGTTCGTATCACCAAAAGTCAACCAATTCAAGTCACTTTTGGTTAACTTTTGATTATTTTTTGGTTAGCTTTTGGTGTTACGAACACCTTATCACCAAAATTTAACCAATTCAAGTCATTTTTGGTTAATTTTTGGTTAACTTTTTGTTAACTTTTGGTGATACGGACACCAAAGTGTTTAGTTGGGAGTTATATTGGCCAAAGTGATACTTGAGGGTGACAGCGTCCAATAACCAATAGTTGGAGGTGATTAAATCCAATAACCCATTAAAAAAGGGGAATGGACATGATAGACATTCTCTTCCAAAATCCAAAGGGGTAGGTGTTAAACTCTTTGTTTATTATTGGAGGCAACTTTTGTTGAATTTTGAAGAGCTAGGCTTAAATGTACATGAATGTGCTTAATAAGTGCAACCTACTACATAGTATCACATCTTAAATGAATTTACCCTTTTTTTTTCTTATAAAAAAGTGTACTAGGTATATGATATGATAGTAAATTAGACATTATTCATAAAACAATTGTTTTCAATTAACAAAGTTAGTTTATATACTTTAACTCATAGTGTCCATAAATTTTTGTTTCCGTCTCAAGCTAAACACCAAAATCTTATGGGATGAATATGTTCGTTCATAAAAAGTAGAAGGCAAGTTTCAATAAAATGTTCATTTATATACTACTGAAGTTTTTCGCTAGCAGATTTAAAAAAAATACATAATTAAATACATAGTGTGACCTAGTAGGTTTGAGTTCTTAATGGGTTGGGTGTTACATAAACAATTAATTAGTTCGATCTTATCATGTGTTAACTTGACTATTTTATTTTTTGAACAACTTTTAAATTTTCTAAAATAGGTACATCAAAACATGTCAACTATATGATTTATAACCAAGATTTATTACTTCAAATACATATGTTACCTGAGCCACCAACAACCCATTGACAATTATGTATCAATAAGACATACAAGTATAGACACTTTGCACATCTTTAATCATAGGATCAATATCATGAATACTAGCTCTTTACATTGGTTGAAATTCAAGATAGTTATAAAGTGTATATCATAACACCTAAAATGAATATTATATAAATTGCATTCCAAACTGACTACATTTAAAACACATTCACTCAAAGATGAAATAGACTGATCAAATATGGGCAGAAATGTGTTGAAATGGTCTCTCATTAAACATCACTAATTCACTATCATTTCTTTTTACCTTTTTTTGTAAACGGGTCTAATATTCCCACGTACAACCTCCTATCAAAACACAATTTTAACAACTCGTTAAAGGCTTAACGTGCCAATCAAAATCTGATTTGTTTTTAAAACTTTTAACGTCCGTTAGAAGCTTAATGGGCAGTCAAAACACCCTTTTAACGACTGTTAGATCTTTAGCGAGCAGTTAATGTTTGAATGCCCGTTAAACACAATTGAAATTTTTTTCTATAAAAATTACTTCATTTCGACCCTATAATACGCCAAAACAAATGGAGTAAAAAATGAGTTTTAAAAAAATCATTATTTACAAAAACGATTTTATTTAGACCCCATATATCATAATAGAACAAAAACAAACTGAGTAAGAAAATGAACTTAAAAAATATAATTTTTTACAAAAAAATAATCTATTTTGACCTCTATAATAGACTCAAAACACAAAGTTAGAAAAAATTTATAAAAAATACTTAATTTTGACCTTATAACAGACCATAACAAATGAAGTAAAAAATGGAATTATATATTTTTTTTACATGTCACTTTTAACGGCCGTTGTTGGTTTAACAGACGTTATCTTTGAGAGGTTAACGGCCATTAGAGCTTTAACGACCATTAAAAACTCTATCAAACCTGCACACCGTTAAAATTTTAATGGGTTGTTAAATTTATGTCTGGATAGATGAACTTAGGTGTGTGAACAGACCAGACAGACAAATATAAATTTTAAAATAACAAATATTTTTAACTTAAATGTAGACCTTTTTATATTTCCAACAAAAACAAGCTTGTGCTTAAGTGTACACCCATACATCATAATTCCAGCATGAATGAATTTTTTTTTAACTAGCAACCAACTAGAACATTACAAAAAAATATTAAAGAAAGAAATCAATTCTTTCAAGTAAAGTTGGACATTTTCCTCCTAGCCTAGTAGCCTTTATCCAAAGGTACGGAAAGAGATTTTATCTCCTCCAAAACGTGACGATTCAACTTGGAACAGCTGTCTCCACATACACCAAAGGCAAGTGAGAAAAATGGCTGAGTGTCTTTTCTTTTGAATCAGATTGAACACCGTTTCGATTTAATTTTTATATCAATCGACTCGTATTTTTATTCCGATAAAAAACATAAAACGTCGACCTGAAATTCAAAAAAAAAAGTTAACGCCGTTAACTTTTTTAACGGCGGTCCATTAGTGGCCAAAATGATAAAAGTTGAGACCGCCAGCACATATTAAAATGACGAAGAATAAAATTTAGTCAAAATATTATACTTGTTCCATGTCTCATTTGATGCTGCGTTTGAATTAGACCTTGAGGTTTGCATACTTCTTCAACTTACGTTAAATATAATATGTTTAATATCATGTTTTTCATTGATCATAAACGACAATCATCGTCTAGATTTGGATTGTTTTTTAAAGAATCACTTTTCACAGGTGTGACACCCGACAATTTTGAAGTTATGCCGTTAACCCAACTCAACCAAGTTCCGTTAGTCTCTTTCAACTTGAAATTCTATATAGTACATTTTCACATTAATTATTTAAAAGTATTAATTTAACTAAATAACTAAATACATAACTATTACAAAAAAACTAATTCGAGCAATTATTCGATCACAACAAACGACATTTAAACATTAGTAATTTGAGAATAAGTAATACGCATGACTCGAATATGTACCGAAGAATAGACGGGATAATCTAATTATATATATATATATATATATATATATATATATATATATATATATATATATATATATATATATAGAGTGGGGTTCACCTACATAGTATTAAAAATCTAAGAAGGCTAAGAAGCAATAAGAGATTGACATGTGGCATCTAGGAAAATTAGGAGAGGGGGTATTTTAGTCATGCCTACTTTTTTAAATATTCTCTCTCCACATGCAAGTCACATGTCAATTCCCCCACTTTTTTTAAACGTTTATAACTTTCACATACGACATTATTTTTTTAAACAAATTACACCATAAAAACGAGCATTTTTTTCTCTTTAAAACGCGTATAATATTAAACGATTTTTTTTCATATTTTTTCAGCTCATTGTGTCTAACGTCAGGTCATTGTGTCTTCCGTCAGGTCATTGTGTCTTTCGTCTGGTCATTGTGTGATTGTGTCATCCGTAGAGTTGTTGTGTCGTTCATCGGGTCATTGTGTAATCTTATTTGACAAGTATTACACAATGATCTAATAATAATTACACAATAACACAAAAAGTATTTCAAAGATCTTGCTCCCACAACATCCTCCTTCAAAAATAAATAAACAAAACTTAATAAAACTACTATTTTCTCATTGTGCCTTTTTTCATTGTGTCTAATTTAAAAAATAAAAAAAACGGTAATTTTTTTAATTTTTTTTAATTTTTCGTTTATTTATTTTTTGAAAGAGGAATACATGGGGAACAAGGTCTCGAACCACTTTTTTAAAATTTGATTTATATTGTGAGTTAGAATTTTTTTTAAAGTGTCATTGTGTCTTTGTTTACCATTGTGTCATTCTCACACTTTGTAACAAAAAATGACGTTGTCTTTGAACATTTCTCAAACACATATTAACAATTTGTGACACGGTGATAATTTCTAAACACATAAGATGACACAACAAATATTTAAAATAAGATGATATTACATAATGACTTAAGAATGAACGGATAAAAGTGATATTTCACTAGTTATAATATAACACAATCACATGATAATACACAAGGACTAGACAAGTGCCGAAATTTTTTTTTATTTTTTATATATCAATATTATACGCGTTTTAAAGATAACAAAACGCTTGTTTTTTTGGTGTAATTTTTTTAAAAAAATAATATCGTATCCAAAAGTTATGAACGTTTTAAAAAAAGTGGGGGAATTGACATGTGCCTTGCATGTGGATAGAAAAAGTCAACAAAAGTGGCTATGACTAATGTACCCTTCCACCAATTTCTTTTCCTACAAATTGATCTCAACCATTAAAAGAGAGATCTAAAGGTCATAAATCCTTCTTAGCCTTCTTAGATTTCCATCACTATGTAGGATAACTCTCCTCTATATATATATATATATATGTGTGTGTGTGTGTGTGTGTGGTAGAAGAGAAAGAAGAAACATAAATCATTAAAAAAACTTGGTAATGTTTTATTTTTTTTTAAATTCACTTCCTACACAAAATGTGTAAGGTATAGACTAAAAAAAATCATTAAAATTTTTTTCGTATATATTTTTAGCGTTTTAAGTTTACCACACTTGTGTAAGTTATGTGTAAGTAACATAACCTACATATGATTTCAACATGTGTAAGTTTCCCAAATAAACGAACTTTATCAAATTTTATTTTTGAATATCAATATTGATAAATAAATATTGTTTTTTTATTTATTATTCTATATGTATGTCGTAATAGTATGAGGCTCAAAAGTGTAATTAGTTAAAAGTTAATTTAATTAACTTTGGAAGCAAGTTAAACATGACCCAAATTTAAGATGGTCTTAAGAGATTAGCCGTTGAAGATTATGAGATGGGGATGTGAGGTGGAGTGAAGGTGGGGCTTTGCAAGGCTAATATTGTCATTTGAATCATTCAACATGTGTATATATTTAATGGTCAGCACTTAACAGAATGCCTAAGAGATATTCTTTTAATGAATCAAATACACTGAATGTTAACCGATTGAGAGGTAACATCTTAATAGTTTCATTAAGAAACTACCAAACTACACTTTGATCCATAAATATTTAGGCATAGTTATTTAAAATTTCAGAGTAGCTACACTTTTAACATTCGCCCATAACACTCTAATGCTTAATAAAATTTCTTTTAATTTCATTTTTAAACGAACTTCGCACAAGATTTTTGAATAACTATAATTTCTTTTAACAATTACCTATAATTTTTTTTTAAAATTTTCATTTTTAAGGAATACATACATTATAAAAACGAACATTTTGTTTAATTTAACTTGAGTATGTTGTTCTTTAGTTTTTACAAGAGTTAATACATGAATTTATGGATCAAATTACACTATTTAAATGCTCAATAAATTTATGGATCAAATTACACTATTAATTAAATGTTCAGCTTCCCTTGAGATCATGCGAGCATCCATATAGTTCACTAATATAAAAGAGAAAATCTTATCACAAATGATATATATTTCTGACTTAAATAAAGTTGATGGAAATTACTACAAAATTTCCTACAAAACTCACAAACAGAGAAAATTACCGCGAAATTTCAACAAAATTTGTTACGTGTTATATATATATTAATAGTGTTCGTTGAACTTAGTCAAAAAGTTGCCCGAAAAATTCAACGAAGTTTCGACCCATATGGCTTTTCCAACCCATCATTAAACTTTTTTTATTTAAGAGTAAAATGCAATTTTATTTGTTGTGTTTTGATATTATTAACAGTTTTAGTTTTACATTAACAGTTTTGGTTCATGTGGTTTTATTTTCTAACAAAATTGGCTTCGAACACTAACTACATCAAATTTTCCGTTAAGTTTATCTTACATGCGGAGTAAAAATGTCATTTCTCCCACTCTTTTTGACATGCAACCGGATAAAAATGTTAACATATATAATGACATAGATAAAAGAGGAGGAGAAATGTCATTTTACCTCTCAGATGCAAGGCGCGTGTGACAGACTTAACGAAAAATTGAATGAAGTTAATGTTCGGGATTATTTATGTTAGAAAATAAAAGCATAGATACCAAAACTATTAATGATATCAAAACACAGTAACCAAAACTGTCAATGGTATCAAAACACTTTTCAGTTAACCTCCCTACACTTTTTTGAATAACGCCACTCTCATTTTATGACATGATCGATGTTTTAAACACCCGTGTCTTACTAATTAATTAGTCATCAATCTATTTGTTAAACCTTCTAAACTAATAGGAAAACGAGAAGCCAAAAAGAACGATGATGGAACTATAAAAGAAGATCACGTGATGGGTACAAATACCCTCACCGACCTTGTAAAATAGAAGGGTATATAATTAGCCCGATCTCGTCTTGTTATCTTCATTTTTAGATCTCGATTCAAATTAATTAGAAAAAAAAAACTCTCACTTTTTATAATCATAATTTATATATGTTTCATATGCCTAACTCAATTTTAAAAAATTCAAACGCTTGTAAAATTATTACATATGATTGGAACAAATTTGAGATATTTAATTAGAACAGTGAGTAAATTTGGTTACATTTCTATGATATTTTCCCTATAATTAATCATTCCGCACAATATTAAACGTTCATAATTTTGGCACAAGGACGGATCGATGTAAAGCGAACTATATATACTTGAGTGTGTTATTGACGAATTGAAGCACCACATGACTAAATACACAAGGAAGAATGATAGAGTGAACCGACTTCGCAAACTGATCTGTCATCAACCGAATGATGACGAGAACATCACCCCTGATCGATCAACAACTTGTGACCTACAATCCTACACATATATGGAAATTGGATGCAAAAGTCCAAATTATACAAGACAACATCCGCCTATTTCCTTATATATACTAACCCAACACCCTCCTCCACTCATATCATCCATGCAATATATTCATTAACCAAACAATAAACAATGATCAACCATTTCAATATAGCAGCAAACATGTTAGGTCTCTCAGGTTCAGTTCTAGCAACTGCCATGTTCCTTTGGGCCATCATCCAACAATACTTCCCACACAACTTCATCAACAAACGCTCTAAACGTTTCCTAACACTCTTCTACCCCTACATCCAAATCACCTTCAACGAATTAACAAGCGAACGATTCAGACGTAGCGAAGCCTATTCCGACATCGAAACTTACCTCCGCAAAACCACCTCAACCCAAGCCAAACGCCTCAAGGCAGAAGTCATAAAAAACAACACACAATCGTTAGCTTTATCCATGGATGATCATGAAGAAGTTTCCGACGAGTTCAATGGCGTCAAGGTGTATTGGGCTTCGAGGAAGACCGTACACGATACACAATCGCAATCATACGAAAAACGTTACTATAAACTCACGTTCCATAACCGATATAGACAACTCGTTCTAACCGATTACTTGAAGCATGTGTTGAAACAAGGTAAAGAGATTAAACTGAAGAACAGATTGAGGAAACTTTACACAAACAACGGAGGTCAATGGACACATGTTGTTTTTGAGCATCCTGCTTCGTTTCAAACCCTAGCGATGGATCCGGTGAAGAAACAGGAGATTATGGATGATTTGACGACGTTTAGTAACGGTGAAGAGTTTTATAAGCGAATCGGGCGGGCTTGGAAGCGTGGTTATCTTCTTTATGGTCCACCAGGGACAGGGAAATCGACGATGATCGCGGCTATGGCTAATTTCTTAGGCTATGATATTTACGACTTAGAACTCACAGCGGTGAGAGATAACACTGAGCTGAAAAGATTGTTGATTGAGACTTCGAGTAAGTCGATTATCACGATTGAGGATATTGATTGTTCGACCGATCTGACCAGTCAACGGAAGGAGAGTAAAGTACTGGAGGAGAAAGAGAGTGGTTCAACGAAGAAGCAGAATAAGGAGAATGAGTCGAAGACGAGTAAGGTTACGTTATCGGGTTTGTTGAATTCGGTTGATGGTATATGGTCAGCTTGTGGTGGTGATAGGTTGATAGTGTTTACTACTAATCATGTTGAGAAGCTGGATCCTGCGTTGATTCGACGAGGGAGGATGGATAAGCATGTCGAATTGCCGTATTGTGGATTCGAGGCGTTTAGGGTGTTGGCGAGGAATTATTTGTATTTGGAAACGCATGAGTTGTTTGAAAGGGTAAGGGGATTGTTAGAGGAGACGAAGATGACTCCGGCGGATGTCGCTGAGAATTTGATGCCGAAAACGAGTCCGCCGGATCAAGAAGAGTGTTTGATGAGTTTGATCGGAGCTCTGGAGAAGGTGAAAGAGGATGCAACACGAAACAAGGCTGTCGAAAATAAGGTTAAAAATGGACCATTGAATGGAAGTATATAATGTACGTTGAAGCATGAGCTAGTAACATCCATGACATGTTACACTTGTTGTCCGTGTGCATGTCACAAATCACAATATTTGATATATTAATAATTTCTTTTCAAGCATGTGTTTTATTTTATTTGTCAAGTAATGGGCTTGTTTTTATTGAACGGTCAACAATTTTATCAAAGCAACTAGCTATGCTATGTTTTTTTATTAATTTCTCAAGTGCATGTTCACGAGTAATGGGTTAGTTAGATCCTACTTTTAAGTAGTGGAGTAGTGACTCGTGATAGATTTGACAGGTTATTTAAATTTGCATTTTCTATTATAATCGACCGTCGCATGTTTCTATTTCTATTAATAAAAAACCGACATTCTATATTATATTGCTTTCGATGAGTATAACTATCAGGAGATTTGATTTTCGCTGTCTATTAAGGCTGAAAAAAAATCTAAGCTTTAGATACCGTGCAATTGAATATTTTTTGACGATTAAATGGTAGTTTCTTCTTCCGCTCTTCCCTCCTCTAGGTTCGTTTAATCCCCAAAGCTGATACCAAATCTTACTCAAAGGGTTGTCTGTGTCCCTAGCTTCAACAATGCACTTCGTCAATCGATTGGGCACCGATTGTTCTTCTCATAACCCTAATTTTAACCAACAAAGGACTTGGAGCGACCTTTCAAATTCAGGTCACGGCAAAGAATAGAGGTAACCTTTTTTGATTTTGTGGTCTATAATTTTAACATTGAAGTCAATTTCATCTACTTAATGTGACATCTTGCTTTCTAATTCTTGATTCAACGCATTTGGATTTGTAATTTGCTGGCTTTTAAGGATCGACACGGTTCAATAAACATTATTCAAATTGTGCCTACTTCAAAGTTCAAAGTTTGAAGGAGATCTTTCTGTTGTAAACTATGCAAATTTCACTTACTTCCATATCTATCTCTTCCTCTTAATCAATTAAAGTTATTTACAACATACTCATCTTGTTGATGAAACCTTACATAATTCTTCTTATGGCTAGAACTCCAATTTCATCAGTAAAATATTCCTCCATCATGCCATTTATCAAATGGTACCTGAAAAGTTTGTCAATTTTGTAACTTTGTTATGTTCTTTTATATTTTATATGTGCACTAAGGTTGTTTTATTAAATTGGATGAAACCTGAAAAGTCCATATTTCTTTATTCTAAAAGAAGGCATAATTTAATTGACAAACTCTAAGGTTGTCTTTTGTCATTTGTCATTAAACGTGTGTTGTTTGCTTCAGGATGCTCGTGAGATAATTAAGAATGCATTTTGTCATTGATGTGTGCATGTAAAATGTATGGATTTATCTAACAATGATTTTTCAAACAATTGGGTTTTAAATTTATAAAAACGACTATTATTTAAAGAATAACTACACACACAATAAGCAAGTGTACCTATCGTATAATAGTATAGCTTTAGGTAAGAACCGAATATCGATCCGTGGTACGATGTCTCCCAATACTGAACCTTCATTACTATTTAACTGGTCAAATAAATAGTGGTTTTCAAATATTTTAATTAAGGAGTATTGGATATTAACGGACCTAACTATTAGTTTTTGGCCGCTACCGGTCCCAACTTTTGAAATATGTGCTAGCGGTCACAACTTTTATCATTTTGGCCACTAATGAACCCGCCGTTAAAAAAGTTAACGGCGCTAACTTTTTTTTTGAATTTCAGGTCGACGTTTTATGGTTTTTGATCGGAAAAAGAATACAAGTCGATTGATATAAAATTTACATCGAAACGGTGCTCCAAATGACAAAACGATGCTTTATCGGGGTGTTTAAACCTAACGGTTCTTTAACCGGATGTACAAATTTCGCCATTTGAATCATCGTTTCGATGTCATTTTTATATCAATAGACTCGTATTTTTATTCCGATCAAAAACTATAAAACGTCG
Organism: Tagetes erecta; assembly: GCA_030867185.1. NCBI lineage: Eukaryota > Viridiplantae > Streptophyta > Magnoliopsida > Asterales > Asteraceae > Tagetes > Tagetes erecta. Next base: position 94,250,660 of record CM061487.1, on the reverse strand, counting down.
ACCTGAAATTCAAAAAAAAAGTTAACGCCGTTAACTTTTTTAACGGCGGGTCCATTAGTGGCCAAAATGATAAAAGTTGGGACAGCTAACACATATTTCAAAAGTTGGGACCGGTAGCGGCAAAAAACTAATAGTTAGGTCCGTTAATATCCAATACTCCTTTAATTAACTAATAATTAATCTAAATGAGACAAGTTAACACAAAGGACGATAATCAATCAAAGGAATGTATCACTTAGATTTCGAATTAGTTTAGTAAAACAATGACAACATGTATGAACCATTGGTGAGATCATTTTCTACACATGATACATGGAAGTAAATTACACTCTTGTCAAGGTTATCTAATCCTATAACCATTCGAAAAGCTAGAACGATAAACACACAATAGCCACCTAAAGTTATGCCATGAAGAGTTAATGATACTATTAAGTCAATGTGAAAGATGGCTTGGACTCTCGTCAAGGCTATCCAAACCCATAAATCTTTAGAAAGTTAACACGATGAACACATGATAACCACCTCAATCCATGTAATGTAACAATAGTTATTCAACTTCTTCAACTTATGAAAGTCCTAACACGATTACATGAACCACAAATTTGCGCATTATCATTAGCTACACATACACAAAATTAGGAGATATCCATAACAAACACAATGGTTTTCCCAAACATATGTATAAGGATGTATACTTGTTAAACTTTCCTAAATATTCAACCCTCATTCAACATTCCTAATCAAATGTCATAAATCACATACTAACATATGTAATTCATGAATAAATGCCCTAACACATACGCCTTTCCAACATAATATGGTTATAACACCCACAAGATTCAATATTTCATCAAGTCAAACAAGCACAGATAGTTATTGAAGAATTTTCATAGCTTTGTAATAAACATTAACATAATCATTACCAAATATTGCATAGTAGTTGTCAATGTATGCTAAACTTCATCTAGTCTAAGTGATACAAAGTATTTAGCTCATGGAGCTTATAAAAACCACAATCACACTCATAGAAATGGAACAAAACATACTAGATCTAGAGATTTTTAAACCAAAATGAGTGGAAGTGGGTTGTGTAGTGTTGAGTCTTCCTTTGAAATGCATGATCTTCAATCCTTACTTCTTGTCTCGTGAAATCACCTTCAAAACGACAACAATGGTGGGGAGAACATAGGGTATTCGTTCAAAGTGAAGTCCCAAAAAATGAGAGTTAATTTAGGTTATAATGTTGTATCTAATGCGTACACGGCCATGTAGGTCAGTCACCCGGGTGTGTAGCTACACATGCATGTAGAAAAGCTCATGCATGTCTAAAACTCGAGAACTAGAAAACCTTCACTTATTTCTTGAGTTTTCCACTAAAATCACCAAGTTGTCATCAAAACTACAAAATCCAAATAAAACACAATTAAGTGATTATCCAGATGAATTTGCAACAAAAAAACGTTTATGTTAAATCCAAATCCAAAAACAGAGGTTATAAGATGATGTAGCATGTGCCGTGATTTAAACCTGGTCCAAATCCAAATCCGACCTGATTTAGAATTTATGTTAAATCTCACAAGTTATCCTTAATTTCATTCATTTACGTTAAATCTTTAATATATTATTTAAATCATATTTAATCATAAGAGGAAAAATTTATCATTTATAAATTTATAAAGTTTACTTATAAGAAATTTGGAAGATTATAAAAGAGAACAAATTAATTGCATAGAAACAATTCTTATTTAACCAATAATATTTTATAGATTTACTTAAAACATCTTAACTTAGTTACGTTAAATTTAATTTAACAAAACTAACTTAAAATGATTAAACATGTCATTTTCAAAACTTGTTTTAAATTCATAAAACATAATCTAACAAATCTTTAAAAGGGTAGGGACCATTAATGTAAATAAATTAACACCCAAACTAACCCTACCCGTATTTCCGGCGACGTCCCCTGCCGGTATCCGGTGGTGCTCCGGCAAGTACCAAAACACCCATTTTATGAATGTAAACTCATTTAAACCGTTTTAAATCCTTTGTAACTATGACTTGAACCCAATACAACCATTTACATTCAAAATCCTCTAATTTCTTGGCTTATTCGAGTTTTCATATAATCAACTAACATTCCAAATGGGTTTCAATCAATCACGCATTAATAATCCAATTACTTATAAATAGTAAATTTAAATGTAATCTTACATCAATTTATTCTTTAAAATTATAATAACATTTGATAGTAAATTTAAGTAAATGTAAGTATAATATTCAACCATTTTGTTAGGGATAAATTTATAGAAACATAACTAAGTTTTAATTTTGTTCCAATAATTAAGTTACTTAAAGTTTATTTTGTTCCAATTTAATAACTTAACTTTAAAAAATGTTCTAATACTAGGTATTTAACTTGATTAATAGGTCAACATTGATTTTTATTTTTATTTTTTAAATAAAAATAATCACAAAAAGTTTTAACAATTGAAATAAAAATTGAAAAAAAATTTAGAAAGTCGTAGAAATATAAAAAAGTGACGAAATGTTAAAAAAATTGCAAAAGAAAATTTTTAAATTGAATTCGTAAATGTAAACCGTGATGAAAAAAAGGTAATTGTTTTATGTGTGTATGATAAAATTTTCGATTTTTTCATTTAAAGTGATTTATTTTTTAATGAATGTAAAGGAAATGATAATTAATGTGTATATAGATATGTTTTTTTAATTTTTTTATTTAAATTGAATATTAATAAATAAAAATTCATCTTTACTTATTATATAAGTCAATTACCTAAGATTAGAACACTTTTCAAAGTTAAGTTATCAAATTGGAACAAAATAAACTTTAAGTGACTTAATTGGAACAAAATTGAAAGTTCATTATGTTTGTATGGTATTTTCCATTTTGTTATATAAAATCGGCAAATGAACGAGTTTGATTGATTCAATTTCTTATATTTAAAATCAATTTATGACAATCTGTATTACAATATTTATTTGATTAGTTAATGTTTCTTTTATTTAAAATCAATCTATGACAGTTTTCTTATAATATTTATTGGAGCATTTATATATATTTTCTTTTAAACTTGAAACATTTCATATTTACTCAATTTATGTAAAAAAATTATTATATATTGTGTATTAAAATGTGTATTTAGGGTAATCTATACATATTAATAAAAGAAGGTTTTTGGTGTCACATATCATGCATTGAGACATGTTTTAGATGTTTTTCCCGCCCAAATTCTTCTACATTATTTTTGGTAAAAATCGAGACTAAAGATATTCTGATTTATATGGTTTAGGGACCAATATATACAAAATTTTATTTGTAAATAAAAAGAGAATCACAAGACAATCTGATTTTAAATAGTTTTTTTATGAAATTATAATCAGGTTAGACTTTTACTCATCTTAGTGATTGTTATATATTCTATCATACCTTAAAGTTTTAATTGTACATAGTTTTCATCATATGTTATAAAAAACATTATTATTAGCATCGAATTCCTTAAAAATGTATAATCTCATGCATGCGTCTATAATATGTCTACAATATGTTTGTTGTTTCATCGTGTTTTTTATGCTCTATGGTTGTATACAAGTATTAAAATAGGATATACCTTTGAAATTTAGAGCTATAATGTTATATAAGCATGTTTTAAAGTGTTTGAGAGAACTTGTGTTTGAAAACACATTTGTATGAACACAAGACATGGTGTGAAATATATTGACAAATACGGAAAACACACAAACATAGCCAAGGGCGCACCCTCATAGAGACAAAGCGGGGCGTCAGCCCCTGCACGTTTATTGTCTCGAAGTATCGTTTTTTACCCCGAACCTTAAATTTTTATATATATTTTGATTTCGCCCCCGTGAAAAAAAAATTAATTGTGTTATATATATATTAAGCTCGCGGCTCGCCCCCGTGCTGAAAATGTTCAGGATCCGCCACTGAACATAGCCTACAAGGAATTTTTACTAATAGATCAGACGTTGAACCATACCAGGAAAGTTCCAGTCTAGCTAGTCCCATTTTCAAAACGTTGAACCATACCAGGATAACCCAAGTTAGAATAACGTTTAATAGATCAGACGTTGAACCATACATCTTACCGATCTACTGGTCGGTTCAGTTGAATCGATTGGACTAGATTAAAAAACCGGTCAAGTTAAAAACAGCTCAAACACATCGAACAATACCAGGAAAGTTCCGGTCTAGCTAGTCCCATTTTCAAAACATTGGTTAGACTCCTTAGGTTATTAGGCTTACTCATTCAGCATAATGCTAGATAATAATGTATTAATAGCTGAAGTGACACAAGCACTTGACAAAGAAAAGAGGATGAATCAAACACCGCAAGCTGATCTTCCACCAGCAAAAAGATAGGAACATAAACACCACGCCTCAACAACTCCCTTTTGGCCCCCACACATATTAAAACCACATAGAAAAGTCCAAATTGTAAATGCATGGTCCATGTGAACATAAACAACCGACGACTTCAACAAGTCATAATCTTCTTCAACAAGTAAACAAACAAACACGTAGCCAACACAAAATAAGCCACCCCCGCCCACCGTTTTCAACCCCACAACCACTTAATTAAGACAAAATCACCCTAACCTAACCTAAGCTACATCCCCATTTCTTTATAACCAACCAACCAATTCAACCTACCCTTCATTCATTCATTTCACTCATTAAAATTAGCCAAACACCTGCAGGATGAACAAATTCAACACAGCAGACATGTTAGGCCACCTAGGTTCAGTTATCGCAAGTGTCATGTTCATTTGGGCAATCATTCAACAATACTTCCCTTACAACATCCGCAACTTCATCGAAAAATACTCGCAACGTTTCCTGACTCTCTTCTACCCCTACATTCAAATCACCTTCAACGAATTCACCGGCGAACGTTTCAAACGAAGCGAAGCTTATTCCGCCATCGAAACCTACCTAGGCAAAACCACATCAACACAAGCCAAACGTCTCAAAGCTGACGTCATCAAAAACAACACACAACCGTTATCATTATCCATGGATGATCATGAAGAAGTGGCAGATGAGTTTAACGGTATCAAGGTGTATTGGTCTTCAGGGAAAAACATACTCAAAACACAAACGTTTTCATTCTACCCAAACACAGATGAAAAACGTTACTATAAACTCACGTTCCATAAACGATATAGAGAAATTATTCTAACTGATTATTTGAAGCATGTGTTGAAAGAAGGTAAAGAGATTAAAGTGAAGAACAGATTGAGGAAACTTTACACAAACAACGGAGCTCAATGGAGTCATGTTGTTTTTGAACATCCTGCTTCGTTTCAAACCCTAGCGATGGATCCAGTGAAGAAACAAGAGATTATCGATGATTTAACGACGTTTAGCAACGGTGAAGAGTTTTATAACCGAATCGGTCGAGCTTGGAAGCGAGGTTATCTTCTTTACGGTCCACCAGGGACCGGAAAATCGACCATGATCGCGGCTATGGCTAACTTTTTAGGCTATGATATTTACGACCTTGAACTCACAGCGGTGAAGGATAATACTGAATTAAGGAGGTTGTTGATTGAGACATCGAGTAAGTCGATTATTGTGATTGAGGATATTGATTGTTCTATGGATTTAACGGGACAACGGAAGAAGGAAGTGAAGGAGGAGGAAGAAGAGGTTACTGATGCAGCGAAAAAAGGCGTGAAGCCGCAAGAGAATGAGTCGAAGACGAGTAAGGTTACGCTGTCGGGTTTGTTGAACTTTGTTGATGGTTTATGGTCAGCTTGTGGTGGTGATAGGTTGATAGTGTTTACTACTAATCATGTTGAGAAGCTGGATCCTGCATTGATTAGGAGAGGGAGGATGGATAAACATATTGAACTGTCGTATTGCGGGTTCGAGGCGTTTAAGGTGTTGGCGTGGAATTATTTGTATTTGGAAACGCATGAGTTGTTTGAAAGGGTGAGGGAGTTGTTGGAGGAAACGGAGATGACTCCGGCAGATGTTGCTGAGAATTTGATGCCGAAGACGAGTCCGCCGGATCAGGAAGGGTGTTTGAGGGGTTTGATTGGGGCTTTGGAGAAGACGAAAGAGGAGGCGGAGATGAAGAAGAAGGTTGAGGAAGAAGAGGAGAGGAAGAAGGATTTGCGAGAAGTGAAGACCGGTGAAGTTAAGGGTGTGAATCCGGTTGAAAATGGATCGAATGGAAGTGTATAAGGGGGATAATGATGATCGGGAATGAAGCCGCTGAGCTTGAATTGTCATCGTTATAGATAAAGGTCAATGGTTGGTTATTGATGAGGTCAATGGTTGGTTATTGATGTAGATTGTTTTGACCAAAACTTTTGGTTTATGGCATTAATAGTCCCTTTATTTGCATTTGACTATTTGAGTTTTCTTAATAAGTTTTTGAAAGATGCAATTTCTCTATTAAAATCCTTTTTTTTCATTTTGAAAGGGTTGATGCAGGTCACAAGTTACACTGACTTATCAACCTATTTTGGTCTTTATATTTTGATATCATTAACAGTTTTTGTTTTACCTTAACACTTTTGGTCCACATGATTTTATTTTCTAATAGAAATGATCCTGAACACATGATAGAAAATTGTGGCAATTCAATATCATTAAGTACAACATTATTCTGATAAATTGTATTCCAAGATCTAATTTAGAAGCTATACATTTCTTATTTCTATATCAACTTTATTTCCATTTATATTCTTGAAATGCTATCCAAATAATATGTTTGGCCCATGAGAGTTTTTTTTAAGTGATCAGTTTTGAAGTCCAAGAAGATTGTAATTATTGTAATCAATTTCTTTCAAATGGATGCAACATAAAATGCATTCGGGCAGTTCTTCAGCCTTATTGCCCTGTAACAAGATTCAAATTGTGGTTTTAAGCTAAAGTAAAGAACATAAAACATTGACTATTTCTTTCAAACAACTAACCTGAATGGTGAGCCCAAAATCAAGGGTACAACGCTTCAAACGATCCTGAAATGCACTGAATCCTTTTCTAGAGATGTAACTAAATCTATGCATGTCGAAGTCTATCTCAATGTAGTTTTCTCCCTGTCACAGTATCAACAAAAAGCATTTCAGTCTACGTTCCATCAGTCATGAGGGCTAATTATTTTTAATAAATTTGGGATGACGATATACTAATAACTACAACTTTAGTAAGTAGATTTTTAACGTTAGATAAGTACTTCAAGATAATCCATAGCCTTCTTTAGGTAACAATTTTTACCTTTTTAGTATGATTTTGGCATATATAATTATTACTTCATTTGATACTGTTTAAATAATACCTGGCTACCATGTTCAGGGTTAATTGCTAACTTAAAGATTTTTGCTTTATCAACACAGCAACATATTTTTATTATTAGGAAGAATATGCAAATTTACCAGGTAAAATTCATGTTGTGGACGCGATAGAACAGGCTTCTCATTGTAAGCATTCATGAGCCTCCTTTCAGCAGCACTTAGCTCAAGATCGTCTAAGTTTGTCACTCGCCCCAAGATCTTTAATCTGTCCCTGGATGGTCCAATTGAATCTACTGGGAAACCTCTAACCCTTTCCACCTCATCGTCAATTATTTTCTGTTACAAATTCAAAATCAGAGTCCTGTAATTATAAATAAATGTAACAGTATGAAGATCATCATACCTTGATATTTTCTTGAAATTGAAGTGGGAGTGCATCATAGTTTTCGGTGAGCTTGAAGTAAAAAACAAAGCTCATTCCTTCACCATCATACTCATTTTGGAATAGTGCAGGAGGATACAGCGGTATCTGATTAAGAGTCAGAGAGACAATTAGTCTAGTAGAGTTTTTCATTTGGTAAACGTTTTTGTTTAAAATAACTACAATGAAACGGTTTAAGCCAAGTCAAGTGTTTATAAGCTCCTTCATTGCTTTAGTCAGCAAATTGGATCATTAGTTGAAGTAGTGCCTTGTATTCATACTAAGCTTATAAAAATTGTTTGTAAAAGTTGAAAGACAGAAAATATTTTATAGTTTGTGTACCTGAAGATTTACAACAAGTAACGGAGGGACTTTTCCAGACGATTCAATGGTTGGAAGTTGAACAAGACGTGAAATGTGATCAATTTTACGTGGAGATAAGAATACATCAACACCAATAGGATAGAAAGCAGCTTGATTTAAAGCATTTTCTTTCTTTCTATCTCTGCCAAAATAAAAAAAAAGAGAGCAGCATGCTATTAGGTTATTATTTTTATGACACTTTTATAAATACCTAAACGCATTAGTTATTTACAACATAAATGACAATTTCAACTAACTTTTACCACGTTTGACCCATTACCCAACCGCCCACTTTTCCACCTCAATCGAAGAACATAAGTTTTCTATACCTTATATAATTACGTCCCCTGACTTTAAATGTACTTGGCTCAAGTGGCGACCAGCAATCAGACATTTTCTTGTCAATGGGACAACATGGAACTTGAGAGCCGGCTATGGGTCTTTGAATCACAGCTTTTGGGGAGACTGAAACAGAAAACAGTGCCAATAAGAACCATATAAACTAAACAATTTATAATCAATTTGTGTATACGAGTCTTACTTAAAGAAACATTGGATTGGCCTTCCCTTCGTTTAAAGGAAAGCATAGAAGCAACTTTTTTCTTTGCACTTGGAGGACTGGAGCATGGTGATTTATGTTTTACGTCTATGGGTGTGGTGCAATTAAGGAAAGGGAGACAGTTATTTTGTAAAATTCCAAAAGTGTGAGATTCATCGTCATTTACAGTAGATGCCCCATCTATGGAAGATGGATGTGCTTCATTTGGTTTCATTGATGCATTAGAGGTGAATGAAGCACCATTTACATTATCCGCAAACCTTGGAGTTACTGATGCACTAATGGAACCGTTTTGAGATACCATATCTGTGTAATAAAAGTTAGTAAGATACGGGCAATACTCTATAAAAAGATTAAAACTTTTAGCTTTTAACAAGAGACATGACATGTTTTTAATATTGGAGATAAAAAAGGACCACTTTCATGAACTTTTTAAAGTTCCTTCCTCTCTGAAGTTTACATATCCAAAAAAAGAGCGAACAATAGAAAACCACATAGCTATTTGGCGGCAAGCATGTAGCCTCCAAACCAATCATTGGAAACTACAATCGGGTGGTTTAGAGGTTTATTGACCCATTGTAATTTCCATTAACCGGTTTGAAGGCTACAGGCTTGTCACATTAACCTCTAAAGGGGTACGTGGCATTTTATCATTCGCTCTTTTCGGATATGTACAGTTATAAGAGAGGACGACAAAAAGTTCATTCACATTTTAGCAGACTTGTTGGACAAAATGCACATTTTGGTGATTTTCCATATAAAAAAAAGACCACTTACCATCTTGAGTGCTGGGAAATCTTCATCGCCATCTGAATCAATCCCGACGGGTGTATCATACCATGAATCCGAATTCCCTGCACATAGTTTAACTACATTAATAGCATCACTAAAATATTTACATTCATAATCCTAATTCAAAGTTTCAAACCAAACTAATAACAATAATGAAAGAAACAGCTATACAACAACAATCATCAAACAGTTGATCAAACAGAAGCAATAAGGCATTAATCAACACAAAAACCCAAATTCAACAAGCTAGGGCTTCAACTTTCAACAAATACCTTGAAATGTAGAATTACGACAAGACCGATCCATTGAATTGGATGCAACAGCAACAGCCGCAGCAACAGCAGAAGAAGAAGAATCAAATTTGTTCCGAGATGAACACCGATTAGCAGCTTCAGTTCTCGATCTCCTACCGATTCGTCTTCTTCGTTTTCTTCCATGTGTTCTTACATTAGCTTTAGGTGTTGTTTCACCATCTACAGCAGCAGCATCTTCATGCTTCTTATGACCTAATCCAACAGGCACACATCCTTTTGCTTTCGATCCACATACTCCCATATCTTACAGCACCAGAAATCAATCAATCAATCGATTGATTGTAATGATTGATTAATACAAGTAACGATTGATATGATCCACAGCTTCGATTGATTCTAACATAGATATAATTCGATTATATGGGAAACAAACAAGAGTATATAATCATGGATCGATCAACACGCTTCAGAATGTTGTTGGAGATAAGAGATTCATCGAGTAAAGATTGAAGTGGTGTGTAAAAGAATTTTACAAAGAAAAAAATTGTGTTTTGATGTGTGAAAGAAGAGTTAGTTGCTTTCATGGTTTTTGAGGTACCTAAATTATGAATTTAATGTATTATGAAAATGATGTTGGATAACAATAACATTATTAGTTTGTTTAACTAAACTCTTGTGACACCTTGTTATGTTGTTTGTGATATGTTGAGGTGTGAGTGAATGAGAAATCTATCTAATAATTCTAATTTTTAGGGGACTATTTTTGGGGGGATTTTTTTTTATATTAGGAAATTTAGGTGGGAAATTGAATGGAATTTTAACCATGCATGCATAAAGTTGATAGAGTAAAATTTATTAAATATAAAATATTTACAAATTGTTAAACATAATGATTATAATTTCTTTACAAATATTATTATTTAACCCGTGTGTAACACACGGGTATTAAACCTAGTTAGTTTAATAAAACATTAAAACCAGTTGTGTTAGAAGTTTATTTGTCTAAGTGTTTTTTTTTGTAAGGTGATGATTATTACACCTAAAGATATATGTGAAGATTTTGTTGGTATTAACCGTAAGAAACTACAAATGATTATAAAATCTATATAACTTAAATTTGTTATTAAAATATTTTTTGAAAAAAAAAAAACAAGTTTCTTTATAAGTTAACGTCAAATAAATTTTACATAAACCATATGAGGTATACACAGTTTGATTTTAACCAACTTACAACTAAACATTGATCTTTATTGCTTTAGAAACTTAATAATACGTATATAAGGTATTCTAGCCTAAATTAGTAAATTATGACAATATCATAACTTTAAACATCTATTCTTCCGACATTTTGTTTAGAATCTAATTGGAATTTACTAAAGGCAATAGAGATGCTAGATTGCTAGGACCGATTCAAGAGGATTTTGGTAATAAACTTCACCTATAAACACGAAAATTGCAACTATTTTTACCAATTACTTAGAAAGGTTATTAAACGGTTAGAAGCTAAAACCCCCCAAATTTAGACACTACCTAATTATCAAGGTCGATGCTTTTGCACCAGCCAGTTACGTGACGTTTCAACTTTTTTTTTTTACTTTAACGTATTTACGGTTTTAATCTCCATATTTTAACGTATTTATGGTTTTAATCCCCGATTTTTACTAATTGTCATTTTAGCTCCTGATAAGTTTTTGACTTTGATCTCTTTCTCTATTTTAACATACAGCGCGACTTGGATATTGTTATCATTTTAATCTCTAACTTTTGATATTTCATTGCTTTTTAATATGTGACACATCACAGTTTTGTGCAATAGCGTATGAGACATTAGATTTTTTTTATCAACGAATGTGACGAAGTTACATACATAAGACTAGGCTGCAACGCGCGGCTTAGTCTTAAATCTAGTTACGCACAATGTTTTCAGGTTCAGATTGGTTCGGCCGGTCGAACCGGGATTCGGGGGTGGACCGGGCCGAACTGTATAGGTGCGTTTTTAATACAAAGGATCGGCCGGTTCGAACCGGTCAACCGGTTGAACCGGGATTCGCCCAGTTTGGATTGGTTCGGACCGGTTCAGAAAATTAATTTAAAAAAAAAATTGACTTCATTTGGTTAAATTTGTGATATTTTTTATTTGAATTAAGTTTGGTTAAGGTTTAACCTTTAAACTTTTGATAATATTGTCTCTGTGTTGAAGTTTAGAACTTAAAAAGTTATTTCTCAGTATATGACTTATATTTTAAGTTATATTAATACTTTAGAAAAACATATATAATTATTTACTAGTTTACTGCCCGCGCTACGCTCGGGAACACAACATTCAAGTGATGCTTTTAAGGATATTCATGAATATTCCAATCAGTTTTGAGACAAAACCGTTGTAAACCGGAACACATGATATACTTTTAAAATTAGACTTTTAGTATAGTAATATTATACTCAAATTTACTACACTATAAAAATAAAATGCTTAGTTTTATAGTGTAGTTTATTTTTTTTTAAATCGTATAAAAATGTTATGTATGTTTATAAAACACAGAGGTCTTTAATTGTATGTTATTATTAACTTTATCCATAAGTTTCATTTTTAGACCCTATCAAATATAAACCGACTCATGTACACCCCTTGTAGTAGAGGGTTAAAAATATAAATACTCTTAAATTTTTCACAATTCTTCAAAATATCAGGGGACCAAAAATGTAATTAGTTTTATTATAATATTTTTGATATACATATTTTAAATAAAAATCATTATTGTGAGATAAACTCTCATATTATGCCACATAAGTCAGAAGCTTTAAAATTATGCCACATAAGCTTTTTACGTTTTCCTATATTATATAAGGATTATTTATATGGTTCAAAACCGATCAAACTAGTTTAACCAGTAAACCAGTAAGGCGACCGATTCACTGTTCGATCCGATCCTGAAAACATTGGTTATAGCAATTTTTCTGCTCCATTCGTTAAGCTGGGTTAACCCGATATTACTGTAATAACCCGACCCATCAGAGGCTTATCAACTACAAGCAATTTGGCTGTTAAATTGGCAAGAGCTTGTTCAGGTAAGGTTTGATGGCGGTATCTGCAACATCAACGCCAATTTCATGGCGCCCTGTTATCACCTACAGTAACAATAACACTCTTAACATCTACCGTTCGTTAACCACAAGTCAGCACCTGCACCGGCGTCCGTACACTGTCATATGCTCGTCATCTCTCAGTAAGTGTCCAAAACCCTAACTCAATTACCGCTGTTGCAAAATCGAGCATTTGTTTCTGATACTGTAATTAATTATAGTAATAAACAGTTGATTCGGTTGTGGTTTCAGAATTGACTAATAATTCTACAGAGGATAAGAGAGAGTTGCTGAAACAGTACGGTCTCGATCCAGATGAATTTATCTCTGATTCTACTCCGTCGAAGGTTTGTCAAATTCTCTTTAAGACCATGTGTAGGTGGTATGAATAAAGGCCTTGAGTGATGCCACCAGTGATTGTTTAATTAATGTTTTTTTGATATTTTTAAACAAATTAAAAACACTAAAATTGGTGATTGGGTGAAGTCGTAGAAGTTGGCGGTGGAGGGGCGTTATACACATCACGCCAAATGCAATTCCCCTCCTAACGCCTAGGGGCGGTGTTTGGGGGGGCTTTATATGAGGCATACCACGTGTCATTACACATTGAATGAACATTATGCGATTGCGCTCATATTGATATGAACTGAGTGTGGATTTTAGTCGAGAAGGAATAAAGAGCAGAAAAAGGTTGGAAGAAGGAAGCAAGTTGAGGCACCAAAGGAGGAAACGAAAGCCAGAGAGACTCATAAGTTGCTTCAGGTATGTGGAATATAATGATCCTTCAGTTGTATTTACTTATTTACGTGTGCATTTTAATTCTTAAGCATATAGAAGTGTATGGTTGTAGTTCTATACTTTATATATCCAGTTATAACTCTATTGCTTTGAATTTCAGTGAAACTTGCTGCTTGATATTTCTATGTAACTTTTCACCCGATTATAAAAAAATGGTATTTTAGAAAACAAGATATTCACCAAAGGGCGAGTAGCGGTATCATGGTGTATAGTGAAGCTGTAAAGGTGGTTCTTTCAAGGGGTTGAGGGTTGTAGTCCCATGGCGGAGATTGGTGTAGATTTAGTAGTAGGTTTAGACAGTGTGTGAGTTGGTGTAGAGAAAAGATAGCAAAATATCCCATTCATTATAAAACATAAAATATTGAAGATATTTCACAAGGACTGGTGAGCTTTCGTAATGTAAATTTCTGCTGATAGAAGGAAATGGAATGGTTCAGTTTACTACATTGCACATTTTGATGTTAGCATGTCACGAGTATCTCTCCATTTTTTCATGAAAAGATCGTTGATTTTGAATGTCAGACCGACTTCTTTGCAAATTCAGAAACTGTCGTTTGCATGATAGAGGAAAATTGAAAATTTTCTTCTTTTTTGGTATTCAGCTTGGGTTTAGGGAAAAAATGGTTGATGATTTTGGGGCACAAAGTGGCTCTTTGTGTGGAAATATCTCAAACAAGCGGTCCAAATTCACATTTCTGATATCTGGTTTGCAGAGCCGTCTCAACAGTTATGTGAAGTAATGTTAGGGTTTTAGGCCCCCACCTTATTAGGGCTCCAAAATTTAACTTGTACTGTAATGTTATTTGAGCCCTGGTAAGCAACTGTACTAACTATCCTATTAGATGATCTGGTTTGTCCCTTAGGAACAATGTGAAAAATGATGGTAGTTAATAGAACTCAAAACACTAAAGCTTGCCATCTTCTATAACAATTAGCGGTCTCAAATCTCAACCAATAATCATAGTTTGTTGGTCACTGTTTGGAAAGAAAGGTCACGATTTTAGAAGAAATAAAGTCATCAAGTTATTCTATTTGAAGATCAAGCTCTCATAGCCATCTGGTACACTATTTGAGACTTAGTTTTTGGGTTTTAACGATTTTTAGGCATAAAATAAGATCAAAGCAAAAACTAAATAACTCGCGATAAGGGCCCCAGTTTTTGTGTCCGATTGAGCCCCCCAAAAAGCTTGAGACGGCCCTGCTGGTTTGCATCTCTAGAGCAAGCCAATTATGGCATATTTTAATGCAAGTTGGCTTTAAACTCAACTGTTGGAATATTCTATGTTGGCTTATGGATTTAGTTGCTTGTAGTGGCAATGGAACTCTATTAGACTTTAACAGTTGTTGCAAGTACTTGATAACATATTTGTTATGTAGCTTTCCTTTGCTGTAATTATTTACATACTAGACATAGAGAGTAATGAACATTGACATTATAACTGGTAGGTTCTTGGAGGTAAAGCACGGAGGAAGAAATTACTGTCACCAAAGAGCATGGATGTCCGCCCGATGATGGAAGTAGTCAAAGGTGCAGCTTTTGGGATTTTGCAGGTAGTATTTGCTGTTTGAATTTAAATTTATGCAGGATGATAGGGTGGTTCAACATAGCTTTCATCTTAAACAAATAAAAACTGGGTTTTTATGTCTTTGTATTAATAAGAGAAAACTTCTACTTTGTTTAGGCTGCTGGTGGCTGTCCTACATCTTTGAGACCTGGTCGGTGGTTAGATTTATATAGTGGTACAGGATCTGTTGGCATAGAGGCTATCAGTCGAGGATGCTCTGAGGTATTATCTTTTCTTTCATTATTTTTTTGTAATTTTCTGTTTTTTAAAACTATTATTACCCAGCTGATTCTGCCACTTTATTGCAAATTCACAGGTGCATTTTGTGGAGATGGATCCGTGGGTTGTTTCTGATGTTCTACGACCTAATTTAGAATGGACTGGCTTTCTTGATAATTCGGTTATACACACTGTGCGTGTAGAAACTTATTTGGAGCGCACAAAAGACGACCCGTTTGATTACATTAGTGTCACGCCTCCATATATGTTAGTGAACTACGATGATTTAATGAAACAAATTTCAGAATCATCTGTGATTGGAAATGATTCTTTTATAGTAAGTTACCTTTTTATTCTTTGCTCTTATTCTTTAAGTTTTTCCTGATTCAAATTGCTTCAAATCTTTTATCATCATCACATAGGTTGTGGAGTATCCATTCAGAACAGAGATGCTGGAAACTTGTGGGTGCCTTGTGAAGGTACTTGCTAGCATTTAATTTATTTATAATTAAACTGTGTATTAAGTTATATCATTGGCATGTAAAAGCAAAATTTTGATTTCCTTATTGTATCCAAACTGTAGTTAGTTGATCGGCGGTTCGGAAGAACACACCTAGCAATATATGGACCCAAGTGGGCCCAGAAGAAGGGGAGGTCCTAACGGTTGGGAAGCAACAAAACTATCTTACAAAATTAAGACTTATTCAAGCTCAAGTTACTCTATTCTGTCGGTATCCGTATTTATTACCATTCACAATATTAAATTATTGTGTTATCAGTGGGAGCCAAAAGAATTTGGAACAAAAAAAAAAGACAAGTGTAGCTGAATCTTTAGAACTTAAATGAAGGTTCAAGGACATGATGTATATTCCTAGTAAAGTAGGAAACAAGTTTGTTTGAACGGGAATCAGTGGACCACTAGATATACTTTGAGTCTTAGGAGGGAAACCTCTTTTGTTTTTCTTCCCATGAGACAAAAAAAAGCAATATGTCTACAACTCTAGATACCATAAAGTGTTAGTCATAGTTCAAGATTTATGATATGTTCCTTTCATCTTTTATATTTTATATGCAACCGCGACTTAAGATCTGGAATAATTTTTTACTTAAGACTTTGGATCTTATAGTCTTTTTCCAACTTGTGGTGAAAAATATGAATTGTTGCTGTGTACATTAGTTGGAGCATCAGAACCGTCCTTTCTTACCGGAGCTGTACTTTTAACTGGATTTGCACATAATTCAATGTATTGTTAAGCATATTGTATATGTTAGAAGCAGGGGACTGGGGAGATCTTTGTTACAAGTGCATGACAAAACATTGGTAAGTTTTTTTGTGTGGACCCAATCACAACCTAAAGCAAGAATGCTTGTCAAAAGTTAATCTATTTTTTTTACCTTTTTTTCTAATAACATCTCTCTGAGAAAGAAAAAGTGCAACAGAATTGCTAGTAGTATTTCTTCTTTAAAAAAAAGTGGTCTCTCTTACCCTCTTAAGTTAAAAAAATTACACACACACACCTTACCTTCCCCTGCTTTACTCTCTCTCTCCCTGTGTGTGTGGCCAACTTCTATATCAAAGGGAGGGAGATGCATTATCTTGATGCCAAAAACACCATGATTGTCAAAAGTTTATCATCTTCCATACATTTTGACTGCTCATCATTCTATATTGGACAAGACATCTAGAGGGGTAATTTGGGTAGAAGGGGTAGAAAGAGTCATGGGAAGGAACAACAATATGGTTTTCGGGGCAGTTGTATTAGTTTGCTTCATTTTGTTATTTGGTGTTTCCGCAATCACACAGGGTGCAATTACGCCCACTGCAAGTGTTGGTTTTTCCATGTCAAAAGAAAGAGCAACAAGAAGGAACAAGGAGTTGGTTCTTAATTACGTGAGCAAAAGAAGAGTACCAAACGGACCTGATCCTATTCACAACAGGTATGCAAACGCATGTATTTCATTTCATCTTCATAGTGTGTTCATACTTCATATCATATAAAATATTCTGATGTTATATAAAGATCCAGTTATTAAAACTATGCTTAGTTAGTTCAACTTTCAAGGTCAATTTTTATAATTGTAAAACATTCATTAATGTGTAGCTTTAATCTTGTAAATGATGTTTTCTCGTCGTATACCTTACAAAACGGAGTTTGCTAAATGCTAATACATGATAGTTAAAGATGAACACACAAGGTGTTGCCAAGGGAGCGTGTATAGAAGTTAGTTCCCGTTCCCATTCAGCGATGCTATGAAACTCATATCTATAGTGACTTCTGGCTGCAAACCAAACAACACCTTAAACTAAAGTCTAAGTGATGGTTTTGCATGCATTGGCATATCTAAAGCTTGCACTCATCGTACTATTACGTTTTTGTTCAGGAAAGTAACTAACACAAGACAACCGCCCGAACGAGCCTAAGCTTGTCTTGGTAAGCTTGCATATAGAAACGGGTCCGGAAACCAAGGTGGTATTGCAAGAAGATTCTGTGGATCAATCATAATCTTACATTCTTAAGATAGTGATGATGATCTTTGATCTATGACAAGTTTCTTTTTGTGGTTTCATTGTGTCTTGGAAACAAAGTATGAAGCTTTCTTAAAGGGTAATGATGGGTGTCTTTGTAGTAGTTGTTCAAAGTTTGAATTGAAAGATTCATGGATTTGAGTTGTTTAGTTTTTAGATGAAAAGGAATGAAATCTAATACAGTTTGTTTGTGTGTATGTATGTGTGTGTGTGTGAGATTTGTAAAAGGATTGTTACCTTTGCTTTAGCTTTGAGCTTTGAGGAGATGGCTTTATTCCTACTGTTTAGTGGGGTTGTGTTCCCTAAATAAAGCACTTAGCATCTCTTCTGGTTTCTCTTCTTTCAACAAATATTTTCTTTTTCTTTTATGCATGCTCAAATTGGAAAGATTATAAACAAGTGCTTCAGTTTCTATTAGAGGTGGCAAAATGAAAATGATATGATGAATGAGTTGGGTAACATGTTAAAATAATTAATTCTAATGATTGGTTTTTGCATGATTCAAAACCAGCTAAACAAACATTGGTTTGTATTAGAGATGTCCATATGGCAGATAAATACATTATACATAACATGTCAAAATAAGAAATTTTGAATGTATTAACCGGTAGATGTGTGAGATTGATCAAACATGTGACATGTCCTTTTATCAATTGGTTTAAGATTTGAGTAATATTAAATGGATGGCTATAAAAGTTAGAGTATACACCAACATTCTATTTTTAATAGATCAATTTACAAGATGGAGACAAATTTTAACATGGCTAAATTCTAAGGTTGATACTTATGTATGAGCAAGTGGGTGTATCCTAATTACTATTTCTTACTTACAATATAAATGGGGTTCTTTTCACCCACTCCTTCACCCATACAAATTAAGTGACATGAGATATTCTATAATCTATATCTTACTTAGAAACTGATGTGACATTTGATGCCGTGATGGACAATAAAGGGACCGAAAATCTTAGAATTTAAAATTTAAGGCTAATACGTAAACTATTTTTTAAGCTATTAGACCTAAAAGTAACACTATTAACAAAAAAAGCCCTCCATCTGACCATCAAAAAGCTTCGGACAATATCCTAATTACTTACTACAAAACGTACAAAATATTAACCTAGATGGTATGGTGGTCTATTTCATACTTAGCTTTAAATTCATTTTTTAGTTGGCAACAGAACTTACTAACACAAAAACTCTAGCTAGAGGAAACATAACAAGAACATAACATATTACAATGTGTGTAGTGGGGCTTTTTAACCAAAAAATATCCAAAAGCACCCCCATTCGCACCCCCTAGGGCACTTTCGTAGTCAAAATCCTCTATGGCATTTTACATACACGCCTTCAAATTGAAAAAGTGTCGTTGCATTATAGCCGTTGAACGGTTCATTCATATTAAAATATGTATATATATATATCCATTTTACTTATAAAACAACCCCAATATTATTTAAAATCGCACCACATCCTACGACCTCTACAATCTTGTACAATTCTTAAGCCAAGCCAAGAATTTCAATTGGAAAAACAAATCATATTTAGATTTAAATAACTAGATAATGTTAGTTAGTTATTTACGTTTGTTAGAAATTGAAAGCCATATAATTTGTGATGATGATATAACTACAAAATTTCATGATACATTGTATAGTTTATATGAAAGAATATATAACAATAATTTGGGACGTTGAATAAAGTTGGTGACAAACTCTCTTTAATTGTCTTCTTTATTTTTCCATCTTTAGCTTTTCTTTCATCTCGTGTTTTCTTTCATAGTTTTTGATTTTGAAAGTTTCAAGAATTTTGGGCCCAGATTCAGGTTTCAAAAGCACCTTTTGTTTCTTTTGGGTTGCATGCATCACTCGCTCACTACTACTCTCAATTCCTTTTGTTATTTTTCCTATAATAATTCATACCATTTGTTTTCATCTTACTGTGATTTTTATTATAGTTCAATATAAATATATTAAAATAAATATTTAAATAATAATATACTTATATTATGAAATAATTTTTCAAATTTAAATTAAACTTTAAATTTAATAGAACGTAACAAATTTTATATTTACTATTATGATGACGAAATTGCATAAATTCTTCGTTTTAAATTTACTATTATGAAGGTGAAAATATAGGAATTCTTTGTTAAACTATTCAATTTTGATTGTATAAAATATAAATTTCTTAAGTATGTTTAAAATAGGTAGAAGAATCATTGTTGAATTTTAAATACAAACTTTATGATATTTAAGAAGGGTTATTGGATTTTAATAATCGGAACTTTTGTATATTGGCCGATATTAATCCCAACTTAAAAAATTCTCTGTGACAATCTCAACTTGTAACTTATTTTCCTACAGTGATCCTCCGTTAAAGTTAACTTAACGCCGTTAACTTTTTTTTCGAATTTCTGACCGATGTTTAGGGCTATTGATCGGGAGGACGATACGAATTTATTGATGTAAAACTTACCTTGAGTCGATGCTCCAAACAACCAAACGGTCTTCAATCGGTTCTTTAAACCTAACGGTGCTTAAACCGGATGTTAAAATTTCTTTGTTTGGAGCATCGGCTCAAGATAAATTTTACATCAATAGATTTGTATCGTCCTCCCGATCAAAAGCCCTAAAATATCGGTCAGAAATTCGAAAAAAAGTTAACGGCGTTAAGTTAATTTTAACGGAGGATACTTGTAGGAAAATAAGTTACAAGTTGGGATTGCCACAGGGAATTTTTTAAGTTGGGATTAATATTGACCAATATACAAAAGTTCGGGTTATTAAAATCCAATAACCCATTTAAGAAAGAAATTTTAATAAATAATTAAGCAAAACTAATTCAATCAATAACCAAGTTTATTATTTTAATTGACATGATTAATGTGAAAGTGACACATGAGATAAAATGATGTATTATGTTTGAGAGAAAGACAAGTGGCAAAAGCTAGTGTTTTATTAGTATATGGAGATTAAAGTATTGCTTTTTAAATTTTACATTTAATATATTGTGTACTAGGTTTAATACTCGTGTGTTACACACGGGTTAAATAGTAATATTTATAAAGAAATTATAACCATTATATTTAACAATTTGTAGATATATAACATTTAAGGAGTTGGCTCCATCAACTTGCATGGTGAAAAATTTAGCTAAATTTTACCTCCCAAACTTCCTATTATAGAAAAAAAAATCCCTCCAAAAATTGCCCCCTAAAAGTTTGATTTATTAGATAGATTTATAAAATAAACAAAATACTTATCTATCTAATAAATCAAACTTTTAGGGGGCAATTTTTAGAGGGAATTTTTTTTCTATAATAGGAAGTTTGGGAGGTAAAATTTAGCTAAATTTTTCACCATGCAAGTTGATGGAGCCAACTCCTTAAATGTTATATATTTACAAATTGTTAAATATAATGGTTATAGTTTTTTATAAATATTACTATTTAACCCGTGTGTAACACACGGGTATTAAACCTAGTCTATCTAATAAATTAGAGTTTTTAGGGGGCAATTTTTTGGGGGAAAAACATAATTTATTTTATAAAAGGAAGGTTGAGAGAGAAATTGAGTAGGAGAGTTAATAAAGACAAAATTTTGTGATTAATAATAATTTACAAAACTATTTATAAATTTTTAAATATAACAGTTATAATTTTTTAAAAATATTTTTATTCAACCCGTGTGTAATACACGGGTGTTAAACCTAGTTAATATATATTTAAAGACAAAATTAGAATGACTCTTTTATACTCCCTCCGTCCCATTAGAAGTGTCCTAGTTTGAAAAACACAAAGTTTTAGGCACATTAAATGATGGATATTTTTGCTTGTCATTTGACAATAATACTCTTAACAATAAATATTATTGTGGGTCCATCTTATTGTTTGTTTTATGTTATTAAGGGCAAATTTGGAAGTTTACCAATAAATTTTAAAAGTTGACACTTTAAATGGGACAACTAAAAAAGGCAATATGAACACTTATAATGGGACGGAGGGAGTAATAAGTTAAGTTTGAGTGATAATTAGTTTTGTGGTTGCTTGTCTTTGGATTCTTGAAACAAGGCATGTTCATATTTATTTATCTCTCTTTCTACCACATTCAACTATTGGGTCATCAAGAATATTTCTCTCTTTAATAAACGTGACTATGTTCTCACTCTTTTCTAAAATTAGAAGGGTGAAGATAAACTAAGGCTTCTAGCATAAGTAAGGGTGGACGGAGTGGCTCTGCGAGGTGGAGACGAGGTGAAGGAGAAGAATCTCGTCCACGAGATTGGCTCCTCGTTTTGGAGTTCGGTGAAGAAGAAAAAGTGAGCGGACGAGATGGAGCGAGAAAGAGGTGGGACGAGATGGGACGACGACGGCTCCCTCTCTGGCGAGGTGGAGACGAGATGGGAGCTCGTTGGCTCCTTGTCCAACCACTCCGTCCGCCCTAAGGCTTGTAAACATTTGTTTCGGTTTCACTGGAACATATTATTATATACCTCTACCTAGGGATGCACATTTAGACTTTTTTCACAAATCGATTTTGTTTTGATCAACATTGGTCATAACTAGTTCTATTTTGGTCCGGTTATAGTTGGTTCTTGGTGAGACCTAGTTGGGTTAAAAAGGTTTTTTAAGCGGAATATGGTTAGTTATGTTGTAAACTGGTTTTTAACTAGTTTTATTGAAGCTGGTTATAAACCGGTCATAAATTGACATGTTCGATTTCAACCCTAATTTGTTTCTCTCAAACCATTTTTACTATGGGTTCAATTTTCAAACCAGTTTCCCATTTTTTCCCACCTCTAAGTCTCCAACTAGAGGGGCACAAAACGGTTATGTTCAGTTATTTTAAACAACGGGGTTTTTCCAAAAAAGTTCGATTATTCATTTTAATCGGTTCAATTAATTAACCATTTTTCTCATAATATTTTATTACTTTTTTGGTTCTTTCCGATCTCCACGCATTTCACCGCTCCATCAAAAATTCCCTCTGCTACTATCGTACTCCAGCTTGGTAGTTTCCACTGCCTGTCCAGAGTTGAGCCCTGAGATTTGACAGCAGACTTAAAAAGCCACCTACAGACGCTTTACTCCCAATCATTCCGGATAACGCTTGCATCCTTTGTATTACCGCGGCTGCTGACATAGAGTTAGCCGATGCTTATTCCCCATTACTGCCTGTCGTAGGAGTCTGGGCCGTGTCTCAGTCCCAGTGTGGCTGGTCATCCTCTCATACCAGCTATACCCCGGTGTATTGGTTAATATTCAGTTGAAAAATGGTTATTCATAAAAATTATTTATCGGGTTATAAACCTTTAGTTAAAAAAACATAGTAATCGGTTATTGTTTAGACGTTTAATTTTGCGCACCGTACCCTAGAGGTGCACAAAATAACCGCTTCAATAACCGAAACCGGTTATTAACCGTAACTGAAGGTTAATAACCAATTGAGGAATAACTGGTTAGGGTATTTTTTTAACCGTAGGTTCGTAACCGATTAGGGATTTTTTATGAATAAGCGGTTATTAACCGGTTTTTTTAAAACCGAATTTTAACCGATCCACAGGTTAACCGGGAAAAAACCCGAAAAAATAATAAAATATTAGAAAAACCCGGTTAAAGTAAAATAACCGAAAATTTTGAAAAAAAACCGGTTATTAACCGAACTGGTTAAAGCGAATAACCGATTTTCTCAATAACCGAAAATAACCAATTAAGGTATTAAATAACCGATTAACTGAAATTAACCGATTTACGCACCTCTACCGTACCCGTACCTCTACCATTGGGTATATGTTTAAATCTGGTAACGCTTCTAAATCCAAGTATCTTGGTCCACAGAAAAAACCATGGCCCACAAGTGCATCCTTGATCCACAATCGTTGATGGGCTTGCATCATGTTGTCTTAAAACAATTGACAGTTTGCCATATTCCATGTTGGCAATTTGGCATGTTCATTGTTCAACGATCAACATCTAATGGCTCTAACCAAGATCGTTTTGTCTTAAATTTCCTTCGATTTTAGCCATACGTAGTTGGTGACCTCAGAAATGAGGTTTATGCTATATATACAATTGTTGTTGTTAAAAAAATAAAAACAAGTGCTAAAACGATTTCCATTTCTTTTAACTTTTCAATATCCAATGATCTAAGTATAAATGAGTAGGATGGATTAAGAGATGAGAAGGAAGAGTTAATTTGGGAGAGAATTGTTCATTCACATCATAATATAATACATGTCAGCCTCTCCTAAATACAAGAAGTATCATCTCTTTTTATTATTGATGACATGACATGTGGTTCCCTTCATTCTTCTTATGCTTGGATGATCCTTATAAAATGGTCTATTCTCATAAAGATATGATCCTTACAAATAAATTTTTAACCATTATGCCTCATCACAATCCTAACTTTGTGTGTTTTTCTCATAAAAAATGCTTGACTTCATGCTAAAAAATTTTAAGATTCTTATACATTTAATACTTTTTTAAAATACACAAATTAAACACTATATAAGAAAAATATATTAGTTTCAAATGGTCTCAACTACCACATTTTGGACTCCTCCGGTTTCAACTATTGAATTGGATGGTAATGGTCCCAACTTTTATCACTTCAGCAATCAATAGACCGTTGTTAAACAAATTAACGGGGTTGCATTTTTTTTCCAATTACAGACTGATGTTTTAGTGCTTTTGATCGAAAGGAGAATACAAGTTTACTGATGTAAAAGTTATCTCAAAACGAGGCTCTGATTGAAAACAAAAAATTGCATCCGATTGAAGCATCAGGTTTTTGTTCGAAGAGAATTTTGAGATAACTTTTACATCAATTAACTCGTATTCTCCTTCCAATCAAGCGCCCTAAAACGCTATATTTTAAAAAAAACTTAACACTGATAGAAAAACTTAACGACGGTTTATTGATTGCTAAAATAATAAAAGTTTGGATTGTTACGGGCCAGCCTATTAACCTAAACAGGCAAAGAGAGCAAAAGTAAATAGTTACAATCGTGTAAAACCAACGTAGGTTACGTAGCTATAAGAAAAACCAACATTAAGATTTTGAAAGTTTTCTAACCCAAAACTTAAATGTTTCATATCAAGGCCCAACTTTAAAGTTTACAAACTATTCTGAAGAGTGAAGACTAGTTTAGTCAAATAAAAGATGTTAGAGCCTTAGAGGTGAAGGGTTCCGATCTTGAAAGTTATAGCCTATAACTTATAGATATTGTTTTTTTAAGTGTGTTTTATGAGTTGTGTTAAAAAAAATACCAAACTTTTTAGAAAACAAATGCTAATCTACAATATTTAAATAAAACCAATGCGATTTATATAATCAAATAAAAAATAGTATATTTATTTTTACCAATCCCAATTATCACATTTTGGTTTCTTTCAGTCCTAGTTATTCAATTAGACGTCGACGATCCCAACTTTTATCACTTTGACAACCAACGGTCCGTCGTTAATTTTTTTTAACGCAGTTAAGTTTTTTTCGAATTCAAGACCGGTGTTTTAAGCCTTTTGATTCGAAGAAAAATACGAGTCGATTGATGTAAAAGTTATCTCAAAAGGCGCTCCAAACGATAAAATTTTACATACGATTGAAACATCATTAAGTTTAAACACCCGATTGAAGCATCGTTTCATCGTTCGGAGCACCGTTTTGAAGTAACTTTTACATAAATAGACTTGTATTCTCTTTCCAATCAAAATACTTAAAACATCGGTCTTGATTTCGAAAAAACTTAACGACGTTATAAAAAATTTAACGGATCGTTGGTTGCCAAAATGATAAAAGTTGGGACCGTTGACAGCCAATTAAATAGTTAGGATGGGTAAAAACCAAAAGGTGATAGTTGGGACCAATAGAAACCAATAAACTTATAAAAATCAAGGTTTTTTTACATATTTCCCCTTCCTAAGTCCATCAATTACATATTTACCTAAGCCTAAAGTTTAATTACATATATCCCCTTTGACATAATAAATTACTCATATACCCCTTCTTTTACACAAACCATAAGAAAATATAAAAATATATTTATGAAGATCATTAAGGGTAAAATAGTAAATCAAAATGTTATTTTAAAGAAATTGGGTAAATATGTAATATATATGGTAAATATGTAATTGAATTTAAGGAGTAGGTAAATACGTAATAAATGATCTTAAAAAGGGGATATATATATAAATGCCCCAAAAATCAAAGGTATTTGATTTATTTCTTGTTTCACACATGATCTAGGAGGTTGGATGACTTTATATGGTATACACAGTTTTTTTAAACCGGAATTGACGCAATAGAAAGACGGTTACACTTAAGTAGGTAATAATCGAGTTCGAAGCTCCTATCTGTCTCTGTAATAGGCAATTATAAGCGGTTCAGTGAGACTCTCTCAAAGCTGTAATTGTAGCGCAGAGTCACCCCAACCCTCCTTTAGGCCCAATTGGTGGGAGTAGAAAACTTATCAACCAATCTTTTCAGGAAAAAAACTATGACAGGAGCCTTAACTTTTTCATATAAAACCTTTTGGCTTAAATTCACCTATGTTACCTTAAATTTAGACATCATTGTCATACCGTGAAACAAATGATTAGAAAATAGCATTTGAATCTAGGTCTTTGGACTCTAACCGTTACTCTAACCACTCCATCAAATGAAACAAAAGTTATTTAATTACTTAAACACATAATTTTAAGGTAACAAAACAAAAACCTTGCCTATTATAAAAGGTTCAAAAATTAAATGCTATACGTAACCTTAAATATGATACATTACAGAACAAATATTATTTTATCAAACAGAGAATTATAATACGCTACAAATAATATCCATAACAACAGTAACAATATAAAAAAACAAAAACAGTATAACAAAGGCTTACAGAAGCAATTGTGCAATATATTTGACAAGCATTAATAAATTCACCTAAAATAGAGAACATACATAGGATCTACAACTGTAGCATACATGAGTAAATAATCACTAGACATATTTTTCACGAATAATGACATGCCAATAACATGATCTTTTAGCTCAAATAACATCCTTCTGGATATCAAAAAGAAGTGGAAACTCATCATCATGATATTCAGATAAACCTAGTTCTTGTGACATATTGTTCAATGCTTCATAAACCTCATACAAGGACCATCTTTCTTTAGCCTTTGTGACACAATTACCTGCAATTCTCATAAATTCAACAACCTTTTCATCATCACCCATGCCACGAATGTTCTTATCTATCGCGTTTTTTATTTGTCCTGAAACTGATAGCTGGTTAACCCAATCGACTAAATTGCCCTTGTACCCTTCCTCAGCAACGCTTACATTGGTTGGTTTCTGCCCCGTGGCTAGTTCCAAGAGCACGACACCAAGAGCATAAGTATCCCCTTTCCTAAAACCAACCACGGTGGTCGTGGTTGAGTACTCTGGAGCCATATAACCTAAATCGCCTTGTTCCACGTTAACAACGCTACTCTCATTTTGATAAACGTCAGATGAATTCAAGAGTCGAGCCAATCCAACGTCCACTATTCTAGCATCATAATCTTCATCAACAAATATAGCATTTGAGCTAATGTTTTGATGCGGAATTGCAGGCCTGCAGCCATGATGAAGCCAAGCAAGCCCTCTTGCAGCACCTAGACCGATTTTAAACCTTGTTGGCCAATCTAACAAACTCGACTGTTTAGCCAACAAGGAAGACAAGGTTCCATTAGCCATATGCTTGTAAATCAAAAGCTTTTCGTCTTCCACAATGCAGTAACCTAACAACGGAGTCAAATTAGGATGTCTTAAACGACCTAACGCGTTCATTTCACCTTGAAACAGCCTCTCATGAAGGTTACACGCACTAAGCCTCTTGATCGCAATCGCAGAACCATCTCTTAGAACAGCTTTATACGTTGTTCCAGTCCTCGTCGTAACTATGATACTTTCCTTACTAAAATTGTTTGTTGCTATCATCAAATCCACCAACCTAACCTTCACAAGTGGCTTCTGAAACAAAGTCACCTGAACAAGCTTATGAGATCTCAACATATCACACCAGCTACTACTATCATCATCACCAGCAATTCCGTTCCGTCTCTTCCGTTTCGACTTCGTAAAACACCACCACCACAACCCTAAGCCTATCAACAAGGACGCCGCAGCCCCAAACACACCAGCAGCGATAATTATTGTCAAATTCTTCGTGCTCAAACCGCCACAGCTGCCAAGAGGCTTACCACAAAGTCCTCTGTTACCTTCAAAACTGGACGAATCGAATTTCGACAAACTTGACGGAATCGGACCGGAAAGAGCATTATTAGCAACAGAAAACTTGTTTAAGCGATTTAAACTAGAGAACTGAGACGGTATACTACCGGATAACTGATTATCCGAAAGCATGATACTATTCAAAAACGAACATTTACCGAGAGCTGCAGGAATATCTCCGGTCAATTGATTACCGGACAGATCTAAATCAACTAAATAAGGCAACCACGTACACAGTTCAGTAGGTATAGAGCCAGTGAGATTATTACCAGAGAGATCTAGCTTCTGTAAATTCTGACAAAACCGTATATCTGCTGGAAATGATCCGGCGAGTCCTAGACCACTAGGCGTTAGATCAAGCACACGATTCTCCTGATCGTTCCAACAGCGTACGTATTGGAAGAAGCAGACGAATCCTGCAGTGTTGTTTTGGAAGTTCCATGAGCTGAGACTTGATTGTGGATCACGAAGCGAGTCATAGACGCCTCGCAAGCATTTGGCGTCATCTTCAGCGACGGTTGGTGATGGTGAAGTGAAGAACAACACGGTGAAGGTGATGAGGAAGATAAGAGGCGTGGAAGTAGGCATTGAAGCAGGGTGTTTGGGCATCAAAATTTCATGAAGGTTTGTTAGTGGTAGAAAGATAAGGTGGGAAGAACATTGACTTTTTCTGGTAAGGTGGAATAGAACAAGTGGGTGGAAAGTTTGACCGGGGGGAATTAGGCGTTTTTCAGAAAAAGAGAGATATTTTTATAACTAATATTAATATTATTTTATATATTTTTTGAATTTGAGGTATATGTTAGGTAATTTACTTTTGTCGTTTTCACTCCAACAAAATAAGACTATAACTTCAATTTTCTTTTGGTAGATAACAGACTAAATTCTGATTTTAAAAGAAAATGTTTTTACCTGTGACGATTTTAGTTCATTTCTTTAAATTTCACTTCATTGATTATTGTGGTTTTTAAATTTTCTCAATAAACGTCACGACAGTAATACTTTTAAATTATTGTGTCAAATAGAAGAGGGAGTTTTAACCTTTTAGGCTTATTACATGTAAGGATTGCTTATCGAACCTATGTAATACTTAACAGATTGTTAAGTTGTTTTTTAATGTTATTAAAATCAGGAAAAATGACACATAAATAAAGTTTAACAAGTATTTTAATTAAAAACTTTAAGTTTTTTTTATAAAGTACCTTAAGTTTAATTTGGTGTTCTAATAGTAATATACTATGTAGTTACTAGGTCATTGGGTAAAGCGTTTTCCTCGACCCAATCGTCACAACCCATCCATCAAAACTGCCTATTTAATTTTCTGGTCACTAACCTCAAACTACGAAGATCCCTAAACGACGATTGTGGAATGCAAATCGTCGACCTCCCCTATAACTTCTACCGCAATTCACTAGCATCCCCTTGATCTTTTTCTACCGCAACTAAAATCAATGTTGTGAAAAATAGTTGTTGTGGGCTGAATGGGCGTCAGGGTGGGAGGAAACTAAGGGAGGTGGTGGGCACTTGACACTCACTAAGAAGTTTGATAATCACCGAAGTACATCAAAAAGTTTTAAACGGTATATTTAAAAGTGGGTAGTCACCGCGTCAGACAGCGTTGTCGGATCGTTAGCTTGAGAAGTGAGATCACTTTCGTGGTCAAGAATACCATGCAATTGCTATTTTTTTAATATCATACACACACTATCAGTCTATCACCATTTTCTATCATTACTATTGATATGTTTACTTATGTATAGAAACGTTCTTTTTCTATCACACTTTTTAGTATGGATGACCTAACAACATGATTCAACTGACTTAAATTAACTGAAAATATGATTTGTTGATTGCCTCTACTTGTTACTAGTCTATTTTGTTATGAAATAAAGAAAATTATGCTATATTGAATTAGAAACTGCATCAATAGTGTTTTGTGATGGTTGTAATATGATGCATAACTATTGGTTTAGTTTGATGAGTTGGTGGTATGTGATGCATGACTATTGATTTTGTTTGGTGAGATGACGATTAGCTTTATTTATTTTTTTTATGATATTTTGTTTGATGAAATAACGTTTTCGCAAATATATATGTCTCGGTGGTTTGGATGTTTCAGTTTATTTGTTTGACTTTCTTTGAAGTTGATTAACATTTGTTTTTTCGTGAATTGTAGCCCGTGTATGGTTTTAACGGTAGTGGTGTCGATTTTTTTTCAATCTAAGCCACTAATAAACGGTGTGTAAACCGATAGGACACTCTTCGTATAGAAGGATTTTCTTTTTTCTTTCTTCGTTTCTTTTTTGGTCTTTTTTTTATCTCTTCCCTCTCAACTTTGGTAATTTTCTTTTTTACCCTTGATGTTTCTAAATTTACTTATCTTTAAACTCTTTTTTCTTTATGTGTCGTACACGACTAACCGATTTGTCAATTCGACACGGATAACCGATTTATCACAAGTTAATACGTTACGATTTATCGTAATACATCTTATAAGTTTATTTAGTTTGCTTCCCGTATTCAGTTTTCTTTTTCTCTTTTCTTCTTTTGATTTTTAATTGTTTTAAAATCCGCATTTCACGTTTATGCATTGTTACAAATTTGTTTGCGTGTTGTTTTAATCATATGTAAAACGTGTCCGTCGTAACACGCAGGGAAACTTTACTAGTTTTATAATACGCAGTAAAGTGCAGTTTTGGTCCATATGTTTTGACATTTTTAACATGTTTAGTCTCACCTTAATAATTTCGGTCCCTATGATTTTGATTCTTATAACAAATGGTCATGAGCTCTAACTCCGTCTACTTTTCCGTTAAACATTTGGCACGTGCCCCACATGTAAGAGGCAAAAAAGACATTTCCTTTTGCTTTTCCCCCTCACGTACGAAGCATGTGGAGACAACTTAACAGAAAAGTGGGCGAAATTTAAACTTCAGACCATTTCCATTAAAGAGAAAATCACAGGAACAGAAACTATTAAAGTGAAAAAATGTCAAAATACATAAACCAAAACCGCAGTTTACTTTTTATAAAAACAATCCCTATAATATATTTGATTGTATTATTCCCTACACATGTCATTCTCCACATAATAAGAACGAGGAGCGAAGGAGAGTTGTTTGATTGGCTATTGCCGAATACGTGAAACTTTACAACTTCCACATGCTTTGAATATGATTATGGGGCCTCAAAATATTTCAACAATCTCCGTAAAATATTCTTAAATAATAATATAGTTTTAACGGTGAGGTTGGACCGTTGATTATATTCCGTGGACTTTGACTAAAAGTGCGTAGAATATTATTACCCCGTAAGCCAGGGTAAGGTTTTGAATTATATGGGTTCAGCTGAAACACTATCGCCACACCCATTCGGTGAAGTTTGCTGTATTTGTCATGAGTTTGTGTATGCGTGTGTGTTCCTTTGGAAAATGTATATTTGTTTATATCGGTCTTAACTATCGTATTTCGGTAGTATATTTGTTTATATCGGTCTTAACTATCGTATTTCGGTTTTTACTGGTTCAACTATTGAATTGGCTGTCAACGGTCCCAACTTTTATCACTTTCACAATCAACGGTCCGTCGTTAAATTTTTTTAACACCGTTAAGTTTTTTTTCGAATTCAAGACCGATGTTTTAGGCCTTTTGATCGGTGGGAGAATGGGAGTCAATTGATGTAAAAGTTATCTCGAAACGGCGCTCCGAATGATAAAATTTTTACATCAGTTTGAATCATCGTTTTGTCGTCTGGAGCGTTGTTTTGAGGTACTTTTTACATAAATAGTCTCGTATTCTCTTTCCGATCAAAGGATCTAAAACATCAGTCTTGGATTTAAAAAAAACTTAACGAAGTTGTAAAAATTTAACGACAGACTATTTTTAGTTCATATCGGTAAAACAAAATGTGATAGTTGAAACCGATATAAACAAATATAGCTTTGGAAAATAACCACGTAATAGGAATTTTTAGCCTCGAACCCTTGAAATTTTAGTTCGGTAAAACTTCATTTGGTCATGAATTTGGATCATAAATTTCATTCTGATTTTCATACGATTGAAAGTTTAAGGATTTATTATCTGCCCCTTCCTTTTTTAATATCACGATGAATAAAGAATTTATAAATGTTTTTATTTTCGAATGACCTCTTAAACATTTAGCATTTAACCATTCAGAAATTGTCAAATAACCTAAACTTCACTTTGGATCTTTGTGTTTCAACTCATTTAACAGAGTTAGTTATCTTAACAATTTTGGTCCATGTGATTTTCATTCTTAATACAAATGGGCCTAAACTTTTGTCAAGTTTCCGTTAAACCTTCCTCACGTGTCCCGCACGTGAAACGAAAGGAAATGTTTTTTTTGACCCTCACGTGCAGGTTACGTGTGAAATGTTTAATGGAAAGTAGATGTTGTTATAACTCATGATTATTTATGTTAGGAATTAAATCACAAGGATCAAAACTGTTAATGTGAGACTGGATATATTAAAGGTGTTAAAAGAAATGAACCAAAACTGCAGCTTAGTCTATTAATAATTAAAAAATATATATATGTTTTTAACAATAAAGCTTGATTATGATCCGTTGACTTTGACTATCTTGCCAAGTGAGTGGAGTACAATAGTACATGTCATGTCAAGTTACCATTAAGGTTAATGATTGAATGAAAGAGGCTTTGATCGTAAAGCATCATTGGGAGTAGATTTCAAGTTCAAATGACAATACATTTTACCATTCGGAACATTTGAAATCTATACCGGTATGATTTTTCGTATTTATTTATGTGTTTTTTAGACCATTTTAATTAAGCGGTTATGAACTTATGAAAATATTATTATGAGCACTGATCGAAGTGGATATCTTCTAATTTTATACAATTTCAATAAGGTATATTGGTTTTTACTAGTTTTAACTATCATATTTTGTCTTCAAGGTCCCAACTATTGATTTGGCTGTCAACGGTCCCAACTTTTATCACTTTGACAACAAATGGTCCGTAGTTAAAATTTTTTTTTAACGCGTTAAGTTTTTTTTCAAATTCAAGACCGATGTTTTAGGCTTTTTGATCGGAAGGATAATACGAGTTGATTGATGTAAAAGTTTTCTCAAAAAGACTCTCTAAACGATAAAACTTTTACATCCGATTGAAGCACCGTTAGGTTTAAAACCCGATTGAAACACTATTTCGTTGTTCGGAGCACCGTTTCGAGGCAACCTTTACATCAATCGACTTGTATATCCTTCTGATCAATAGGCTTAAAACATCGGTATTGAATTTGGAAAAAACTTAACGGCGTTAAAAAAAATTTAACGACGGACCAGTGTTTACCAAAGTGATAAAAGTTGGGACCGTTGACAACCAATTCAATAGTTGGGACTGGTGGAAGACAAAGGATGATAGTTGGAACCAGTAAAAACCAATATACCTTTCAATAACCTAGATACTTATGAATTAAAATGTAATAGCAGCTGTATTTTGGATTATGGATCTCACTAACTCACTATGATTTAATATTCCAGACCCTTCAAATGTACATGTGAATCACGACATGTGGTAGAGTGCTGGGGCAACACACCAACACATTGGTTAGAAACCTACGTATATATCAAATAGATATAAGGGTGGAAAAGTTTTTGAAACTTACTTAGAAACTTCAAAAATGCCGCACAACATTTACACCGCAACCCATGTAGCTGTGACAAAACTTTCTTGATCATGACATTCAAATGCCGAACACAATTACATATGAAACATTCACCAACATAAATTTTTAATCATTTAACTTTTTGTTAATTGGTTGAAGGTAGTGAGGGCAATTGAGACTTGTGCATCCTTTAGGGTATGTGATGGTAGTGTGAGACTACTAGTAAGATATCATATTTTTTGTATGTGGATGGTGAAGGTAGTGACGGTATTTGACATCTCCACCCTAAGATGGTTCGGCATGCGTGTTGTAAAGAAAAAGCTAGTACCATTTTTACAAAATATGATTTATAATACATTTAGTTGGTTGGGTGTTATATTAAAATAATAGATTAGACATATTACACGGGTTGAATGATACTATGAAATTATATATTCCGTAGTTGATAATTAACTTAAAATCTTTAAATTAATTTGTTAATATAAGATAAGTTATTGGATTTTAATAATCCGAACTTTAATGTATTGCCGATATTAATCCCAACTTAAAAAATTGTCTATGACAGTCTAAACTTGTAATTTATTTTCCTTCACCGAGCCTTTTATAATTGTGACACAAAAAATTATCGGGTAAGGTTTTAATGAGACACAAAATTGGTCTGATGGGTTTTTTGAGTATCCATTATACAAGGCTCGGTGGAGGAAAATAAATTACAAGTTGGGACTGTCATAGGGAATTTTTAAAGTTATAATTAACATCGGCCAATACATTAAAGTTCGGATTATTAAAATCCAATAATCATATAATTGAATTTAAGAAAACTAATTTATAAATTATAAATTGATTAAAGAAAGAGTGGGTTGATTGTGATGCTTACATGCGCCACAAGTTTACATTTTAATTATAGTAAAATAGAAATAGAAAGAGATTCATATACTTTTCATTCTTTCTCGTCGAAGTGTCGAACACTGCACATATAGTCAATCTCGGTCAAGAAATGTTAAATCTGAACTTGATTTAGTCCATAACAAAAACTGTGAGGCCCATGTAGTCCATTTACACAAAACCCATCCAATTCCAAACCCGAGATTAGAGCCTTAGAGGTGCCAAAAAAAACCAGAACCGGAACCGATTCAATAACTAAAAACCGGTTCTTAGAAGAACCGGTTCTACAAGAACCAAATCGGAACCGGAATCGAACCGTAGATTCTAAATAGGTTCTACTATTTTTCCAAATTATAGGTTCTAAAAGAACCGGAACCGGTTCCTAAAAAAAACTGGTTCTTGGAAAAACCGGTTCCTGAAAAAACCGATGTGTTTTGGTGTTGTTACTTATTTAATGTTTTACTAGATTATTACCCGTGTATTACACGGGATTTCGGTTTTATATATTTTTTATTTAAATTTAGGTATTAAATTTATTTTAAACATATCCCTATTAAATCGGTTTGGATATTTACAAATATTTTTCTATCAAAAATTATAAGTTAAAATAAAGAAAATTATCTATATTAATTGGTTAATTTTTTTAATATATCGGGTTAGAACATAATTCATGATAAGTGGTAAATTTTTAATTTGAACATATTGGGTTAGGAGATAATTCATGATAAGTGGTAAAGTTTTAACTTGAACATATCAGGTTAGGAGATAGATGATGATAATCGGTAATTTTTTATTTGAACATATCATATTAGGTGGTAATTGATGATAATTTGTGAATTTTGTATTTGTACATATCGAGTTATTTCGAATATGGAGCATACCATGACCCGCATTGAAATCATCCATCAAATTGAATTAGAGGATGACACCTAAGCAAAATCCTATGTGGAGTACTTAGAATGTTGACATGTGGATGGGTTACTCAATTATTAGAATATGTAGAAGAGCTATATATCTTGTAATATTTGACGTTTTTAATGTTATTACTTACTTAGTCTAAAATAATATAAGAAATTTATGACCGTAGACTCTAAATGAAAGCCCAATGAAGTGTGAAGATTTGCAGCAACATAGCGTTCCGGTCCATTTCATTAAAAAAAACGGTTTTTTTAAGAACCGGTTCTTACAAGAACCAGTTTTTGTTGAAAAAACTAGAACTTGTGTACCGGAACCGGGTACACAGACTCTAAATTAAAGCCTAATGGAGTGTAAGAACCGGTTCTTTTACCACCAACAAGAAGCGGAACCGGTTCTTAAAAAAACCGTTTTGTGCACCTCAACCCGAGATCACCGCTTATTTTTACTTTTTTTTTTGGAAAATTATCTCATTTTAAACGGGACATATCTGACTTATAGAAAGCAAGTTGTGTTAAGTGTTAACTACTAAGCCTATTAGAAAATCCACCAAGATATAAGAAAAACTTGTTATAATAAATATTTGAACCGACACCTATAAAGCTTAGAGTATAATACAATCAATAAATATTTGTTTAGAATGATTCGAAATTTCTAATCAACTAATTAATTTATTATACAAACTTTAGAATTAGAATTAGATACAAATTCACTACTTAAGTAACTTAAAACCTATTTAAACTCGAGAATAAAATATTTAAATTGACAGTTACTCACCAAATGACGGGCCATCGTTTAAAATTTATACTGGTTGATCTACTTCATATTTTTTTATTTATTTTTTAACTGCAATTTAGATCGCTGATGGACTACTGACCCATCTGATCATCTCAATTTGAAACCTTGGGGCTCTAGGTTGACACATCCCCGACGGGAAGCTCGTACATTAATCCATCCCTAGCATTTCCTAACCAGATACCACTCTCAAAAAGAAACTCATATTATTAAGAGAATACGAACCTAACCGTGGTTATTTAAAAAGAATAAAAAATAAAGAAGAATAAGGTGAGCAGGAGGGTATTTAGTAATTAGTAAAGTGAGGTTAACATCATGGTGCAACCATTATTGGATATCAGAAGCGTGTAGCGTCAGATGCTCCCTTTATCGGTGCACCACAGGCCCACTCTCACACTCACACTGGACCATCCAAGATACTATTTTTACGGACCACTGTACTCGATGCTAGTAAACATCTTTGCTAAATCCAACAATACTTTTAATGTAACTTTTATTTTATTTTTACCAACTTTTATAGCTTTTTTTTTGTTTAATTGTTTAGTTACCTAAGTTCTTTAACAAAATGTTATACAGAACATAAAAAACATTAATTTTAAGAAGTGTACCTTATACTTCATTTCCATCCACATCCACTATAGTCAATGCATCGCTAACTTCCGACCATGCCTGTGACATATGCCCCAAACCTAAACCCGAATGCCCGACTTGAACCCGAATTTATCTATCTTTTATTTGAAATTAAAATGCTTGAAAATGTACGCTTCATCCGTTATTAACATGAATAAATATGTTGGAATTTACGTTATTCCCGTCTTAAATAATCGAGCGAATTATGTCGTGTAATGACTAAATATACTATATAATCTCTAGATATAATAACTAAATCTCCGAAATATACATAAATTGTACTTTATAAAAGATATTTAATAGATATTAATAAAGATAATTACTTCTAATTCAAGAAAATAACCATTTAACGGGTTCAAATTGCATTAAAAACGACCAACCGGCGAAAATAGAAGCTGGTCGAACTCGGCTGATTCCGGCAGGTTTGCCGGATTGATAAACGGAAAAACAGGCTTGGGGCTGGGGGGGGGTTGGTTTTGATTTAAAAAGTTTACATGATCACAAGCTTTCCTAGTGTAATGTAATTTAACAACCTCCCTTCTAAAACACACTTGATGATGACTTGCCTTAACTTTAAGGGTTTTAGAACGTTTGATGACATTTATGGTCAGGTGAAATTCTTTATTTTTTACATAGAATGCGATCTTTGAACCCCAATGTCACAACTCACAAGTAATACTGAATATGATCTGCAAATATGAACCAATAAATCAACACCGTTAAGTGGCTAGAAGAATGTGGGTATCATTGTGATAATTTACCCTTCAACATGAAAATAAGTGATTGTATTTTCGAGCATAAAGTTTCACTTACAAGAAGATGAGTAAGGATCAATTTTTATATAATTGTTAAATAAATCGCCCTCATCATTAAATTGCTAGAAGAACTAGACAATGACAAATCATGATGATAAGGCATGCTATTGTATAAAATAAGGAAAACACTTTCCTTGTAACATAACAATCCTAAGTTGACTAGTGTGTTTATGAGTGATTATGATTGATGATTAAAATGCAATAATTTGAGTGCATTTCAACCTGCCTAGTAATTTATTTATATGAACATTGTGCATCGAATTATTTGAAGATCTTGAATTGTAATAAACCAAAAATGTATTGTTTATGCCTAGCTCGTAATTAAGGAAAGTTTTCTTTTCCTCATATTTTTCAATAAGCAACACGTACATGTTTATACTTTATACCCTTGAACAATATATTCTTTTTAGAATCACATGTTTATTTTCAAGGTTAATTTTTTATTGAAGTACACATACATTAAAGGATATAAGAACTTTTTACCCTTAAATTTTTTTTAAGTCATGCTATAGTCAAAATCAGTCCCCATGGGCATTTAAGCCTCTAGAGGACCTTAATACTCTTTAAGCTTGCCCATATCAAAGTACTCAAACTTCAAGCAAGAGAGGACACACACTATGACATCTTAGCGTTTTTAAAATGCTTATTTACTCAGGTTATGCATCTAAGCTTCCAAACGTTTCCCTCAAACCAAAGTGACGTATCACGTATCCATACATTTTAGAATAATCAAGTGTTTTAATTCGTCCACAAACCTATTAGGACTCTAACATTATAAGCTCCTAATGTCGACATACATAACAAGCTTTTAAAGACAGACAGATCGAATATTAATCGCGATATCCGGTCTACATTGTTAACATATTGTAGAGACAACTATTGTTGTTACGTGTAATTAGCAAGTTTATTGTATATTTTAACATAAGATTCAATGAATG
This sequence comes from Tagetes erecta, assembly GCA_030867185.1. Classification (NCBI taxonomy): domain Eukaryota; kingdom Viridiplantae; phylum Streptophyta; class Magnoliopsida; order Asterales; family Asteraceae; genus Tagetes; species Tagetes erecta. The sequence goes on along the minus strand of CM061487.1, from coordinate 94,211,901 downwards.
TAAGATAAAAAAAAACAAGTTTTTTATAAACTTTATCCTAAGATCGAAAGTACAAATTGTGGATGATGAAAGATTGAAAGGAACAAGGCAGTGTAAGAATGTTTTATTGCTCCCTAAAACCCCGACTCACGTGCCTCCTCACGTGATCATTACTCCCCATTTCAGCAACGGCTCTCATTCCCCAATGCATGCCTCTAAAATATTTATTGATTTAAACCTTCAAAAACCCCTTTATATAAAGCAAACAAAAACCATCCAACAACCCCATTTATCCATCCATCCATATGGAAGATAACAAAACCAGAAAAGATCAACTACAAGCCGTTTGGTTCGCCGCCGGCACGGCGGTAGTAATCGCGTGCGTTGAACGCGCCGTCGTGGTGTCGATATTCAAACAATGGCACATGTGGGTGTTTCTTGCACTCAATCTTTTGTTAATCGCTATTCTCTTCACATCCACATACCCACCAAGAATGTGTTGTAAATCTCAAGGAAATGAGAAGAAACAGTCGCCGGAGGTGGTTGACCGCAGTGAAAATGTCGTTGACGATGGAGTAAAGGTGTTGGATCTGAGAAATGAAGAGAGAGAAGAGATTTATTTTGCAGATGAAGAAGAAGAAGAAGAAGGAGATGATAATGATGATGAAGTTGAGGGTGAGAAAGTGTCGAATGTGTTGTCGAATGAGGAGTTGAATGAGAGAGTAGAAGCTTTTATTTCCAGATTTAGGCAACAGTATTTGGTGTCTGAGGTGAAGATTAGTAGAAGTAGGTCTGATAATGTGTGTAGATCAGGAGGTGTTTTTTCGAAAACTATAACGGTTTAAGATGGGTTCACGGTGGCGCGTGTAGTGTAACACGGTGGTTCTTTTTGGTGTTCATGAAGCATGATGTAATGTATCCTATTTACATCTTTTTTTTTTTTGTATTTTAGATGGAACTTTTATGGTTTGAATTCTTTAAGACTTTTAATTTGTTGATTCTGTTTAGTGTTCTTTTCTTTGACTTTTATATTGACTTTTCATGAAAATTGCAAGGAGTTACTTTATTCTCCCTTTTTCATGTTTAGATCTTTAATCTTTCTTTGAAGTTTGAATTAGTTAAAAAATAAGACATGTTCTCCTCTAAATTTCTTAAATAAGGGTGATGGGGTGGGAGTGGGGATGAGGGGGACGGGGTCCAACCACGAGCGGGCATACCGCCGCCGTGGCTGGACGGGGAGACGGGGACGGGGTTGAAGGGGTTGGGTCACCGCATCGGTGATGAAAGTGGGGCCCAGAATTTTCGAACGTTGGATGCTTTGATCATAAGATCTTCAAATGAATTTGGGTGTTTAGGTGATTAAGGGTTGCCGTAAAAAAGGGGTGATTAAAGGGTTATATACATGTAAATAAATTCATTTGGATAAGATTTAGAAAACAATACAATAAAAGTTATTTTATTTTAATTTTTATATAAAATGTGTGTTTTTATAATTTTAATTAAAAATAGAGTGGGTTTAGGGGATGAAATGGTTGTGTCGCCTTTAATGGTTGAAGTTTTAGGGGATGGAATGGTTGATAAATTGGATGCTAGGTGTCAAATTCTAATTGGTTGGTGATTAGGGGATGAAGGGGATGGAATGGACCACCCCCCTCACCCTAAGAGAGCCACCAACCGGCTTGGCTCAAATATGATTCATGAATCTGGGAGATATGTAAGATCAATCTCAAAACTGCATACATTGTTTGGTCCTTTAGCAAAATTTAAAATGAGATGTTTGAGGTTAAGCAAAATTTAAAGAAAGATGCAATTATGAATGGTCTAATAGGAGACTACAAAACCAACTACACCTTGCTTATGTCCACTAGCCTTGCCTTTGTTACGCTCATTCACTTTCTTTCATATGCCCTTCTTTCCCTCGATCTCTTCTTCATATCATCGTATCACCCCAAAAACAAGATACTAGGCGTGCTTTAATGTGGCATATAAGAGTTTCAGGAGTATAGTATGATGACTAGATAGTAAAGTGGCGTTGGTTATAGGTTCAAATCTTGCAAAGTTTAGGTATGTTCACTTTTAGTTGCGCATCATCAAATCATGTTAGATTAATTTTTTTTAGTTGCACCATTAAATCATGTTAAACTGAACTCTTGACTTTGTTTCCATGGATGATTTTGAGAGGAAAAAGATGTATTTCTAGTTTCATTGTACAAAGACATTCTCATGCAAGTTGGCCGTCTTCCTAAGTTCATCAATTTGACTCTCTTGGGAAAACATGTTATCTTGTGATTGTTAATCAGCGACATCAACATGTTATCTTGTGATTGTTAAATCAACAAGATGAAAGTTATGGCAAGCCATGTCATGTACAAGCTGGTTGATTGAAACCCTCATGTCGCTATTAATGCATGTAGAGGGGTGTACGTTTGATGAAATAGTTTCATAGATATATCACCACATTCCCAAACGCCTTTAACCACAACATGTTCCTTGTGGTCATGTGAGATTCACTAGATATATAGTAAGGACAACTGATCGATGTAAAAGGGACGGTAAAATATATACATTTGCAAGTTTTGTTTTTTTAAATATCATGTTTAAAACAACGATAAGCTCAATCAAAAAGTGGTGATAATAAATGATATGCTACAATCTCTAATTTTAAGTATAAGTAATAAGTCTCCAACCTTTCAAATATCACAACTCCTTATTTTTTGGGAAGTTAGTGGGGCTTGCAGTTTGGCATGAAATAGATTTTGAGAAGCAAACAGAAAAAACTATCAAATAATTTGGAGTAAATTACCATTTTTAGCTTTGTAGTTTGGTTAAATATTCTCTTTTAACTATTTTATGTTTGTAGTTTTATTTTCTTATATACTTTAATTCATCTATCTAACATTAATACAAGGGGTTGTAAACAAATCGAATATTTAACGAATAGTTTGTTAATTGTTCGGCATAAAATTTATCTATGGTCGTTCATTTAATAAATGAATGAATACGAACAACAAATTTAGTTTGTTTAGTTAAACAAACGATAATGAACAATACAATGTTCATTTATTTATGTACTTGAACGTTCGTTAACGTGTGTCATTTATGTTCGTTCATTTGAAGTTTTTTATATTATATATTTTTATTTTATTGGTTTTAGTTTTAAATTATATGAGACCCTAGTTCTGACAATTATATATTCGGATAATTATGTTAAGTACTTATTTGTATTTGATGGATTTTTGCATAATGTTTATGATGTAAAATACATGTTTTATTCTAACATGAACAAAGATGCACAAAATAACCACTTAAATAGCCGAAACTGATTATTAACTGACTGAGAAATAATCGGTTTGGTTTTTTTACTGTAGGTTCGTAACCGCTTAGGGATTTTTTTTATGAATAAATTGCTAATTAACAGCTTGTGTTTGTTGATGTTTATGAACGTTTGTTTGTGTTGTTTATGTTTATGAAAGTTTTTATGAATATAAAATCGTTAGTATTGTTTGTGTTTATGAAACTGATTATTAACTGATTGAGAAATAATCGGTTTGGTTTTTTTACTGTAGGTTCGTAACCGCTTAGGGATTTTTTATGAATAAATTGTTAATTAACAGTTTGTGTTTGTTGATGTTTATGAACGTTTGTTTGTGTTGTTTATGTTTATGAAAGTTTTGATGAATATAAAATCGTTAGTATTGTTTGTGTTTATGAACGTTTGTTTGTGTTTGTTTATTTTTATAAATATTATTGTGTGTTCGTTTGATATGTGTTTGTAAACGGCTCATGTATATAAACCAGTGATTTTAAACCCCACTAATTCCCAAAATAATTATTATAACTCATTTACAATCATGGTTTTTCATTTAAAGAATGTTTGTTTTATACTTGTGTTTCATCCGTTCATGTGTATTAAACCGAGTATTATATAAACATGGTTTAATGGAATAGCCCTTTGGATTAGTAGCGGGAAACAGCAATGGCAGGAAGCAATTCACAGAAGGAGCTTCTAAACCTAATCCGTGATGTTTCTACAGAAAAATCTCAAGGAGGTACATCATTCAATCTACATTATCATCATTTAAACTCTTAATTAGATCGTTCTCGTTTTCATTTTCTATGATCACTTTCAAACAAACTGATCCGATTTCGCTAATCGATAGAGCGTAGGGTAGTAAACTTGAAGCGGCAGATTGAAGAGCTGCAATCTGAACTTGATTCTGTGAATGTTGAGCTTGAAGACGCTAAGCGTTTGAAAGAATGTACCGAACAGGATCTGAAAGGATACGAAGTTGAATTGGCTATGAATGAATCCTCAATTCAAACTCTAGAGGTTTTGTTTTTTCGTTTGATTGTTATTCAGCTTGTTTTCTATGATCTGCATATGCAAGTTTCACGTAAATCAGTTGACGATATAACCTCGTTGATCAAATCTAATTGTACATGTAGATATATAGTGATTATTTGTAGCGAACAACTTTGAAGCAGTGAGAGTTGAAAATTGTTCATGAATTAATCATTGATTCAGACTCTGTACCTTTTTTGTTTAGCTTGAGTTTCAAATTTCAATATCTGAGTAGAAACTTCGAGTTATAGTGATTGGATGTATTCAGGGGAGGATTTGTTTGCTTCAAGGTGAAGTATCTACCATAGGATCTGATTTGGAGTCACTTAAGGTATTTGAAGACATTCGTTTTGTTGCTGTTTTTTTCAACTTCATCTGCATGCTAATTAAGTGTTTATGGTTTGAATGTTGAACTTACTTTGACTCTGCTGGTTCATAAACCTGTTTGAACCTGCATTCAGAATGAAGAAGGGGCTTTGCGGTAGGTGTCTTGAGTTATTTGCTACCGTTTAATTGTTTGTTATATTGAAAAAATATCTATGGTATTTCATTTCTTTGTTTGTGCTAATTTATGCAGAGATGACTTCATTGGAAAAATGTTTGACCTAAATGCAACGATTAGGTAGGTAACGTGTGATGTCATCTCATTCCCTTTGCTTCATGCTGATTATCTTATAGGAGGCTAATGCATTTTATACTTGAATTCGGATTGATATTGTACTTGATTTTCGATATCTTGCAAGCTTACTATGCTCTTTGAATTCTGGCTGACCTTGTACAACTTTGTTATAACATCTATAAGCTTATGTCCATCTTTTCAGCTATGTTGTCAAAAGCGAGCGCTTTTGCGCCTAGGCGACCAAAAAAAGCCCAGCGCAGGCTTTGCGCTTAGATTAGCGTAAATTGGAAAAAAGCGATGTTTGTGGAGAAAAAATCGGTTTTTCTTATTTTTTTTAAATCTTTTTGTTTTCTCTTGATTTTTTATTTATTTATCAAGAGCTGATTTTAAAGGATTTATATAACAAGTCATATTTACTCCATATTTACCTAAAATACTAGAATTTTGCTATATAAGCTGCTGTTCTTGGTATGGTTTTTGACTTTTTGGTATTGATTTTGTTTGGATTTGAATGTTTGGTATTAGTAGTGATTTTGGTATTGGTTTTGGCATTAATTTCTATTGCATATATGTTTTTTAAATTTTTTTCTATATGCGCTTTTTTTGTCTCAGGCGAGCGCTTTTTTTGCGCTTTGTGCCTAGGCCCCAGGCAAAGTCATAGCGCCTTGAGTGCGCCTGTCACCTTTGACAACATAGCTTTTCAGTGATTTTATATCAGAATTCAGAACTAGAAATGCAGTTGAGTTATTATGTTGGTTTTCCATTTATAATACAATGCGAATCCTGGTTCAATGGTATAGGAAAACTACTTTTGCATCCTTGGTTCCTTCCTTCCTTCACAGTGCTTTTTTTAAGTGACTAAAGTTTTTATCAGTTACTTATTTAAATCCTAGCATATGGAACTAGTTTTAAATATATATATTTGTGATGCAGAAAGTTCCAGCAGTCAGTGGATTCAGCTAGTTATGAAGCATTTAGCAGCAAAGCAGGACTGCAAAATGGTTTGTTTCTGTTAATTAAACCAAGATAATACGATTTTACCAAATTTCACCAAGGCTAGTGATGCCATGTAATATTTACAAAACTGCTGCTGTGGGAGATTTATAATGTAATTTAGTAGCCATCCCTTCGCTGAGATCATCCACTATTGTACATACCTATCTATATTTGATACCATTTATGTGCCTTTTCTTTTTCATTTTTATATATGACCAAAGTGCCCACTGAAAATGCTAAGACAAGAGAAGTTGAAGAACAAAAGAAGGAGCTTGAACATGAGCTTGGTCAAATAATCTCTGATACCAAAAGGATTGAACATGAATTTCTTGTGGAGCAAAACTTGTATGACCAGGTTAGAAGTAGCTGCTGCAACTGCATTTCCTTTCCTTTTTCGGACACAATATCTTCCATGTCTTCTTATTGACGTTTCACAACCCGTTATAGATATATGTGCGTGTGTATAAATTGTGGCTCATGTGAGTAAAAGTTAATAGTTTTTGGCACTGTCTTATAATCTGTAGGAGCAAAAGGAGGTAGATGATTTGAAGCATAGAATATCTTTAATGGAAGCTGTAATGGAAGGAAGCAAGGAACTTCAAACTCTAGCCATATATCCTCATTTCAAAGATTGTAATTGCTAAAGTGCAGTCCCTCGATTGAAAAGACTAAAAAGGAACTTGTTTGGGCCCGGCTCTCCGAACCGGTCCCAACTTCTACTTTTTAATATACAGTTAGAATTTGTATGATACAAAAGTTTTAAAAAAGTAACTTTATGAAGAACATGGTAATTAAAATTCACATTTAAATGGTATGTATCAGTGCTCAGGAAACTGGGCTTTTAAGACTGAAAATTTGAGTCTAATTGGTCCTAGGCCAGGCCTAACCTGGCTCTTTATTGAATGTTAGGACTCATGCTATTTTCAAGCTCAACCAGTCTTAAAATAACTGATGTCTGCAAGACTGATTTCAGGTTCGAGCCTGTTTTTGCAACTTTCAGTTTCAGGCTCAACCAGGCTTAAAAGGATCGGTCTCTTTCAGGACTGGTCTCGGGTTCAGTCCTGCTTGTACAACTTTCACGCTCGGCTTAAAAGACCGGTCTCTTTCAGTTTTGATCTCGTGGTTTGGGCTTGTTTGTGCATGCTTTTAGTCTCAGATGGGTTAAAAGGACTGGTCTCTTTCAGGACTGGTCTCGGATTTGGGCCTGTTTGTGCAACTTTCATGCTCAATACTAACAACAATGACAGTTTTTTTCCTTAACTGAAAGCACGCAGACGGCCAAAGTTGAAGATGCATATGCTTCTCTTTGTGACAAGCTGCAGAAGAAATGCATATGTCCCGGCTGTGGTTGTAACAATGTGGAAATACTCGGTGGAATTCTTCAGAAAAGCTCAGAAATATAACTTTCTTGTAAGTCTTTTTAAGATATTAAAGTATCTAGTTTTTATAAAATTCTAAAGCCTTATAAAGTGTTCATGGCTGTATCTTATAGGGTCATAACAGGGTGTTAGGGAGCTCGTTTTGGAATCGTTTATATGATGTTATATACCAAAACTCCAATAGGTGAGTTAGGAGATGATATGAAATATGTTTGTTTGTACATGTTTTGTTGCTTGAAATTGTAATAGCCACATATTGGATTATTATCAAAGGTATTATAACCTGGCTGATCATCGGAATGGCTGCCTTTGTAGTTTGCTCATTGGATTAGTTTAAAAACACTCAGATAAGATCATAAATAGTTTAAACCTATAATCCTTAGTTCTTCCCGTTAATAAGGGTATTAAAGGGGATGTACCCTAAACTTATAAAAGTTAAAAGGTTTTGGGTTCTAGTTCCACTTAGGTAAAAAAATAAAAAAAAATGATGTAATAGGTTGGGCCATATGGTTTTCCTCCTGTGAGGTTAAGGGTGTGGTCCAGATATGGAAACGGATATTTAAACCCGATCAAGATAACATCTATTTTCCGAAGTAAGATTGCACATTTGTCGTTATAAAAATATATATATCTTGAATAATTAAAATAAATAACAAGCATTTACATGGCTATTTTAAAATAAAGTGTGAAACTAGTTTATTATCTATTGGAATAAATAAAGTGTGAAACTAGTTTATCTTAGGCTGTATTTCCTTTTTGTTTTAATGAAAGTTGCCATTTAAAAAAATCTATTGGTGTAAATTGAGGATTTAGAATAAATATAAAGTCTAAATAAAGACCATCCATTGTGGTTAATTTGAGGGTGCAAAGAATGGTCAGCCAGTAGAGTGAAATGGTGGGTGAAGGGGCGTGGCTCATGCGGGCATGGCCCTTTACAACACAAGGGGTATTGTCATATTGTGTATGTATTTTTTTTCCTTTTTCCTTTCATTATTATTAATCATTAATCAATCTTATTCTCTCACATCGCCTCTTTTATCATCACTTTTCACCTTATCATAATACACCTTCAGACCCATGTGAAGAGTAATTCCTGCTCATCCTACATGACGTCTAATCAATGTTTACATGAGTTACTTTTTTACACTTTTAAAATTACCACCACCTTACAAGATAGTCTAAAAACATTTAAAATTGAAGTGTGCGAGTCTTAAAACATTTAAAAAACATTTTGATGAGATTCAAAATGTTGAAATGCATTCAACTAGTTATATAAGGCCATGGGTAATGAAAGAGTGTTATATAGAAAAAAATTGTCCCATAGGTAATGTGTGTGATATTCAAAATTGTGTAGTGTGTGTGTGATAATGATAGAGTTTGAAATAATTAGAGTGGATGAGGTGTAATAAATAATAATAATGTGATATGTGCAAAATTAAAAATAATGAAAAAAACAATTTCACATGTAAGCCGTCGTGATGGTGGTAACAAAAGAGGCTATAATGCCTGAAGTCACAGAGAGAGAGAGATGGTGTGGGGGACGTGATAGCTCAATCACGGGGTCTATCATGTCTCGTTACTCATGGCCTAACTAACTATTACACCTTGTTACCCATGACTTAACTAACTACCTTCTAGTTTAAATGTCTGATTGGGTTTAATGCTTTGATAAGTTTTAATCCAAAGAATGAAGTTTTGAACACGACATCTAAAGTATTCTAATATAATTCAATGATGGTTGTATCTTCTATCAACTATGACAATTTTTCCTTTTTACTTTATCATTTAAAAATGTTGGCCTACTTATTTTGACTTGTGTAATTGTGCTTCATGCTATTGTCTGAAGCTTTATTTTTCTAGGAAATCATAATTTACCTTCAATTTACTTCCTGTGTTAATAATTGTGCCCGTATAAACAATTGAACGTACCAACAAAAACTAAAGCCATTTACCTTGTCACAACACTAATTATAACCCTAATTAGTGATTTCACTATCTTTAAATACCTCAAATTCATTCCATTTGCTTGTACCTTTTCCATTTTATTTAAGCTTTTATGATCCCTACAACTATTGGACACCACCAACCACTACCACCACCATTCGCCACCACCAGCCATTGTTGACCACTACCACCACTACCGACCATCACTACCGACCACCACCAACGCCATCAGTCATATATTCATATATTCACATCAAGAATTTCCTAAAATTCTAAATTTAATGGTTGGCAGATCACTTTTTTTTTTATTTCACTTTTCTTTTTTTTTCTTTATTTCGAACTTTGTTTTTTTTTCATTTTTTTCCTATTAAAATTTTTAAATTACTTTTACGACTTAGCGTCACAACGTGCATGACATGATACTATTTTAATGTCATATTTAACGATTTTGTTGTCAAAGAACTAGCGCATTTACCGTAGTCACAAACGCGTTGCAATGTATGTGCACTACACGCTAATGTCACTATCATAACGCGTGTAACGAAATCAAAACGTGACGTTGCCCCACCGTATCGCACAACATGCGTATGCGTCAAAGTAAAAATCACGCTAACTAAGCCACAACTGCTACATCACGTAAACCAGTCAAAAAACCGGTTTATCTTTAATCGTCAAATGTTTAACTATGACTTGTACACTACTCCACTTGTCCTTCAAGTCACACTAAAGTTCCAACACTTTCAAGTATTTAACTCGAACAATCTTATTATCTTAAGATCTTATCACTAAAATTATCTACACAAACAAACCCTAATAAACCCAAAACAAACCCGGCCCAATAAAAAACCCAACACCTTGAAGCCCACAGACTAAACAATCCTAAACTGTTTCAAAAACCACCAAACCACATCCTTCACAACTTTCACTAGGTACTATAAAACCCCCCACCCCTTATATACTAAAAATCATCTCAATACTCTCACGTAAATTTATTCATTCATCATTCGATTACAATTACAAATCACTCGCATCGCAAACACAACACAACACACAAACTTTTCCTTCTTCTTTCTTCATCTCTTCTCAAACAAACCTGTTTGCGTTTGCTAACAAAATCATCTGCACTTGGATCTATACGTCACTCAAGTTATTTGATTTCGTTTGCTGCTTATTAGATACTTAGATCTTCCATCACTTGTTCCTCGTGAGGGTAACTTCACAGGTAATTTATCCTTTTCCTCTTGTTTCTCCAAACCGATTTGCTCCTTCATTATTCTCTCAATTTGTTTCTGATTAACGCGTTTTTGTGTTTCTCAAGGGATGAAACGTGTGCGGGATGATGTGTATAGCAGCAACTCTCAATTCAAGCGACCATTTGTTCCTCCTCGAGGAGAATCGTAAGATTTCTGTTTGTGTTTATGTTGTTTTGTCTGTGATTTTGCTAGAATGGTTTGGTGTGGTTTTAGGTGGATGATTTTTAGGCGAATGTGTTTTTTGTTGCTTGATTGTTTGACTTTTAACTCATGTTAGGGTTAGTACTGAGTTTTTGTGGATTGATGTGGTTTTTGTTTAGGTTTTGTGTAAAATTTGTATTTGAGGTCATCTGGTACTTGAATCACATATTTTTTAAGTCATGAATAGATAGCAGTTTTTGATCTTTTCGGATTTGATATAAGGCATATTATGGTATGTTCTTAAGTTGTGCATAATATTTTGTAATTGCAGTTGAATAAACAATATCACTAGGCAATATGATTAGGTTTTGGTTTTTTTGCACTTTAGGGTTTGGATGGTTATGGGTGAGTGTGTGTTATCAGTTTTTTAGAAAGCTAACATACCAGAAGGAAGCTTTGATTACAAATGTTGTAGCGTTTTTTTTTATATCCACTCATTTGACTGCTTCTTGGTGGTGTGGGATGGAACATTTATGAAAGATGACCTGTGATTGTGATAAAAGGTTTTGACTTTTCCCCTTTTTTGTTTTCTGCTATTGTTGAAGATATGGTCAAACCCATGCCCCTGGAGATGAAGGAGTAGTTGAGGTGGCAGGAGGGTCAGGTGCAGGAGGAGATGGAGCGGCAGGCGATGGTAGCGGTAAACAAAAGCTCACAACTAACGATGCATTAACATATTTAAAACAAGTTAAGGACATGTTCCATGGACAGAGAGAAAAATACGAGATGTTTCTTGATGTAATGAAAGATTTTAAAGCTCAAAGGTACATGAATTGTATCTGTTATTTGACTTTGACAAGTTATGTCGATTATGAATCTCATTCAATTGATTTTATGGTGCAGAATCGACACTACTGGTGTTATAGCAAGGGTAAAAGACTTGTTTAAAGGCCACAATAATTTGATTTTTGGGTTCAACACTTTCTTGCCCAAAGGGTATGAAATTACTGTAATTGAGGAGGACGAACCTCCGCCGAAAAGAACAGTGGAGTTTGAAGAGGCTATAAGTTTTGTAAACAAAATAAAGGTAAGTTTTCTGTTCGGTCCCAAAATAAACGTCCACCCAAAATATACATTCTAATTTGCTCGGTTTGCAGAAACGTTTCCAAAATGATGATCATGTTTACAAGTCATTTTTGGACATCTTGAACATGTATCGGAAAGAACACAAGGGAATTAATGAAGTTTACCACGAAGTTGCTGCACTTTTTGAAGATCAACCAGATCTTCTTGATGAATTTACAAAATTCATGCCAGATGCTTCTGCCGCTGCAACTGCACATCACGCTTCATTGGCGCGGCATCGCTATGACGAACGGAACCCAGCAATGGCTCCGCATAAACAGGCACAAATGGATAATAAGGTATCACAGTAGTTTTTTAGTAGTTTTTGCTATATTGTTACATCGTGGTTGACGAAGTCTGTGATGCCATTAGCAGCGAGGAGGCCGACAAGATCGGATTATTGGTTCACATTCTGAGCTGGACCTAAATGCTGGAGAGGATGATAAAACAATGATGAAATTGCACAAGGAGCCGAGAAAACGGCCTGAAAAGGAAAGCAGAGATAGGAGAATTTCAGATCAGGATTACAAAGAGCCTGATCTTGACCCTAATAGGGACATGCGTCATATTGAAAAACGAAAATCTTCAAGCAAGATTGAAGATTTTGGAGTCAATTCAGGTGTGCCCTCTCATGGTGATAAAGATTCCTTAAAAAGTGAGTTAGTTTTTTGGGTATTAGTTGGCCAACTTGTAAACAGAACAATTCTGACGGTAGAGTATTTATGTATTACAGATATGTACATCCAAGAGTTTACTTTCTGTGAGAAAGTGAAGGATAGATTACGTAGTCAAGATGATTACCAAGCATTCTTGAAATGTTTGCACATCTTTAGCACAGAAATAATTACAAAGAAGGAACTACAGAGCTTGGTACGTTATGAACTTGCAACATTTGTTTTTTAGAGCGGCGTATTCCTGGGTCATTTATTTTATTCTAGAAAACAAACATTTATAAAGAAGAATGGTTTTGTTTAGATATTAGTTGTGGAGGATACAGTGCATAATTTGACATTATAAGTGTAAAATGTCTGCTCTGTTTTACATCTCTCAATGGGTGTAACATCGTGTCCCAAATCAGAGCAAAAAAGAGTTCAATCTTGAATATAATAATATGTTTTTCCAAATTTTTATCTGGAACTTATTTATTTTCAGGTTGCTGACTTACTTGGAAAGCACCCAGATCTTATGGAAGGATTTAGCACATTTTTGGAACGTTGTGAAAATATAGGTGAATGTCAAACAGCACTTATTGAATTTGTTATTTTTTCCTTTGAGAATTCCTATGTTACCAATTATATTTTTCGTTTGCAGATGGATTCCTTGCTGGTGTCATGGATAAAAGTATGTGTTTTTTGCCTATCATTTGCTTTTCAATTTTATTTAATTTGCAGTTTTTTAATTTTAACTTTGCTTTATTGTACATGTGGCAGAAACTTTATGGAACGATGGGCATGTATCTAAATCAACCAGAACAGAGGAGAAAGAGAGGGAACATACTAGGCGTGAGACTGATGCTGCAAAAGAGAAAGACAAATACAAAGAGAAATATTGGGCCAAATCTATCCAAGAACTTGACCTCTCTGATTGTCAACGTTGCACTCCCAGTTATAGGCTTCTTCCTGATGATGTAAGTACCGAGTCAAATGAATCCTTCTATTTTTTTTATTTGTTCTATTTTGTAAATTCCATAATTTTCTTGTATTTTTTGTTTCGGCTTTTGTAGTATCCAATACCATCAGTTAGCCAGAGATCAGAGCTTGGTACTCAAGTACTGAATGATCTTTGGGTGTCTGTGACTTCTGGTAGTGAAGATTATTCCTTTAAACATATGCGTAGAAACCAATATGAAGAAAGCTTATTCAGATGTGAGGATGATAGGTAAAACTTCTATATCATTTTTTTAAAGTGCAACCTGAAAAGAAAAGGAAACGCATTATATTTTCATTTTCGTTTACTTTAATTATTTGCGTTCTATTTTTTAATGATGACACCAGGTTTGAACTCGATATGCTGTTGGAGTCTGTGAAATCAACTGCTAAACGTGCTGAGGATTTATTGAACAACATTAACAACAAGACAATCAATCCTGATACTCCCATCCGTATAGAGGACCACTTCCCTGGTATGTGCTAATTCTCAAACACACCTTATTGTTACTTGATAGACTTTTATGTATGATTTGCTCTGATGCGTAATCTCTTTGTGAATGCTTGTAGCTCTGAACTTACGGTGCATGGAGCGGTTATACGGTGATCATGGTCTTGATGCCATGGAAACACTTCGTAGAAACCCATCAGCTGCCTTGCCTGTTGTGTTGACCCGCCTTAAACAGAAACAAGAGGAGTGGTCAAAGTGCAAATCAGACTTTAATAAAGTTTGGGCTGATATTTATGCAAAGAACCATTACAAGTCGCTTGATCACCGTAGCTTCTATTTTAAGCAACAAGATTCAAAGAATTTGAGCACAAAATGTAAGTCAACTTTACTTAGAAGCTCAGGTTTCTGAATTTAGTAGATATGTTTTTTGACTTTGTAATGTGTCTTAATAAACAGCATTGGTGGCTGAGATAAAAGAAATGAAGGGAAAAAGTCAAAGAGACGAAGACTTGCTCCATAGTATTTCCGCTGGAAGCAGACATTCTATTTCACCAAATCTTGAATTTGATTATACTGATAGTGACATTCATGAAGATGCATTTAAACTTATAAAGTATTCATGTGAAGAGATGTGCACAAGCAAGGAACAACTGAACAAAGTTTTGAATCTTTGGTCAACTTTTCTGGAACCTATACTTGGTGTTCCTTCTCAGCCTTCCAGTTCTCATGGCTCTACCAAAAACACTGGTGCATGTGCTGTGCGGGAGACTGATAATGGATCAGTGAATCCTAATCTACCGAAGCCAGCCTGCAATTCACCAGATAAAGCACATCATCAAAAGAACATTCTGGAAAATGGGGCTGCGTTGGCCAAGGAAAAAGACGGACATCAACCTGATAAAGAGAGTACTGTTACTGAGAATGGTCATGAATCCAAAACAAATCTTGTAGCTCCTGTGTCACAGGTAAAACCTTATACATTTGATTTCTATGTTCTTATGTTTTATGGGTCTTCTATGTTTAGTTATAATGTGTTCTATATACAGCATGGGGATATCACAAGACCTGTAACGCCGGCTAATGGTAATTTTGTTGAGCCGCCTAAAGCTGAGAAAGAAGAGGGTGAGTTATCACCTAATCGTGATTTTGATGAGTCGAATATTGGCGATGATGATGACAGTGAAAATAGAGACCATGATGATGTCAGTGGCAGTGAATCTGCTGGTGATGATGATGTGTCTAAGGAAGAACATGAAGAGGAAGATGGAGATCACGATGATGATGACGATGTTGATGGTAAAGCAGAAAGTGAAGGAGATGCAGATGATACAAACTTTGTTTCTGGAGATGGCTATTATTTAAGGACTGCAAAACCGTTAGCCAAATGCGTAGCTTCATCATCATGTGGTGTTGGAAAGAAAGATTCTCGTGTCTTTTATGGGAATGATGGCTTTTATACACTTTTTAGGCTTCACCAAGTAAGTATATGCATAATACTGTTTTTGTAGTTGTAACTATCACTCTTGTTAATGTAACTAACTAAATTGAACCTGTGTTAATCTCATCGTTTACACGTGTTTTTTGTAGGTATTATATGACAGACTATCAACTGCTAAACTTTATTGTATATCTTCTGAAGCAAGGCGGAGAGCTGCTAAAGATACCTGCCCTGACGATCTCTACTCGATGTAATTTTGTTACACGTTTTTATTTCATAATCAAGCTTTTGTGGAATCTTGAAATCTGACATGCTGCTGTTGTACCTCTGCAGATTTATGAGTTCTCTGTACAGTTTACTTGATGGTGTTTCTGATAATGCAAAATTTGAAGATGATTGCCGGGCCATCATTGGAAATCAATCTTATGTGTTATTTACATTGGACAAGCTGATTTACAAGCTCGTTAAACAGGTATTTGCCTATGCTTGTTCATGTTTTCATAGTTTGTAAAGGTGTCAACTTCATTAATGAATGTGTTTATATCGGGCTGTGTTTAATCTTAAACATGTCAAATGGTTAATACGAAGAAGTTATCTAAATATGTTTAAGAGCGTACAACTTTGCAGATTGTTTTATCAATGCTTATTATCATAATTTTATTGTTGTAAGCTTAATTTCATGACACTTTTCACTTTTTACCTAAGTTTAAAATGGCATGTTATAACTCAAACCCTTTTTGACCCGCTACCCTACCGACTGTCTTGCCATCTGCAACCATTTATGTCGTATAAAGATTCTAATTTCTCCCTTCTGGATGCAGCTCCAAAACATTGTTGGTGATGAAATGGATAGCAAACTATTGCAGCTATATGAATATGAAAGATCCCGGAAACCAGAGAAATTTATTGATTCTGTGTACTATGAAAATGCACATGTTCTTCTTCACGAGGAGAACATTTACAGATTTCAATGTGTAAGTGCTCTTTTTGTTTTCTTTTTGTTTTGATTTGCATATTATGGGAAATGAGGTGTTTAAGTATTTTTTTTGTTTGCAGTCATCTGGTCCTTCTCGCTTAACCATCCAGCTAATGGATGATGGGATTGAAAAGCCTGAAGTGGTTGCAGTTTGTGTAGATCCTCATTTTTCTACTTATCTTCACAAAGACTTCCTTTCAGTTTCCCCGGTGAAAAAACAACCTAGCATTATGATGAGGAGGTAACAGTTTTTCATCAATTTGGTTTCTTTTTCTTAACACGCTGTATGACAAATTGCATAAAAGGTCAAAAAGAGTTTGACGTGGTCAACTTCATGTCGGAAAAAGAGTCAACAAGTCAAAGTTACCATTTTTGGAACTGTAGTTTTTCCTTCTTTTTTCTTCTAAAAACTAAGTTTTCATGCATGTAAACAATGTCTCGCTTATGTAGAAATGACCAGTCGATCAAGGCTCCTTTCTTTTCCCTAAATTATGCATCGAACATGAGAAGTTTCAGCACTTTTGATCTTTTCTTTATTAATTTTAACATGTAGCATGCTGATAAAAACATATGTGCAGAAATAAACAGGGATATACGGGGGTGGACGAATCTTCTGCTCTATCACTGGCCATGGAAGGAACTCATGTGGTGAACGGTTTGGAGTATAAAATGTCTTGCAGCTCCTCAAAGGTACAAATATATTTGAAAAAAAATACTGTATTAAACGTGTTATAACCTTTTTGTTGTCCTGGTATGCAGGAAATTATAATTTATACAGTCCCATAACAAGAATATAATCTATATAGTTTATAAGTGATCTGAACAATGAATATTGTAATCTATACAATCCCATATAACAAACTTATCTGATTTAGTTGCATAATGGCAGATCTCTTACGTTCTCGACACAGAAGACTTCTTTTTCCGCGAGAGAAGAAAAAGACGAAAGGTATCGGGGGACAAACCGTCATCTCTCCCTAGGCAGACAAACGTAGAAAGATTTCACAAATTCTTAGCAGCCTCATCATCACAAAAATAGTCAAGGTACATCTTACATATCCATCAATCACCATCCGAATCAAATAGAATCTAAACTCACTTTGCTTGTTTTGCAGGCCGATCTTTAGTTACACGAAGTTATCTAAAGTTTACATAAACACAAATGTCGATAGGGGCCATCATTCCGTAAATAGATGTTTAATCTTATTTACGTGTTTACAAACATCTTTTTTCCTCGTTTTTATATTCTGTTCATGTATCATCATCATCGTCGTCATCCTCATCTCCATTTCGAGTAGATGGTTGTTTTTAGTAATTTCAATGGTAAAGAGATGTTTCCCACTAGATTTTGTGCATTCATGTTTGTTGTGTCTAGAGGTTGCTAATGTTGATTAATGATTTAGGTGGTTAGTACAGTTGCATCTTTTTGTTTTTTTTTTTAAATTGTTAATTGGTTCTGGAGATTTGAATTATTTTCTTTCATCTTTTATTCTATGAATAATTGAGCAGCAAAGTAAGTTGGCCGAATTAAAGTAATTTGATGGGTTTACTTATTAAAGAATTTGTTTATTTCGGTGGTTGGTTTGAGAATCTTTAAACCAAACACTTTGTTTTGCCATTGGTTTGTGATGTAAAGTTGGCCATGTTGGTTGAAACCAATTTGGCGTCTACATTAAATATTCTATATTTTTTTTAGTTGTAACTTTTTTAAAAATGGTTTGGTGAACTAGTGTCACTCATGGCTCAACTAACTATCGTCTATCTGATGTGTGACTAACGCTACCAGGTACTTTATTTTGGTTATTTTTTAAACATGAGTCTAAACTCGGGAGACCATTTTTTTAAATAGTTTGCTGAAACCATCTATGCTGCCTAAAGTAATGACGTTTAAATCTTATGTCAAAGTTAGACCGTGTGTAGTGAGATGGGAGAAGCAACTATATCGTTCCTATAGCACCCATGACGAGTTGTTCAAGGTTCCTTTCTTTTAATCATGACAAAGTTGTTCTTGGCTGTGTTTGCATCACGCCCAAATAAATCAAGTTCATTAAATTATGTTTTTTCATCCTATTTAAACCGTTAAATCTACATAAACCAACTCAAACTTAAACAAACTCATATTTCTACTCTCACAAGTCA
Organism: Tagetes erecta; assembly: GCA_030867185.1. Classification (NCBI taxonomy): domain Eukaryota; kingdom Viridiplantae; phylum Streptophyta; class Magnoliopsida; order Asterales; family Asteraceae; genus Tagetes; species Tagetes erecta. Next base: position 94,193,473 of record CM061487.1, on the reverse strand, counting down.
CAACTTTTATAAACATGAAGTCATTTTCCATGAGGATGGCACGTGTTCAAACCTATACAATGAATGGGAAGAATTTATAAGTGTGATTTAATTCACAGGAGACTTATTGGAAGTCAATTTTTTACTTACACGACCAATTTTGAAAAGAACAATCGAGTGAGACCTACTGACGAGCTGTTAATGGCAAATTCTTTTTGATAATTGTTGGAGGCTTTATGGTTAAATATTATTTTTGTCATTTTTTATGGAGCCGTAGGGGTTTTTAATATAAGAAAACAAGTTCTAGTAAAGATTTACCATCAATTGTATTACGATATGCACACTTGTTAATTTAATTTTGATATATGAGACAACTGTTTACGGTATATTGGTTTTCATTTGTCCCAACTATCACCTTTTGTCTTCTATTGGTCTCAACTATTGAATTGGTTTTCAACGGTCCCAATTTTTATCAATTTGGTAACCACTGGTCCGTCGTTAATTTTTTTAACGCCGTTAAGTTTTTTTTTTTAAAATTCAATACCGTTGTTTTAAGCCTTTTGATCAGAAGAATAATACAAGTTGATTGATGAAAAAGTTACCTTGAAACGGTGCTCCGAATAATGAAATAGCGCTTCAATCGGGTGTTTAAACCTAACGGTGCTTCAATCGAATGTAAAAAAAATTATCGCTCAGAGATCATTTTCGAGAAAAATTTTACATCGATCGACTCGTATTATCTTTCCGATCAAAAAGCCTAAAACATCGGTCTTTAATTTGAAAAAAAACTTAACGGCATTAAAAGAAAATTCAATAACGGACCAGTGGTTGCCAAAGTGATAAAAGTTGGGACCGTTGACAGCCAATTAAATAGTTGGGACCGGTAAAAAACAAAAGCTGATAGTTAGGACCAGTGAAAACCAATATACCATTGTTATTCAGCGTTTTTGATATATAAAACAATTATTTTACTACTGTTTTAAGACAGCGGCTAGTGAAAGACAATTATTATTTTATTTATATGAGATGATTATTTAAGCATTGTGTAATGATATATAAGAGATGATTAACCGCATACCATATTCTCTCATCCTTATGCACAAGTGATATGATTTCGTAACTTCTTATTTTAAATATAATTAAATACTAACCCATGCTACATGCTCATGGGTGTATATATATAAAAATAACTAAATAAGTAAATCTGTTAAACAACACTAAATAAATAGATATTGTTAATTGTTTTAAACTAGTTATAATTATTATATAGTTAACAATGAAAACAATTTGCAATTTAAAATTAAAAAAAATTAGTTTTGGTATAAATTAATCTTAAATATGCCTAAAATCCTAGACCATGGCCCCTTTATATTCATTCACAAAATGACAAAAATGGTTTTAATATTATATAAACCGAACTTAGCGAGGATTGGACACCTTTACCACTAAGACTTAACCCTCTCAATCAAATTCGACGTTAAATGTGTTTTTAATAATCATGGCTTCTAGATTCTTCTTAAATTGGATATCTCAAGTATCACTGATAATTTTATACACGAACATGAATATATGATACTAACCTATATGATCTTAAAAGGTAACAAGTAAGTCCTTAATAGATAAGCCCTTAACAGGTAACAAGTACTAAACAGGTAGACACGAATCTACCTGCTAATTTTGTATTAAACATGTATTTACCTGATTACTTGTTAATACCTGTTTGCACATGTTAGTATCTGTTATAATTAAATAACAAAATATTATATGATACCATTATTTTACATTTATCCTAATTTCATAAATTCTAATTTGTAAATCTTAATTCTCTCAAGTCTTATTATGTATACCTGTTATAAACAAGTACATGTACATGTATAGCCGTATGGGTAACAGGCACACGATAAGTTATCATGTCGTGTACAAGTAACAAGGTTTGTGTTCGTGTCTTAACAGGTACATATATACACGATTTGCCAGCCCTAATCTCAAGCACACTTAAAATCGGATTTTTTTAAGATCTAATGTAAATATTAACTTTTTATTATTTATTTCTTTATGATACTTTAGTGATATAAATATAATCATTATGTTCAACATGAAAAAAAAAACATTCATATATCCTAATGAAAAACCCATTTGTGACTCGTCAACATTCATCATCTCTTCATTGGTCAAACTAGAACTTTCCAAAAACAAACGAAACATAAAAATATCTTCTAGATTTTGCCTTTCTTAAATTGCATAGTTTTTTTTTATGTAAGTATCAAGTATGTATGTATATATGTATGAATGTATATTATTACTTGAGTAAAAGACTCGTTAATGTTTACCATCATCCCGCCGTGTTCAAACTTAATACGAAATGGTTAGAAAAACGCGTTAATATACAGCAACATGAAAAGTTAATACGAAATGGTTAGAAAAACGCGTTAAAATATAGCAACATGAAAAGTCAGAAGAAAAACAAAAAAGAAAAGTGGTGGCTTCAATTCAAATATTCGTTGCTGTGACGATACACATACATTTACATTTGTCAGCTGTGACATGTGCCTCTTAATATTCCACGCGTCTCCAACACTAAAAGTCCCATTTTTAGTTTTAAGTTAAGTTCGATAACAATAATATTTTATTCACATTATTATAAATTATAATATTCATCTTTCTTAAACTTACATTGTTAACCAAATGAATCAAATACCTAATTTATAAACAGTCATTGAATTTTAATATTTTAAATTATGTATTATGTTACTCTTAATTAAGACATTCACTCTCATCACTCTTAACTTAACATCATACTTGTTGTCTTACTTCGCTTTTTATGCCACATAAGCATGCCACGTAAGATAAAAAAAGTCATGTGGGTAAAAGTGGAGTCACACAGCAAGTGTCCAAGTGATGTGTTAGGTTGGGAGGGGTGAAGGTAAAGATCTTAGTTTGGGAGTAACAACGATTAATACCCTATAATTAATAGTATTCAATCTAATAACGCATTTATTAAATGTTTATTGTAAACAAAAGCTTCTAAGTCATAATTTTCTCACCGCCGAATGTATGAGTCGTACTATTATGTCCTCTAAGGCCTTGACTGGTGGTTAATGGTGCTAGTACGCGACGAAACATGTTTGTTTTTTAGTTACATGCGTTATATTGATGACATTATAATTAAGGATGATAGTAACACTAGGTACCCACTCGCGGCACAACATGCTTACGGTTTTGTTACATCCGTTTTGCTAGTGACATTAATGTGTGGTGCCTATGTGTGACGTGAGACGTTAGACTTCGCACATGCGTTATATTGGTGAGATCAACGTGTGGTGCCCTCATGAAACGTCATGTTTATGACTTCGTTACACACATTATACTAGCTTGTCACATTAACATGGTTAATATATATAGATAAGAAAGAATATTACTTGTTGCACGTCACGGTGTAAACTAGCTTGTAAAGGTAATTTAAAAAAGGGTTATTAGATTATAATACTTCTAACTATGAGGTATTGATCGCTGCCACTCCCAACTAACATATTCACTGTCATTACTTCCAACTTAACATTTCACTTGCCGTGTCATTCCGCTTTTGTCCACTTGGCGTTATTATCCTACGTGACATGTTTATGTGACATAAAAATAAAGTGACACAACAAATGAAGTGTTAATTAGTTGAGAGTGGTGACAATTAAGGTGTTAGTTGAGATTGATAACGACCAATACCTCATAGTTGGTAGTATTAAAATCCAATAACCCTTTAAAAAATGACAATAAAAATAAAAAGATAACCCACAAAAAAAACTACAAACTAAGAAAAAAATAAGTTATGCCCGAGAGTTGAACCCGGGTGTACAAATGAGAGTAGCAATAACGCTCGAATATTGTGTGTATATATATCACGAGAGGTCAAGTTAAAACACTAAAACTTAAAGCAGGGTTTAATTAGGTTTGCATAATAATGACCATACCATGCATGCAAGGCCGGCCCTTGGGTGGGGCGAGGCGGGCGACTGCCCCGGGGCCCGGTCTCGGGGGCCAGAAAAAAAAATTTAAATTTTTTTAGTATAATTAACCATTTAACAATGTTGTTATATCCCAAAGTAAACATTTACAACCCATTTAACCCAACTACTCACAACTCAAAAAAAAAACTTTTCTTTACACAATGACACACTTGAGGTCTACAATATTCCAAGAAAGACTTAACGGGTTGACGATGATATCAATTGAAAATGATATATTAGAGAGTATGAACTATCAAGACTTGATCGAGAACTTTGCCTAAAAAATGCTAAGAGAGCGGTCCGGTTCGGTTAGGTATGTAAACTAAAACATTCGGCTACAATACTTTTGCTTTATTTATTGTTATGAAAATTATCGCCGTCTTATATATATATATTTTTGCCAATTATTATACTTTGTTACAAGTTATTAATGACAGATTTTAGGGGCCCAAATTTTTTTTCGCCCCGGGCCCATCGAAAATTAATGTGACGTAGGATCGGCCCTGCATGCATGCAAATTAAAATTGTGCATAATTTATGATGCGGTTGAAGGTGTAACTCTAACTCTATTGTCCGACAAAATTAGTGATTGAAAATAGCTAGTATTCGAATATGTGTGAATTAAGCATTTGTAATTTTTGTTTTGTTTGATTATTCTATCTAAAATAATAACCAGCTTAGATTCTATAAACTTAATTAAATATCGAGATTATATATTTATATATGATTAAACTTGAAATGGGTATATATCCTAATTGCTTTGACTCGACAGTCTAGAACACATATAATTTACATGTGATTTGTTAAATATGATCGACTTAATTAGATACACTGAATCTAGCTACTTTCAGCAAATGCTCCTATTAATGTTACTATACACTACTTATTTATTTATTTTCTGTATTGAATTGTTATAACCCATTACATATAGTAACTAAATCCATAAAAAAAGTGTCATGAATATACGTTTATAAAGTTACATTTTATAGATGGTTTTTGTATCTGACATTTCTTATAACGTCTCTTTATCTAATTTTATCATGTACTAATGTCTTATAAGATTTGAACTCTTATCAGCTTATATACACTTAGGATCCGTTTGTTTCAGCCTCTTAATGATTCAAATGTTTGAATTGTTCAACACTTAATGGTTTAGACCGTTTGTTTCGCGATCAGATGTCTGAATGGTTAATACATTTGCATCTGAATGGTTAAGTATTATACAAAGTCTAAATGGTTAAGAGCTATTATCTTAATTAGTCAGACATTTACCTTTAAATAGTTAAGCAATATACTAACTCTTAATGGTTTAAATCTCTTACTGATTCAGCACTTAATGATTCAGATCTTGTATTGATTCAACATTTATCTATTCAGATGCTACCAAATAACCATTTAAAAAATTTACCTGCTATACTGTATTTTTTAACCTCATTAAACACAAGACGTTATAGCATCATCAAGTTGCCATATGATTGATATATTTATAACAAATCACATTATATTAACATAATAACATGTCATAAAACAAACGCACATTCAAACATTATAAAATACCAAATACCAAATAATGTAGCAGAACAAAGCACGTGGTGTAACATGGTAACCAATGATACATTAACCATCATGTATTGTCATCCTCCTCGAACCTTCCACTTTTCATTTTTCAATTCAAACCATATTTCCAAACAACCCCTCAACTATTCCCATACTCCCATTTCACCCCTCCCCTGTTTCAAACAAAACACGGCTTCAATATATATACCCACCCACCCCCCTCTTCTTCTTCTTCATTCCACCAACCGATTTTGACCTTGATGACATGCTTCCATTTCAACCAATTTCTATTCCTTTTCTGCTAATTTTCATCTCTTTGTTTCTTTTATCCACTGATGCGATACGTTCAGTTCCTGAAACACCTTCAAAGGTTTATGATGTTAACGATATCGACACCAAACGTTACATCGAAGCACCGGAGTATAGAAACGGTGATCAATGCGAGGTGTTAAACTTAATTCACGTAGCCATGACGCTTGATGTCAACTACTTAAGAGGATCAGTAGCTGCAGTTCATTCAATTCTTAAACACACTTCATGCCCTGAAAACGTTTACTTCCATTTCATCGCTTCACAATCCAAATCACCCGAACCCGAATCGTTAACCGGGATCATTAAATCCATATTTCCATCTTTGGGTTTCAAGGTTTATTGTTTTGATGATGGTGTCGTAAAACATTTGATCTCGAATTCGATTCGAGAAGCGTTGGAAGACCCGTTGAATTACGCGAGAATATACCTGGGTGATATGCTTCACCCGAGTGTCACTCGGGTGATTTATCTTGATTCGGATATTATTGTTGTTGATGATATACAGAAGCTCTGGTCTGTTCCGTTGACCGGACTGACCAGACCATTAAAGTCTTCAGAGCCAGCCCGGTCAACGGCAATAGGAGCTCCTGTTTATTGCCATGCAAATTTTACAAAATATTTTACTAGTAACTTTTGGTCTAATGTGAGTATGTCAAGTGTGTTTGACAACAAGAAGCCTTGTTATTTCAACACAGGGGTGATGGTGATGGATTTGGTGAAATGGAGAGATAATGATTTCAGAAGTAGGATTGAAAACTGGATGGAGATTCAAAAAATGCATAGGATTTACGAGTTGGGTTCGCTTCCGCCTTTTTTGTTGGTGTTTGGGGGAGATGTTACGGAGATTGATCATAGATGGAACCAACATGGGCTTGGTGGGAACAACAGGGTTCATAGCTGTAGGTCGTTGCATCCGGGGCCGATTAGTTTGTTGCATTGGAGTGGGAAGGGGAAACCATGGGTGAGATTGGATGCGGGTGATCCGTGTCCGGTTGATGAACTGTGGTTGCCTTATGATCTTTATAGACACCCTACACAACAGTTGAGATGATGCTGATTTATGTGTTTGTGATTTGATTCATTCTTTTTGTTGTATATTGTTTTTTTGTTTTAAGATTTGATTCGTTTTGTACATCTATATATACATTGATTGATATGAGTATAAATATTAAAGTTGAGCTAGCATAACTAAGTTTATAATCACATATTGTTCTTCTCTCAACTCATGTAGGATTTACATCACCACTAGGAAGCCATCGTTCTCGTTGGCACATCGGTCCGAGTCCTAGCTCTGATATAATTTGTACCAGCATCCCATCGAGGGCAAAACGAATAAGATCCTAACATGGTTTAGTTGAACTATTTCTTTAACATCCTATAGTTGTAAGTTTTGTGTATTTATGTTTGAAAATCTAAGAATAACCTTTAAAAAACATCATTGATATAGCTTCTTAATGGTTCTTAATGGTTCAGACCTTTTAATCATTTAACATTTAATTATTCAAATTTTGTCAAACAGCCTTAATGTCAGAAAGTATAGCCGGATGAGAGACAGTTAAGTGCCATGGTGGGCGCGACTCGATTCTTCCGGCAACATACGGATGGTTCTTAGAAAATCAGTAAAGCACCATGGTGGGTGGGTGCCAGCTCATCTTTACAAGTTTGAAGGAAACATCCATCCCAACACTAGATCATGTTGAAACTCCAACAACCCGGCTTTAAATTGTTAATCTCACATGTATCTTGAGATCAATATCCTTTATAAAATAAATTTTACACGTTTCATTACTAAAGCTTGATAAAATTGTAAAATTTTACAAGCTTTTAACACTGCTCTCAAGCTTTTATTTTGAAGGAAAACTAAAAATTATGTTTAGGAGTTTTGGAACGAGCTAGAATTGTAAAATTTGTCTTTTTAAATTTTATCGACTTTATTATAGATTATTTTTAAATTTAAGAGCTTAATGGTTCAAATCTTAAAAGCTGTAGCTACAGCCTACAGTTGGTATATAAGAAAGATGACATATGAGTTATAATAGTAGATAACGAGATGTTTAAAAAAAGCTTGTTGCCTAATAACATCAAGGTGTTTAATCAAGCATCCATGTAAATGTTACATGTATCGGTCATGAGAATTTGGATGCCTTGTGCGAGACGAGAAAAAAAGACCCCCCGCCCCCAATCCGAATCACCAACGTACTAAATTATATAAACTAAATTTTTAACCAAAAAAAACATTTGATAAATAAACATAAGAAAATCAAAGTATTCGAATTAGTGAATTACCTAACCAATAACTCGTGAAGCTCTCCGAGCATTCTTCATAGCAAATTGGTTTATCACATCTTCACTTATATTAGTATGGGCCTTCATAAATGAGTCATTTCAATTAATTCAAGATCATAAATTTATGAGCCTACTGCTGCTGCATTCACGTTTTATAAAACAAAATTTACATATAAAAAATTGTTTTAAAAAAAAATTGATGCCTCCGTCAAACGAGTGCCCTACACGGTCTATTAGGCCGCACACCCTTTTGAGCTCCCATGGTTACATACGTTGTTTCTATGGTTACGAAGTATTTACTATTTAGAATGAATATTATATGAATAACTCGCCAAATTTTTGCAAGGCTGTGATTTAAGAATTATTGAGAAGGAAGTTGGTTTATGTTTGATAAAACTTGTTAGAAACATGGGAAAACCAAATTTTCGTGAAGGATTAGCAAGCAAACCTCTTATTCTGGGCGAAAAAACTTTCTGATAAAAAACATTTCGATCAACTCGCAAGTAGTTACAAAGAAGACGACATTCCATTCACCTTTGAACATTCATTTCTCTCATTTTTAACGACCGGCATTTTATTATAAACAAAAAAACTAACAATAAGCTAAAATACAAGTAAACACATCGATCGAAAGCTAAATTTGCTAGTACTTTTGTTCTTGATCCGAAAAAAAAAGACATCAACTTTAAGCTATCGGAGAACATCAACCGCTTCTAAATATCCATTGACACCATAAAACAGAAATAAATATAAGTATTCGGTGGCTGTGTGACAACACGGTAAAGAAGGGAGATAAAAACAGGCAACTTTTATAAAGTTGAGGGGGGTTAGCTGCTAATCTTACATAAATGTAGAAGTCACAACTCACAACTCACATCCATTGGATTAAGATATATAAAGTGCCAAGTCAGAATTAGGTTTTGCCCTTTTGTCCTCATTTCTTCCGTCTACCTGCGTTGATCATGTCGTCTTCAACACTCAAACGTTGGTTGAGGCCTGAGGTTCGTACCAATCGATCTCACTCTTATCTAAGTTTCTACAGTTTTTAGTTTGGTATTTATGCCGATCTGATGAGTAAACGATGCAGTTGTGAAGTGTGTTTGTTAATCAGATGTGATGTAATGGATGTGTCGTAGGTGTATCCTCTGTTTGCTGCTCTTGGAGTTGCTGTTGGAATTTGCGGGATGCAATTGGTTCGTAACATCAGCGGCAATCCTGAAGTCAGGTATGCATCTCTTACTTTGTCAAATCAATTCGGTTTGTTTGTTTGTTTGTTTATCATGTCATGTGCTGCCTTGACTTAGATTTAGGGTTTTTGTATTATAGCTGAGTCTACAGAAGCAACATATGTATATATTTGATTAGGGAAGATACTTATAGCTTGCGCTGTTTTGAGTGTTTGAACAAATTTTGTTATCAAAGTTGTTAGTTTATGTTAGATATTTCATGTATGATATGCTTATTTAACTTGACATGTATGTATGTTTCTATGTATGTATAGAGTGAATAAGGAAAATAGAGCTGCAGGTGTGCTGGATAACTTTGCTGAAGGTGAAAGATACGCAGAGCATTCGTTGAGGAAATTTGTTCGCAACAAGAGTCCTGAGATAATGCCCAATGTTAATGCCTTCTTTGCAGATCCGAAATAAACACATTAAACAAGTCCCAGCTTGCTTTTGCAGTTGTGTGCTTGGAAAAGAATGTATGATCTATGATTTGTTTTCAAAAAGTTGTTATCTAGCAGTCGACTACATGAACTGGCTATGGATGTCTTTATTCTGTTTGTTCAAGAAATAAATTGGTTGTTTAGAACTGCAGGTTACAGTTTGATTACGAATGTTACATGTACATTCTAAATTGGAATGTTTGGTGTTGTTCAAATTTACTATTTGATAACATGTTTGTACTCGTAGCTGGCTACATGTCTGGCTACATGTGTCTTAGCTTCTAGCTAGCGAAGGTTGAATAACATAATAAACATGATGTAACCAATTAAATTAAGAAGACAAATCATCAACCTGAGTGTATTAATCTCAAGCCGGCTATAGATGATTTGGCTGGTTACAAGGTATAACATAATAAACACGATGTAACCAATTTAATTAGAATTTTCTAATCCTAAATGATTATTTGTTTATAACTTGGTAACTAAATGTTGCTAGGTGCCACCAACTCGCTCGACTAGGTACTTGGGCAAATCGGGGAGTACTCAGGGATGAGTCATTGAGTAGTCGGCCTAGGTGGGGTTACTCGGCACCTCGGTCGACTGGAGAGTTGCGAGCACTCAATGAGTAATTGGAGCCTAGGTGCGATTTTTACAACAGTGAATAATAGTAATAACCAAAATATGAATCTTTCAAAACCTTAATCAGCCTTGCATAACTTTATAGATTTGTAACCGTGAAAGTCTTGAAATTTTATAACGTCACTCCGACTATAACAAAAATAAGGACCAAACTCATGAGTTAGAGAATGATTTCTTCCTGTACGCTTATATTGAGAGTTTTGTTTTGGAGAACAATGCTATTAACCACCACGACTTCATCCTCAACCGTCACTGCTTCTCCTGCAACCAACAAATACAAGATTTAAGCAACAATATGTAAGAGATGGCAACTTGACCCATTAACCTAAAACGCTACAAACTGGTTTTTTTCAATTATGTTGTATCTCTAAACGGTCCATCACATCAAACTAAAAGGATTAACACAAGGAAACAGGTCTATCTGTCTATTAGAATTCATGAAAAATAGACAAGTTTACAGGCTGACCCATTTCACTTTACCACCCCTAGCGATACGCTAATATCATGGATTCATAGGCCAAGTAAAGTGCATACCGAGGATAGTGATTCCTAGTTTTGTTTTGTAATCTCCTTCACCCTGAACAAGTCAATGATTTTATAGTCAATACAAGATGGGAAAAAAACAATGTATAACATAATGGAGAGACTCAGAACTTGCCTGCACACGGGCCCATTTCCCTAAAGATGATTTCCAGCCAACGATTGCATAGTTAACAAATGCATTTTCCTTTAGAAATGAAAACATAACTAAAATTCGTCAGTTTCAGATTACAGGATCATAAGTTCATACAGCAACATTTTCCAGTCATGTACCTGTAAATCAGCATCATCTAAGATGATACAATTCATGAGCCTAACACCTGCAGCAACTCGCACATTTGCAGAAATAGAAACATTTGGACCAATCTGTTGCATTGAAGATAGGATGCAAATTACATATAACTTAGACTAAAAGAAAAAAAAATTAGTAATGATATGTGAATGGCTGTTGACCTTTGCAGTTGGATGTACTTTTGCTGATGGATGGACATACACATCACCAACCACCGTGGGACTCGTGGTCCCATCACCATAAGCCAGGAGACCAGGAGATTTGCGTCGAAATTGAGCAAGATACAAAGCAGAGCATTTCAGTGACATCCTAAAATATTTAAGGGTCAGGAAATATAATGTATTAATAAAGCACAAATAATATACAAAACAGAGAATGCCATACGCTGGAGTTTTAATCTGTTCCCAGAAATCCATTGTCTCGTAAGTGTATAATTGTTTCTTTCCAGCAAGAGGTGATAAAATATCCTGATCCAATCTAACAAAATCTTTAGCGTGTGTCCTGTTACAAGACATCGAAATGGTAACGAATTCATATGGGCATGTAATATCCTATTTCAAAGTAAATTTCCCAATTCCAAGCATAGAATTTGATTACTTCAAGCTACCACTGCTACATATAAAAATATAACACTGAGATCTTACTTGGTTGCCAACCGAAGGGCCTCAAAGCTGGATAAAATGTGCAGGTTAGCTGTAACAGAACACAGAACTTGTAACTGGTATTCTCATTTAATTACAGGCGACATGTTGTGGTTCTATCTAAGTCTAGGAACCACGAAGATACACAATTTGTATACCATTTTAAAAGAACAAGTAAAAAAGCCGACCTTTGTCTTCACGGTTAGTACGTACATCTTGAATAACATGAAATATTTCTGGCGTGAATATGTAAACACCACAATTTATTAAATCGCTTACCTGCAATTAATGAGAAGAGCTATAAGGAAATGCAACATAGACAAGCTACTGAGTAACTTCATAAGCAACCCAAAGTATTTAAAAATAACTACTTTAACAAAGCTATTTCTTACAAATGTCTCGGGTTTCTCTGTGTAATGCAAAAGTTCTTTGGTATCTGGATCGGCAACTAACTCACCAAACTCGCTAGCAGACTCAGCAGAAACCTGCTCAGAAAGTATTGCAACAGTGTAATTCAACCTCAAAATCTGCAGCTGTATCGAGAAACACAGAAACATTTACAGCAAAATGCACACCTTTATAACTAACAATGTCCCCATCCCACCATATCTTCTATGAGCATCTACAAGACAAACACATTAACATCAATAAAACTAACCATGTTGTCTATTATCATTTGAGAAAAATATACGGTATAGTAGCTAGCTAACCAAGCATTTCTGGTAGAGGAAAGCTGCAGCATACATCACAGTTTAACAAAAAGATATGCGCCTGCAACAAGACAAAGGATACGAGTTTCAGAACATGCGCGTACTGATAAACAATGCATAAGCTAATAACTGTTAGTGTGATTAAGACAACTCGTTACCGGGTTATCCTCCATAATAATATCTTTGAAGCAATACAAACCACCAGCCGAACCATGAGGTTTATCTTCTTTTAAGTATCTAAACAACAATGCACTCAAACATCAGCACATACATTGAAAATTTAAAGCATTTTTTCCCCAAATGAACAGTTTTAGTAGACAATTAGTTAAGTTAATCACCTGACTGGAATATTAAGTTCACTGGAAATTGATGACACATACAATGCAAATTCCCTCTCCTCATAAAATCCAATAAGAAATATCCTTGCCAAATTAGGGATCTACATTTTGAAACTAACATCATCAACTCAAAACAACTACACAAATTCAACTAATTAAGCATCAAATCAGAAATGAATCATGTAAATAAGTTTGATTACCGATTTACAAGCAGAAATTGGATGATGAACCATAGGCTGACCAGCTAAAGGAAAAAGAGGCTTCGAAGTGTTGAACGAAAGCGGACGAAATCGAGTACCTGCAAAAACAAAATCAATAAAATATGAACAAACAATGAAATCTGAATAACGAAATGAAACAGTGAAGATGTAGAAATGATTTTGGGACCTTTAGTTGGACCTCCGACCATGATCACGGCCACCACCTTCTCGTCTGAGATTTTCATGATATGCAGAAAACCTAATTGCGATTTTGTTGTGTGATGTTGAGGTGATGTGTGATGAGTGTAGTGTAGGTTAGGTTAGGTTAGGTTAGGTGTGTAAGTTAGTCGTCGGAGAAAGAGTCAATAGTTGATGGAAAACGAGATCGCCGGAGGAATAAACGGCAGCGTGCATTAGCTGCTTCACTTTTCATCATCAGTATCAAATTGGGCTCTCAACTTTGTAACTATGAGCTCACACACGATTGGCCCATTGCCCAAATTTTCAATGTTCATCCTTCAGACGGGTTTTCTTCGAAATAGGACGTCTTTTGTCATTGAGTTACCCTATATAGTCAGGCTTTATTCGTTTCATTGGCAAAAAGAAAAAAGAAAAGATGATGCACAAATCGAGTATTGGGATGGTAGCCCATGAGGTTTAATCGAGTTCGGTATGGTACGGGCACGGTTGGGGGAGGGTTCCATACCCATTGTATCCGAGTAGGTTAGGCTTGGGTCCGGTTTGGGTTTGGAACCGATTCTAATTAGGTACGGCTATTTTTATAAAAAAAAATTTATAGATTAATAAATTACTAAAAAATACAATTTATTATGAATTCGAAGAGTTTATAAAATACAAGATATTAAAGTTAGTATGTAAAAAACTTATGTTTTTTAAAAGTAAGCTAGACATTATATATTTTTTATCCGTTGTCTTCTCCTTCATCTTTAACGTCTTCTTAGTGAATCTGTTGCAAGATTTCTTCATCGGATATTCTAGATAATAGTCCATTTTCAGTCTCTTATTTGTGTATTTTATGTTCTGGTTAGATTTCGTCTTCTATGGTCGATCATTTGGTCTTGTATATGATATATCACGTCCAAGTGATTCTTTAGACATATGAACATCTCTACCGGCTCCATAGAAAGTCGTCCTCCTTAACGATAATATCATGCACTGATAGAAAAAGCAGATTCTGAAGCTATCGTAGAAGCTTGAGTGGTTACGTAAATCACAGGTCATGGCGATAAGAACCAGATATTCCGCTTCTCATCCTTTCCACAAAGCCAAGATATCAAAATTATCACACTCCTCGGTAGGCATATTGGATATAATATTCGTTTCATTATATCTACCGATCTTGCTATTCAGGGTGTTATCTTTTTTTTTTATCGTACTCTCCCGAACCACATTCTATATGGTTTTTCTCGACTCCTTCATTGGCCCACTTCTACTTAAGCACACACCCGATGATCGACAACATGTTTATTGTCCCGTAACTTATTAAACGAACATCAATAAACCGGTTTAAATCATCATCACACATTTCTCTTACACATTATTTTCTTGATGACTCCCATATATAGCCTTCCCGATAATACTAATAATTTTAAAACAACCTATCATCGTCAATTGAATAGATCCTCGAAGCAATATTAATACGACACATGCAAGCTAGACGTACAATTGTAATAGCATTAGATAATAATTATTGTTTTATTTCATATATAGATATAGATTCATATTTGTTACAGATCCAATACTTGCAGCCATACATATATGATCTGCTGCTCAAACACAAATTACTTAAGGATTGTTACATACATACATACACACATGCATGCATGCATACATACACACGTACGTACGTAGTTTAATTAATTAATTAAGTCCGTATAAAACTCTGATGCCTTGGATATCATCCTCACTCAATCCCTTCACTTGTCCGATGGGGAGGGTAGGCCACATTATAGCGCTTTCAAACTGGCTATGGTGCAACCCAAGTAGATGTCCTATCTCATGAAGCGCCACTGTTCCTAAGTCATTAGCGTTTGGTACGGGTCCAGGTCCAACAGACCAGGGCAAATCGGCATTATAATGAAACCTCCCATCAGTTGGTGCAAAAGCATGCGCCACTACCCTCCCTCTGAAGGGAAATCCATCTCCATGATCCCCACTATCAAAACTAATCTTTAAATCAGAAGTAGTAAAATCATTAACACGTGAGAACGTGAAGTAGCCAGTATCAGAAGCCCATGTGTTGAAGGCATCAACAACCGGAGGTATATACGCATTTGGATAACTCGAGTTAAATGCGTAGGTGAGGCGGCTTTTACTTCGAGGCCATCTAGGGTTTCCTGGGAAGAATGCATAACGAGATACTATATTTAACAACTTCTTCCCGTGTATGTGACTATTTTCCTTATCTGGATGTCCACAACGAGGCAAGATCATTTGTGAGACGGTGGGTCCATCCAGCGTGCCAGAAGCATTGAGATGGTAGAAGTTTTGATAGCTTTTGAGGGCGGCCTCAAGTTCTTGATCAAATAGGTCATTTTCGGGGTTGGTGTGGTTAGGGTTATGTTGGTAATTCAGGTAACCAAAACTCGCGAGGTATAGTTTAAGGTAATGGAGGCCTTGCACTTTGGTACCCTTGTGACAACCTTGAAGGCGTTTGAATATTGTCTCAGTATCATACTTAGCATTGCTAAGTGAAAAGAGGAAGAACAAGATACAAAAGAAGGGTAAAAAAGCAAGTTTGGATGCCATTAATTAGTTAATGAATTTGCTTGTTGTGATGGGTAAGCATTGAGAAACTGTTAGTTCTATATATAGTAGTAGGAACGTGGAAAATAATCTAAGATGTCTATATATCTCCATTTGAATGGGTATTTAAGGTTGTTTAAATATATTCTATTTTACACACCAAGTGTTATTGGTCAATACTATACTATTGGTGTTATAATAGTTAATAAGATGGTTCCAAGTGTAATATAAATTGGTTGTACAAGCTAGTGTACGTATATATATTCTAACTAAAGGGGTGTTTAGTAGCTTCTTAATGGTCATTCAGAGGCTTAATTACCTCTTAATGGTTCAAAACCTCTGAACCATTAAGTGATAAAAAGATACTGAATGATTAAGATGTAACCTCTGAATTGTAAAACCTCACCTAATTCATCATTAATTTAAAACTTACCTTATAATGTACTTTTGAACCATTAAGAGGTAGACTATTATCAAATTGATTGAACATGCTATCAAAATCGAATACTAGTTATACACCATATTGAATTTGTAATTAGAGTTTATTTATAAGAAACGAAACAATAAATAAAGCTTCAACAACTGGATTGATTGAAACCACAAACGTATTACTAAAAATATAGAACACAATTGATTGGAAATTATTGAGTGAGAGTTTTCGTAAATAGCGATAAAGTTTTGGAGCCTAATTTTACCGGTCAAAAAATATTTCCTCTCAAATTTTCCCCCTTAAAAATCAGAATTATTAGATAGATTAAAAAGAACTTGAAAGAAAATATGTAATTAAATAAATTTAGATGAATTGAAATATACTATTGTCCTTTCATTTGGCTCATATCTTGAACGCCGACCCATATGGAAACATTTATGATGCCCTAGTTTTGGGTTTGAAAATTTTAAAATTCGATTCGATTCGATTTGGAATCATTGATTCGAAACTTGATTTCGATTCAAAGTTTTTCTTATCGAATTAAAATCAGATACAAATTTGTTATTTTCACTTCGCTTAGAAATTGGAATTAAAAGTTATGTATATAATATTATATTTAATTATTTTATATTTAATATAAATATATACATTAAACATACTTATTTAAATTTCAAATACTTTATTTATTTCCTGATACACTTATTTTATTTGACTTTGTAATTTTGATGTTTCTTTATAGAATGTTTGGATATTAGATAACTGTTATATGCTTTGAACGTTTTATTATTTTGAAGAGTGTTAAATTTGCATTTTGAAACAAAGGTTATAGTTTTTAAAATAAAAATTAAAACAATTGTTATGTGGCTAATTCGATTTCGAAATTTTGAATTAGAATGAAATCCAAAACCTAAATTTGTAATGGTAGTAATTAAGCCATTATAAAAACCAAAAAAATTAAAAACATCATGACATAAGATATAATTGAATAAAAAAGCTTGGAGTCTATGAAACACGGGACGGGAATTACACGCCCATAATAAGTCATCTATTGAAATGTGAATACATGCGAGTCTAATATTGGTCAATGTTTGAATATGCCAATAGATTCTATTTGTCATTTATGTTATGTACGAAATGTTATATTAATTTCTGACATCCTTAAATTAACAAAAGGCAAATTCAACTAAATGGAAAATGACTTCCATCGTTTGTTTCGTACTAGATTAATTACTAGGTCCTTTCCTCCAAGGGAATCACGTACACACATGCATGGTAGAACGCCGATGACCACCGAGTTATCATAAACAATCGAGATTCATTTGGGTAGTCAATTTGGGTTTTAGGTTTTAGACGGTGGCTGTTAACGTCTACGGTTAAAAATTACAAGCATGTAAAAAAGGATGGTATAATGGTATAAACATGATAAAATGTTAAATATTAAGGAAATTTAGTATTAAAATGAAATGAATGAGTCTTGAAACTTGAAACAACTCATAAGATTACAGTTTTTGACTTTAGGATTATGGGTTCAACATGTTAAAAAGTGCACAAAATTGTTAACAACTTTTGAGTTGGAGTAAGTAGTAAGGTTAAATCATTTTGATACGAATGAACATGTTTCCCTTGGGTATCAAACTTAGCTTTGCTAGCAGAAAAGAGAAAATAAAATTAAAAGAAAAAGAAAAAGAAAAGGGAAAAAACTAAAAACGTAATTAGTGTGGATGTCATTAATTAATATATTATTTTCTATATAGAAAATAACTCACTTACAACTCACTTACTAATTAAACTAACTTAGAGTAAACTACAAAAAACGTCCTTTATGTTTATGGTTACCTGCAAGTTGGGTCCTTTAGTGAAACTATCTACAAATAACATCCTTATTTTTGCACTTTTATACCAATATCGTCCTTTAGACTAACGACCGTTACAAAAGTCAGTTAAATTCAACCATGTGCAGCTCATGTGAGGGTATAATGGTCTTTTTACATATAAAGGACTATTTTTGTAATAATGATTCACACACCCACATATATATATATATATATATATATATATATATATATATATATAGGAGAGTTATCCTACATAGTGTTGGAAATCTAAGAAGGCTAAGAAGGATTTATGACCTTTAGATCTCTTTTTTAATGGTTGAGATCAATTTGTAGGAAAAGAAATTGATGGAAGGGTACATTAGTCATAGCCACTTTTGTTGACTTTCTCTCTCCACATGCAAGGCACATGCCAATTCCCCACTTTTTTAAAACTTTCATAACTTTTGGATACGATATTATTTTTTAAAAAAAATTACACAAAAAAAACAAGCGTTTTGTTATCTTTAAAACGCGTATAATATTGATATATAAAAAATAAAAATTTTTTTTTTGGCACTTGTCTAGTCCTTGTGTAATATCATGTGATTGTGTTTTATTATAACTAGTGAAATATCACTTTTATCGGTTCATTCTTAAGTCATTATAAAATATCATCTTATTATAAATATTTGTTGTGTCATATTATGTGTTTAGAAATTATCACCGTGTCACAAATTGTTAATATGTATTTGAGAAATGTTCAAAAACAACGTCATTTTTTGTTACAAAGTATGAGAATGACACAATGGTAAACAAAGACACAATGACACTTTTAAAAAAATTATAACTCACAATATAAATCAAATTTGAAAAAAGTGGTTCGGAGACCTTGTTCCCCATGTATTCCTCTTTCAGAAAATAAATAAACGAAAAATTAAAAAAAATTAAAAAAATTACCGTTTTTTTTATTTTTTAAATTAGACACAATGAAAAAAGACACAATGAGAAAATAGTAGTTTTTTAAAGTTTTGTTTATTTATTTTTTAAGGAGGATGATGTGAGAGCAAGATCTTTGAAATACTTTTTGTGTTATTGTGTAATTATTATTAGATCATTGTGTAATACTTGTCAAATAAGATTACACAATGACCCGATGAATGACACAACAACCTTACGGATGACACAATCACACAATGACCTGATGATAGACACAATGACCTGACGGAAGACACAATGACCTGACGGAAGACACAATGACCTGACGTTAGACACAATGAGCTGAAAAATTGTGAAAAAAAAAGTTCGTTTTTTATATATCAATATTATACGCGTTTTAAAGAGAAAAAAATTCTCGTTTTTATGGTGTAATTTGTTTAAAAAAATAATGTCGTATGTAAAAGTTATAAACATTTTAAAAAAGTGGGGGAATTGACATGTGACTTGCATGTGGAGAGAGAATATTTAAAAAAGTGGGCATGACTAAAATACCCCCTCTCCTAATTTTCCTAGATGCCACATGTCAATCTCTTATTGCTTCTTAGCCTTCTTAGATTTATAACACTATGTAGGTGAACCTCACTCTATATATATATATATATATATATATATATATATATATATATATATATATATATATATATATATATATATATATATATATATATATATATATATATATATATATATATATATATATATATATATAGATTGGGGATTTTCTAAAAAGGCTCAAAACTCTAAGAAGTGTAGGAAGCAATCAATAACAAGCACGTGGCAATGAGAGAAAAAAAACACGGAGGGGCATCTTCGTCATTTATACGCGCGATGCTGAGATGTTCAGTTATGGTGTTTTTTTCACAGCGTGATGCTGAGATGTTCAGTTATGGTGTTTTTTTTTACGCGATGCTGAGATGTTCAGTTATGGTGTTTTTTTCACAGCGTGATGCTGAGATGTTCAGTTATGGTGTTTTTTTGACGTTTATTAATTACGAACATCCGATCTTGTATGTCGTTTTTTGACGTTTTTGTTTTTGTTTGTTTTCGACGTAATGTTAAAAACACCATGATTCAGGAGACATAGATCCCATTTGATAGTGCTAATAAACACCATGAGAAAAGTTAGAAATAAAACACCAAAAACGTCAATCGTTTTTACTGTGATCAGGTCAGACGTAAAAAAACACCATGATTCAGAAGACATGGATCTAAGAAACACCATACGAAGTTCAAACATAAAAAACGCCATGATTCAGAAGACACAGATCAAAGAAACACCATGACGTTTGAATTTTGTGTTAAAACGCACAGATCAAAGAAACACCATGGCGTTTGAAAACGCAAAATGACTAATTTACCCCAGAACTAAATGACGCGTCAGCAAAAACATCATAATATTTACAAAAATGCCACCGCGTTAATCTGGGCCGTTGACATCCAGATCCGACGCCCCAGATTCCTTCTTAGCCTTTTTAGAGTTTTGGCCATTTGTAGAAAATCCCTCCCCTATATATATATATATATATATATATAGATTGGGGATTTTCTAAAAACGGTCAAAACTCTAAGAAGTGTAGGAAGCAATCAACAACAAGCACGTGGCAATGAGAGAAAAAAAACACGGAGGGGCATCTTCGTCATTTATACGCGCGATGCTGAGATGTTCAGTTATGGTGTTTTTTTGACGCGATGCAAAGATGTTCAGTTATGGTGTTTTTTTCACAGCGCGATGCTAAGATGTTCAGTTATGGTGTTTTTTTTACGTTTATTAATTACGAACATCCGATCTTGTATGTCGTTTTTTGACGTTTTTCGTTTGTTGTTTTTGTTTGTTTTCGACGTTTTCATTTACTATTTACGAACGTTCGATCAATGTTTTTGACGTTTTCGTTTATTAATTACGAACATCCGGTTATGTATGGTGTGCTTTTTATGTGTTAATCATTGTTATGACGTTTTCAATTCGATTCCGGTATTACTTTGTAGCAGGTAAGTTATGGCGTTTTTTTATTAATTAATATTTCCATACGCGTGGTGTTATTTTACATAGTCAGTTTTAAGCATGGTGTTTTTTATACACGCTGTTGGAAACGCGCAATGACAAATCTACCCCTGGTTCCTTCGCGTGCGTCAGCTAAACTTCATAATATTTACAAAAACGCCACCGCGTCAATCAGGGCTGTTGACATCCAGATCCGACGCCCCAGAATCCTTCTTAACGTTTTTAGAGTTTTAAGCCTTTTTAGAAAATCCCTCCCCTATATATATATATATATATATATATATATATATATATATATATATATATATATATATATATATATATATATATATATATATATAGGGTAGGGTTTAAATGAGAACTCATTTTAAGTTGAGAACTAGAGAACTAAAAAAAATACAAGGGATGGAATTTTAAAGAGGAAGGGTAAAATTGGAACTTTAAATATATAAATCTTTAAACATTTCTATCTTTTGCATACGTTAATATTATTTTAAAAAAATTGCACCATTCGATCAAGAATTTCGTTATCTTTCATTTGAGTATAAATAACGTCATAAAAAATATTTTTTTTCTCGTTTTTTTAAATTTCATACTACATATATGTAGTATTGCGATATTGTATTTGATTATATTTTTCTTTAAACGTTACTAACTTTTTCATACGTTATTTACATTAAACAATTTTAAAAATCACATTTTGGTTTTTTTGATACTACATATATGTAGTATCAATGTACTTGATGCATTTATTAAGTGGCCAAATGACTCAAGAGTCTAATAATTATTTATTGTGTACATATGATCTCAAATAACCAATAACAAAGTTCATAAGATTTCATACTAATAAATTTATGGCAAATGAAAACAAAACCAATACTTATAATATGTCTAAACATTAAGATAATAATAAACTAATAAACCAATGATAAATATCATAAAAAAGTAAAAAAAAAACTTGAAATTCAAACTATAAGATAACAATGCATCAATATTGCATATACCGCATATATGTAGTACTTTGATACTACATATATGTAGTATATTATACTGCATATATGCAATACTATAAAATTTAAAATGGGATATTGAATATGGTGATGTTATGCACTTAAGTTACACGTAAAACCATTAAAATTACGTAGCTTTGATAAATTAACTTAAAATTTTTATTAGAAAACTTAACTCATTGATCTTTATTCAATGTTAATGGACGACCCAGTCTTCTCTTAGATCATAATTTTTCTCTTTCTCATTTACTCAATAATCGTCATTCATTTTAGTAAAATATTATCCGCCCTTTAAAAGTCGATCTTAACTCAATTTGGCTTCTCAATTCCAACTAACATATTAATATAACATGACTAATATAACTGGTATTATGATATGCGCATGCTGCACATATTTATACCACATCACATAACGTGAACCAAGTTATTGCTAGCAATTTCAATACGATCATATGAGAAAATCCAAATTTGGAATTGAGGCATGATGATGTTGTTTTTTTGTGATAACGTCATCGAAATTAATGCCCTTGAACTTTTGATATTTTATCAAAGTATGTAGTTTTGATGGTTTCTTGGGTAATTTAGGTTCATAACAACACCGTATTCATTTCCCCAATTTAAAAACATACGATATCGTATATTACATATATGCAGTATTGAAAGTAAAAAAAGCTAGAAAAAATTATTTTTTTATAACGTTATTTATACTCAAATGAAAGATAATGAAATTCTTGATCTAATGGTGCAAAAAAAATTTAAAAAACTTAACGTATGCAAAAGATAGAAATGTTTAAAGATTTACATATTTAAAGTTCCAATTTTACCCCTCCACTTTAAAATTCCATCCCTTGTCTTTTGGGAGTTCTCTAGTTCTCAACTTAATATGAAGTTCTCATTTGATTCCTCATATATATATATATATATATATATATAGGTGATGTATATATATATTCATGTATATATACACAATCCCAAAAAGTTGAAAAAATGAAATGTCCAAAAGATTTACTAATCACAATCAAAATAATATATGTGCATCTGCCCTCGCAAATCAAACAAGAACGATAAGAACCTTAATAACCTCCATTAATGGAAGCCATTTCTTCCAAACTCACCAAAAGACATAAACTCTCAAGAACAAATCTTGAATCATTCCAAGAAAGAGTCTTGAATTAATCGCGCATTCAACTAATCATATTTTTCTCTCCAACTATGCACAAGAAACAACACCCAAGAAACTGCCAACACAAAATCCCCAAGAACTAGCCGGAGCCAACTACGCCCAAGATCTTCAAGCTTCCTCTCAAAATAAATTCTCCAAACCGCCATGGCAATGTGAAGAAGCACACACCCTTTTGCAAAAAAGCTCTGAAAGTAAAAGCAACCCAGAAAACGAATCAGACGTTGTAATCAACAACTGATCATGAGGTGTTGATCCCAATAACTTGTTTGCAATTTCACTTCCATGACTGAATGTAGAAACCTCATGACTATTAAACATCATTAGGGTTCCACAACTTAAAGCTACTACAGAGTAGATCATACAAATCGAGAAAAAACCCGATGAACCCATATCACAGATCAGCAAATTCAACACTTCAGCTCACAAAATCACAAAACCTTGAACTTAATCAATGCTAAAGGAAAAAACCCATAGGACATAATAAACTAACAAGCCCAAAATTATAAAGAAACAAACCCTAGCATCAATCCAACAAAATTCATCATCAAGAACATGAATTGATTGAAAAAGCCACAAACTTATAACTTAATTCGCCACACCCAGATGAAATTATCTGTCAATGATCCCAAAATTATGATAGATAACAAGAACCATAATTAAATATCGAGGCTTTTCTTACTTTACGGTGCCGATGAAGAGAGAGATGAGATTCTAAGCGTGTGAACCCTAAATTCGACGTAATGTTGAAGATGGTAAAAAGGGTTTGTAGAAGGATTGTTGAATATCAATAACAATAACAATGGTGGGGTTAGGGTATTGTATCGGGTCTTTAAATCGTAATAATATATTCATGTATATATATATATACTAGGTTAGAACCCGTGGGTACCCACGGGGTTTAACGATATAATTTATTTATCTGTTTTAATATATAATTATAATAAAGATACATAATTGGACGTATATTATAGGAATACAAAAATTTATCAAAAATATATTAACATGAAAAAATTGACAATGATGAAAATATACCCATAATTAAAAGTATGATTAATATTGCATTAAAAATGTTGAACTAAATGTTTTTTCAAAAATTTCCATGTTTCCAAAAATAAGGATGAATGTGATGGTGACAAGTGGCTTAATGTGAGAAGTTGGGTTAGCAAATTATTATAAGAGAGATGTGGGTGTGTGAATCATTATTACAAAAATAGTCCTTTATATGTAAAAAAGACCATTATACCCTTATGTGAGTGATAGATGGTCTTAGTTAACTGACTTTTCTAACGAAAGTTAGTTTAAAGGACCAGAATGGTAAAAAACTACAAAAATAAGGACGTTATTTGTAGATACTTTTGCTAAAGGACGCAACTTGCAGGTTACTATAAACATAAAGGACGTTATTTGTAATTTTCTCACTAACTTATTATACGGAGTATTATAACTCTATATTAATGTCCATTATAAGACTAGAATTCTTGAACAAATTAACAACTTTATTACACACCATGATATTGTTAGGCTACAAATTATTACTTTTAGACACATAAATTATTTTATTATATCTTGTCCCAGTTAAACATATGAAGCTATTCGGTGTATTTATCGTAGAGGTCAAACGAAAAGTCAAGTTATTTCGAATATACATTTTTTACCATTTAATTAGATAAATATTTACCAAATAATTACCACAATATATTATGGTGCGTATCAAATGTGTTTCTCCTCGAGTGACTGAAGTTCTAGTCTCATGATAGACAATGGTATAGATTTATATCTAACGCGTATGGATTAGGTATTCCAGATAAAAATTTAACCGAGTTTTTGAAATTATTCCAAAAAGTAACATATATATGATCAGAGACAAAAAGCCAAAAGACTTGACAATTGCTTGTGAAATTATTCCATATATACGTCCAAAAAGTAACATATGAAAAGTCTGTACAATAGTCAATATGTATACCATTCAAATGTTTTCTACATTAATTTCTGCTACAAGTATATATAGCTGATGCAGACGTT
This sequence comes from Tagetes erecta, assembly GCA_030867185.1. Lineage (NCBI taxonomy): Eukaryota > Viridiplantae > Streptophyta > Magnoliopsida > Asterales > Asteraceae > Tagetes > Tagetes erecta. The sequence continues at coordinate 94,168,092 of CM061487.1, read as the reverse complement.
AGTCTTAGGTTGCTTCTAGGCATCAGACCATAATAAACATTCAACCATTCTGGAAATTGTTTACTACCTTTCGACCCATTAACAATAAGAAATTAAGTGACATAAAAGTTTGATTTATAATGGTTAACCTCAACTCCACCATGCTTCATTTATTCTCCTCCAAGCACTTGTTTGTATACAATTTATTCTTTTATGTCATTTGAAATCAGTAGTAGTTTATTATTTGCAGTGAAAGATTGATTTTGAATTTCAATAAATAGTTTGATTTATTGAAGTAATATATTGTAACTTTTTATTAGTTCTAAATAAATGATTTTGTATGTTTAATCTTAAATTGGTTTCTCATAATTCCATTAATTACTCGTGTATGCATTGATGTACCTACAATTTGTTTTAAAAAGGATGGCGTGTTCGATTGGTGGTTCTTGAATGTTGACGGGTGATATGGCACGTCTGTCGTGTTTTAGTAACATGTTGTGCAAAATACAACACATCTATGCTATGTTCGTTGTCTTGTCGATCTTTCTCGCCCAACACAACCAACTTAGTATCACTCATTTACTTTTCAAAACACCAAATGCCCGCTCCACATCTTTTCTAGCCTCTTCTTGCACCCTTTTAATGTTATTTCTTTTGCTTGGTTGGATACAAATAATCTTTAACAAACACTATCCATTTTTGGTAAATCCCATTAGCAAGATAATACCAATGTTTGTATAATTGTCTGTTTACGTAAAAAGATGTATTAGGTGTCTTTCCAAGAGTTATATTGTTGAACAATGAAGTTTGATGTAGAACATTGATGTTGTTGTTTGAACCAGCGACCCTAAAGTGCATCCCTTGTAAATTAGGACAACTTCAATGCACATTTTGCAAAAGTGTGACATCTTGACTAGTCGGATAGTGCAAAAATTCTTTTTCATATAAAAGAATAACAAAATTGCGGAAATACTCTAAACATTCTCTAGACGTTCTAGCAGACATATAAATGCATTCATCATAATAGTCGAGTGGGTTATTGTAAGTGAGTTGACAAATAGTGGATGTGCATTTCTGAATTGAATCAAAACTCATTTTTCCTCTTGCATCGTATCCTTCTTGAAACCACTCGAAACGAGCTTCAATATCGTCAACAATTTTCATAAATAATTCTTTTGACTAGCGGAATCTTGTTCTAAACGTCTCCGAATTATATTTCAGGCCAACCCGAAAATAATCGTCCAGTAAATTTGTGTTCACCTGTATCCGATCACGTATCACATATCTTTTTTTTAAAGTGACCCAGCCCGCTTCTTCTTGAGATAAGACGTTGGCAGCAACCAACATAAGAAATTGAAAATCTTTATCGGCGTCGCTTGAAGACGAGAAGAAATAATCGGTGCCCGAAAACAAGAGAGATTGTTGGGTTTTTAAAATGAGATAAAGAAGTAAATGAATAAAGTTGTATAGTAGAGAGAATGAGAGAATTGTGGTTATTTTTGTGTAAGACATGGTATTTCATGGGTAAATTTTGAATTTTTTTAATTAAATTACCCAACCCATCCGACCTCACCCAATCAAAAGAGCTGTTGAGAGCTCCAACGGTCCAAAAAATAGGCCTCGCTCGCCATCCTTACCCATCCATCCTTGGTGGGCGCGTACCCACCTGTGGACCAAATCCAACCACGCCATACCAACTATCACCCCTCTTACCCTAATAAGTTTTTAAAAGGCACATGTGGGTTCAAATCTCAGATAGGACGAGGCTTCTTGTCACACCCCCAATTTCCACTAACGGAGTTTTACCGTTTAGGACGTGACATGCCAGGATCTCATTGCCATTAGTTACATTGAACGACATCTATATGAAATTAAAAACTAACGTTTATAAAAAAACAACGTTTAAAATAAGTTTCAGTGCGGAAGCATAAATAAAATCCAAACAATTTAATGCGCAAACCGCGCGTTCCAAAAACCAAGTCTAATAATAATAATAAAGTAAAAAGAGTTTTGAATGCAACTAAGACTTAACCAAAGCATGCTCCTAATCCGTGCACAGTACCTGAGAAAGACATGCTAAATCGTGTCAACACTAGGTTGGTGAGTTCACAGGTTTAAGTAAATAAAACTACAACAACAGCCGATAATGTAAAATACAATTATATCATTGGGTAGCGAACCCAGTTTCTTATTATTTAAGCGTTTCGATACCGAGCTGACTGAGATTTATTTGCGCCTCGACACCATTGCTACAACAATGGACCAACAACATAGGACAATTCACACCTACCCGGCTCCCAGCCGAGGGTGGGGTTTGTCAAACCCAGTAGTACTACCCGAACTTCCTCGCTATACCCCGTATATTAACGGCTCGAAGATTTAGTGAGGACTTGACAACTTGTTACGTTTACGCTTAATAATCAAGAGATATAAAGTAAATACCATTATCAAATATAGTTTTGTGCATGCTTTCTCCCCCAACAGGAAAATAGTAAAAAGGGGCCGTGAAACTCACCTTAGATTGCGCGGCTACAAATAATTAGCAGAAATATAATTTCCAAATTCGACCAACAACCTGCTAGAGTTCTACTAATTAGAGAGCAATTATTTTAATAGATTTCACGTTCGGTTTCGCATTCCTAGTTCGGCTTCACATGTATCCCAAGAATGATTATGTCATGTAATTTTAAACCATTTGTTTTGTATTATTTCATTTAAACCACAAACTCTTTGTAATCCAACTCAATTATTAGAAATAACACACTTATGATTCGTTTGATAATATATGACGTATATACACATATGTATAAATATATATATTACATTCATGTATGCATGCATATATATTATGACCCCAGCTATATAATTTACTCTGTTTTTCTGTTATGCATATGCGAATACACACATACATATACATATTTTCATACTATTGCATACAACTCAAACTTATATATATCATCTACCTACAAGCACCGTTCTTACACTATTTCATATTTGAACAAGTTCCTACTCATATACCTAAACTCATACATACGTACGCGTAGATACATCTGTTATACCTACATACCTATATACACAATCATCACAGAATACATATACATACATCAATACAAAATCGCACATATATGTATACACCTGCTTCGTCTATTTTTATATATATATATATATACACCGTTCATACAATCAAGCGCATATATATGTAATTGTATATCACCTCTTACGTATCAATGCAAACACATACATGATACATACAATATAATATCTCACGTACAGAACCCTATATTTACATATATACCACTGTATATACAACTCGTATTTAACCCGTACCCGCGAAGCCGAAACCGTAACGAACCGAACATTAACGAGTTAACGAAACGGAGTATAAACTAACCGAAACGATTCGTGAGAGACAAAGAAGCTTCGCCGGCGTCTGTTGCAAGGCCGGAGATAGCTAGACAGTGGCGGCGAACGTTTGCAACGACAGAATGGTGCTCTACGGTGTTTGCGGTGGCAGTTGGCGGTTGCAGAGATGCCGGAACGGTGGTTGTAAGCGGCGAAGGTGATGATCGGCGTTTAGGGTTTGCCGGACGTGTGTGTTACGAGAGGATGAGTTTATAGTTTTTGAATTTGCATATTGGTCCTTGAATTATGAGTTTTTGATTTCTTGTTACCAAAGTTAAGTTAGCTTAATTTCATTTAATTGAAATTCAATCCCTATACCTTTTACGACGTATTTATTTTATGAAGTTATCTCGTTTATTTTTCAGTACGTATTCGAGTCATGCGTATTAGTTATTCTCAATTTAGTAATGTTTAAACGTTGCTCTTTGTGATCCGATAATTGCTCAAATTACTATTTTTGTAATAAACATTCATTTAGCTATTTATTTAAGTTAATACTTTTAATTAATTATTGTGATATAGGATTTCCACGTTGAAAGCGACTAACTGAATTTAGTAAAGTTGGGTTAACGGCGTTGACCTGAAATTACCGGGTGTCACATCATCCCCTTGTTGAAAGAATTTTCGTCCCGAAAATTGAGTAAGGTTGGTAAGGGTTTGAGGTTACAAAAGTAAAGAAAGGAAAACTTTTGGGTTGTCATATCATCCCCTTGTTGAAGGAATTTCGTCCCGAAATTTTAGTAATGGCAAATCACTTCCGTTTTGGGTCAAAGAAAACTAATAGTTGATGTGAGTTGTTTTAACTATATTTTCGCGAGTTAACTAAACAAAGTAGTTAGGTAAGTTTGGGTCGAATTTGGAAACTTGTAAGGTTTATAAGACATACAAATTTTATTGGTTTAAGTGTCAAAAGAGTAGAGGGAGTGGGTGAGGAAGATGGAGTGTCAGAAACTACAAGGTTTTACCAAGAGCTTGAGAGAGAGTTAATGATAATGACATATCTTATACGTACAAATATAATGTCTAACTACTACGATTTATTATCTGCGTTAGCTTAACTAAGATAGTTTGTACGGTTATAGTCTAAGATGAATTTTTTTTTTTTTTTTTTTTTTTTAGATGGACTTTTGCTTTAGGTAAATCTGAGTAGACTTTTTGATTTACTTATTATGTTTTATGTATTACCCACACGACGGGCTTTTGTCAGGATCCTCATGTATCTATAAATTCACCATTACGTTGCGCACCCGTAATCGTCAATTTACATCGCATGACCATCCTAACTTGCTTCCTATTGCATGGTTTACCTATATGTTTTGTCTTTCTTATTGTTTAGTACTTATCTGTATGGTATTTTATTCCATTTTAAGTATATGACATGTCTAAGGAAATTAGGATATAATGATACGTATAAATATACACTACATGTGAAAGATACAAATAGATGCCTAGTGTGACGTACTTATAAGGAAAACATATAAGCAAGTGGATAACATACTTATTACACCTACTAGTTTCACACAACTAATAATATGTTATAGCACATAATAGGTCTCATATCAAGTAACATGTTATAGCACAAAATGTGTCATGTGATATGTGATAAAGTGTAATAGGTTATACAACAGCCAAGTCAAGACTTCACAATAAAGATGTTTCAATCAATAATCTAGTTCATTTGTTCCTGTATCCCTATTCATTAGATGGTGGTCACTGCCTGTTGGTTGTTATATGGTTAAGTAACTATAAAAGTGTTTTCATTAGGCTCTGATCTACACTGGTTTGTGCCATCATGATATGAGTTATAACTTCTAATTTCAAAACATTTTTAGGTTTCCAGCAGCATAATGAGTCAACATAGTTGTGATCAACATAACTTATGTATACTTCAGTGATAAAGGTATGAAGCTAGGAAGTACATATTTAGTTCAAGCATCGCTAACAGAGCAGATTATTATAGTGTTCTTTAAAGTTTTACTTAATCCAACTTAACTACGCAGGTCGCCAAGTCAAGTCATGTCGATAGGCATACAATGCTAGTGTATATGCGTATGTTATAACTAAGTGAGTTTATAAAAGGAAGACTACTTCAGTGTCTCTAGTTATAGTAAAAAAAAATGTTTTGACCCAAAGATAAAGAAATTTTTTTTTTGCAATGCAATTTAACTAAATGAGTGCCAATTATGTGAATGCATAAGTGTAACTAATGCAATATGCAGTTATAGTCTAGAATGCAATGCAATGCAAACCTAGTTCGCTATAACCAAGGGCTCTGATACCAATCTGTCACACCCCCAATTTCCACTAACGGAGTTTTACCGTTTAGGACGTGACATGCCAGGATCTCATTGCCATTAGTTACATTGAACGACATCTATATGAAATTAAAAACTAACGTTTATAAAAAAACAACGTTTAAAATAAGTTTCAGTGCGGAAGCATAAATAAAATCCAAACAATTTAATGCGCAAACCGCGCGTTCCAAAAACCAAGTCTAATAATAATAATAAAGTAAAAAGAGTTTTGAATGCAACTAAGACTTAACCAAAGCATGCTCCTAATCCGTGCACAGTACCTGAGAAAGACATGCTAAATCGTGTCAACACTAGGTTGGTGAGTTCACAGGTTTAAGTAAATAAAACTACAACAACAGCCGATAATGTAAAATACAATTATATCATTGGGTAGCGAACCCAGTTTCTTATTATTTAAGCGTTTCGATACCGAGCTGACTGAGATTTATTTGCGCCTCGACACCATTGCTACAACAATGGACCAACAACATAGGACAATTCACACCTACCCGGCTCCCAGCCGAGGGTGGGGTTTGTCAAACCCAGTAGTACTACCCGAACTTCCTCGCTATACCCCGTATATTAACGGCTCGAAGATTTAGTGAGGACTTGACAACTTGTTACGTTTACGCTTAATAATCAAGAGATATAAAGTAAATACCATTATCAAATATAGTTTTGTGCATGCTTTCTCCCCCAACAGGAAAATAGTAAAAAGGGGCCGTGAAACTCACCTTAGATTGCGCGGCTACAAATAATTAGCAGAAATATAATTTCCAAATTCGACCAACAACCTGCTAGAGTTCTACTAATTAGAGAGCAATTATTTTAATAGATTTCACGTTCGGTTTCGCATTCCTAGTTCGGCTTCACATGTATCCCAAGAATGATTATGTCATGTAATTTTAAACCATTTGTTTTGTATTATTTCATTTAAACCACAAACTCTTTGTAATCCAACTCAATTATTAGAAATAACACACTTATGATTCGTTTGATAATATATGACGTATATACACATATGTATAAATATATATATTACATTCATGTATGCATGCATATATATTATGACCCCAGCTATATAATTTACTCTGTTTTTCTGTTATGCATATGCGAATACACACATACATATACATATTTTCATACTATTGCATACAACTCAAACTTATATATATCATCTACCTACAAGCACCGTTCTTACACTATTTCATATTTGAACAAGTTCCTACTCATATACCTAAACTCATACATACGTACGCGTAGATACATCTGTTATACCTACATACCTATATACACAATCATCACAGAATACATATACATACATCAATACAAAATCGCACATATATGTATACACCTGCTTCGTCTATTTTTATATATATATATATATACACCGTTCATACAATCAAGCGCATATATATGTAATTGTATATCACCTCTTACGTATCAATGCAAACACATACATGATACATACAATATAATATCTCACGTACAGAACCCTATATTTACATATATACCACTGTATATACAACTCGTATTTAACCCGTACCCGCGAAGCCGAAACCGTAACGAACCGAACATTAACGAGTTAACGAAACGGAGTATAAACTAACCGAAACGATTCGTGAGAGACAAAGAAGCTTCGCCGGCGTCTGTTGCAAGGCCGGAGATAGCTAGACAGTGGCGGCGAACGTTTGCAACGACAGAATGGTGCTCTACGGTGTTTGCGGTGGCAGTTGGCGGTTGCAGAGATGCCGGAACGGTGGTTGTAAGCGGCGAAGGTGATGATCGGCGTTTAGGGTTTGCCGGACGTGTGTGTTACGAGAGGATGAGTTTATAGTTTTTGAATTTGCATATTGGTCCTTGAATTATGAGTTTTTGATTTCTTGTTACCAAAGTTAAGTTAGCTTAATTTCATTTAATTGAAATTCAATCCCTATACCTTTTACGACGTATTTATTTTATGAAGTTATCTCGTTTATTTTTCAGTACGTATTCGAGTCATGCGTATTAGTTATTCTCAATTTAGTAATGTTTAAACGTTGCTCTTTGTGATCCGATAATTGCTCAAATTACTATTTTTGTAATAAACATTCATTTAGCTATTTATTTAAGTTAATACTTTTAATTAATTATTGTGATATAGGATTTCCACGTTGAAAGCGACTAACTGAATTTAGTAAAGTTGGGTTAACGGCGTTGACCTGAAATTACCGGGTGTCACACTTCTTTTTTAGATAAATTTACATGGCTCCCCTTAGCAATATTTATATACTACTAAAGTGTAAGGTCACTTGGATCTTATACTTTACTACTTTAATTCTTTAGGTTTGTTTTATTTACAAATTTGTCACTCATATTTTCAACATGTTTTTTTTGTTTTTTAACTATGACATATTTTATGATTTTAGCCTTATAATTTGACTAATTATTATTTTGGCCCCTGATGACTTAGTCAGTTTATGAATTTGACCCATTACTCTACTTTGTCATATTTATGACTTTAACCATTTGGATTTGACTTGGTTATCATTTTGATCTCTAAGTTTGATTTTCTTCTTCTTTTAATATGTGACACATTACGACTTTACACAATAACGTATGAGACATGACACTTTTTTTTTATCATCGCATGTGAAGAAATCAGATACACGAAACCCGACCATGCGTCCTGTTTGCTGCATCACGTATAAAAATGTGTTTCTTTTCAAGTGATTGATTTTAGTATCGTGATGGATATCGATGTAGATTTATAAAGTGTATGGGTTAGGTGTTCTTCAAATAATTTAATTAAATCCTGTAACCAGGGGCGGAGGCAAGTGAATGCCAGGGGTAGCCCGGGATACGGCTAAAATTTCGTTGCGAGATGTAAAAAAATTTTATATTCTTCGGTTTTATGTATAAGAATACCCCTAAACAATTAAAAGGATAACCCTAAATCCCTGATTTTAAGCTATGAAAGAACAGTTGAGATAAATCTATTAGGTATTTTTATAATTTTGTGGTGTTATTTTTATTACTATATTAACGTCCAGGGAAATTTGTTTTTAGAACAAATTACAATTTATGTCCTTTATGTTTAAAGTAAACTGCAATACTCGTCCTTAAACGTAGGTATTTACAATGAACATCCTTTATGTTTAAAAAAATTTTGCGGGTTTCATCTTTTCCGCTTATGGATGTTAGTTTTCTCGGTTAGATGGCGACATAAGCCATCCACATAAGGGCAAAATAGTCTTTGCATTATAGGTACTTAAAAAAATCTTTTTAAATAAAAAAGAAAAAAATTACAAAACACTATTCTCTTTTCTCCATCCTTTCAAAACTCACCATCACCACTAAACCTCGTCATCATCATCCACAATCATCATTGTCATGAGACATCATCCATCATCACTAACCCCATCATCATCTTCATCCACCATCACCGATTTATCGCCATCATCACATATCTATGAACTCCTCGCGGATCGATCTATGGAAATCAATTGCATCTTCATAAATCATCACTATATCACCGACCCATGTTAGAGTTTTAATCTATCCTCGAAGCTTACACCACTACAACCAGCAGTCCAGCATCATCCACCACCATTGCGGGCCATCAACACCATAACCACCATCGTCGGCCATCAACACCATAACCACCCTCGTTGGTCACTGCAATCATCAATCATCTATTGAATCTCGGATTAGCGAGTGACCACATCACACTGATGGTCCGGTCACCAATTTTTGGGCATTAATTAATAAGGTTGGGTGGTAAGATCTTGATTTAAGCAATCGAGCAGCCTTGGTTTGGTGTTGGTGGGATTCAAGTCGTAGATTGAAAGTCGGGTGGTTGTGCGGTGGTGACGGAGCTGGAACGATGTGTGTTGGTGACGGCGCCGACGGTCACCAGAGATTTAAAAGAAAAGTGAGGTTGGGTGGGTTTGGTTTTTCTTACACTTAATATAAAAGAAAAGAATAAATAACATAAATGGTCATTTAATACCAAAAGACTATTTTACCCTCGTATGGATGGAACATGACACCATTTAACTAGTTAAACTAACGTCCGTAATCAGAAAGGATGAAACCTGTAAATTTGTCTAAACATAAAGGATGTTCACTGTAAATACCAAAGTTTAAGGACGAGTATTGCAATTTACTTTAAACATAAAGGACATAAATTATAATTTGTTTTTTTTTTAGTATACCATTGAATTTTGGGGCTGGCTCTGTCACTGCTTGTAATTATATATGACAAAATTTTTCTTTTTAACATTGGTTTAGCAGAACAAGGAAAAAATACACTATGGAAAAAATGATAATACAGACATGCATTTGATGAAGCTCACAATGCGTACATACAGCAACCGCACCATAAAATCTAACCTTATTCTTATTCACAACAAGACGATATTTTATATTTATGTAAGAAATAAAGATATGATAATAGTCTTTTATACTTTTACTAACATCAGATTGTCATTGTGGAAACTGAAAATGCCCATCAACAATTAGCTATTTGAAAGTCCAATGAACAGATTCAGCCCACAACAATACAACATCATATATTCATATAATCATATGGACCATGTTTGATGTATCTAACATATATTACTAGTAGGGGTGTGCAAAAAACCGAATTAACCGAATCGAAACCGAACTAACCGATTAAACCGAATCGAAAAGGTAACCGCAATTAACCGACATTTGCGGTTGTGGTTTGGTTATTCCTTTTTCTAACCACCGAAATAACCGAACCGCACCGAACTATAATTAACTCTTTTAATTATAACTAGGTGGATACGATCTCTTGCGCGTTGCGCAAGAGGTGTTTGTACAAATATTAATTCACTGGTATATACAAAAGGAGCCGGTTTGTATTGCGCAATAGGTGTTTGTACAAATATTTGGCGGTATATATAAAAAGAGCCGGTTTTTATTAGTTACAAATGAAAAATGCGCAAAAATAAAGGAGAACACCTCTTAAACAAAACACATATAAAAAAAAAACATGTAAACCACTAAAACAAAACGGAGTGTGCAAAAACATCGAACACGTGGAACACAATAACAACGACAACAATAACCACACGAACTACAACAGCAAATCAGAATCATAAAACAACCCTAATATACAAAACTATAAAAAAATTACACCAATCAACAACAAATGTTTTTTTTCAACTTTATAAATAACAACTTATAAGGACTAAAATGAACATAAATAAAACATAAGTGTCAAAAGTCTAAAACATAAAAAATAATTATTCATCAAGTTTCTAAATTATTAATATATATAATATAGCTTTACCTAAGTACTTCGTTTTAATATAAGTATAAATATGACATGTAGATTGTGGATCTTATTTATTGAACTAAAGTGGTGTGGTTTTGTTTATATTTACAGGCAAAAGTGCAGTGGATCTTTCTGATGAAGACTACAAAACAATCTTTTGAACTTTATTGATTGTCTTTTTTTTTTTACTTTAATGAACTTTGTTTCTTTATGAACGTAACACATCGTGGTTTACTATTAATGTAATGCATTTTATCCCACTAATGAATTTATGTCGTATCTATCAATATACTTATTGTTTACTCTTTCAAACTTCGGTTAGTAAAACAAAATAAATAAATAAATAACCGCACCGCACCGTAACCGCACCGAAACCGCGGATAAACCGAAACCCACAAACCGAAAAACCGATCACCGAACGGTTTATGAAAACCACTAACCGCATATTGCGGTTGTGGTTGCGGTTAAGGGTAAAAACCAAACCTAACCGCACCGCGCACACCCCTAATTACTTTTTTTTTTGGACAGCGAAACGAATAAAGCCCGGCTACCCGGGGTAACCCAATGGCGAAAGGCGACCCCAAACGCTCTGCGAACACAGACAGCGCTGGGTAGCCGAAGCCCACCTATTAAACCAACTCCAATTCGGGGGAAACCCACTAGCCTGTCCGCCCGTAGGCACACCCCTAATTACTAGTCTAGAGACTAGAGGTGAAAAAAAGGAACCGGACCTAAAGGTGCACAGATCGGTTAATTTCTGTTAATTGGTTATTTAATACTCTAACCGGTTATTGAGAAAATCGGTTATTCGCTTTAACCAGTTCAGTTAATAACCGTTTTTTTCCAAAATTTTCGGTTATTTTACTCAACTGGTTGGTTAATTAATCGGTTTTTTTTATATTTTATTATTTTTCAGGTTTTTTCCCGGTTAACCTGTGGATCGGTTAAAATTCGGTTTTAAAAAACTGGTTAATAACCAGTTATTCATAAAAAATCACTAATCGGTTACGAACCTGCGGTTAAAAAAAATACCCTAACCAGTCATTGCTCAATCGGTTAATAACCGGTTTCGGTTATTGAACCGGTTATTTTGTGCACCTCTAACCGGACCACTAAATAAAAACTAGAACTAGTTTTTGAAATATCCGGAACCGGTACATAAAGTATGGTTTTTCAATTAAAAACTAGGCCCAGAACCGGTTATTCTAATACGCGGTTTTCTGGAACCGATCATATTCAGAACCAGTACCACTTGTCCAAAATACTAAAAAATATGTACATCACCTTAAGAAAACACAATTAAGTATCCGTAATTCAACACATATATAATAACAATAATAATATAAATCAAACTAGGAATGCATGCTCGATAGAAGAAGGCAAACAAATCACCAAACCATGTAATGAAAACAATCTAGTTTTCTTTTTAAATATATATTTATCTATATTTTATAATCTAATGTTATAAACATTTGTCTATCATTGTAGCATCTTAAGTTTAATGTTAATAGATTTTTTAAATTAGTCATTTATATATTTAATTAATGTATGTTTTTTGAATACCTGAAAATATGTTTCTTGAAATACCCGCCTTGAATACTTGGAACCGGAATTGATAAGAACCGAATCCGGGGCATCGAGTATGGTTTTCAAACCAAGAATCGGTACTGGTTCTTGAATACTCGGAACCAGCTACATAGGGTATGATTTTTCAACCAATAACTGGTTCTTATGATATCTAGTTTTTCATGAACCGACCATACCCGAAATCGGTTTTTAAGAATACCCAATTTGTGCACCTCTAATATTAGAGATAGAAAAAATGGGTTCGAAAAGTGAAGCTAGTTTCAAACATGACCCAACCCTATTACTTAAATTAGGAGAGATGGTCAAAATAATCGGTAGAGATAGTCATATAATCAGATTGTGCTTTATTTTGGCTATCTCATATCTGCGTCATTGCGACCACTACCCAAACCCGATTTCAAATTGTAAATTCCTCCATAACATGCCACCTTTGCGTTCAAATCTTTCCATTTTGAATTACATTATTGTAAGGTAGTTCTTCCGAACTCGTAGCCAAGTTGTCCATCAAACTCAGCTAATATCTTCCTCCAAAAACCCGAAAAGTGTTGATTGTTACCCTTATACATGTATTCAGAAGTAAAAATCCAAGCTTTAGCCTAAGTCTTTTCTTCTTGATGAGTCCAAGGCTTTGCTTTAGCCTTGGTTTGATGATGATGTTGTTGTTGTTCTTGTTCTTGGGTATCCGGGATTGCCTCACTTTCATCTCCTAAAGACATTGGATACGCTCCAAAAAAAGGATCAGATTCTTGATCCATTTGCGCATCCACCAACCGAAAGTCTCAAACGTGCGTACATTGCCGCCACCACCAAATTGTGAAAACCGGAATCAAAGTTATAGAATTGAGAAATCCGGCTTCGTTGGTGGTGTATTGAGAAAATCGGCGCGTTGGGGTTGGTAAATTAGGTTGGGATGAGCCACCATGGTTGCCTCGACCGCGTTGTGAAATAACGCCTCGAGTGCCACGCTTGCCTCGGGTGGTACTAGTGCCACAAGTGCCTCTGGTTGATGAGTTCTTGATGAATCCATTTTAGTAAAAATATATAGAGATTTGTTGTTTTTGGTTGATTTTGTATAAAATGAGAGTGATTTATATTTGATTTGGTTTAGTATCTTTAGTATATTGTTTAAATAAAGAAAGTTATTTTTTTTTTTATAAATATGGGCGTTAAAAAAAGAGACGTTGGGAGTGGCCCACCTTCAAATGGTCGCAAATGTCGGGGTGGATCATGGGAGAAGACACCAAATTGGACTCTGATATTCAGGGCCAAGGGGGTGGGGGCGGTGTGCCCGTGTGGGGCCGATTCGGGGCCACACCCACCCTATAGCCACTCGGCCACTCCGTTCACTCTAAGGTGACTTCCATGAAACACGGGAACTGAAATTACATGCCAACAAGCTGGGGGCCAACTGACCAAGTCACTTAGAGAACGTAAATGTGTGGGAGTCTAATGGGTGTAAATGTTTAAACATGCCAACATATTTTTTTAACAACTTTTGTTATGGGGTCCTCGAATTCAACTAAATGTGATAATGACTTCCATCGTTTGTTATGCAATAAATTACTATGTCTTTCCCTTCGAAGGGTATCGCACGCTAAAACGTAGGGGACCAAATTATTATACACAACAAGAATTGTAAACTGAGCAGCACGATGCGGCGACCGAGTCTTAGGTGGAGCATGCTTCGTGTAATCTCTTTTAACTTTGTTACATGTGTTACAATGCCGACATTGTGTGGTGTCTTTACGTTACGTTGGTCACATTATATGGCTTGTATGTTGTGATTTAGTGTTATGTCTCGTACGTTACGACGTACTATACATCAACGTGTCATAAACGCATGTGACACGGATTCGTTACACACGCAACGTCCGTGACATTAATATATGTTTCGTAGGTCGGTCGTACGTCTCAACAATTTTCGTTGGGCCCTGGGCGAGAACAAATTTTGGGCCCTAGTAAGAAAACTTCTGGTCCTACATAGTGGTGGACCTAGAAAATTTTTTATGGGGCGTGAAGTTTTTTTAAGGGCTGCTTATACATCACTACATAATTTTTTTTGACAAATCTTGTATTTCATATTAAAAAAATAATAAAACTAAGTTTCATATAATCAATAAACATATATCAATTGTCATTATAGTAAATATATATGGTTTTATATGCAAGACAATTTATATGAAACAAAAATTCTTCATTTACTTGAATCCTTTTTCTCGATTTGATTTATATTTTTACTTAGACTTGAATCCCATTTTTACTTCTCTAACTTTACAAAACCTTTAAGTTGTATAAACTCTCTAGTTTTCTTTATTTTCTGAAACATGAGTTTAATTGAGGGTGAATTGTAGGAAAATAAGTCTTTAGAAAATTCAAAAAATATTGTAACTTATTGTAACTTTTGTATATTGGTCGATATTAAAATTTCTTTATTTTCTCAAAAAATGTTTCAGAAATTCGAAAAAAAATTAACGGCTTTAAGTTAACTTTAACAGAAGATCATTGTAGGAAAATAAGTTACAAGTTGGGATTGCCACATAGAATTTTTTAAGTTGGGATTAATATTGGCTAATATATTAAAGTTCGAATAATTAAAATGTAGTTTGCTAAGAGGAGCGTGCAGACCATTTTCAAAATGATAGCCAACTATTAATTTTATCCAAATTAGCTGATCATTTTGTACACGATCTAACTGGTTAATATTAATAGTCGGCTCTCCTTTTGAAAATTGACGCCTAGACATTTTTTTTCAAGTCAATAGGGACATTTTGAGAAGTTAACAGTCAAAATGACATTTTTAGAATTTTCGCTTGTCTTATTTCATAGCTTCATATATATATATTTATTATACAATGCTTACAGCCACATCTACTAGCTGCTCAAAGAAAATCACCCAAGGATACATAACTGAATACATTTTTGAACGGGAAAGAGAACATGCATTTATTAACTTAATTATATACTTCTAGCAAGATGCTAGAAGAAACACCAAACCAATAAGTAAACACATACATAGTTTATTTAGTTAAGTCCATATAAAACTCTAATGCCTTGGATATCATCCTGATTCAGACCCCTTATTTCTCCACGAAAGATACCACTCTTCATTGAAGCACCCTGATCGTTGCTATGCCCCAATCCAAGTAGATGTCCTATTTCATGAAGCGCTAGCGACCATAAATCAAAGGCATTAGGATCTGATGCTGGTCCAACGGACCAAGGCATATCTGCATTATAATGAAACCTCCCATCAGTTGGCGCAAAAGCATGCGCCAATACACTCCCTTGAAAGACATCTCCAGGTCCATGATCTCCACGTTCAAAACTTATCTTTAAGTCGGAACTAGTAACACTAGCAACTCTTGTAAATGTAAAGTAGCGAGTAGCAGAAGCCCATGTGTTAAAGGCACGAACAACTGGAGGTATATATGCAGGTGGATAAGTTGAGTCGAATGCGTAGGTAAGGCTGCTTTTACCCCATCTAGGGTTACCAGTGAAGAATGAGTAATGAGACACTATATTTAACAACTTTGTCCCGTGTACGTGACTAATTTTCTTATCTGGATATCCACAACGAGGCATGATCATTTGCGAAACAGTTGGGTTGTCTAGCGTGCCTGACGCATTGAGATGGTAAAATTCTTGATAGCTTTTGAGTGCGGACTCAAGCTCTTGATCAAATTCATTATTTTCAAAGTTGACATCGTTAGAGTCATGTGGGTAATTTAGGTAACCGAAACGGGCAAGGTATAGTTTAAGGTAATGTATACCTTGCACATTGGTACCCTTGTGAGAACCTTGAAGGTGTTTGAGAGTGTTGATATCATAGTTAGCATTGCTAAGGGAAAAGAGAAAGAATAAGACACAAAAGAAGGGCACAAAAGTGAGTTTAGATGCCATTAAAGAATGACTAGCTTTGTTGTCTTGGTACAATATTGTGAAGATGTTATGTCTATTTATAGTAGTGGTAACGTGAAAAATACGTCTTAATTGCTATATAGCTCAAATGTCTTTCTACATTTAATCGGATACTTGAGGACCGTCACATGCATGCATTGACGAAGACTATATATATATATTTATTTCCACACTAAAATAGGTACTATATAGACTATATATTTTATTTAATTGGGGGAGTTGGTGAATGGTGATCAACTGATCATACATGTGTTTGGAGATGTTCTGGTTTTTATAAGATTTGGGACGTTATTGCTTGTTGGTTAGATTTGAAGCTTTTAAATTTTAAAGTGTCGAGGTCATTTATTCATTGATTGGATTGCCTTCTTTTAGGAAATGAAGTCTTGATGCATGATTATCTTTTACTCCAAGGGGCCAGGTTGATAATGGTTGCTTGGTTTTGATAGTCGGTATTAATGTAGTCTATACTACTGTATATATGCAGTATTACGATACAATATGTTTTTAAATTTTTATACGACCACATATATGCAGTATTCTACACTACATGCATGTAGTCTGATCAAACTACTTCATATATATAGTATTGATGTGGTATATGAAGTATTGATGCTTGATTATCTTTTACTTTGAATTTCAGGTTTAATTTATTTTGCTATATATGGTATTAATCATTTGTTTATTATTATCTTAACTTTAGATCTAGTATAAATATTGGTTTTTGCTTTCATTTGTAATAAGTTTTTGTTGAAGATGGACTATAAAGAACTTTAATATCGGACATTTGAGACCGTATGTATACTTTTGAGCTATTTGGCCGCTTCCAAAACTTCTTCAAGAACCATGAGACTACATATATGTAGTATCGAAAAAATCAAAATTTGATTTTGTTATTTTTTTAATATACATAACGTATGAAAATGCTATTAACATTTAAAGGAAAATATAATAAAATACAATATTAATTGTAATACTACTTAATTGCAGTATGGAAATTAAAAAAGAGAAAAAATTACTTTTTATAACATTATTTATAATCAAATGAAAGATAAATAAATTTTTGATTTAATGGTAAAACATAAAAAAAATATATTAACGTATGCAAAAGATATACAGAAAAATTCATATATTTAAAGTTCTAATTTTATAATTTCTTTTTAAAATTCCACCTCTTCTGGTTTTGGTAATTCTCAAGTTAATTAAGTTTTCACACACAAACCTATATACATATTTACATATTTATCTTATAAAAATACAAAAAACAAGTAAAAACACACCGAAAAGTACTTAAAATGAGAAATAAGCAATTATTAAGGTTTTATTTACTGCAAATTTAAAATAGTCCTTGTATAAAGTAACTTTGATATAAAAAATCAAAATAGTAAATTTACAAATAAAAATGTTTGAAGGGAAAAAAATATGTAATTGAATTTTTAGACTTAGTAAATATTTCATTAAGATGAGTTTGGAAGGCTAATTATAAAATTTTAATTTATAAATTTGATAAATCTATATCTTCTAATAAAAGAGGGTTTTAGAGGACACTTGTCATCCATTAAAAGCACTTAGAAAATAGTTTTCCGGCTCAAATTTTTATAACATTTATATGGGATGAAGATTTCCATTTCATAAGTAACTAATTTTTTTATTAATTTTAAATTAACAAGGTAATCAAATGAATTTTTTTCCCAAAAATATGTTACGCTTTGAATTGATTTGTTTTGAAAATATCAAAATTATATTACCTATGAATTCATTTGCGTCCTTAATCATTGTTTTTTCATAATGGTAATTAAAATCGAACAAATTGCATTCAATTGTTCCAAAAATATTCAACATTGCAAAATGTAATGTTTTTAATCAATAAGTTTATATTGCTGAGCTAAAGTCTTGATGAGATCTTTTATTTAACGTGATAATATGCAACTCATTTTTAAATGTTTCTTTTTTCTAAAGGAAAATTTCATAAAACAAATAAACTTTATGTTTTGTTCCAATTAGGTTAGTTAAACTTTATTTGTTCCAATTAGGTCTGTTAAGTTTGTTTTGTTTCAATTATATAACTTCACTTTAAAATGTGTTCTACTCTTAAGTAATTAACTTTATAATAGGTAAACACTGATTTTTAGGTGACTTTGGGACACGTTTTGTGTTTTTCTTTTCTGCTATCGACCATAGTTGATAATTTTTTTATATGTTTTTTCTGCCATTAAATTTTTTGGGACCTGTTTGTGAATTTGGGACCCGTTTTTTCTGCCATCATTTTTTATAAAAATTCCACAATTTTTTAAATTTTTTGCAATTTCTAAAGAAAATGACACTTTTTAGACTTTTTTTTACAAATTAATGAAAAACTTTGCAGTTTTTTTTAATTAAAAAAAATTTGAATGTTACAAGGCATGACAGTTGGCGGTGGGAAATAGAAACAATTGTTCTTTAAGTTGTCCCTCGGGAAGTTAATGTTCACCTATTATACAAGTTAATTACCTAAGATTGAACATGTTTTTAAAGTGAAGTTATCTAATTAAAACAACACAGTTTGAGTGACTTAATTAAAAGCCAAAAATAAATCTTGGTTAATTTTATCTGATTTCTATATCCTTACCTGTGTAACACACGAACATAAAACTAGTATACAACTAAAAGAAGGTTAATTTCATGGGAAAAAAATACTTTTAGTTTTGTTACTTAGAAAAGTCTTCAAGAAATATTCACATCTCAATAAGTATTGGAGTAGGTAGGTCTTTCGGTCCACGGTCCACTTGTGTCAAGATATGACAATAAATATGTTAAATATCTTAACTTTTACGAAGATTATAATCTGATTGATAGGTAAATTTTACGAAGACTGTAATCTAATTGGTCGTTATATTCTTTGCACCAAAATTGTTTTGGACTATATAGTATCTACAAGAAATCAACAATTAATAATTGGAAGTATACGCGGCTATACGAGTAATTTGTAAACTGTTTATTACTGACTCAGATAAAAAAATTATGTGATCACAACTATTAAAACCGTACACGATATATTATTTCAAAAAATAAATGTCATTTACGTTCAAACAAAGCCAAACAAATGAACTGAACAATCAAAACCAACCAGTGGCTGAGCCATATAGAGCCGACCGGGGTTGGTCGACCCCATTCTTTTCTCGGCGCTTAGAGTAACTTATATACCGAAAAACCGAGCGACCCCAGTCTTTTTTTATTACCGACCACATTGTTATCTAACGATACCATTGGCCATTTAGTTTTTAAAAAAAAATATGAGAGTTTTTGAAATTAAAATCACAAAGTTTTATAAAAACATTAAAAAACTAGTTTACTTGGTTAAACGGGAGTTGAACTATTAATAAAACTTGTGTAGTTGGGCTTAGCACATTACAATATTAACCTATTAATTCATTGGCCCTAACCCAATCCCGAGTTACTACCCAAAAAAACTCATTGACTCAAATATGTTTTTTTGTTATTCTTTACCAATTTGTTATACTTATCGTATGCTTTTTAACGAAAATGGATTTTATTTCGTGTTCTGACCCGACCCGGCACTTGACCGACTAAAAAAATAGTGACAACTACCTATTAAGGTTGTTGGAATCCACGAACAAAAAAATCCGACCCCATAGGAAAAAATTATTGGCTCCGTCACTGAAACCAACAAAACAAATCTATATTTGCCAAAACGTTATTTTATCAAACAAAATATCTCAAATTAAAAAAAAACTTAATTGTCATCTCATCAAACCAAACCAATAATCAGCAACCACATATCACTAACTCATCAAATCAAGTCAAACCAATAGTCATACACTCACAAAACACTGTTCATGAACTTTCTAACTCAAAATGTGTCGCAAGACAACTATTTAATTGAACTTAATAAAAATACGATTGTGTCGCAAGTTTGTTACAAATTGTAAAAATTTTGCGTTGCAAATGTGTCGCAAAGAGTTAATTAGTTAAATAGTAAAAATTAAGGTTACGCCATAATGTGTAGAAATACCAACACTAGTAAATCTGTTGTAGAAGTGTCGCAAAATGTGTCGTAATTTCGTTGCAAATGATTTGCGACAAGGGTTTCTCTACTAAGTTTTTTGTGTCGTAATTGCGTTACAAATGTATGTTTCCTACGCATTTGCGGTGAATTATGGCGCAACAAATGTCTTGTTTTTCCAGTAGTGATACTACTAACTAATTTATAATAATGCCGGTGGATTTTTGTTGGGTTTTAATTTTTTATTTCTTTTATATTTAGGTTTTGTTTTTTGGTTTGGCTACAAGGTCTTGCATAGGTTGGCTTAGGATGTGAGTTCGAATCTTCATTGTTTTCATACTTCTCATTATAAGTTCTTACCACCAATCCCTAAATGCTCCTAGTAAAAGCCATCTCGCCAACATGTTTTGATGGTGTTACAATTAAAAAACATAACTGAAACCGAATCATCAAGACTTGAGCTAGGTTAATTAAGTTGTACAATCAAGATTCAAGCACATCTCATAGTTCATTTTACCTATTTTTTTCTGTTGTTATATATATAGGTTGTTTCTCTAGTAGCAAAAGGTGTATGACCATTAACAAAATGGTTGTGTATTTTATTTTCATGCGGAGATAAAAAATATATATTGTGGTTAAAAAAAACTTCTCTATCATGGCCTTTGCTTTTCTTATTTAAATTTTTTTCTTTTGTTTTTAATTAATTTGTAAATTACTTATACGATTTTACTCTGAAACGACATAGTACTACACCGCAACAGGAAGAGTATAATAATATTTTAAACGATGTCAAATACATCACGTTGCTGTGTACGTACGACACATTAGGTTTTCTAAAGTTTTTTCCATCTTGATGTTAAGTCATGTTTAGACCATAACGTCCTAGCTATAATACCTTGTTTTACTTAACGTGATTGGCAGGGGCGGCTCAACTATTATGGTGGCCTAAGGCAAAGTAGATTTTTGGGGGCTTTTTCCCAAATGTCAACGTTATAAACTATTAATCCTTATTCGAGCTTAGATCATTTGTTTTTCCTTTTCCATCTAAAGAATCTACTTTAATTTTCCTTACAAACTACCCGATTATATTTTCGATTTCAATTGGACATGAAGTTACCTAATACACTCTCGCCAATAATCTCTTAGCCTAGTGGTTAAAAGGGATGTGGGAGGCTTTGTCTCTCTTAGAGGTCCTGGGTTCTAATCCAAACATTGACTTATTTAGTGTAAATAAATGATACAAACTGCTGTCGTTCAAAAAGAATCCTAATACACTTTCAAGTAAATAAGAATTAGTCAGGATGGGTGGGTTGGAACTTGGAAGCCTAAAACCAACTACTCACTCCGTCCCATTAGAAGTGTCATAGTTTGAAAAACATAAAGTTTAGGCACATTAAATGATGGGTATTTTTGCTTGTCATTTGACAATAATACCCTTGACAATAAATATTATTGTGGTCCATCATATTGTTTGTTTTATGTTATTAAGGGCAAATTTGAAAGTTTACCAATAAATTTTAAAAGTGGACATTTTAAATGGGACAACTAAAAAAGGCAATATGGATACTTATAATGGGACGGAGGGAGTATAAAATTGTCTGAAAGCACATATGTTAATACTCAATTTTGCAATTAAGTTTTTGTTTAATATAATAAAGGACCAACAAAATTGGTGGCCTATTCCATTTGTGTGGCCGTAGGCATTAGCCTAACTTTTTCCTTAAGTGAGCCGCCTCTGGTGATGGGTGTAATGAAGCCATAATGCACATAACTTTTTCCATTTGTGTGGCCGTAGGCATTAGCTCAACAATCTCTCATGATAAACCGGGTGTTTTATGAAAGGAGAAAACACATAATTAAGAACCCGATATTATTTTACATAAAGCGCGACTATAAAGACGATGTCAAAGGTTGAATTTGAAGAGATGGAGAACGTTACTCGGTTTTAAAGACTAGATCTAGTCGAATGAAATAAAGGCATAAAGCTAGGGAAGTCGGGTGTTTATTTGAGAGGTACAAAACAAAGATTAACGGGGTGATTGGTTGAATGATGGTTAATAATTTATGTTTATTTGAGCCAAAACAGAAACAACGCACAAGGCCCATATATATTGGGCAGCCCCAAGTCAAATGAAATAAAGGCATAAAGCTAGCCAGCTAGGGAAGTCGGGTGTGGGTCTTTGTATTTCTGTTTCTAATTTGTTTGATTATATTGATATACTAGGTTTAACACCCGTGTATTACACAATAGTTAAATAAAAATATTTTTAAAAAATTATAACTATTATATTTAAAAATTTATATATAATTTTATAAATTATTATTAATCACAAAATTTTGTCTTTATTAACTCTCCATTCAATTTTCCCTCTCAACCTTCATTTTGTAAAATAAACTATGTTTTCCCCCAAAAAATTACCCTAAAAAACTCTAATTTATTAGATAGATTAAGCGTAATTATTACTTTATCCATTTCATTAGAAGTGTCTTGCTTTGAAAAACATAAAGTTTTGGGCATATTAAATTATTGTTTTTTTTATCATCTGACAATAATACTCATTGATAATAAATATTATGTACGTTCATCATATTGTTTAATTATGTTAGATTTGTGTTTTTAAGGGTAAATTTAGAAATTAACCAATAAATTTTAAAAATAGACACATTAATGTGACAAACAAAAAAGAAAATACTGACACTTCTAATGAGACAGATAGAGTATTTATAAAGGATGATTAGTAGGCTTAGAACTACTATAAACACAAGGAAGAGAGTTCACTTTAATGGTATGAGTTTGTGAGTTCTTCTTTCAAAAAATTGTCCCCAACAAAAACTATAAATTTACACATATAAATCCTTTAGTGTTTTACCTGGCTTTTATGTTACTTTGTAGGTGTATTTATGAAATTAATCCTCTTAATTAATACCCAAAACACATATAACATTTTTTTAAAATAATTTCTCAACAATACTGAGTTGAATAACATTTTATTTTTAGCTAACAACAAGTTTGTATTATAGGAAAGAAATTATCATACAAACATAACAAAGTTTCAGTTTTGTTCTAATTACGTCTCTTAAAATTTGTTTTGTTTCATTTGTGTAACTTAATTTTAGGATTTTGTTTTAATATACAAGACAAAATTACACAAAATGCTCATATTTGATTTTACTTTTGGCCTGTAACCTCCAAAAACTACAAGGGTGGACCAATACTTTGCACTTTAATTTGTTTCACATTTGACCCCTAACTTGGATGCCTGTTAGTTTTGGATGTTAACTCAGTCCACGTGAATCCCACGTGGGGGTATATTTGTCACACACCGACCAATGGCGGAATCCTCGGGGTGGACGAAAAGTGAATCGACTGTTTAAAGTTCCTGGTAATAAATTGATTAAAATAATATTACATATAAGTTTCATCGTTATAAAGCATTGAATTTAACAATTAAACGGTAAAACATAACTAATAACTCATTATTAATCTAGGTACAACATAACTAATAATTCAATATTAATCTATATCCAACATGTCCTTAGTGAAGCATCTTGATAAACCAGCTAAACTGCATTTCCTGAAAATATGTGAAAAATATTTGTCCAGTTAACGAATTAGCTAGTGAGTAAAACACAAGTTTAAATACATATAGATAATGATAAAATGATCAAAAGAGTCAAATGATTAAAAGAGTTCAATTCTCATGTTATCTCAAAAACCATAAATGCAAATGTGTAACATACAAGACATACGCATAATCAACAATTGATAAAATGCATACACGTAATCACACAGATTAAGATGTTGATGAACATGGACAAGAATCACATGTCGATAAAACTTCTATATCCAGCCCCTTTTCAACCAAACCATTAGTGTTTAGGCGTTTTTGTTCCAAGAACAAAATGTTTAACTTCGACGCTTTATTGCCGAAGTGTTCTCCAATGCCCACTAATGTTGCCAATCGACTGATATTCTGCACGTCCAAGATTCTCGTGAAATAAGAGTTGGACACAACGCGAAAAAGAATCAAGCGTTTCCTAAAAAAAGACCACAAAGTATTTGGAAGTTTTGGTTGATTGAATAATTGGTCAAAACGCGTAGAAACGAACTCGCCGGAAAAACCAGTCGGCAGGAAAGGCTTGTCGCCGGATTTGCGGGGATCGGGGAAATGGTTTGGGTTTTGTGAATTTTACACAAACAGCCCCTCGAGTTTAAGTTTTGTTTAAAATCTGCTAAGAGCTTTTAACTTAAGTTTTATTTGTTACCATTTTGACCCAAAGTTAATTTATAAGTTTTATTAACTAACGAACTTAACTATTTTAAGACGTAACGTTTATATAAGTGAGGTTTTTTATATTTTTAGTTCGTTTAAGTCATTAAGAAACTATTTCGAGACTTTGAACCATTTTCTTTTATTAATTTTTTATAAGATTACTTTTTATACACATCATATGTATATATATATATTTTTAAAGATTTATTATTATAAATCGTAATTACTTGGTACTTGTAGTTATTTCGCGACATAAATATGGTCGATTAGATGAGATAAGAATAACGTAAAATTCGACATATTTATTCATAATCATAATGAACGTTGCATTTTAAAGGAATAAATACGATTACATATAACTGATAAACAATCTCAGGTTCGAGTCGGGCAGTCGGGTTCGGGTTCGGGGCAGATGTCACAGTTCTTAAACAAGAATTCAATGCACTAGTCGCTTGGTTCTTAGAGAACCGATGTGGATTCACCTCGGGTAGGATATTACCACCGTTGTTATCCAATGGAGAACCGATCAATATATTTGACTTATGGATGATTGTTCAAAATGAGGGAGGATGCAAGAAGGCTAGTCAAAACAACATGTGGAAACTAATTTCAAATGCAATGGGTATGGAAGGTATTACATGGAGTTAACATTATCTATGTGAAGTACTTGGATATTTTAGAATGGTTCTACAAGGTGATGAAGAAAGGAAAGCATTATACATGGAGGATGAAATCAACGAAGGAAGCAAAATCTCAAGGAACAAGGTTGATGGTGAAAGCTCAAGCAACAATGTAGATATAGATGGCTAAAGGCAGCAGTCAAGACCTTCTTTAAATCAAATGTGCACGTTTGGTTTAAGGGAGGATGTTAGATATTAGTGTTTATATAAACCAAACATTATTATGTATAAGTGTTTTATTAGATTAGATTTAAGTTAATGGGTCAAATGAACATGTGATAAGTAGTTATATTTATAAGGTAGTTATATGCTGATAAGGTTGTTGGTTATCTTAAAACTGTCGAAAGACAGTTACATGTCAACCATCACAACCCTTCATCATATTATATATATGGCTGGTCATGTATGCACGAAATAAAAGATCGCGTGATTATCATATATGCAGTACGTTTTCCATTTGTGTAACACGTTTTGTTTGATCATTATCATTCATGCAACACTCAAACACACAATTCAATCACAACATGAAATCTTTCCCATCATCCAAGCAACGATTCAAACACTTCATCTCTGATTCCAACAGAGCCAACAAAACTTAGACAATTAAAGTCCAACAAATTAAAGCATTTAAATCAGATATTTCAAACTCAAGTTTGATCATATTTCGTATTTCATCATAACACAAGGGATAGTGTCATGATCGACAGCTTATAAATATCACATGCACAAGTATTCAAAACCGAATACATGCATATACATGCAACTACGTACATATGCATGTAGCATATGCTGTTTATATATATATATATATATAGTATTAGGTATAATTAGACGTTTCGAAGTCCATATAAAGCTCTAATGCCACGAATATCATCAATATTCAACCCCTTTACCACTCCAGAAGGGATAGCACTATACATAGCAGCACCTTCATCATCACTATGCCACAAACCAAGCAAATGACCAATTTCATGAACCGCCACTGTCTCTAAATCAAACGCACCACGAACTGGTTGCGGCCCAGGGGACCAGTTCTCATCCGCGTTGTAGTGGAACCTTCCATCCGTTGGCGGAAAAGCATGTGCCACTATATTCTGCGCAAAGCTACTGCCATCTCCATGGTCTCCGCTTTCAATACTAATCCTTAAATCGGCTTTTGTAACGTCTTCAACTTTATAGAATCTGAAGTGGCGAGAAGAAGCCGAACTCCATTTGTTAAACGCACGAAGGACCGGAGATACATATTCATCTGGATAATCCCCACCAAACGCGAAGGTGATCAGTCGTTTACTCAAGGGCCATCTAGGACTGCGTCGGTAGAACTGGTACAGTTTGGTCCCGTGTATGTGACTAGTTTTCGTATCTGGATGTCCACAACGAGGCATGATCATTTGTGAAACAGTGGGCCCGTCTAGCGTACCGGAAACATTGAGATGGTAAAAGTTTTGATAGCTTTTGAGGGCGGTCTCGAGCTCTTGATCAAACACATGTACATCATTTTCGGGGTTGGTGTGGTTAGGGTTATGTTGATAATTAAGGTAACCAAAACGCGCGAGGTATAGTTTAAGATCATGAAGGCCTTGCACTTTGGCACCCTTGTGAGAACCCTTAAGGCGTTTGATTGTGTCAATATCATAATTAGCATTGCTAAGTGAGAAGAGTAAGAATAAGACAAGTAAAAAGGGTAACAAAGTAAGTAGGTTGTTTGCCATTGGTTTGTGAGTTTGTTTATGGTGTTGGTGATAAACTTGAAGGTGTTTTAGGTTTATTTATAACTATAGTGGTGATCATAAACTTGAAGCTATTTTAGGTCTATTATATTGGTGATAATGTGGAAAAATTGGGTAACACAAATGCTTATGCTTAATTAATTGATTTCTACATTTTAGTGGAAGACTAAAATTTCCACTAAAGAGGAAGTCGTCAATGTATTCTTTTTGAGGTTTAATTAGCTTAGAGTTTACAACACACAAAGCTCGAACGACTATATCGTAATGCATATGTGTTTGTAGTACAAAAATGAAATGAAATCAGAGAAAACTCAAACATGTTATGTGCGGCGTGACTTTGGTCGTTATCTCAACTTATTGAAAACTATAATTAAAGCGTGTAACGACATTGTGACCAATAATACCAATACAAAACCATGATATTCGGTCATAATTAATTCAGCTTATTACGGTACCTTAAAGTTAGTTGCTCTATAAAAAACAGAAATTACATAAAAACAACGCTAAAAAAGATTTGTTGTCAAATTTTGAAACCAAAAATATAAAAGAAACACTAAAAGAGTGGAACTTGTATGTGGGGCTAACATGCAAAAGATGTTAAATTTGATGGACAAAGTTAAAAGCACAAAGAGTTACTATAAAAAAGTTTACGTAATAATACATATTGGTATGTTAACTGGAGTTAATTATATAAATGGTCTGGTGGTCAAATTTTAAAGTTGCAAGCTTTATTTTTAGGGTTATTGAATTTGAATAATTTGAATTTTTTTTAGGGTTATTGGATTTAATCACCTCCAACTATTAGTTATTGGCCGCTGTCACCCCCAAGTATCACTTTGGCCAATATTACTCCAAACTAAACACTTTGGTGTGTGTATCACCAAAAGTTAAAAAAAATTAACCAAAAATTAACCAAAAGTGACTTGAATTGGTTAACTTTTGGTGATACGGTGTCCGTAACACCAAAAGCTAACCAAAAAATAATCAAAAGTTAACCAAAAGTGACTTGAATTGGTTGAATTTTGGTGATACGGACACCAAAATGTTTAGTTGGGAGTGATATTGGCCAAAGTGATACTTAAGGGTGACAGCGGCCAATAACCAATAGTTGGAGGTGATTAAATCCAATAACCCTTTTTTTTTATATTGGTCGATATTAATCTAACTAAAAAAATTCTTTGTGTCAATTTCAATTTATAACTTATTTTTCTACGTTGATCATCCGTTAACGTTAATTTAACGCCATTAATTTTTTTATTTACACTGCTAAGTATATGATCAGTTGCACGACATAAGGTAACTTTTCCAACGCAAAAACTAACACTTATGCACTTTTGGTATTTATATATAACTTTTGGTATTTATATATGGCCGCTAATTAACATGTGTTTTTCAGGTCCAAATTAGGCTGCACATTGACTGTGATTTTGGTTTGATATACTATGAATTCAACGACTAATCTAGATTGTTTTCTTTCAATGACTAAGCTACAAATCAACCATGAGACTGTACTATTTTGCCTGCATTATTAAGGTTGGTTCATGGTGTTTCAAATGTACGTACGTTGTTTTAGAATGTTGGTAACTATATTTGTTTTGTTTTTGTAATGCCTACTAATCTATGTGATTTCAGGATCATAATTTAACCAAACTCGATCAATTGCTTTATCTGCATAATAGTCTTTAAATCTCGGTAGCTATTTGTAACTTGTAAGTAAATGCTTGATCATCTATTAGTGCATTGCATTGTTCATATATACATAAGTGTTTCTAATTTCAAATTATCATTAAGTTTTCAATGCAGTTTCAAACACTAAATTCTCAAGGATTAGAGGTTATGTTGGTCTCATGATCAGGTGTTGTTGCGCTTGTAACTTTGGTAAATATTAAGTATAGTCCATTTATTGGGAACTTTTTTAAGAGGCCAACTTTATTTTCAAGTGATGCATGAATATCTTTCAGCAAGTCCACTGTAGGGGTTAAGTTTTTTACTTGTAATGATGGGAAGTTGGGAACCAATAAGAAATAATGTATGAAAATTGATTCTTAACGTCTAGCTATCTTTGAATGTAACATGTTTGATGTTTCTTACCCGTAGCTATTTTAAGTTTAGACAAAATTACATGGATGACCCCTATTCTTAGGTATGATTTCACTTTTAGCCTTTAATTCTAAAAAATTACAAGGATAGACCAGTACTTGTACATTTTTATTTCACATTTGGCCCCTGGCATAGATTTCCGTTAGTTTTGAATGTTAAAACCGTCCATATGACACTCACGTGAGAGTATATTCGACAAATATACCCTCATGTGAAAGTCACATGGGCTGACTTAACATTCAAAAACTAACGGGAATTCAAATCAGGGGCCAAATGTGAAACAAAAGTGTAAAATATTGGTTCATCTTTGTAATTTCTGTGAGTTAGGGGCCGAAAGTAAAATTAGGCCTGAGCACAGGGGCCATCCTTATAATTTTGTCTTAAGTTTATTTGTAACTCATGCTACAAACATGACCACAAATGTTGTCTATAAAGAAGTTTAATTGTAGTTTTATTTGCGGATTTATGATACTTTTGTTAATAAATAAATAAATACTTTCTATCGTTCAACCTGCGTGAACAAATGGTGTTTTCCTAGTTATATTATATACTTTTAATTTGAAAACTTAGGGGCAGTTTGACAAGTTTTGAATGATAAAGTGTTGAATGATTAAGTGTTGAATGGTTAAGATGTCTGAATGGTTAAGAAGTCTGAATGATTAATGGTTGAATGGTTAAGAAGCTCTGTTTGGTAGGACATCTGAATGAGATTATGAAATTAACAAACAATTCCCAAAAATTTTCTTTCATTTACCTTGTCCCATATTGGTGTGAGAAAAAAAATATGGTTAGCTTATATATGCAAACTTCATGGCATGTTAAGTTCTTGTGTTACATTTTACTTTAGCAATGACGAAGGGTAATAGAGACCAAAGGGGGTCAGGCCCTCCATTTTTTCGCCGTAACCACTAATTTTTCGGTCAGTAGTTAATTTTTTTTTTATATATATAAGATTTGGCCCCCCTTGAAAATATTATATATACTAAGTTTGGTTCCCTTAATTTTTAAAATTTCTAACTTAAATTTAAGGGTTATTGGATTTAATCACCTCTAACTATTGGTTATTGGCCGTTGTCACCCTCAAGTATCACTTTGGCCAATATAACTCCTAACGAAACACTTTGGTATCCGTATCACCAAAAGTTAACCAAAAATTAACAAAAAATGACTTGAATTGGTTAACTTTTGGGGTTTGATACGGACATCAAAGTGTTTAGTTGAGAGTTATATTAGCCAAAGTGATACTTGAGGGTGACAACGGCTAATAACCAATAGTTGAAGGTGATTAAATCCAATAACCCTAAATTTAATGGGCTTTATTTATTTAATTAGTCCATAAAATAAACAATAAGACTAAACTAATAATTTACAAGTCCATAACTTGAGTTTATTTTTCAATTTAACCGGCCAACACTTGCTACAATCTCACTCAAAAATTCAATCTGGTGTTTTATTTCTGCTCACTCCGATTTTGTTGCCTTTCATCAGCCCACCGCACATTCGCTCTGTATACCACAAGATTGTATTTATTCTTGCCTCCACCAACAGGTAGGTTTTTATTTTCAATTAGGGTTTTATTTATTTCAATTGTAAATATTCAGTTTTCTAGTTGAGTTTGTAATTCTTCTTCCAGATACTCCATACTTGCATTCCTCTTGCATTATTATAAATATTTGAAGTTTTTGTTTGTTAAGCTACCTAGTTTTACTTTTGTGTAAAAACGGTCTTTGAATGAGTAAAGAAAAATTATATATTTAGAGTTTTTATTATTTGACCCGACCCGGACCGAATCGCCGACTTGAATATAAAAGGGTTATTGGATTTAATCACCTCCAACTATTGGTTATTGGCCGCTGTCACCTTCAAGTATCACTTTGGCCAATATAACTCCCAACTAACCACTTTGGTGTGCGTATCCACAAAATTTAACAAAAAATTAACCAAAAGTGACTTGAATTGGTTAACTTTTGGTGATACGTACGGTGTCCGTAACACCAAAAGCTAACCAAAAAATAATCAAAAGTTAACCAAAAGTGACTTGAATTGGTTGACTTTTGGTGATACGGACACCAAAGTGTTTAGTTGGGAGTTATATTGGCCAAAGTGATATTTGAGGGTGACAGCGGCCAATAACCAATAGTTTGAGGTGATTAAATCCAATAACCCAATATAAAACCCGAAACATAGCATTAGGAGAAAAATTTATGGGTCTCGTGAGTCTGTGACTGTTGGCCCCCCTTATATAAAATTGCTAGCTTCGCCATTGTACTCTAGTATCTACCCGCGCAGGGGGGTGCATATTGAGTTCGAATTTATTGACATAATGCGGTGTCCGATATGTCCGATACGAATGTAGCTCCGAAAACCTGGACATGAGAGGTCAGTTTTGATTTTTTTTCCCATCAGTTTTTTGTAGCTACCTGGTCACCAGCTTTGTTCAACGCCTCCCCAAGGTCTGATTTAGTCAGACGCGCAAGTCTGATTCACTCAGACATACCACCCTGTTCAGACGTCCGACCAAACACCTCTGAACCAGAGTAGAACCCAGGACCTTCAAAAGAGACAAAGTCTCCCAACTCCCTCTTAATCACTAGGCTAAGAGATCAATGGCTATAAAACTAACCATCTAATTGTCTTCATCTTCATCATCTTCATTGTTATTGAGATTTTTGTTCAATCTTTCTAATTCTTTCATGCGTTCTTGCATTTCTAGCATTTGAAGCTTTAGAGCTTCCCCTTCCGTGTCTCGATTTGATGATGACAAGCCTGGCAGTTCAAAAAGAGATACATGTTCTACTGTTCGCCCACACCTCCCGTGTGACCCATGTTTTTCCTAGGACGAGTGCCAAACATTCAACCTCATCTACATGTAACTCATCCACCTTCAATTACATTAAAGCTTATTGTTGTTAAGATTTAGCCTGCATGATTAAACAACAAAATAAACAATCTATCTAATAAAGCAACATTTTGGGGGGCAAATTTGGGCGGGAAAAATGAGAGGGAAGATTGGAGGCAAAATTTTTAAAAACTAAGTAATTTTAGAAACAACGCAAAATTAATTTATTTTCATTTTAGAATAAATGATATTTTGGTTGCAAAATCAACGCAATATTGAATAACTGAACATCGACGGTGATTTTAAATCCAACAGTTTGCAATATTGATTTGTATTATAATAATTTTGATTTTTACATCGCATTTTCAATCGTGATTTCTTAATTCAAAGAATCATTTATTTTATTCAGTCCGTGTGTCTACACGGGTATTAACCTAGTTATTATTAAATTCAACTTAATTTTAGCTTAGATTAAAATAGACATCGAACAAATGTCGCAAACTAGATTCAAACTGGTTGAAAGTAATATGATTATACACAGGTATGTTTGTTGTTTGAAGACCTTTACTTTTTAGCGATTCAGTCCACATACTAGATTCAAACTGATTAAAAGTAATATGATTAGTTATTTTTAGTGATTCAGTCCACAAGATTCATGAAACTAATTCATAATATGATTATTATTTTTAGTGATTCAATCCACTAGATTCATACTGATTGAAAGTAATATGAATAGTTATTTTTAGTGATTTAACTTTTTTTAGAACGGCGGTTGGTGTAACGATCTATGACCGAAGCACTTAGAGGTGCAAGGACCTAGATCGAAACCCCGCCTCTAACACCAATGGGTGTTTTTCGTCGGCATTGGGGCTCCCCCATTACTGCGAATGCAGCGGAGGCTCACCACAACCCTCTTTACAGGCCAAGTTGATCAGAGTCGAAACTCGTCAACCAACTGTTCCAGGGAAAAACCGGGCAGGAACCTTTAACCATGCCACGTAAAACCCTTAGGCTCAGACACGAAGCCGGGTGATAACCCGGGACGACCTTCATTAATAATATCCACCAAAAATGACACTAGTAAGGATAAAACTTAAGTCTCCTATAAAAAACTCAAATGATCTTTAGACCATAAGTGAGGGATTTTTAATGATTTAACTAGTCCACTATATTCAAAGTAATATGATTAATATAATTACCGTAGTGTAGGCAAATAATAAATATATCTTATATTCTTATGGGTGTAAGTGAGATAACTTCCACGAAACATTGAATAATATACCAATAAGTTAATTGGGTTACAAATCACTAAGGAAAAGTGAACGCGCGTGTGGGAGTCTAATATGCCACTATAATTCTTTATTACTTTTTACACTTTTGTTTTGTGTAATTTTTTTTTTCAGGATGCTAAATCAGAACGAGTCTTACACATATTTTCAAACATTTAATGAGCAGAAATACATATGAAGCATTATATCAAATCTATGAAAAATGTTAAGAGATAGACAATCAGGTTTTATTTTTGTTTCAATTAAGTTATTTATATTTTTTTTCTTCTAAATAGGTTATTGATTAACTTTCGTTTGGTATTCTAATTCTAAGTATTTTACCTATTTAACAAGCATTTTCAATTCTTTCTTATTTTTAACATACAACTATAAAATTAATTATTTGACCACCACCTACTACGTTCCACCGCACCACCACTATTTTCGTCTGTCGCATCACCACGAACCTCAACCACCAAGACACTCCTCTACCCATCTACATCCATCATCGCCCCATTCTTATGTTTTTCCGATGACATAACTTCCACTAATCCGTGTTTGATTTGGTTATAAACCTCAAACCCTAATCTAAAACAACCACATACCCCCACCCTAAACTTCTTAGTCTATAAGTTTAATATTTTGTTAGACCTGAGTACCTGAACTATATTTTTTAAGGGTGTTATTGGACTCATTGATGCAGTTGTAAATAAATATATGAAAATGTTTAGATTCAGATGTGCATCCAAACAAAAGCAAACTGGAATGCGTTAGGAAATGAGGTTTAAATAGAAATTCTAAATTTGCTAGAAAGTCTAAAAAGGCATTTGGACCATTAGTTTTAATAATAAATGAAGAGTGACCTATAAACACAAGGTGACATAAAAGTAAATAATTGAAACTTTAAATGGTAGGTTGTAAGACCCCGGTTCTGGGCTTGACAAAAAAGTTGGTATTTCACAATACATAGCCGTTTAAACGAAGTACACCGGAAGTCATAGAGGTCCATACTTAAAACTAATCAACGACTATGTACTACGAAGTCTATTTATGCAAAATTCAAGTCTTGTCAAATAGTCATATGATGCTTCCATGGCTTGTAATGACATCCTAATATTGGGGTCCTTAACTTACCTGAAATACATGCTAAAACAAATCAGCTACAAAGCTGGTGAGTTCATGATAATGACACATAAATCATTTCAAAGAGTATTATCAAATCAATTGTACACAAATCCATTCTGTTTCAAAATGGTTTCACTACCAAATAACATTCACATAATATATATACACATTTAAGTTTCACCTGTTACATTGCAAATGCTTGCATTCAAATATAGTAGGTACCCACTATACGTATATATATCTCGAGCCATGGTGCTTAATGATTAGTCATTTGTACAATAAATATTAACTAGATAGATCCTTCGGCTCACGCGTTGCGTGAGCTTTAGGTTCGAAGGTAGAAATAGATGTTGCTTCATACACGCTAATAATTTATATTTGTCAAAAAGCACATATCACAAAAACATACCACGTTTAAAAAAGCAAAATGGATTCAAACACATGTCACCACATATACAACATATACTAAAACCAGCATACCAAACACACATATGTTACTCAATCTTCACACAAATGACATATATATAAAAAAATCACTAAACCCCCCCAACACACAAAAAAACAATCCAACCACACATTGTCATGTATGAAAGCATAAATTTACTATTAATTTACACATGTTTTTCAATATATGCAGCACGTTCAACAAAAGGGAAAAAAAGATTAAAAAATAAACCAAGGTCTCGAACCCTCGTAAAAAAAACCAACACACCCAACATAACCACTACACCAAACACACATATAATAAATTATTTGAAAACAAAAAGCACAAATAGTTAAAACAAAAAACCACTAACACCCAAATAACTCAGCCAATAATACAACAACAATGCACAACATCCACTAAAAACATGCCACTCATGAATGCAAAATTTTACTATTCATTTGCTCTTCTTTATCAATATAAAGAGGAATAATACACAAAAAAGTCATTTGAACTCAAAAACATTCACAAACGCATATTTCACCCCAAAACATTTAAAAAGAGGAGTTTGGTCTTGAAACTCACCTGATTGACGACCTTAGATAAAGCCCAAAAGTTCCAGAATAATGTTATGCTTAGAATCATAACTAGAACATGCCTTCGGAATGTGTTGGGTTTGCAAACACGAACCACTTTAGCCGACACTTTCCAAGATACCGATCTAACTTATCTTAAAATCCAATCCCGTCATCAAAATCCAAAGTAACCAAAACGCAACTTATTCCAAACTCAAAAATGCATCATCCAAATTGAATCTCTTTGAACCAGAACGTACTCATATCCACTCGCAAGTATTTATGTGTTCAACTTACTCTAAACATAACTGAAACCCAATCGAAACAACTCCACAACCACCATGGATAATATCCGACCCATTTAAACTAGAAATTCCATTTCAACCAACTCCACAACCACCATATATAAGGTCTTTCAATTTATAACTTTCAAGTCGGTTCGCATACGCGAATATCCTCAAAACCGACATGAAATGATAAGAAATACACCATTGTGTTAGTTTTTCCATTACAAACATCTATCCGGCCTCTGATCATCCTTGCAACCTAGTCCACACCGTCATGCAACACTAACTACTTTCCTATTTTCGACATTGAATCTGTTAACAAACTAATCAAAAGCAAAAACATACTTCTGGCCCTATGATCGGAATTTCATCCAAAGGATATGTTCGCATATATTTTAGGAAACTACAGACCAAATATCGTCAAAACCCAACGATCGGATCTTCGGGAAATTGTAAATCATTAGGAATGTGTTTCAAGTGACGCAAAATGTCACCGTTTTTGACATAAATAACGTATATCTGGATAAGATCTTCAAACATTGAATGGTGGATGTTAACACCTATGTGTTATGTACAACATATCCGAAATTCAAACACATCCAACGGCTAAAACTTCTAAAACTCTTCCTAGAACCTAGTTGTGTTTTATGAGCAAAAACATTCAATCATATTATAATGGATTTTGGGCATTATCAGGACTTTTATGGAAGATCTAAGGTAAACGGAGCTTTCCATGAGGTTCAAGACGCCAAAAAATGGCTTCGTTTCAAAAATAAATTTTCCGGCCGCCGTCGGTCTATCGCGAACCGCCACCGATCGTCGTCAGACTGTCATCGGCCACCATCGGTCCACCACCGAAGCACCACCAACTCCAGCTAGCTCTCTCTGTCTACTCTCTCTCACACTATGTGTGTGTTTTCTCTGTGGAAATGAGAAGAGAGAAGAAGACTTCTTTATATATGTGGGTTAGTGAGCCGAGTGCTCACTTCGTTTCATCTGGCACGGCGTATGAACTCGTTTCTTTTCGCGTTTTAAATTTTATTTCTCAAAGATAATAATCAAGAAACGTAATTAATATGCTCGAAATATTTATCTTGTCAGATATTGCGTATCTGGTGATAAACTGGTTTAGTACGCGTTAATATTGCTTATTTAACACGTTTAATCGTTTTAGACGTTTTCTCTCACCGAACTTCTAGTTTTTATACACCTTTTTGGGTTCAAATCTTAGGTGGGCTCATTTCTATGTTTATTTATCAAACGCATCGCTCAAGGTCAGGGTGTCATAGGCCAAGGGTATATTAGTCTTTGTCTCATTTTCAAATTTAATCATTTTCTATAAATGTCCATAACTTTTACACACGACATTATTTTTTAATAAAAATTATACCAAAAAAGAGCCTTTTTGAATCTTCAAAACGCATATAGCGTTGATGTAGAAAAAAACAAATTTGTTATGTTTCACCTCATTGTGTTATTCCGTCATGTCATTGCATGTGTTATATAGTCAGATCATGTGTTATTTATTTAGATTATTATGTTATTTATCAGGTCATTGTGTTATATTATGTAATTGTGTTATATTGTAATTTTTTTCGAATAGAAACTAAAATATACCTAATAGCATAATATGTCAAATCTTATAATTAATTTGTTTTCATTGTTGACATAACTATATGTTATAACATAACATCTTAAATCTATTACTAGTTTTTTGTGTAACTTCTCAAATATATTATAACTTGATTTTCATGTTTCAAGTTATTGTATTATTCGTTAGTTTATTGTGTTATTTATCAGGTCATTGTGTTATATTATAACTTGTTTCGAATACAAACTAAAACATGCAAAATAACGTACAATATGTTGAATTTTATAATTTGTGTTCATTGTTGAGATACCTATATGTCAAAACATAACATCTCAAATATATTATAAGTCGTTTTTCATGTTTAAGCTCATTTTGTTATTTCGTCATGTTATTGTACGTGTTATTTAGTCAGACCGTTGTGTTACTTATCAACTCATTGCGGTATTTCTTCAAAGTCTTCTGGATTGTTGATTCTAATTAGTTGCTGAAAAGTTTTTTTTGTTACATCTTAAATGAAACTCGGGAACACAATGTTAATATCTTTAGACATGCAAGAAGTTTCTTTACTAGAAATTTTTTATCACATGTGAACGTGACAGCAGGTTACTTTGGATTAATGATTGAGTTTGTTGTCGGTTTGCCTTCTATTTTAATCTTAGTGTATGAAAGTTCAAAAATTAAAATCAAAGCACTAGACTTAGTATTGCACGAGGGTTATGAATATCAAATTATTTTATTGCATATATAATAGATATTGTCACTTTCTTCAGACAATTTATGGACGTATAGTATAAAACAACTATTCAAAGTTGTATATGTATACGCATGCACATATATATATATTACTTAAATCCCATATAGAGCTTTGATGCCTTGAATATCATCTGAATTTAAACCCTTTACTGTTCCACTCGATATCATACTCCACATTATAGCGTTTTGGTATTGACTATGACCCAACCCAAGTAGATGTCCTATTTCATGAAGCGCCACTGTTTCCACATCAAAAGCACTCGCTTTCGCTCCAATGGCCCAGTTTTGATTCGCATTATAATGAAATCTCCCATCAGGTGGACTATAAGCATGCGCCAATACCCCGTTAACAAAGACACTTCCATCTCCATGGTCCCCCATTTCCCAACTTATCTTTAGATCAGAATTTGGATAAGTATAAACTCTAGCGAATGAGAAGTATCGGCCGGTTTCAAAAGCCCATCTGTTTAAGGCACGAACAACAGGATCTACATAGTTGATGGGAAAATTTGAGCCGAATGCATAAGTGAGCCGACTTTTCCTCCATCTAGGATTATTTGGGAAGAACTGATAATGAGACACAACGCCATGTGGCAATGTTGTCTGGTTAGTAACTATATCTGGTTGTCCACAACGAGGTTTGAGCATTGTTGAAATGGTGGGTGCATCTAGCGTCCCGGTGACATTGAGATGGTAAAAGTTTTGATACTCTTTGACGGCAACCTCAAGCTCTTGATCAAATTCATCACTTTTGGCGGAGTTAGGATTTTGGTAATTTAGGTAACCGTATTGGGCAAGGTATAGTTTAACGTCATGGAGGCCTTGCACTTTGCTACCAATGTGACAACCTTGAAGGCGTTTGATTGTGTTGTCACCCTTGGTAAGGGAGATGAGAAATAGTAAGACACATAAAATGATAAGGTTTGATGCCATTAGCTAGCTAGTGATTTTGTTTGTTAAAAACTTCCAAGTTATTAGGTCTATTTATAGTAGTGGTAATGTGGAAATTACGTTGTTTACATAACTAGATTGATCATCAATTCAAACACCTTAATGGTTCCATTCATTGGTCGGACTCTTTTCGCACGAATTAAGCATGCATATTGTGAGAGCTGACTAATTCATTTCTATGTAAATCCGAGCTATCGGATAAAACTCATGTAATCGTTTGAATTATTATGAAATAAACAGTTACATTATCGTGGCTTAGCAATCTATCAAATCATTTAATTACCAATTATATGTTATAAAATTATGATTCTATAAGATTAATGAAATCTAACAATAACTATGTAACTGATACAAAGTTTATAAAAAAATGTTAAAGTTATAAAACTTAAGGTTGATGAGTTAATTAAGAAAAATTATAATCTGGTTGGGTAGTCTTAAACTTTCTCTAAATTATTATGAGAAAAACGAATCATTATTTAATTGTGTTTTGTCTAAACCATTTTAACGAGTCATTAGTTAATATACTTATTATTTATAAAATAATATGTGATTTAACAAAATAAACTAAAGAAATGGTATAAAACAAAAATGATACGATTAATAAAGTTCTATAAAAGTTATATAGTTAGTGTGGTTAAAGAAGTTAGTGAAATGCTAACAAAAATAGTTTCAAGGGGTCTTAGTGTCATTTTTAAAACATGAATTTAAAACCTTTTAACAAAAAATGACACACTTACTTTTACAAGGACCAAATATGAAAATTTACAAATCAAGCCCAGCCCTTTGTCCCGTGTTTCCGGCCATGATACAATTAAAACAGAGGTTTTTATGGTTTTATCATCAATTCATCTAAACCCGTCATCTTCGGAAAATTGAATTCAAATCTCCAGACAAATCTAATTGAAACTCAAATTAAACTAATCTAAAGTAGGGTTGTTATCGAGCCGAGCCGAGCTAGGCTGGGCTCGAGCTCGAGCTCGATCTTAAACGAGCCAGCTCGGCTCGGCTCGTTTTTCTTATCAAGCTGAAAAGTCGAGCTCGAGCTCGACTCGTTAAAAGCTCGAGCCAGCTCGAGCTCAATCGAGCCAGCTCGTTAACTTTTTTTTTATTTTTTATTTTTTTTAATAATAAAAAAACATAAAGAACTAACATATTTATATGTATTATTTATGTTTTTGTTTCATATTGTTATATATTTTGAATTAATTAAACTAAAAGCTTAATCATTTTAACCACCTCCCACCTAACTTTTAAACTTAATACATTTACTAAAACTAATATATATATATATATATATATATATATATATATAAAATTTATATTTCGAGCTGGCTCGCGAGCTCACGAGCCGATCCAGGCCTAGCTCGAGCTCGGCTTGAACCAATTCGAGTCGAGCTGGCTCGTTTACAACCGAGCTTTTTTCGAGCCGAGCTTTTCTCGAGCTTTTTTCGAGCGAGCTTCAAGCAAGATTTGAGCCGCGAGGTTTTTGAACACCCCTAATCTAAAGCATTACCTGAACCATTTACAATCTTATCAAACTCAAATTTCAGATAAAATCGCTCGAAAACAGTTTCAATTATATCAGAATACCTTCGATCCAAACTCGAACTCATTACAGCACTTAGACTATAGTTCTGATGATTATATAACATCACAATCACTCATTCGACTTCGCAACATCTCTCAGTAGCATCAATTTCAGTTTTAACACACACACACACATGCCTTTCAATCTCTGTTCTTTGTCGTCCCCTGCTACTCAATCAAACAGTACCACCGGGTTGTTATTGCCTTCAATTAGCAGAGGGGTTTTAACCTCCTGACATCAACAAGTGAATCCGTAACATTAATTTCATCGCAACATCATCGGATCATGTTAATCTTGCATTAGCAATTCATCTTCTTCGCTTCTATTTCTCTTATCAAATTAACATCAATTGAGGTAATTAAATCATTCCCTGTATTTGCTGTGATGTATAAATCATGCGTGTTATGTTCGATTTCGATTTTGTATTTGATTCAGAGATCAATTTGGAAGATCATGGTTTTAGGGTTTATAAGTAAATATTTTCTGTTTTATTAACAAATATCAATTCTGGTCAGATGGTTTGTAGCGTGTGTGTTGAAGCAGGGGTCCAGGTTCGAGTCCTTGGACGTGTCTTTATTTTTATTTTGTTGTTTTATCTAGTTCTCATGGTTTAGACAAAATCCTTATTAATTAATTGACTTCTTTATTTACATATAGAATAGTATCCGTGTACTATACGGATTTTAGTTTTATAAGTTTAACTCAATTTAGATATTAAATTTATTTTTAACATATCTCTTGTTAAATCGATTTGGATATTTACAAATATATTCATATAAAAAATCATATGTTACAATAAAAGATATGATTTATAATAGTTGGTAAATTTTTTTTTTAAATATATATTAGGTTAGGAGATAATTCATGATAATTGATACATATCGGGTTAAGATATAGATCATTATAACTGGTAAATTTTGTATTTGAACATATTGGGTTAGGAGATAGTTGATGATAATTTGTGAGTTTTTAATTTAAACATATCGGGTTATTTCGAATATGGAGCATATCATGAACCGTCTAAAAATTCTCCATCAAATTAATTTAGAACATGACACCTAATCAAAATCCTATGTGGAATAGTTAAAATGATGACATGTGGATGAGTTACTCAATTATTAGAATAGGTAGATTGATATTAAAGATTTTATAAAATAGAGTTAATTACACAAATAGTGCCTATGGTTTACCCAAAGTAACAAGTTTGGGTATTAAGGTTTTTTTTGTTACAAGGTTAGATATTGGTCTTTTAATTTGTAACAAGTTTGAGTATTAACACTAACAAATGTTAAATTTTATGTTAACTTGAAGGACACTTTAATCTTTACACATTAAAAGGGTTATTTATGAAATTCATGATTCTTGATGAGCATATTTTGTAAGCTACATAAAATATTATACGGTAAAAAAATAAAAACAAAACATTCATTTTCTTAGCCTAATTTCTTTCACAAACCACTAGTTAGCACCACCAACTAAGGTGTTCGTAGTCCGGTTTTTGCAGTTTTTGTGTAAAACAATAATCTAACCGTTACTTATGACTTTTTATCATTAAAAACCAAAACTGAACAGTTTAAAGTAAAAACCAAACTATACGGCCGGTTTGGTTTCGTGGTTAGAGCTTTTTAGGCCGTCTAGGCCAAGTTTAAGAGTTGTCAATAACAACACAAAATCTTGTTAAAATCTTACATATTTCAAAAGTAACTATATAAGAAATTGACTACGTATTTGAATGTTGCAAATCTACTTGAGTTATAATAATATAATGACATATGACTTGTATATATTTTATAATATGTTCGATCTACTAGTTATGACCTATTTGCAACAAGTTTCCAGTTGTCATTAATAGAGGTTTTAATATTTTACTTTACATGAAGTCATATAAAAGATCGACTATATATACACATACACATTCGGTCTGGTTTTTGGTATAAACCATACACCAAACTGTTCATAATGGTCCATTTTTTACGAATGATTTTTGGTAAAAAAAACTTCAACCGACCGCGACACCAAACCTCTGACTGGTGTGGGCGGTTTCCCTCACCACTCGACACCCTCTAACCTTACTATCCACTCCAATTCACCGAACTGTCGTCATACCATCACCTCCAAATTCACCAAGCTCCAACCTCAATCAATTCTCAATTGCCATCATTGAAACCCTTCTTCGCCCACATTCCGCGACTTCTTCACGATTCATTTCACCACCATACCCCGTGTTATCCTAAGCGACACCATCCAACTCTGACTCAACGATTACGGTTGCGCAAACTAGCGACTTATGAATAGGGTTGGTGGTGCTAACTAGTGGAAGAATATATAGTAAGAACATGAATATTTTGTTTTTCATTTGTTTATTTATATTATGATATAATATGTAATTTATCAAATGTGTTCATCATGAGCAATAAATTTAATAAATAGCTCTTCTAATATGAAAATTAAAAAAAATCTTGAAGTTAACAAAAAAACTAACTTTTGTTAGTGTTAGGACCCAAACTCGTTACAATTTAAAAGATCAATACCCAAACTTGCAACAAAAAAACCTTAATACCCAAACTTATTATTTTTGGTAAACCATAGACCCCAATTGTGTAATTAACTCTATAAAAAATGTTACGAGGTATTTTAAATTAATATGTGTATGTTTCCTTTAATAAAAAGTTAAGACTTTATATTACAAAACGCTTTGGAGAGTAAACGTTAGCCACATAATACGTTTAAATTTTGGAAGTCTAGAAGAACAAAGTTAGTTATGGATTATAGTAATTACTAATCTCGAGATTTACAATGTTATCATGTTATAATTATTAT
This sequence comes from Tagetes erecta, assembly GCA_030867185.1. Classification (NCBI taxonomy): domain Eukaryota; kingdom Viridiplantae; phylum Streptophyta; class Magnoliopsida; order Asterales; family Asteraceae; genus Tagetes; species Tagetes erecta. The sequence goes on along the minus strand of CM061487.1, from coordinate 94,124,623 downwards.
TATCTATATGAAACTGTGATAATGGTGTTACTTAAGGATTTGTTTTTGTAGACTTAATTTTAATAAATAATTATTTAGTAATTCTATTGGTCATGTCATTTAATGAAATATTATTTTTTAACTAATTTTCGTACGGAGTTAAACTTTATATACAAATTAATCAATATATTACTTATTAAATCATTGTTAGAAATAAATCTATTATATTATTATCTATTTCAATTGTAACATTTAATGTACTTAAACCCAGATTCCGATTAGAACCCTAGATACCAAGATTCCTAGTTAGTTTTCAGTTATCATTTTAACATAAGCCGACATTCCTTAGGTGATCCTTAAGGAGATTCTCGGTGCCTTTTTCAAGTTTTACTTTTATTTATTTCATCGACCAATTATCAGGTGAGTATTCATAGCCCCTTTTCTGGTTTTTAATTTGGGGTGATATCATGTGACCTATTAAATCAGTTATCAGAATTTAGTTTATCAGCTATTTCAGTTATTAGATTTCATGTTATCATTAAAACAATTCATGTTATGTCTTTAATTGCAAATTATGTGTTCATAGTCTGATAGCAATTTTTGTGCAAGCATAATCATTAATTTGTAGAAACCGACAGTTACTAATGGTAGATCAATTGGTCAAAGGACTCACACCCCTGATTTTGGGGTGATTATAACTGAGTATCATTATCATGTGGACCTCCCCTATCATTTGTTCAAGGTTTGATTATGCGTTGTTATCTTGTATGTACTTTGCATTTATAAGTTTTGACATAACGACATGAATTGAATTTTTCTTTATCAGTGTATCTATATGTATTTCAAACCTATGTTTACTCACCACCAAATTCGTTAGCTGATCAACTATTTTTCACATGATTTCAGGAATAGCAAGTTAGGAACTTTGGATGCCACACGACTATGAACTTGGACCTAGTTAGTTAAATTAAATAAAGTAGACTTCTTTTTCAGTTGTTTCTGTTTGAATTACCATTTAGTCTTGTATGGATAATTGGATTCTAATAATATTTAAACAGTTTTGTGTACCATGAGCTATGAACAGTCATTCACTTTCGTCCGCCTCGATGATTCCGTCATCGGTCAAGGTGTGACACATATGAAGTCAAAACTAATTAAAAATTTAATCTTCCAATACTAATAAAAGAAGTAAACTTTTGTCATGAATTATTTTCTTAAGCGGTTAAGCCATATACTAGGTTATCCACATAGGCGTCATACATTTATGAAAAAAATATTTAGATGCATTATAAATCATAATATTGTCCTTTTTAAAAATAGTTCAACTAAAATTATGAAAACTGAATTGAATATTCATAGGCTTTTGTTTTTTGAGTTGTTAATTTATGAATGATTGAATTATAACCCCAATTGACATTTAATATATATAATATACTAACTTCTTACTGAAATCTACCTATTCTAATAATTGAGTAACTCATCCACATGTCACCATTTTAACTACTTCATGTAGGATTTTGCTTAGGTGTCATGTTCTAAATTAATTGATGGAGAATTTTTAGGCGTGTCATGGTATGCTCCATATTGAAAATAACCCGATATGTTTAATTAAAAATTCACAAATAATCATCAATTATCTCCTAACCCGATATGTTCAAATACAAAATTTACTAATTATCATGATCTATATCTTAACCCGATATGTACCAATTATCATGAATTATCTCTTAACTTGATATGTTCAAATAAAAAAACTTATCAATTATTATGATCTATCCTAACCCGATATGTTCAAATTAAAGTTTTACCAATTATCATTAATTATCTCCTAACTCAATATGTTCAAATAAAAAAATTAACAATTATCATGAATTATCTCCTAATCCGATATGTTCATATAAAAATTTACCAACTATTATAAATCATATCCTTTATTGTAACATATGATTTTTTATATGAATATATTTGTAAATATCTAAATCGATTTAATAAGAGATATGTTAAAAATAAATTTGATATCTAAACTTAGTTAAAACCTATAAAACTAAAATCCGTGTAGTACACGGGTACTAATCTATAGTATTAAAATAAAATACTTTATAATATGGTTTGTTAGTGGGCGTGTAAATGTCATGAGGCAACTACAACAGTCGAGTGGTTCAAATGAAAAAGATCAGCTACAACAATTGAACTGATTATGTGTCTGATTCAGCCTGTCCAGTTATTAAGGTTCTAGAAACTTTGAAAAGGTATGTATGTTGGGCTCAAATAGTCAAATGTCTTCCTTCATTTAATTGGTCCATCATTGCATTAAGGAAGACTAATTTAAGGTTATATAATACACATGTTATTAAACTAACTATTTACACAAGAACTGGTTAGCGTATTTGGCATACCAACCTCGTAGTCGTCATATTCTATTTTGATATATCCATAAAATCAAACTTTTTGGTTCTTTTGTCAAAAGATTTAAACGAGCTTTTTGGTTCCTTTGTCAAAAGCTTTAAACATGAGATTAATTGTGATTAATATGTATATTATCACAGGTTATAATTAACAGGTCGCGCATGAGAAAAGCAACAAAAAGTATCTGGACACTATTAGCAAACCATAAATCTAAATTATAATCAAAAACTGTTTTCGTATACTTAGTTTTGAAATTGTTGTTAGCATAAAACTATGAGGTTGTGTAGGAAATGCATAGCAAATTTCTACACATGTTTTGCGTACAAACACGCGCATGATAATCTGTTAATTTCTTTTACATTTTACTCCGTATGATAATGATTGCTATATCCAGGATTTACTCACAAACCCAAATAGACTATCGTTGAAGTTGTGCAAAACCTACTAAAGCACTAGCATATGTTGAAAGTATGTATCATTGAGGATCGAGTATGTGGTTAAGGTTATTATTTATTTCTTTGTAAACATTAAGAATGATTTAAAGAAATTACATGAGAAAGATAACACAAACAATTACTAAAAGGTTGGAAACATAAGGATAAGAAACTCTTATCACTACGAGATTCAGATTTTATAATTACTATTAATTAAATGAGAAGCTTGTAACTACACATCATCAATTACACAAATCACAATCCAACATCTGCTGATGAAAAATATATCAAACCAATTAAACATCCACAAATAATTAAATTTTATGTCAATGTCTATCACACGTGCTGGACTCGTCTGTAACACGAGTTATAAATGCCCAAGTAAAAACGATAAGTTACAGAACCATTACAAATCTAAATTGAATAAAGCAATAAATCAAACTAAAAGTATCTTACAGAATCGTTCACCCAAAATAAACATATATAGGTAAACTAGCCTGACATGTTAGCAAAGTAACTCGCATGCCAGTAGCAAAATCACAGCAGCTTGAACAAATAAACCAATGAAAACTCAATGAAAATTACATTGCTTTATTTCATGAAATCCTTACGTGGCCCATTCTTTACCACCAGCTGCAAATTAATATTTCAAATCATGATTGTTTCTTCACGCCAGCTGGCTGCTTTAAATCTACACTACAATTCTTCCATTTTCTTAATTCGCCAACTTTAGCTTTCATTTGATCTGCACTAATAAATCAATCAAGACAATACTAGTACATCAAAGCTATCTTAATATATGGTATTTAGACTAATTAGACTTTTACGTTAGATTAGATTTTCGATCTACATGGAACTAAATCGATCATATATTGTATAATCAATAATCAAAAAATTTGTTTGACGTTTCACTTGTGGGTCTCACTTTTAACCAAGGGTGGTGGGCGTGGATGCGGTAAAGGGTTGTGGTTATCCCTACCCGCGCAGCTACATCGTCGCCATCCGGCCATGTGAGTAGGGGTGAGGGTAGATTTTACGGGTTGCGGTACACGTAAGCCACATCTCATAACAATTCATCCATTTTTTATCGTTTAGCAATGTTTAGAAAACTGGACCGGATACTGAAATGGTATTTTAATTTTACTGGTCGGACCGTTCGGACCGGGGTCGGATAAAGTATATATATTTATCAAAGTAATACTATAAAAACTCTAATTTAAACACAACATAAGTTTAATAATATTAAGTTATACCATAAAAGTAATAATCCAAACAAGTTCTAATATCAAGAATCACAAAAAATCATAATTTAAACAAGTTTTAGCGTCAAAATAAAACTAGTTCATCATCTTTATCACTTAAAATATTAACATATTAACTTTCATTAAAAAAACACAAAAATAAATAGATGTAAACATAAAATCCAAGAAAATCAAAGACAAAAATATATATTTTATGCTAATATGTGGCTCAAACTCGGTTCAACTACGGTCCGGTTCTGGTCCGACCGGACCTGTTTGAGCGGTTCAATCCGGTTCATATACACGTATTAAACCGTGCCTAGTTGAACCAGGATTCTTTAAAAAAGCGGTTCAACCGCGGTCGGACCGGTTGGACCGACAGGTTTAATAACACTGTCGTTTAGTGTGTAAAATGGATGAGGTAGGTCAAGGCACATGATCGATGAACAAATAACAACTTTATTATTGCAAGAGAAAACTCACTCAAAAACTCGTTACAATAACTCTCTATTGTTCGTCTATACCAAAGCATCTACCCAAACCTAATATTTATAGTTATAACCAACATGTGTTAGACTATAATACAAATAGCTAAACCATAATTGATTCCTAAATATTAGGAATTTGATCGAACTAGTCGTATTCTATTCAAATTCTACAAGCTTGTAGATTTTGTTTAAGAAATTAACTCCAACAATCACCCCCTTAATTTCTGAACCAATTTAAGCGGACTCTTAACTCCAACCTTGTTTCGTTGATCTCGATTCTTCCTGAGCTTTCTTTTATCTTGATTCATCTTATTGGTAACCATGACTCGATTATCCACTTGAATTTACGATCTTTGGCTGCTCCTTAAAGAAACAAATGTGACTTCTAAAACGCGGTTAGGAATGCGATCATTTGTGATTGTATTCCTTATATTTAGCTAATCTGAATTTGCGACAAAAATGACTTTATGGTCCCAAGGCTTTGGCTTTGGTTCGTGGGTTCCCGAAATTGATAAACAAGATCGATGGCGGCTTCTCGAAGCAATTGACGGACGTCCCTAGTCAGGTCTTTCTTGGCTTCTTCTATCGGTTGCCCAAAGATCTCACTTGGTTGACTTCAATCGGCCCTAGATCTCTCGGCTAAAAACGATTGGCCCTAGATTTCTTCATGACGACGAAAAGCTTCCTTGCGTCGACTAGATCTTGAATCAATCCAGGGTACCTTAGAACTTGGATCTTGATTCGACCATTCGACCAATTCGTGGGTTCCCGGAATTGATAAACAAGATCGGGTGGCGGCTTCTCGAAGCAATTGACGGACGTCCCTAGTCAGATCTTTCTCTGCTTCTTCTATCGGTTGCCCATAGATCTCACTTGGTCGACTTCAATCGGCCCTAGATCTCTCCTTAGCTAAAACGATTGGCCCTGGATCTCTTCATGACGACGACAAGCTTCCTTGCATCGGCTAGATCTTGAATCAATCCAAGGCACCTTAGAACTTGGATCTTGATTCGATCAAGCTTTGATACCACTTCAAGGAACAGGATCGATGAACAAATAACAACTTTATTATTACAAGAGAAAACTCACTCAAAAACTCGTTACAATAACTCTTTATTGTTCGTCTATACCTAAGTCTCTACCCAAACCTAATATTTATAGTTATAACCTACATGTATTAGACTATAATACAAATAGCTAAACCATAATTAATTCCTAAATATTAGGGATTTGATTGAACTAGTCGTATTCTATTCAAATTCTACCAGCTTGTAGATTTGGTTTAATAAATTAACTCCAACAGTAGGATATTAGTCTGAGGGTAACCACACACTAAAAAAAGATAGTAAGAAGGTAATTGTAAGGTGTAGTGTTGTTATTTGATAGTAGTGAAAGTTCCATTTTCCTCCAACCTATTATTTTAACTCGCAGACTCTTATATCAAAGTTCATGTTTGTAGCTAATGGTCTTTTGAAACTCTAAATATTAACCGGTTAAAGTTACATTTAGACCTAAAACATTTAAATAAATATATTTAGTGTTGATCAATTACCCACTCATCAAACCCTTGATGATGGGCAACCAATTCAATTGATGTTTATATGCGTGTGGTGATGTTGTTAGCTAGGTTGGTGAAAATTTTGATTTATTTTGCGTTTGGACTTGACATTAAAAAACATAAGCTAGCTAGGCCTGATTTAATTAGTAATTTGGTCCCTAATTTGTTTAACCTAATTGTTTTCTATGATGAATTGCAATTTTTGTATGGACTTAATGAGAAAACACTCGTTGCAGCTTGTGGATGTTGGTCCCTCACACGACGAAACCACGTTAATAATCTTGTGTTGTTTATTACTTTTTTTGTGTATTCTTAACTTGTTTGTTCATATTGTTGTGTTGTCGCCTCCGCGCGCTACTTTAAGACGCAACAAAACCTGTCAAGGTTTGTTATAACATTTTAATAAACTTAATCTTTGGCAAATCCAAGCATCACACGAAACCTTCCCTTTGAGTGACCATGTCTTAAACAATATTAGAGACCTTGTCCGTCTAGATGTTTGGGACGTATAATATAATTCAATCTAAGTAAGCTAGCTTGTAAATGTTAAAAGCTTTGCAAACTTCTTAAAAAATCAATTTGATAAAACTGTTGAAAATTTTCGAAGTGATTATTAACGCGTGTAGGTTTATCAACCACATATTTATTGAGTTTAAGACTAAATGGTATAGTACATCAAACTTCTTGCTCTTATACACCTTAACAAAAATGCATGGGATAACTGAGAGAAAACATCGACATTACAAGATCTTTATAAGTGTTTCAAACTAACGTCCATCTTAAATGCTGATGCGAGTGCATTCTAACTGCTGCTTACTATTCTGCTATAGTTTGATTTAAAACCCTCTCTTAATCACTTGAAGTCTTTCGTATGTTTGTGTTTTAAAGTGTGTTATTCTAATAAAAAAGGGGTATAAGCTATGAAGTTTGTTGGGTATTAGTATTATGGAGGCTTTTTTTACTATTGGGCCAGCCCATAGTGAAAAAAGCCCACAAGGGAAACTCTAGTGTTCATCTCCTATATATAAAGAGGTAATGAATTGTAATGTGTTGCTATTTTTTTATCTTAATATAAACATCTAGTTGTCATATAGTGGATGTAGGTCAGATTTGGACCAAACCACTTTAAATTGTTGTGTCTTTATTACTTGCATTTCATCTATTTTGTTTTGATTGTTCTTTTCTTGTTTGTGTGTGGTCGAGAATCTGGTGTTGGTTCCTAACATTTGGTATAAGAGCTTTAGGCTCTAAGAGTTTTTGGTTCACTCTTGTGTTCGTTAGATTCTTCCCACCAGGTTCTAGGGTTCGAATAATTTTAACAATAATCGACTCATATTCTCTTTCCGATCAAAAGCCCTAAAACGTCGGTCTGTAGTTAAAAAAAACTTAACTCCGTTAAATTATTTTTAACGACGGTCCATTAGTAGCAAAAATGATAAAGTTGGGACCACCAACACATTTAAGAAGTTGGGCCAGTAGCGGCAAAAAACAAATAGTTAGAACTATTAATATCCGATATTTTTTTAATATATATCTCTATGATGAATAAGGGGTCAATGGTGACACTTGTAGTTCAGATAAACAACATGAACGTAGTCCTAGAGTTGAGAGAGAGACTGATGTTAATCACCTTTTCAGTGAAGGTACGGCATGGCACTAGCAAGGCGGACCAGTTAACTGGAGTACATGATAACACTAACTCTCATGAGGGTAAAGGTACGGGTTCGTGTAAAGTTAAATATGGTGAAACAATAATGAATCAGTTGATCAATAATTGAGAAACGAAATTGATTGTGTGTGTGATTTAAGAAGATGAAGTTTATGAACACTTTCTACTACCGGAATTGTTTACTGGTTATGATTGTAAAATGAAAAACAAGAATTGAAGAATGATACAAAGTGGAACAAAATGATGCTTATATACACACATCATTTCCCCTAATTGAACCCTAAATGTTAATGGTAACATTAACTACCACTTAACAACCTAATAACAAACGATTAATCAAGATTACAGCTTTAGCCCCTGTATTTGTAGACTTTGACAAATATCCTCCAAAGTTGACTTTATGAATATGAGATAATATTCAGCTTTGACTTTTAACTTTAGTGAATTGTAATCTTGACTTATAACATATACATGATTATAGACCTTAATATATAACAATCTCCACCTTTGAGTCATATAATCAAGTATTCATCCATGATTTAAGTAATGTGCAGAATGTTCAAACAATGCACAAACTTGGGCCCTGGAACACTCTTTGTTAACATGTCTGCAGCATTATGTTTAGTATCAACATACTTAACACTTACTCTCTTAGAAAATAACACATCTCTAATCCAATGCATTCTAACATCAATGTGTTTTGATCTTTCATGAAACACTTGATGTTTAGCTAATTGAATAGCCTTCATATTGTCACAATAAACTAACGCATCTGTACCTTCTATACCCATTTCAGATGTAAAACCCTTTAACAAGATATCTTCTTTCATAGCCTCTACAAGAGCCATAAAACTCTGCCTCAATAGATGATAAAGCAACTACATGTTGTAGAGATGCTTTCCAGCTGACTACTAAGGACTTTAAAAACATAACCAGTTATTGACCTTCCTTTATCTTGATCTTTAGCAAAATCTAGTCTACAAAACCTTGCACAACTGGTTCATCAATATTACACCTTCCAAATTCAATACCTATATCCCTAGTGCCATTCAAATACCTCAGAATCCACGTTACTCCTTTCCAATGATTCTTTCCTGGATTTCTTAAATATCTGCTAACTATAAGGACAACATATCCAATGTCTAGTCTTATACATATCATCAAGTACATCAAAATGCAACAACAGTAGCATAGGGAATATTCACCATAGACTCTCTTTCTTCTTCTGTCTTTGGTGAATTCAAACTTGATAACTTAAAATGTAAAGCTTATGGAGTAATAACAGACTTACAAGTATCCATGTTGTACTTAGAAAGAACTTTCTTCAAGTAAGACTTCTGAGATAACTTGATTGTACCTGCAGCTCTATCTCTATAAATCTCCATTTCCAAAATCTTCTTGGCACAACCCAGATCTTTCATCTCAAATTCATCACTCGACAATTTCTTTCTATTAACAATTTGAGACTTGTCTTTGCAAGCAATGAGCATATCATCAACATATAAAAGTAAGTAAATGAATTGACCTTCATCATACTCCTTATAATAAACACATGTATCATATGCACTTCTTGCAAAACGCTTTGACATAATATAAGAATCAAACCTCAAATACCATTGTCTGGTGATTGTTTGAGACCATATAAAGATCTTTTCAGTAAGCAAACCTTCTATGTACCTTCTTTTACCTCAAAACCTGGTGGCTGTCTCATATAAATCTTTTCATCAAGATTACCATGTAAAAATGCAGTCTTGACATCCATTTGCTCCAATTCCATGTCAAGAACTGCAGTCAAAGTAAGAAGAACTCTGATGGATGTATGCTTAACTACAGGAGAAAAAACCTCACTATGGCAACGAAATCTGAAAAAGGTAAAGTGTCACTCTAAACGCCATCCGTCTTATATAGATCTATTACCAACTTGTCAATAAGTTAAATGCTAACGTTGCAGCTGCAGGATCAACAACACCTCAAACTCAAAACTCCAAGAATGGTAGCAACACAACAACAATAACACCAGCAACTCCAGATCCTAAAGTTAGTGGCGACAAAAGAACTCCAACGTCAGAAACAAGTACCACTCATCTTACAATGAACAAAAGTCAAGCTAGCTATTAGAATCAAATTCATTCATAGAATATTGTTGTTGTAGTTGCCGAAAATGTCAAAAACACAAGAATGTCATGGAGCACAACATCTAAAGCACTAACAAGAATCATCCTTTTTGCAAAGATTAGCTTATGTATGCTAATTATGTCTGGACCAAGACAAGTGAACTCTTTTCTATGTAGCTTTTGAAAGGCAGCAGCCAGGGTGCTTATTGTTTTTTTAAAAGCCACCCAATAGTATTAGGGTGTAGGTATTCACTCTTTTGTATATAGATTTTATAAGCCAGCAGCCAGAGTGTTTATAGTTTTTGTAAAAGTAATACAACAAATTACTGCAGTATCATGGAAACTATGCAGCATGTAGTGTGATCAGAGTCCTCACAAGGTCCCGTTGCGCAGCCACGGAAAAATTTCTAGTTGATAAAGTAATATAGAATGATGTAATTAGTCGTTTTCAAGCTATAAAAATATGAAGATGGAAATAGCTTAAATGCATTGTTTAACTTATAATTTTTTATTATCATTTTTACCTTTATTACCCTTACTACTATTAAGGAAGGTCGGTGACCTTCCATGTGCGTTTCATGTGATATATTATGTTAGTTCTTGGCTCTGTGACTTCCACGTATGTGAATACGTGGTTTACCAAGCTTTTCTCTGTCCTTTTCATATTCGTATCATAACTCTCTCTCTCTCTCACTAAATCCACCTTACTACTATTAAAGAAGGTCGGTGACCTTCCATGTGCATTTCACGTGATATATTATGTTAGTTCTTGGCTTTGTGACTTCCACGTGTGTGAATACGTGTGTTTACCAAGATTTTCTCTTTGTCCTTTTCATATTCGTATCATAACTCACACACTCTCTCTCTCTCTCTGAATCCAGATGGACTTTCTCTCTAAAGTTATGTGTCTGTTGTTTCTCCTGTGACCTATTGTCGTCTCCGGTTGCCTCCTCCCATAGCAGTAAAAGGGTAATTTTTTAAGAGATAATGTTGAGAGAGAGAGAGAGATCGTTGGAGATGGTGAAGAGGGATGTTGCTGTCATCTTTGTCAGTGTGATGATGATGATGATGCGCTTATGCAAAAGACGGAAACCAGGTTGTTGCCGATGACCAATTGTGGTCATTCCGTGTAGCGCCATTTCACGTTTTACTCTTTTTGGGGGTTTTACGATTTATGATGGTTGAGGTTTGGTGGCCATTTATTGGCTGTGATTTTTGTTTCCGTTGGTTGTGATCTACTTGTGAGCCAACGGATTTTGGCTGTCTGATCTGTATGATATTGTATAGCCTAATTAATCTTATTACATGGCTAATGTGTGTTTAGATCTGTGTCGATTTTGTACTTTGAAATGTGGCAGCAATGGTATTTGTGACCCTTTGGGATTATTCGGTGATGATGAGGTGAAGGTTATCCTTAGCGTGGCATGTATGGGGAAGCTATATTCTCTAATGCAAACATGGCTCGTAATTTTTATTGACACCCTTTGAGGTGTTATATGTGATTATGATGTGAACTTATAACTGGTGCATATAGTGAGGAAAATTTCTTGTGGTTTATTTGTCTCCTTGAGTCTTGATATTTGGTATTCAAATGCTTTACATGTAAGACTCTCAAAGTTAACATAATGCATCACTTGTGATGAAGTTGAGGTAGTTGCACTTTGATTTTGTAATTTGAATCGTGCAAGTTGAGGTTTGTGGGGACATGTGAGTATTGCGTAGGGAAGTTTACGATATCGAATCGCCAACTATTTATTGAAAGAAGCAAGCGAAATAATCTGCAGCGGGTAATGTTTTCCTAAGGGATTCACGAATCATATGCATATATAAATATTTTTTCAAATGAAAGTGAAAGACCAAACTAATCTCACAAGTTTTGTTTTTCCTAATGCTTTTGTGTCAAAGTATCCAATACTCTATTGAGATATACTGTTATAGCTTGATTAAGTTGTTTTAAGATGTTAAATTAAGAAGATGATGATACGTAATTCAGTTACACACACCCAACTTAACTTGACCGCTCCAATCTCCAGAGTTCCAACCAACACACACCCAACTTAACCCGGCTGTCGCAACGCGCAGCTCGGAAAAAAATCTAGTTGTATAAATATAATGCAACCAATTTTAAAACAAATTTAATTTTTTTAATATATTTCTGATTGTTTATTCCAGATGCGTCACGATCCATATAGTTTTAAAGGGTTCGCTTAATCAACGTGATCATCTATTCTATGAGCATTTGCATGTTGTTAATTTTGATCGTATATAATCAAATCAAACTTTAAGGTAAGTACAACAATGTTGACAAACAATGTTGACAAAGCAAGATTCACATAATTAACTATCAACCATCTCAATAAGCTTTAACAGACGTAGAAGCTTTAGAACCCGAACCCTAACCCAAACCCGAACCCTTTTTTGCACAATCTTGACCATTTCTTGAGGCCAAAGCAGCCAAAAAAGGCCTTACTCCACCACCAACACGAGCAGCCGTGTCTGCTCATGTGTGTTTACTTTTACATTCATGATCAGATTGAAACCGATGCTTCAAACAAAACTTGATCTGGCACGACTTGCAAGCACTCATATTCGAAAACGTAAGTATCTCCTTACACCGTCTAACGCCACACGCCGGTTTCTTCTTCTTCCTCGGATCGCAATCTCCGGACTTAAGATGCTTTGTGAGAATAGACCTTGAAAAGGCCGCCCGTTTAGAGCTAGAAAAGGTTCTTGAGCAATAAAAGATATCCTAGGACATAATACACAACTGAGAACGGTAAAGTCATAGGTCTAATTCTAAATTATTTGAATATCATTATGATTGGTGCATGTCATAATTCATGTATTATTAACCCAAACTCAAAAGAATTACGTGGTTGTAGGGGTGTAAACGAGCCGAGTCGAGCTCGAGCCTGACCCTAATCGAGCTTGGCTCGTTAAAATATCCTGAAGCTCGAGCTCGGTTCGAGCTATGATTTTGAGATCGAGCTCGGCTCGTTAAAGTAATAAAAAGCTCGACAATGCTCGATTTTGTATAACAAAAACAAGAAATTAAGCAATCAAATGTTCTATTACCTTCGATGGGCGTCCATTTTTTAAACAATACAACGAGAACAAAAAATTTTAAATAATGAAAACCAATTTATTAAAGAGATAGATGAGTATATGAAGTATGAAACTAAAAAGTTATAAACAAAGCCGAATCAATTAGTGATTAATGCTGATGAGTTGATGACGGAAAGGACGACAATATAATGACCATATGGCATGTTGAAACTTGACAATTGCGACAAACATGGTTGAAGGGAATTGGGTTTGATATGAATCTTGAAAGTGGACATTTTGAAAAGAGGAAAAATATGAACGGGATAGTTTGAGAGGTTAGTGATGACATGAAAATATATTAATTGTTAAACATATGAAAAATAAAGTAAAATATTAGCGAGTAGTTGTTAGGGTTTTAATTTTTCACTAGAGTTGGTTTGTACGTATTTAGGTTTGGGAGATATTTAGTTTATATTAAAATAATATTTTAAAACTTAATAAAACTCTATTAGGCTCGATAAGGCTCGCGAGTTTTGAAATGAAAGCTCGAGCTCGAGCTCGATAATAAAACGAACAATATTTCAAGCTCGAAATTGGGCTCGAGCTCGTTAAGGCTCGACTCGTTCGGGCTTTTTACCGAGTCGATCTCAAGTAGCTCGCGAGCCGGCTAGACTCATTTACACCCCTACGTGGTTGTGTGGGGAGTCTTTTATTTTAGTACCGCAGAGGCTGGTTGTTTGATTTCAGTTTTTTTAGTTTTAATTTCCTGTTAATTTGATGCAGGTTGTTTTGATTCATCCCTGCTGTTAATCCATCCGAGGTATCATCAATGTCTTCCTATTAGACACGACAACAAGCTAATGGTAAAACCCGTTTGGCTCAGAGATAGTCTCCCTTCATTGTCCTCATTTGCCCCTTCCAAAGTGATGCTAGTAGGAATAGAACTTGGGTCTCTTATGGAGAATCCAAGCCTTTTACCACTACACCACATTGGAAGTTGCAAAAGGAGCAAGTTACCTAAGGGGATGTTTGGCAGCATCTGAATGGTTAAGTGCTGAACCAATAAGAGGTCTGAACCACTAAGAGCTAGTATATTGCTTAACTATTTAAAAACAAGTGTCTAACCATTTCAGATAATAGCTCTTAACCATTCAGACTCTGTATAATGCTTAACCATTCAGAGGAAAATGTCTTAACCATTCAGACATCTCGCGAAACAAACAGTCTGACCCGTTAAGTGCTGAACCATTCAGACATCTAAACCATTAAAAGGCTGAAAAAAACAGCCCCTAAGTATTTGTAAGATCTAAAACAAACATCACACATATAGAATGAAAAACTTACGAGGTTGCCTTTAGAGTTTTATGTTAAAAAAAAAAGTGACTATTCTCTTTTTTGTTAATATCTTGTTAACTGAAGATATCGTAGCAACTGAATAATGCAGCCATAGTTAAAAAGGTCAAACACCACTTGTTAAAAGTCGGTTGTTTTTGCTAAATCTGATCAGTGGCGAAGCTAGGAATTTTGGTCAAGGGGGCTAAAGTTTATAACGCTTTGTTTCGGGGGCCAAACTCAATATATATAAAAAAATCAATTACCAACCAACAAACTAACACTTCGGATGGAAAAAAAGTGGAAGGACCGTGACGGCGTGACCATATTAGGCTTAGTGATTGGGTTATTAATATGTTTCATGTTACCTGTGTTGATTTGGGCTTAGCAAGTGATTGGGCTCAAGTAGCGTATTAGGCTTAGCAAGTGATTGGGTTCAAGTATGCACATCAGGCTTAGCAAATAATTGGGCTTGGATTGCAGCAACTCATAGCCTTATTGGTTCATGTTATCAATAGAAATAGAAGAGAGAATTGAATGAGCTGAAATTAATAACAGTTTGGGCTTAATTAGCAAGTGAGTTGTGATAGTTTTGATAAATTTCGTATAGTTGTTTTCTTATTCATAATTTCATTGTATCAAACACCTATATGATTTGATATACATAATTCTTTCAATCTTTCGGTTCCAACTTGAAAATAATCTCCGGTTCCAACTCACATCAATGTATGTGGGGGCGGACCTATCCTTTTGGAATGGTTAGACTGGTAGTCTGTGCTATAGCTTAAAATTTTCTGTTTACTGTAAATTTTTATTTTCTGCTTACCCCTAATTGAATATGACAATACCTTTGAGCAATTGGTAAAGTGACATACATACAATGTTGTAACTATTTGATTTCAAGCTATAAAAACACAAAGAGTATAAATACATAAGTATCTTTTAACATTATTTATTATCTTTTTTTAAATATAATGCTAACAAATTTTAATTTTTATAAAATACCTGGTTTTTTTATTTTAGATCCGTCACGATCCATATAGTTTTAATGGGTTAGCTTAATCAATGTGATCATCTATTCTATAAGCATTTGCAAGTTGTAAAATTTGATCGTATAATCAATTCAAACTTTAAGATAACAATGTCGACAAAGCAAGGTTCACATGACAATCAACCATCTCAATAAGCTTTAACAGACGTAGAAGCCTTAGAACCCGTACCCGAACCTTTCTTTGTACAATCCTGACCATTTCTTGAGGCCAAAGCAACCAAAAAAGGCCTTACTCCACCACCAACACGAGCAGCAGCTGCTGCTGCTCGTGTGTGGTTACTTTTACATTCATGATCAGATTGAAACCGATGCTTCAAACAAAACTTGATCTGGCACGACTTGCAAGCACTCGTATTCGAAAACGTAAGTATCTCCTTACACCGCCTCACACCACACGTCGGTTTCTTCTTCTTCCTCGGATCACAATCTCCGGACTTAAGATGCTTTGTGAGAATCAAATTCATCTCATCTTCTCCTCCTTTGGTGTTTCGTGGCACCTCGATTGACATCGAACACGCCTCGCAGACCACAACCTTTCTGCTGTTATGATCGGGGTTCGAACAGTCGTGAGACTTGTATGATCGATGTTGAAGGCAGAAAATGTTATGACAACCGTCGCATTTGAAAGGGAGAAAATCGAGTTGTTTCCAATCTGAAAACTGGCAGTGTTTGCCTAAATCGGGGAAAGCTTCTGTTCCTCCTGCCATGGTGATTGTGTTGATGTTGATAATAAGGTTAACTTGGGGAACAAGATAAGATTTGATGGAAATGAAATAAATGATTATTATTTGATTTGAATTTGAAGAATTGGGGATTTAGGAGAAAGATATATATAGGTTTTGTTTGTCTTGGGGCGTAAGCCACCACGTATGCCTGGTAACTTCTAGGTTGTTCTTTTCTTGCAGGAGAATGAAGACTTCGGCCCCACACGGTTGTCTCTTGGGTCTTTGAAATTTGTGTAGTGATTCGGGTGTTTTCGGAGCGTTTTGACTTTTGGGCTGGTAAAACGTCTTACTATACATAGTCTAAGCTTAAGAAAAAACTTTAAAATAAATACACACAATGACATGTAACAAAATAATAAATAATATATATTGAACTTTATTAAAAGAGAAAATTTCGGATTTGGTTCCTGTGGTTTGTATGTTATCTCTTTTTTAGTCCATTCTTTTCAATTTAACTAATTTGGTCACTGTGGTTTTCAATTTATTTCGATTTTGGTCCTTTCTTTTTAATTTTACTAATTTGGTCACTGTGGTTTTCAATTTGTTTCAATTTCTTCCCTGGGAGAAGTGAAGATCGATCAATTTGAGAACTAGAGGATTAAGTGAGTTTTATATAAGGTTTGTGTTGTGAAATGACAAAAGTGTCCCTCACGTGAGGGGTACATGATAAGTGTTTAACGGTAATTTCGGATGGTGTTAGTGGCTGGGAAGAAATTGAAACAAATTGAAAACCACAATGACCAAATTAGTTAAATTAAAAAGAATGGACCAAAATCGAAACAAATTGAAAACCACAGTGACCAAATTAGTTAAATTAAAAAGAATGGACCAAAATCGAAATAACATGCAAACCACAGGGACCAAATCCGAAATTTTCTCTTATTAAAATGTTTTAAAGACTTTGTACTTTTGTTGTCATCCATTAAAGAAACAAATGAAAAATTAAGAAAAACAAAAAATATCAACGTTTTCATTGTATGTTATTTTATAACTAGTTTAGTGCCCGCGTTATGCTCGGGAACACAATTCAAGTGATGCTTTTAAGGATGTTCATGAATGTTCCATTTAATTTTGAGACAAAACCGTGGTAAAATGGAACACATGATATATTTTTAAAAATTAGATTTTTACTATAGCAATATTATACACAAATTAAAGAGAATAAAATGCTTAGTTTTATGGTGTAGTTTATTATTATTTTTTTTAAAATCATATAAAAATGTTATGTATATTTATAAAACACTGAGGTCTTTAATTGTATATTATTATTAACTTTATCCATAAGTTTCATTTTTAAACCCTATTAAATATAAACCGACTCACGTACACCCCTTGTAGTAAAGGGTTAAAAATATAAATACTCTTAAATTTTTGAGAATTCTCCAAAATATTAGGGGACCAAAAATATAATTAGTTTTATTATAATAAATTTTATATACATAATTTAAATAAAAAATAATTATTGTGAGATAATTTCTCAAATAATGCCACATAAGCTAAAAGATATGAAAAGATGCCACATAGGATTTTTTGTTTTGCTATATTATATAAGGATGGCTGTAGCTTATAATTATTTACACTAAATATGTTAATGTCTAAATTAGAACCCAAGACATTCAAAAGTGTCAAAGCCTCCCGCCTACCTCTTAACCAATAGGCTAAGAAATCACTGGCCATTCATTGTGTGTTTTATTGTGTACAAATTTTACAAAGACATAATGAAAACGTTAGTTTTTTTAGAATTTTCATTTATTTTCTTCGAAGAAGGAGAACGTGGAAATAAGGTCTCCGAATCACTTATTTGAAATTCGATTTACATTGTTAGTTATTATAAGTTTTTTAAATGTCTGTTGTCTTCTTTGTATCATTTTAGTCATTCTCATATTTTGTATTAATTTGTGTTCATTAAAAAAAAATTTAACGCTAATTTGGATAAATAACGGGTTTTTGACCCACCTGATTATCTATGTTCACTGATTAAGAGGAAACTCACCTTATGGGAGAAATCCATTAGCCTAATGCCTAATCTATAAACGTTATTTTTAGTTCAAGGTGGACTTGAATCTTACATTGACCATTTGGATCGAAGATAAACAGATTTGCTCCAAATAATGATAAATAGGTTTTTAAAGGGGGGAAATCGGATCTAGACATCTTCTTTTTTTTTTTTTTTGAACAGCCAATCTTATTAAAACAACACTAGCAAGAAGCTAGAACAACGACAAACACCACAACTATTACAATTGTGGCCTATTACACCAATTTTATCAAACTACATCAACACTTTTAGCCCTAAATTTCATCTATAAGAACGTATTCACCTTGATGGAATCCATTATCCCATCAATAGATAATGGCTTCGAGTTAAAAATAAACTTATTTCTCGCTAACCATATTATTTGCTAAGTAGTTGCCATCCAAATCATGGTCACCATCTTCTTTTGCTTCTCCATTTCTCCAACAGCATTTCTCCAATCCAACACCTCCCTAATGGAAGTCCCGGACGGGCTTCTACAACCAATCCACGAACATACCCGCCTCCAAACATTTGTAGCGAGTGGACAATTGATTAAAACATGGTCCGTCGTCTCCTTTTCTCCAAAGCACATGACACATTCTTCCGACCCGACATCTATCCCCCGAGCATACAAAGCCACTTTGCATGAAATACGGTTGAGCCGAACCTTCCAGTTAAAGCATCGAATTTTTAGAGGAACCCACCTTAGCCAACTAACCGGGTTGAGATCCACCGGCATCCTGTTGTAACTAATATTATTTCGCAGGCTTTTGACACTGAAATTTCCATCACCATCGTCTATCCATACCCATTTATCTTCACCTTGATTTAAAATAAAGGTTTAATTTCATATATATCCCTACAAAGTTACATAATATCATATTTACCCAAAGTACAAGTTTTTAATGCATAATGTACAACACTTTTTAAGCATGCAAAGGGTAAATATGATATTATGCAACTTTGTAGGGGTATATATGAAATTGCCCGTAAAATAAAATCATTATATTGGGTTTCAACGGAAATAAGATAGCCTTAAACCCGTAACCGGTTTTCCTGGATCCGATTTAGGTTAGTTATAACACTTATCCCCTCTTCTAATAATTGGCTAAGCCAAAGTACCACTCAAACGTAAGCTAGAACCGGAGAAGAGAAGATACAACGCCATTTGGCGCGACCACAATAAGTCTAAGCTTTTTTGCGGATCTTGGGTTAACCCGGAACAATGGTGCGGATCTAATATACACATCTTATTTTCACAAACTCATGTCTCACGCTGCATCCCCTTCCAAACCCTACTTCAGCCGTTCATCTTCTTCCTTCAATCAACTTTCACTCTTCGTTCGTCATCAATGATTTCTATACCAGGTATCTTCTTGCAATCTCTTTATCTAATCCTTCATATTTTATTTCAATTGATGTTGTACCTTAATTCATCGTCGTTATCTACATCTGTGTCTCTACGGTTCAATATCAAACAAAAAACGGATTAGCATATATCTAAATAATATTCAAGGGCTAGGTTCGATTTATTATTTTGTTAAAAAATTTGATTTTTTGTATGATGAAAGCCAGTTTCTTGGTATAATGAATTTGTTCTTGGTTGAACTTAGGGTTTCGATTATTCTTTTGTTAAGAATTAGATCTTCATTGGCCATCTTTATATTTTACGAGCTATGCATATGATTTTGTGAGCACTTAATCAGCGATTTATATGATATGTTTCTTCATTCATATGATGTATTTTCTTGATTCATTGTTGTGGTCATCTTATCAACGGGTGATATTGATTGTAAAGGGAGACGGTAATTGATGTTTTTGCTGATTTGCATCATGTGAGAATTGACCAGTCATGTTGATTTCACTTCATAACTTTATGATTGAAGGTACAATCTTAATTCTAATTAACTTTATGATTTGCATCAGACTTTTCAAGCAAATGTTTATTGATCATAATGCAGGTCCTAATACATTCATTGAGACACTTAGACACCAAGTGTTTTGTCTACTATAGAAGGTTACTTACTTTTTTCTTTAAAATGATGATAAAACAAATGAAAGTAACTTGTGTTTTGATGTAATAAACCGTTTATATTAATGTAATAATATAATTTTGTAATCATAATCAATTCATTAGTTATTCGTGAGTTGATATATATGGCTTGTGTAAAAGGTTAATAACAAGTATAGCTATCTATTCTAAGGACCTAACAAGTTTTTTATGTCAATTCAGATAAATTGGTATACCAAAAGAAGGATGTGGTTGATATCGATCATTCAAGCGATAGTTGTCCAGGTTTGTCATAGTAATAATCAGAAATATGCACAATTTAACGCGGGCACATCGATGACATGTTTAAAGCTATTCAGGTTTGTCATAGTAATAATCAGAATCAGTTGCCTGATGACATATCTCCACCGTATACCGATACATAACATCTCTTCTTTCTCATGCTAATTAGATTCAGTAAGCATATAAAAACTAATTCCGTAAGTAGTTTTACTGACCAAAACATCTAAAAAAAATTTGACCACTTGTTAGCATATTGTTGGCGTATTGTATATGTTTTTACTTTGTTATATAACCTGTTTGTTTAAGGGATGCATTTACACTCCATGTTCTTCTTTTCTTTGTTATAACTTATTTAAAAAATTAGATATCAACCATATTGTTAATTTGCATGCTAAAAGTCAATTAGCAAGTATTATTTACTTTTACCCAATTAACTCAGATGGTGGTTAATAAATCGCATGCTATGATGGGTATATGTTTGATTTATCAAACACAAAGATGGATTTGTTAAGATTCAAGATTTAACTTGTAATACATTTTTAAAAAAGATGGATTCATTTTTAATGTGTTACTACTTATGGTTATAACATTCATTTTTAATGTGCTACTACTTATGTTTATAAGATTTCAATAACGTCTCATTAGATATTAACTTACTATCTATGTTTGTTGAGCTGAATGACCAATTACGTTTTCATTGAGTTTCCTTTTCTTTTGTTCAGACTGGTTGATTTTTATGGTTCTGTTATTGAAGGATTACAGTTGACTCTCAATTTAAATAATAGTGGCTACTTTTTTCTTGCAGACTTATTAAAGCAGTGTTCTGAATCATGAGGACATAACAGTTCTCCAACGTCTAAACTTGATCATAAGTCGATAGCTTAGCGGTAAAAGGTAACTTAAATATTTGAGTTTTTAGTGTTTAACTAACCTACTCAGTTACTTGAGCTTATGAGTATATGATTACATGATGTTGTAATTGGTTCATTGATCTTTTGATGAATTAGGAGTTTCTTTATGAATTGCTTTTGCTTATAGGTTTACTTTAGCCGGTGGTAAGACGAGATTAAATGGATTCATATTCATAAAAGTTCATTTTAGGTGAGTGGTTTTATTGCCTGGGTTCATATGACTTTGTCACAAATAAAAAAATTCAATATTTAATTTAATTATGTAGCTTCATAATAACTCATTGGTGATTTTAAGGCGGTATTTCTTTGTACTCATATAATGGAAAGGATCTTACAAAGATTTATAAGAGTAGAAGACTAACAGTTTTTCTAATATTGAGTTTTGATGGATCTATGTTTTTTTCAAATGAGTTCATGGATCCATGGTTTTGATGATAATTGACATGTAAAATTATTATTTCTAAATGACAGTATATGAATTCGAGACCAGCTGGGATACCCGACAAGGTCCCTTCGTTTTGCAATACTCTTATACATTCTCGAAAGCAGATGTGAGTTTTGTTTATAGTATTTTTACATCAAGCATTTTTTTACCTTCTAAAATATAGAGAAACACAGTTGTGCATTTGGTTCATTTGGTTAAAAATTCAGAGTAATCATGTGCTAAAATAAGGAGAAAGGAATATCTGATTTTGACTCTTTTAAAATTGCAGCTTTAAAATAAAGAGTGTAACCTCTTCATTTCATTCGGCTATTCACTATGGATGTCGCTCTTTTTAAAGTATTAAAGATGCTAATCACAACAAAGATGACCATGTTACTAACAAGACAACAAATGTTGTCTACTAAGAAATTTTTGGAAATTTGTAATTTTTTTTGCGTATTTATCATACTTTAGTTAATTTTGTTTATTGTTTATTTCAATATTAAATTATATAAATATTTTTTATTGTTAAACCCGTGTGAACACACGGGTATTAACCTAGTATGTTTGATAAACATATAGATATAAAAAAAGTTATGTAGTGCCTAGTAAGGGTGTTCGTAAACCATTCAAACCCGCCAAACGAAAACTTGTTGGCCTGTTTAAATTTTTACGTTATGAATCGAACTCTTCAAACCGTAGACATGTGGCTGATTTGTGATTAATTTGAAATGTTAATCCAACCGTATACAAGTTAGGTTTAGTATGCCCAAAGCTAGAAGAAAAATAAGGTCTCTCCAAAGAGGGAAAAAAACACAATTAGCATTATTAATCCAACAACATGACTGTTTACGTTACAAAACCATTGTATGCCTTATACTTCTTCCACCAATCCATAAAACTACCCTTCTCCAGGAAGATATCCGGTGACACCGAGTAACTCTTGATCGGGCTCATCACATAATCCTCAAACTCCAATTCTTTCCAACGTTAATTGACCCTTCATTCTCTAAATTCGTTAATGAAATTGACGCCTCCTCGACTTGTGCCCAGAAACAAGAATCCTCAGTTAGACTAGCAGCCTCATTCCTTGTTTTTTTGATTGGTTTCGACTCGGTGATCATGTATTCCTCCAACCACTTCTCTAACAACTCATAGTGTTTCGGTCTATTCTTTATGTAGTTTTTATTCTTCAGTTTGTAGTGTCTGGCTATGTCTAGCGGCTCCACTATCCTTCTGTAGTTGTTCCCACTAAGAAGCCAACGCTTACGCAACTTTGCGTCTTCTTTTTGTGGCATTAGATCTTTCTTTTCAACTCTCTTTCCAATAGAAGTTAAGACGAGCTTTATGAACCTCAATTTTTTTTCTGCCGTCATTTTCATCTCTCGTCGGGTTCTTGTAGGCCTCATAATAGCCCCTGTTATTTTTCTTCGACTTCATGTACCATTCCATAAATGTTAGACTTATCTTACTGTCGTTCAGCTTCTTGGTATCATCATCATCTTACAAATCGTTTTATGAAAAGTACTTCGCCTCATCTTACTAATTTGATCATCAAAATACCTATTGTTATTTTGTACCAAAACAGTCATTATCAGAATAGGGAAGTAAAATTTTGTTATTTTTAGACCGGCAGTTAACACAAAGAAAAAAACATTACAAAAAATATAAATAACATATAATTTTCACTTAATATGAGTTACCATTGACCCTTACCAAAGGGATGAAAAACAAATCATCAAAATTCAAGTAAAAGTGGAGAGAGTGGTCATCAGAAGATTTTCAAAAAGAATTTAATTTTTAGACCAATTATAAAATGTCATTTCAAGACTCTAATTTTCTTCTCACATCATTTTATCTCTTGGGTGTAGGAGTGGTCATTCCTTACCTATCCACCTCTTCAACCACAAAACAAAAACAAAAACAAAGAAATACACGAACTTGTTCATGAGGATTCAACCTTGTTCTCTTCCTAGCTCGCTTCCTCACATCGTTTGACAAGGAGAGGTATTCTTCCTCCACCTCACGAGCTCGTTGCCTACCTCTTCTGATACTCCCTTCACCCTAACCAAAAAATACTCATTTTTCCCTTTATCTTGAGATGTCTATTAGAAAGTATAAACTCTAACCTCAAAAAGCGACCCATTAGACGTTGTACGTCCTAGAACAACAAAATAGTACCCACCAAGACACATTTGTACCCAAAGTGATAACCACATCAAACTGTACCTTGTAGCTCTTAAAGTCTAGAGTAAATTTCTTTTTTGGTACACATGTTTCATCATTTTAACTACTTTGATCCACTTTAAAATTTTTCTCATATAAAGACATGTTTGAGTTTGTTGCAAATAATACGTATAAAGACAAGATAACGAGAAGAAACATGTTGGTGGTCGAGTCCTGCAAAACAGAATTAGAAACAGAAAAGAGTGATGGAAAATATTCGGGCCTGTGTTTGACACAATTCCCTGATCGAAGCTGCTGTGGTGTGTGGATCATTGATGTTGTGTTGGTTTTTGATGCATGACACAAGTATTTGTAAGTAACATACGAATATCAAACAATTGTCATAAACTCAACTAAAACTAATTGCTTAATGAATGATCAAATATTATCATAAAACTGGAAAAAGAATTCCAAAGGAGCTGCATTCGTGTCCGCAGGTCGCGCGGGCGTCGCAAGTCTAATGCGATTTCCAACCTTGAATCCAGTTTTCTGCACCCCTTGCGCGCGGGTAGGCTCTTGAGTAAAACACAACTTAACAATTCAAATGTGCCTTGGAGGTTTAACCTTATAACTAAGATTTAGTTTGGTCTCCCCTCCTATGTGGGACAAACCAAACTTCCATCAACCCAACACCTCTCATTCATATATATTTTTCCAACGGTTTGTAAATCAGAACTATTTTGTTTCTTGGGTCAAAATGTGTTAACTAAAACATATAAGTGAGTGATATAGGGCAATTATCTTAATTCATATTGAAGTTCAATATTATAACTCTAAATAGTTATGATTTACAAACCACATGTCTTCTAATTAGAAAATAGTTTAAAAGCAGATTAAAATGGTTAAAATGACCGAAGCTCTAAATAGTTATGATTTACATACCATATGTCTTCGTATTAGAATCTTCGTATTAGAAAAAAGTTTAAAAGCAGATTATAATGGTTAAAATAACCGAAGCATGGGTACCTAAATACAAATTTGGTCTAAGATTTAAGATGATTATGTTGCAAATATCAACACTAAGAAACAATTAATATCTTAGGAAGAAGAAACAATTTTTTTAAAAATATTATTAATTCAACAAGGTGATATATTTTCTTATCTAATACTCTAAGGATGTTTGGTAGCATTTTAATGGTTATTTAGAGGTTTGTCTCTTAATTGTTTAAAATCTCTGAATCAATCCTGATTATTAAGGCTTGTTTTATGTCACTTATCATGGCATATGACCAAGAATTGGTTAATGTATACAGCCTATCCCAAGCTTCATTAGTAAAACTTGTATGTCTGACGTCACTAGCTCAACTGATCGAGTTTGTGTGTCTGATCTTAGAAAATCTAAACCAATTGGTTGTTAAAGCTTGTGGTTTGATTTGCTTACAAATTGTTTTCGTTAAATGTTTCAGTTCTTTTTTGTGCTATATGTTTTTTTGTTTTGTTTCACTACTGTGAACAACAATTCAAGATGTGTGTTTGTTGAAATCTTCAACTATGATATGCTGTTATAATTATTATAATGCAGATCAAGTGGCCAATGGCTTCTACGTACCAACAAAGGTGAGTAACCTTTTACTCAACTCATGTCTACATGGGTATTAAAGCTGGTTCTAAATTATAAAGCCACAAAATAGTTAAACTTCAAGGCCATTAATATGATGCACAAGTGGCCCTTAGTGATAATTTTTGTAGCTCTCGTTGTCGATGTATTTTGCAAACTCAGAAGCAAATGCATTTCCTTTGTATGCCTTATACTCTTTCCACCATTTCATCAAACTACTTCCATCCAAGAAAACATCCGGTGACACGGAGTAATTGTTGATCTCGCCCATTACATAAGCGTCAAACTTCTTCAATTCCTTCACAACGACATCGGCAGGCCCTCCAGTCAATAAGTTTCTTAAAGAAATTAACGCCTCCTCTACATGTGCCCAGAAACAAGAATCCTCAGTAAGACTAGGAGCCTTACTCCTTCTTTCGTTTTCGTTCTTATCTTCATCCAACCACTTCTCTAACAATATGTAGTGGTTTGATCTATTTTCTATATAGTTTCTATTGCCCTTTATGTAATATTCCGCTATGTCCAATGGCTCGACTATCCTTCTGTAGTTTGTCCCACCAAGTAGCCAACGCTTACGCAGCTTGACACCTTCTTTTTGTGGCATCATCTTCTTCTCTTCGACTAACTTCTTCCAATAAACATTAACCTGAACTTGATGAACAAAGATTGTTTGTTTTTTAACGATTTCTTCTTTTGTATTTGCATACCTATAGCTATCATAGTAACCATGCGTTGGTTTACACTCCTTCCTCATGTACCTTTCCATGTATGTCAAACATATCCTCATGTCGCTTAGCTTTATCGTAGGATCATATGCACTCGTTGCCCTCTTTCTTTTAATCATGTCCGTTTGTTTCTTTACCAGTCTCCCAATTTGATCGTTCGTGATTCCAGCTCTCAACGGATTGCAACTTACTAGTTGATTATCAAGAGCCTTATGTAGTTGTTCCACCACCTTCTTCATCGTCGGACGGTCATTTCTGCTTTGCCAACACTGATAGGCAATATTCGCAAACGTAAGTAAGGCAACTCTATTTATCTTTCTTTCGAGATGCGGAAAAACAATCTCATCTAATGTTTTCCTTTCCCAATGTATTTTTACCAAATTCGTTAAAAATTCACGCTTGTCGCCCTTGTACTCGGGAGCATGTATTAACCTTCCACACAAAACTTCAAACAATACAACCCCAAAAGAGTAAACGTCAGATTTTTGTGAGAGATAACCTGTAGTCAAGTAGTCGGGATCAATATATCCAGGCGTGCCACAAGCACTAGAGATAAGATACGTAGTCCGCCTATTTGCTGGACCTCTCCTGGACAACCCAAAATCCGAGACTTTAGCTTTAAAGTTATCGTCCAAAAGAATGTTTGAGCTTTTCACGTCTCGGTGGAGGATTCTATATTCATCTCCAACGTCTCCAACTTCTTCATGAATGTACTGCAATCCATGGGCAGCATCAAGGCAAATCTGAAGTCGTTGGATCCACGTTAAATCTCTGTTGCTTAAATGGTTGTCGAGACTCCCATTGCTTTCGTACTTTAAAACAAGCATCTTCTGGTTATCTTCGTCGCAAAACCCGAGAAGTGAGACGATGTTTTCGTGTTTATGAACGGAAAGTAAGGCGATCTCCGTTTTAAATTCACCGTCTCCTTGCAATGAGTCTGGATCCAACTTTTTAATGGCGATGTTGCCATGTTCAACAGAAAAGCCTTTGTAGACCGTACCAAACCCACCCCGTCCGAGGAGATTATGATCGGAAAATCCGTTAGTTGCATCTGATAGTTGTTGCAGAGGGATCTGCAAGTGCCTCACTTCTTCTTCAATGGACGACATCATGATATATCTTTTATTGAATATGATCAAAAGGTATGTAGGTAGCTAGTAACAGTTAAAGGTTTAGAAGGAGATGAATAGATTATATATGATGTAGCAACAGTTTTGAATCTGAAGAGCAACGGAAATGGAACAAAATTGTATGAACGCGTTTTGTTTTGTATAGAAATAGATGAACGCGTTTTGTATACTCAAATGTGATAGGTCATATGTATAGTCAAAATCAGAAGGCTTGAATGATGGAGTTTAAAAGTGTATATACTCAAAGTAAAGGCTTAAAATGATAAATATATCAAAGTTGAAAGACAAGTTGTTAAATATTTTAAACTTTAGAGACAGGATCAAAATTGTAGTTTTGTAAAAGTTAAGGACTAAAGGACAAAGTGTTTACCTATCTTTTCTATATAAATAAAAGATAAAATTGCCAAAAAAAGTCTCTAGTTTTGTACCGTTTCGAACATTTAGTTTGGTTCTTATGTTTTTTTTGTCATTTTGGTGTTTGGTTTTGTAAACAATTGTCATATTAGTCTTTCCGTCAACGAATTCGTCATTTAACACAAAGTTAAGTGGTCGAAACGGTACAAATACAGAAACGTTTTTGACAATTTACTCTAAATAAAAAAATAAAAAGACAAAGACTTGTGTACTATAAAAGTCGTCTCAGATGTCTTTATCTATTTCCGGTTGTCCACAAATAAATATCCTGATCATGATTAATATTTTATTTTTTATTTATTTATTTTTTTGAACGGTTTTTTGGATAATGAGTGCTTAAAAGTAACAAGACTTTCGTTAAAATTGATGGTGGTTTTATTTAAAAAGGTTTAAGAGAGAACAATTCCATGATTTTTCCAAAGTGACATGTTCAAATTTCAACATTTGAATAATGCATCACTTCTTGTTTAATTATACGTGTTGTCCTTTATACATAACAACTATATATATAAGTACATTACTTCGAAATATCATCCAAAACATCAATTTCTAGCAACTGCAACGTGATCCCCGCCCTCAACAAATTCGATTCGCCCAATTCATAATCTCGAAAGTACAACATTCTCCGTCTGATCAACCTCAAAACGTTCCTGTAAACATAAAGTTGTAAGCTACCCGCATTGGATAGCTTCATGGCATCAAGAACAAGCAGTATCGAATCTTGATCTTCAAAAGCCGCGTGACCACCTGATTCTACGCAATACAGAAAAGTACCAAACGGCTTGTATGGAGTATCTGATGAGAAAAAACTCGCAACAGGATCCTTCTTTGCTACCACATTCAAAAAACTTATCCTCCATTGTGGCCGTTCAGCAATGGCACGTTGGAGAGACGCGTCACCAACAAGAGGCGAACCAAACGTTATGCAAATCGGCCTTTTGGTTTTCCTAGAACCATTTGATTCTTCCAAATCTATCGCATGGTGCAAGCGTAGCGTCGACAAAATGGCAAGGTATCCGCCCAAACCCGTCCCAGTGATGACTAGTGAGGTATTTATATGCTAAATAACAAAATTAAATAGCAATAGTTACTTGCTAATTAATAATAAACACATATATGCACACAATGACACAAACATATATACCTTTTTTTCCAGGTCTTTGAGGTTGTGTGCGAGACGCTGAAACAGGTTAGCAGCAGCTTTGTTAATGGAGAACGAAGAGTTGGCTTCTGTGGAAATGAAATCAAGAACTTGGATGGTTTCGGATGAAACTAAATCGAACTCTCCTTCGAGATATCGAGCTGTATAATCAGGAGAACAGTTGAAAGCCAAAACATTGATTCCAGAACGAGTGTTATGAAGTTCATAAGTCGAAATCGTCTCCGAAATTGCTCGATAAGCTTCGGAAATGATATCTGCACTGCCAAGAAACTTGCCAAGCTCCACCTCACTATTAAATCTGCAATAGTTACTTGAATCAACAGAATTAGCTAGCAAATCGAAACCCATTATTTTAATAATGTATACAATTAATAGATGGTAATAAAAACTTAACGTACATGCTCATCTTTCTTTCTGATTTTGTTTTTGAAAATTTGGTGCATGTTTTTGTTGTTGATGTTGAACATGATGGAATAGGAACTTTGTATCTTCTTGTTTGGTAATGAAAAAAATTAAAATAAACATAAAAAAATATCGGTAACATTTGCCAGGAAATTTCCTAGTGACTAATTGATGAATTTAAAAATGCTAATTTTCATAAAGACGAAGACTTGGTGTACGTTCTCTAAAGTCGTCGCATATGTCTTTATCTATGCCCGGCAGGGACAGACCCATAAATTTTTTTTTAAGGGGACAGATGTTTAATTATCGCTATATAATATTTTTTCGGACTCAATTGGGATCGTATTAAAAAAAATCAAACATCAACTAAAAGAAGTGAATAATAATTTTAACAATTGTTATAATATAATTTTTTGCAAATTGGCTAAAAATAATCTCAACTAACACCTATTGGCCGAGAATAATCCCAACTCAGTTTATTCCCTCCAGTGGTCCCAAATCCAACTTTTTTGGCCTCCAGTGGTCCGTCGTTAAGTGCACTTAACGGCCGTTAACCTTTTTTTGATTTTTTTCGAATTTCAAAACAAGGTTTTATGGAAATTGATCGGGAGGAGTATACGATTCAATTGATGAAAACCTTACTTCGAACTGGTGTTCCAAACGACAAAACGGTCTTCAATCAGGTGTTTAAAACCTAACGGTGCTTTAACCGGATATCAAAATTAAACCATTTGGAGCAACAATTAGAAGTAAGGTTTACATCAACAGACTCGTATTCTCCTCTCGATCAAAATCCCTAAAATATCGGTTTGAAATTCGAAAAAAACAGAAAAAAAGTTAACGGCCGTTAAGTGCACTTAACGGCGGACCACTGTAGGCCAAAAAAGTTGGATTTGGGACCACTGGAGGGAATAAACTGAGTTGGGATTATTTTCGGCCAATGGATGTTAGTTGGGATTATTTTAAGCCAATTTGCCTATATTTTTAACTATCGTTATATAATATGATTACACACGTATAATTCATCAAATTTTAATGTTTGTTTTATTTCTTATAAAGTTTTCGCATCATGATCCATGTAATCTAGAATTATCAAGTTTAACTCAAGTTAAATAAAAATAATCACTAAACAATAATTCAAATATAAGATTAAATACTTAATAAATCTTTACTGATTTTAAAACGATAAAAAAATACATTTTAGGTGTTTAATTGAAACAATTGACAAACTTAATTATTATTCTACAAAGTTACCCTTAAATAAAAATATTGAATTAAGAAAAGACATATGGTCGTGAGTCTTAGAAAAGACACATGGCCTTTGTTTACCTACCATTAAAGCCAACGATGTTGGCCGGATAATGGATAGCATATAAATTTTAAGGTCGATCACTAGCTAGGTCACTTTGCCATGATGTTGGATTAAACCTTGGCGTTGTTGCACGATGCACCGCACGTGGCAACAAGGACCTCACAAATGGTTGGTGAGGAATATAAGCCTATTATATAAGGTGTCTCTTTAATTGAAAGTAAAAAAAACACAATTTCATTCTTACTCCAACAACATGACAATTTACATTATAAAAACAAACGAAAAAAAGAAGATAAATTTTACATGCAAAACACATAAAGCTAGCTTATTTTCTTATCCTAATCCACATATATTATATGAACATGAGCTCATTGTCATGATGCTCAAATTGAGCATTACATATATGACTTGTAGCCCACATTGTTCATGTACCGTGCAAATTCAGAAGCATATGCATTTCCTTTGTATGTCTTATACTTCTCCCACCATTTCATGAAACTACTCCCCTTTATGAAGATTTCCGGCGACACCGAATAATTCTTGATCGCACTCATTGCATAATCCTCAAATTTCTCCAATGCCGTCTCGATGTTGCTAGAACCTTCGTTTTCTAAGTTTCTTAACGAAATCAACGCTTCCTCCACATATGCCCAAAAACACGAATCCTCAGTAAGACTAGCAGCCTTGTTCCTTTTTTCGTCACTTGTTCCCGAATCCTTCTTGTCTTCATCCGACCACTTCTCTAACAACTTATAATGGTCTTCTCTATTCTCTATATAGTTTGTTTTGCCATCTTTGTAGTATTCGCCAATTTCTAGTGGCTCTACTATCCTCCTGAAGTTTGTCCCGCCATATAGCCAACGCTTACGCAACTTAGCACCTTCTTTTTGTGGCATTTTATCCTTTTCTTCAACAATATCCTTCCAGTACTTGCTTAGCTTACGTTTATTCTTCAAAATTTCGCTTTGGCTCTTGATTTCATCTTTTGTTCTCGAATTTTTGTAACCATCGTAGTAACCGTTTTCTAGTTTCTTTTTCTTCATATACCATTCCATATATGTCAAACTAATCTTCATTTCATTTAGCTTTTTAGTAGGCTCATAAGGGTTCTTCCTTCTTCTAATCAACTTTGATTGTTTCTCTATTTCCATAACTTGTTCATTTGAAATATCACCCAACACACCGACGTCCTTCAACTGTAACGTGATTCCCGCCCTCAACAAACTCATGTCGAGTTCGCCCAACTCAGAATCCCCACGGTACAATATCTTCCTTCTCATCAAACTCAAAACATTATTGTAATCATAAATTTGTAAGTTACCTGCATTGGCATTGGGTGACTTGATTGCATCTAGAACTAGCAGGATCGATTCTTGAACGTCAAAAGCTGCATGACCACCTGATTCGTTGCAAAACAAAAAAGTACCAAAGGGCTTGTATGTAGTATTTGATGAGTAAAAACTAGCAACACTATCTTTGTTTGCAACGACGTTCAAAAAACTGTACTTCCATTGTGGCCGTTCAGCGATGGCACCTTGGAGATTTTTGTCACCAACAAGAGGGGAGCCGAAAGTTATACAAATAGGCCTTTTGATTGTCTTAGAATCATTTGATTCTTTCACGTCTATCGCATGGTGCAAGTGTAGCGTGTAAAGAATGGCAAGGTATCCACCCCAATCCGATCCGGTGATGATCAAGGGAGTATCTATAGTCTGAAAAAAATATATATAAACCAATAAGTTCTTAATTAAGGACTCAGTGTTTCACTAGATCTATAAACACACATACACATATATACCTTATTTTCCAACTCTTTGACATTGTCACTAAGGTTCTGAAACAGGCAAACAGCAGCTTTGTTAAGGGAGAAAGAAGAGTTGACTTTTGTGGTAATGAAATTAAGAAGATGGGGTTTAGTAGATGACACTAAATCCAACTCTTTTTCAAGAAATGGAGTTTTAGTATCATAATCAGGGGGGCATTTGAAAGCCAAAACTTTGATTTTAGGACGAGTGGTGTCATGAACTTTATAAGTCGATTTGGTCTGCGAAATTGCTCGATAAGCTTCTGAAATGATATCAGCGCTGCCAAGAAACTTGCCTAGCTCCACTTCACTCCTAAACCTGCAAGTTTTATTGAACGTCATTAGTGCACAATCAACAAATTTGAAACGCGTTTAATGTAAGCATGTTTTCGATACATAGAAATAAACATACAAGATATCGTTCTTCATTCTTCTTGATTGTTTAAGAAAATATATTTGAATGTTTTTGTTGTTGATGTTGAAGACAATGGCATGAATGGGATTTTATAGATACGTACAGTTTAATTGGTCATGACTAATTGATGAATTTCAAGTTGTAGATTTTCATATTAGGGAGGACTTGGTGTAGTTGCTCTAAAGTCATCGCGTATGTCTTTATCTGATACCAGTATCGATAATTAAATATTGGTGATGATTTCAGTAATAATTAATATAAGTGTTTAAAATCAACAAGAGGTACGTACGTTAAAAGTGATATTGGTGATCTAAGGAAAATGATTCATATCTTGCATGATGTAATTATTAAACGAGACAATATTAGCTAGATCACAAGTACGTTAAAGGGTTTAAACGAAACATTAAATAAATATTTGTTTTGTTATGTTTGAGTCGGTTTAGGTTTGGTATTATGTTAGACTTTTGAATTCCTAGTTTGAGGTCTAACTGGTATAGGTATTGTTTTGTTCCTAGTTTATTGGTTTAAGTTTCTTAGTATTATTAGGATAGCTCGTCTATTTAAAATTTATTGTATTAGAGTTTAATAAACTTGAATAAAAGTAATTTAGGTTTCCAGTAAAAGATTTGTTCGACTACTGCAGTTTTATTACTTTCAAGTTCAACAGTAATTTGGCATGAAAGTCGTATATTGTAATGAAAATGAGATATGTCGACGACCAATTAAATTTACTATCCCACTTGGACGATGACTTACGGGGTACGACTTCAAGGAGGTGTGTGGGTGTGGGTCTTAGGGAGGGGGAGAGTGTGTAGGCAAGACATTGTATAAATTTATTGAAGTTTTTTTACTTTTTTTATAACGTTTAACTCGAATACGCTTTCTAAAGCTACTCTTAACTAAACTACTTCCGCCTTTGAAAAAAAAAAAAAAAATATATATATATATATATATATGGCGACACAATATACTTGTTCGAGTAATTAAATTAATATTTGCATTCGTATGGTTTGTTGATTCTGATCATTTACATCATTACGTTTTTAATATATCATATTCATGACATTTGTATTTTATCTTTATTTGCATAAAAAAATGATTCAATTGCATATTTACCCCTATAAACATCCCCTAAATGCATATTTCCCCAACTAAAAAAATCAATTGCATATATACCCAATGTTAACTAAATGTCTTTATTAAAAATGGGTATATTTGCAAATTAAAGTTGTTTATAGGGGGAAATATGCAATTAATTTTTTTGGCTGGGTAAATATGCATTTAAAGTGTTTTGGAGGGGGAAATATGCATTTAACCCTAAAAAAATCTAACGGACTATTAAAAAAATGGCTAAAATACCCTCGGATATGCAAATGGTAAAAACTACTAGAATTTTTAATATATATATATATATATATATATATATATATTGAAGAGTTATCATAGAAAAGATTTTAATCTAAGAATGATTTATGACCTTTAGATCTCTTTTTAATAGTTAAGATCAATTTGTAGGAAAAGAATTTGGTGGAAGGTTACATTAGTCATGACCACTTTTATTAGCTTTCTCTCTCCGCATGCTAGACACATATCAAATCCCCAATTTTTTAAAAATTGTCATAACTTTTGGATACGATATTATTTTATTTTAAATCACACAAAAAAACAAGCGTTTTGTTATCTTTAAAATGCGTATAATATCAATATATAAAAAAGAAATTTTGTTAAGCATTTGTCAAGTCCTTGTGTAATATCATGTGATTGTGTATAACTAGTGAAATATCACTTTTATCGGTTTATTCTTAAGTCATTACGTAATATCATCTCATTGTAAAGATTTGTTGTGTCATATTATGTGTTTAGAAATTATCACGGTGTCACAAATTGTTAATATGTGTTTGAGAAATGTTTAAAGACAAAGTCATTTTTTACAAAGTGTGAGAATGACACAATGGTAAACAAAGACACAATGACACTTTTAAAAAAAAATTATAACTCATAATATAAATCAAATTTCCAAAAGTGGTTCGGATACCTTGTTCCCCTTGTAATCCTCTTTCAAAAAATAAATAAACGAAAAATTAAAGAAATTACCGTTTTTATATTTTTTTTACAATAGACACAATGAAAAAAGACACAATGAGAAAATAGTAATTTTTTATGTTTCGTTAATTTATTTTTTAAGGAGGATGACATGGGAGCAAAGTCTTCGAAATACTTTTTGTGTAATTGTGTAATTATTATTACATCACTGTGTAATCCTCGTCAAATAAGATTACACAATGACCCGATAGATGACATAACAACCCAACAGGTGACATAATGACCTGACAGAAGACACAATGACCTGACCTGACGGAAGACTCAATGAGCTGAAAAAATATGAAAAAAATAAAGTTTGTTTTTTTATATATTAATATTATATGCGTTTTAAAGAAAAAAAATGCTCGTTTTTATGGTGTAATTTATTTAGAAAAATAATGCCGTATGTATAAGTTATAAACGTTTAAAAAAGTTGAGTTTTTGACATGTGTCTTGCATGTGAAGAAAGAAAATAAAAAAAAGTATGTGTGACACCCCGCCCGGCGGCGGAAAACACCGGACGCGTCAAGTGGATCGGATATCAAAGTACAAAGCACATGGCACACTAAATGCATATTTTAATATTAATTAAGCAATAATGTCGTGACATAAAGAAACATTCAATAGTCATAAAAACCGTAATAGAAACCGACAATTAAATATTGTTTATTGTCTTTTTATTCTAGGTCCGAAGCATCCTACGTGTCTTGAACCAAAATCGTATCAAACTTCACCTGAAAAACGTGTAAAATAAGTTAGCTAAAGAATTAGCTAGTGAGTAAAACACAATTAATAGTACATAGTATAAAATCCGAGATCATTATAGATTGTGTTTCGCAATCTCATGTGCATAGCAATTTCATCATATATATCTCAACCATGACCATAGAATCACATAGAAACAAGAATCATTGACCCCGCAGGGTAACCTTTAGCAACAAGCCATGAGAACCACTCATGTTACAATTAATGATAACTGTTATTGAACCGTCATTTAACCGTCTCGATGTGTAAGTTATCAAAAATTGTTTTAGCATCGAAGGGACATAGCAACGTAGCAACAAGCATCACATGTAGTAACTAGTAACATAGAATCAACCAAAGAATCGCCGGGTCAAAATCACCTATCAGGCCATTAATGTAGGTGGGCTTGTCAAGCCATTAGCGCTAACATTGTACCGGTGGAAATTACAAGATAATATAACTAATATTGACTATCACACAATTTTCTACATGCGGCCAAACACGATTAACACATCTAATGATCTCATTTTCGAAAATAGAAACATCAAAAGAAACCGTTGTATTATAGAAACACGTATTTCAGCCCCAAAAACGTAAATAGTAAAAAGGGGAGTGAGTTTACTCACCTTGAAAAGTAAATACAATCGAACCGTTAGAAACGCAGCTAAAAGCACCGAGGGTTGCCCAAACATTAGTACCACCTAAATTATTGGGAAAACCCTAACTTAGAAACGAAACAATAGCAACAAGAATCAAAAGTCCGTGATCTAGGGGTTCAGATGTGGGATTTAAGGTGTTAAATCACAAAATGGAAATTAGGGTTTCAAAGTACAATTTGGGATTTAGGGTTTTGAAATATAATTTAGGGAATTAGGGTTTTAAAGTGCCAATTGAAAATTAGGGTTTCAAAATATAATTTGGGAAATTAGGGTTTTAAAGTGCCAATTGAAAATTAGGGTTCCAAAATATAATTTGGGAAATTAGGGTTTTAAAGTACCAATTGAAAATTAGGGTTCCAAAATATAATTTGGGAAATTAGGGTTTTAAAGTACCAATTGAAAATTAGGGTTTCAAAATATGATTCAGGAATTTAGGTACGAGATGTAGTTTGTGTTTTCGTATAGTATATATATATATATATATATATATATATATATATGTTTTTATAAGTTTTAAACCCATAGAATATATTTAACATAACATGGATATTATTTGGTTTACTTGAAATAAAGCTTAATGTTTAAAAGTATGTAAAAATGTGAAAAAAATAAGAAAAACAGGCCATGGGACTCGAACCCATGGCCATTGCATTAAACGTGCAACAACTAAGCCACCAGACCACTTCGACTTTTGTTAAATTAATCTGATTTTTAATTATTTTGTATTGTGTTTACAAACAAAACCCATTTCAACCTCAAGCCCTAGATTCAAGAATCATCAAATTCGTTTAATCTTGTTAATCAAACCAGAAATCAACAGAGGGCTTTTAATCACCATTGAATCGTGATCATTTTGATATATGAAACTTACTTGATTGGTGAAGAAACGAGGTGATGAAACAGATGAACAGGGGCGACGGATTTGGAGATCAAAGGCTGAGTTTTAACTGTTCTTGCTTGAAATTGGATGAACAGGGAGTGAGATAGATGCCGTAGGAGTATTTTTATCGATTTAATTGCGTTGTTTTTGATCTGGAGATTATCGAATGGGTTAAGGGTTTGATGCGACTGAAATTTGATTAATTGGATATTAATTCGGTGTGATAATGTCAATTGATTGATATCATTGATTTCCAAACGCACGACTGATCGTTTTGGTTAATGAGATTTATTGAGTTGGTACGTTATCGACGATTTGAATTTGTGGGTTTTGAATCCGTTTTTGTTTTGCAATAAAACATGGAATTGTGTTGTTTAATCGACGATTTGAAGGTAGTAGGGGGTTCGAATCACATCCACGGTCATTTCCATTGTTTTAGTTTGATTTTTAGGTGTTAAAAACGACCAAAAGCAGCTCGCCGGAAAACTGGATATTCCGGCCAATTCGCCGGAGGTGTTTGACACCGGAAATGCGGGTATTAGGGGGGGTGGGGGCTGGTTAATCTAAATTTTACACAGTTGGTCCTTTATCTTTCAGATGGTTTTAAGTTAGTTATTACAAGTTTAATTATAATTTGTAAATTGACAGATTTAGTCCAAAGTTAAGTATATAAGTATTTTAACTAACTAACTTAACTAAATTGAAACGTAACCATTATATAAGTGACGTTTTTATGGTTTTAGCTCGTTTAAGCCGTTACGAGATTATTTCGAGACTTGGAGGCGTTTTGGTTTAACGTTTTTACTAATTTTCTTTTACGAACTATATATATATTTATTTATATATATATATTTGAGATTTATAGTTCCACCATTATTTATTCGATATACGTGAACGTTTTGAAATGTGAATTTAATTGAGACGGGAACAACGTAGAATCAATGCGTTTATTTATAATAATAATAATAATAAACGTTACACTTTGAAAAAATAAATACGGTTACAATTTAACGGGTAACAACTTCGGGTCCGAGACGGGCATTCGGGTTCGGGTTTGGGGCAGATGTCACAGTATGTATGACAAAAATACTCTCTCTCCTTATTTAAATAGATGACACGTGTCAATCTTTTATTCATTCTTAGCCTTTTTAGATTAAAATCATTTGTAGGTGAACCTCTCTCCTTTAAATATATATATTAATATATGTTTATTTAATACTCCCTCCGTCCCACTAGAAGTGTCCTAGTTTGAATATCACAAAGTTTTAGGCACATTAAATGATGGGTATTTTTGCTTGTCATTTGACAATAATACCCTTAAGAATAAATATTATTGTGGGTCCATCATATTGTTTGTTTTATGTTATTAAGGGCAAATTTGGAAGTTTACCAATAAATTTTAAAAGTGGACACTTTAAATGGGGCAACTAAAAAAGGCAATATGGACACTTCTAATGGGACGGAGGGAGTATATATTTGGAAAATTGGATTTTAAAAATCCGAAATTTCACCTATTTGCAAGCAAGAATCCAGCTGAAAAAAATCTTCAACTTTGAAACAAATTTTTTTAAAAAGCCACGGTTAAAAAAACATGTAACGGCGTTAAGTTTTTTTCAAGTTTGAAACTAATGTTTTATGGCTTTTGATCGGAAGAATAACACAAATGGATTTACTCTGACATATGGTATTATGAAAACAACTTTTTGTATAGAATGTTTTTCAATTTTGTGTGGATCTATTATATTTTGGTAAAAATTTGAATGTGTTTTTTTAAATTTAAGAAATTTTTTTTTCTTTTTTCCACAATTTAAATCGGTTCAAATTCAAATACAGTTTAAAAAATTTCAAACTTAATAAACGGATTTGAATAAACTAAACAAACCACCAATAAACATCAACCACGTACAAGAAAGAATCTATTTAGAAGGGAAAAAAAATACAAAATAATCCAACACCATGACAACTTACGTTACTAAACCAAACCAAAAAGTAATTAAATTTCACAGGCAAAACATTTAAAGTGTAAGGCCATTGCTATGATGCACCACTTTAAAGTGTAAGGTATACAAAATAATCCAACACTTAGTGATATTGCTTATAGCTCCCATGATTCATGTATTGCATAAACTCAGAAGCATATGCATTTCCTTTGTATACCTTATACTCGTTCCACCACTTCATCAAACTACTTTTCTCTTCGAAAACATCCGGCGACACAGAGTAATTGTTGATCTCACCCATCACATAAGCCTCAAATTTCTCCAATTCTTTCTCCACGTCAGTCGACCTTCCATTCACCAACTCTGTTAACAAAATTGACGCCTCCTCGACATGTGCCCAGAAACAAGAATCCTCAGTTAGACTAGCAGCCTCATTCCTTGTTTTTTCACTTAAATTCGACTCGGTCACATATTCCTCCAACCACTTCTCTAACAACTCATAGTGTTTCGGTCTATTCTTTAGGTAGTTTCCTTTCTTAAGTTCGTAGTGTCTGGCTATGTCTAGTGGCTCAACTATCCTTCTGTAGTTGTTCCCACTAAGTAGCCAACGCTTACGCAACTTTGCGTCTTCTTTTTGTGGCATTAGACCTTTCTTTACAACAATATCCTTCCAATATTGTTCAAGACGACCTTTATGAATCTCAAGTTCTTGTTTGCTCTCGTTTTCATCTCTGGTCGTGTTCTTATAGGAATCATAGTAACCCCCTTTCGTTTTCCTCGTCTTCATGTACCATTCCATATATGTCATACTTATCTTACTTTCGTTAAGTCTTTCGATATCCTTATAATGATTGTCTATATTCTTTCTTTTACTCATGTTTATTTGTTTCTTCTCCATTTCCTCAATTTGTTCATTTGAAATATCACCTAAAACACATACTTCATTTAACTGCAATGTGATCCCCTCCCTCAACAAGTTCATGTTAAATTCACCTAATTCAAAAGCCCCACGGTACAACATCTTGTCCCTCATATAACTCAAAATTCTGTCGTAATAATAGTTATATGTGCTACCTGCATTCAATGACTTCATGGCGTCTAAAACCTGCAGGATCGATTCGTGATCATCAAAAGCCGCATGATCACCAGATTTCGTGCAAAACAAAAAAGTACCAAAGGGCTTGTATAGATTTTCTGATGCAAGAAAACTACACAAGGGATCTTCATTTGCAACGACATTCAGAAAACTTGATACCCATTGTGGTCGTTCCGCAATGGCACTTTGGAAAGATGCATCACCAACAAGAGGGGTACCAAAAGTTATGCAAATCGGTCTTTTGGTTGTCTTAGAACCATTAGATTCTTCCACGTCTATTGTATGGTGCAAGCGTAGCGTGGAAAGAATAGCAAGATATCCACCTAGACCTGATCCGGTGATGATCACGGGTGTGTTTATATACTGCAAAACAACATATAAATCAATAATTAAGGGTTGATAATATTTCGCTTGATCTTTATCTCCAGATATGCTAATAAGTAATAACAAAAACGCTAATGTGGTGCTAGCCCACTTGGTAAAGGCATTGCCTTTTAGATGGGAGGTCATGGGTTCTATCCCTGATAAGGAGATATTTGATGTAATTTAATTTGGAGTGATGTAATGTAATAGTAGATGTAGTTTGCCGTTAAAAAAAAGTAATAACAAATACACACAATCAGTAACATGTTGAAACAGCCCATTTTATGTATAAAAAAAATTCTAGCTATATTTTCCTTGCACATACATACATACCATATCTTCCAGTTGTTTAAGGGCATCACTAAGATGTTGAAACAGCTCAACAGCGGCTTTGTTAATAGAGAAGGAAGCGTTGAGTTTTGTGGCAATGAAGTCAAGGGATTCAACGTTTTGAGATGGAACTAAATCCAGGTCTCCGTCAAAAAATCGAGTCATATAATCAAGGTTATCGGAAAAGTTGATAGCCAAAATATCGATTCCAGAACGAGTAGTGGTAGCTTTCATCTCCCTAATTGCTCGATAAGCATCTGGAATGATATCAGCGCTACCAAGAAACTTTCCCAGTTCGACTTCACTTCTAAACCTGCGCGTTTTATTCAATCAACAACATATATATACTAACAAATAACAAACTTGAAACTTGAAACTCATAATATGGAAATGAACT
Organism: Tagetes erecta; assembly: GCA_030867185.1. NCBI lineage: Eukaryota > Viridiplantae > Streptophyta > Magnoliopsida > Asterales > Asteraceae > Tagetes > Tagetes erecta. The sequence continues at coordinate 94,083,297 of CM061487.1, read as the reverse complement.
TACATGATTTTGCTCGTTTTTTTTTCTTGATTGATTTCAGAAATTAAAATTGTGCGTTTTTTCCGAAATATGCATGAAAACATTTTGTATGAATGGGAATTTATGGATTGAGTGTTGGTTGATGAATTTATAAGAATTGGCGTAATATAAAAGTCGTCGTATGCATGAATAATTAATAATGTCTTTGTCTTTTACTTTTACGAGTATCGACAATTTAATGTTCTTATATTAACAATAGCTAGCTAGGTTCATCGTTGAAATATATAGCTAGCTAGGTGTATAGCAACGACCAATCACATTTACTTTCCCACTTGGTCGACCACAATCGGATATATAGCGATGACTAATATAAAGGTAGGTTAATTTTGAAATAATAGTAAAGTTGAAGGTTTAGTTTTAATATGTTTTATTAAAGTAAAGTAGGTTTATTTTAGTTAATTGTATTCTAATAGGTTCATGAAAGGTTTTAGGTATCTTGGAGAGAAAGTTTAGTATTAACTATAAATAGGGATCTAGGTTATTGTTTTTATTAGTCTCTTTTCTTTGTAAGTTTGTAAGTCCGTTTGATTATATAAAAAGAGTCGCGGGTTGTCTCCCCAAAATATATCTTGTGTTCGTGTTTGTTCGTTTGTTAGATACGATTGTTTGAACCGTCTTGGCCAACATAATACTATTTAAGGCAAAAAACACAACTATTATCTTATAATTGATTTTAATAATTCTCAAAAAAAATTAAATACATATATAGAGTTGAATAAGTAACGTATTTGAAATCTAAGCGAAACTAGAACCTTTGATCTGATGCTCCTAACACAATTGTGTTACCAATGAGTCACTAACCCCATTGATGAGAGGCACTCTCACGTAAGATAGAGTTTCTTCAGTAGAAACTAAGATTATGATTTTAGCTGGAAATATGTAAGTCTGGTTAAGATAATGCATATTTTTTGAATCATGACTTATAATACCCGCTAAATAAGTTAGGGTCTTCCTTCTTTTAATTGGTTCATCATTCCTAAGGTAAAACTAACTAGTAATAGTCAAACTAAAGACATGTGATTGGTGACGAATCTTGAACTTTTATATTGGAGGGGCGAACTCAATACGCATATTACATATAAATTAGTTTTCAAGGATCAAACTTGATACATATAATACATGTTAATCGTGTTTCGAGGGGAAGAACTTAATACATATTAAAAATTTAGGATATTAGGGTAAAAACTCACTACCGACAAAAAAACGTGTGGGGACGGCAGCCCATGCCGGCCCTTTCGGTATTTGACATACCAATCAAATCGTCGACCCAATCCGACCCGGACTGAATCACCAACATAAATATATAATCAGAAAGTGAAACATAGCTTTAAGAGAAAATTTTATGAGTCCCGTTGATCTGAAACTGTCAGCCACCTTTTACAAAACTTCTGGTTTCTTTACTGCAAGTAACATCATATACTTTTTTCTTATACATTTTTGCAAAATATGAGTAAACATATTTCATAAGTGAAATTAAGATTTTGAAATTGATGAAGTGGGGGATTTTGGGAGTTTGATTAAGATAATACTAGCTTATTCTCATTACTTATTATAATTCCTATTAAATAAGTTAGGCATGGTGGCTCAAATTAGTCAAATGTCTTTATTTAATTGGTCCATCATTCGTAAGGAAAAACTAACTAGAAATAGCTAAAATAAAGACATGTTACCAGTGACGGATCTTGAACTTTTGTATTACGGGAGCGAATTCAATTCGCATTAAGGATAGTTCTTTAATTCTCATGGGTGGATTGGAAGAGAATTAACTAATAACAATTCGTTTGTTATTAGGATCTATCTAGTATTAATTAATTAATTAACTATTTAAGTTGGAGTCTAACTAGTATATGTATTGTTTTGTTCTTAGTTTATTAATTGGTTGTAGTTTCCTAGTATAAACTGAATCAATTAACTAGTATATATATGTAACATGGCGTTACTTGGAAAATATTTTTCTGAAAGATACTCAAGCATGCTTGCAAGTTACCTAAGTCTTCATATACCTAAAACAAGCCTTATGCATCTGGAATGAAATACCTAGTGCTATTTGAGTTTTAGATTAAAAAACAATAAAAGTGACTATTTTCTTTTTGTTAAGTCCACTTGTAGCGTTTTACTCATTTTACTTGTGTACACTGATGATATCGTAGTAACCAGTACTAATAGTGAAGCTGAAATAAATAAGTTAACCAACTGTTACAGTCCAAAGTTTTAATAAGAAATATGGGAGTTCAAAACAATTTTTTTGGGCATCAAAATTACTGGTTCTAAACTTGGTGTAAGTTTGCCACAACAGAATATTATGTTGAATTGCTAGCTAAGTTTGGTATGACCGCGTGCAAACCAATAAATACTTCACTCAAGCAACATCATATACTTTGTTCCTTACGTAAAGGTAATGACATTTTTGTAAAATGTGAGTATAACATATATCATAAGTGAAATTAAGGGATTTTGAATAATGATGATGAAGTGGGGGATTTTGGGAGGTATAAACACGTTAACACGAAGTTGATTATCGGGTCGGGTCTTTTAAAATTTATTATCTGGATTGAGCTATCCATTTTGGTATTTGGGTTGAATTGATGTCAGTGGCCCAATACAATGGATTTTAATCTCTTTTTTGGGCTTTATAAATCAACTTCAATGTTTTATGATGATTGCATAAGATCTCTAAGTTTAATTCTGCTTGAAATTGTCACCATTGTGTATGAAAGTTAATAACAAGTTTATGACTGAATTTTGGCATGCGTAGAAAAATAAAAATATAATTATATAACAAAAGAAACAGTCTCCTACGATGAAAAAAACACAATTTTTCATTAATCCAACAACATGACAATTTACTTTAAAACAAACAAACCAAAAAAATACATTTCACATGCAACACATAAATATGTGTCATTTTTCTTAGTCTAAATAAAAAAACCACAAAATAGCTAAACTTTGAGGCCATTGTTATGATGCACAATTGGACCTAGTGATAATTTGTATAGCTCTTGTTGTACATGTATTTCGCAAACTCAGAAGCAAATGCATTTCCTTTGTATCTCTTATACTCATTCCACCATTTCATTAAACTACTTCCGTCTACGAAAACATCCGGTGACAAAGAGTAATCGTTGATCTCACCCATCACATAAGCTTCAAAGTTCCTCAATTCCGCCAATTCCTTCTCAACGTCAGCTGACCCTCCGTTCAACAAGTTTCTTAACGAAATTAACGCCTCCTCTACATGCGCCCAGAAACACGAATCCTCAGTAAGACTAGCAGCCTTATTCCTTCTTTCTTGCTTCTTATCTTCATCAAACCACTTCTCTAACAATATGTAGTGGTTTGATCTATTCGCTATATAGTTTCTATTGCCCTTTGTGTAGTATTCGGCTATGTCCAGCGGCTCAACTATCCGTCTGTAGTTTGTCCCACCAAATAGCCAACGCTTACGCAGCTTGCTACCTTTCTTTTGTGGCATTATATTCGTTTCTTCAATAAATCTCTTCCAGTAAGCATTAAGCATAATGTGATGACTCAAAACTGCTTGTTTTTTCTCAAAATCTACTCTAGTTTTTGGATGCTTGTAGCTATCATAGTAACCATTTGTCGTTCTACTAACCTTCATGTACCATTCCATGAACGTCAAACTTATCTTCATTTCGTTTAGCTTCGTGACAGGATCAACAACATTCTTTAAACTCTTTCTTTCCATCATGAATATTTGTTTCTTTTCTATTTCCATTTCCCCAATTTGATCATTTGAAATACCATCCAAAACTCCAACTTCCCTCAACTGCAATGTGATGCCGGCCCTGAATAAATTCATGTTAGATTCATGTGAAGCCCCACGAAGCATTTTCTTCCTTCTGATTGAACCCAAAACGTTCATGTAACTCGATGACTTCATGGCATCTAGAACAAGCAGGATCGTATATTCATCATCAAAGGCCGTGTGGCCACCTGATTCTGTGCAAAATAAAAAAGTACCAAACGGCTTGTATGGAGTTTTTGATGCAAAAAAACTAGCAACAGGATCCTTCTTTGCAACCACATTCAGAAAACTGTTCCATTGTGGCTGTTCGGCAATGGCAAGTTGAAGAAATTTATCACCAACAAGAGGGGAACCATATGTTATGCAAAGCGGCCTTTTGGTGTTCTTAGAACCATTTGACTCTGCCACATCTATCGCGTGGTGCAAGCGTAACGTGGAAAGAATGGCAAGGTGTCCGCCCCAACTGGATCCGGTGATGATCAAGGGGGTATTTATATGCTGAAAAACAAATATTAAACCAATAATTAACTAACGACTCGTGGTGTTTCACTTGATCTTGATCTCTAGATTGGCTAAGTTAAATTAAGTTAAACACACACAAACATACCTTTTCCTCCAGTTCTCTGAGGTCGTCACTGAGACGTTGAAACTGCTCAGCAGCGGCCTTGTTGATGTAGAACACAGAGTTGATTTTTGTGGAAATGAAGTCAAGAATTTGGTGTTTATTAGATGGAACTAAACCGAACGGCTCTTTAAGAAATGGAGTTGTGTCATCAAAGGACCAGTTGAAAGCCAAAACTTTAATTCCAGAACGAGTGGTGTGAAGTTCGTAAGTCATATTCGTTTCAGAAATTGCTTGAAAAGCGTCTCGAATGATATCAGCGCTGCCAAGAAACTTGCCTAGCTCCACTTCACTCCTAAACCTACAAGTTGGTTTTAAAAAAATATGTAATTGTTCAAGTTTAAGGTCTTAATTAAAAAGTTTGAGAAAATACCTTAGAGATTGTTCTTGACGACGACCAGCAAAGTCAACATGACCCGACTGAAACAACCAAACAGATCAGGAAGAGAAAGGGAAATGAAAAAACTTAAACGACTGAAACTTGCAACGACTTACAAGTTGCTTATCAAGTGCATTTTCTAGTTGTTCCACGATCTTCTTCATTGTTGGACGTTCATGTCCGCTTTGCAAACATTGGTATGCAATACTTGAGAACGTATCTAAGGCAGCTTTGTTTATACTGATTTTGAGATGTGGAAAAATTATGTTATGTAATGCTTCCTTTCCCCAATGTATTTTCACCAAAGTACTTAAAAATTGACGCTCGTCGTTGTACTCTGGAACATGCGTTAACCTTCCACACAAAACTTCAAACAATACAACACCAAAAGAGTAAACGTCAGACTTTTGTGTGAGATAGCCTGTAATTAAGTAGTCGGGATCAATATATCCAGTTGTCCCACAAACATTGGAGATTAGGAATGTAGCCGGCGTATTTGCAGGACCTATCCTAGACAACCCAAAATCCGAAACTTTAGCTTTAAAGTTGTCATCCAAAAGAATGTTTGAGCTTTTCACGTCTCGGTGGAGAATTCTATGTTGATCTCCAACGTCATCATGAAGATACTGCAATCCACGGGCAGCATCAATGCATATCCGAAGTCGTTGGATCCAGGTTAGATCTTTGTTACTTAAATGTTTGTCGAGACTCGCATTGCTTTCGTATTTATAAACAAGCATCTTTTGTCCATCTTCGTCGCAAAATCCAAGAAGTGAGACAATATTTTCGTGTTTATAACGCGAAAGTAAAGCGATCTCGGTTTTATATTCACGGTCTCCTTGCGCGTGTTGTTGGCCTAAGGGCCCGAACCAAGGGTCCAACTTCTTAATGGCGATGTTGCCGTGTTTAGCAGAGAAGCCTTTGTAGACCTTCCCAAAGCCACCTCTTCCGAGGAGATTAACGTCGGAAAATCCGTTGGTTGCATCTGATAATTCTTGTACAGGAATATGCAAGTGCTTCAGTTCTTCTTCTTGTTCTTCTTCTTCTATAATGATAGACATATGATCTTCAATTAATATGATGAATAGGTAGTAGCGGTAAAGGTTTAGAATTGAAGTTGGAAGTGATGAAATTAATGATGAATTTGAAAACCAGCAATGGAACTTTTTTTGACTTTTTCAATAAAAGAATCTTGTGAACGCGTTTTGTTAAAGATACCACTTTTTGATTTTAGTCGTGTTGCTCAAGTAAACCAAAATTAACACTGTGGTCCGGAGTTACTTGGTAGGAAAAAAAATTGGAAGAAAAGAGAAATTGGTTGTGTTTAGGGCTCTTCAAATCGCTTACTATTCGCCGTTTGTTAGTTGCTTGTTCGGAAATTACTCGGAAAATGTTTGTTTATTTTTGCGATCGATTGTAAACGAGTCACTCCGCTCGGTTCGGTTTGTAAACGAGCCAAACAAAGAGCAAAGGTCCGATCGGTTCGGTTTGGCTCGAATATTTTTAAATTATTATATATCTATCTAATAATTCAAGGTTTTAGGGGATAACTTTTTCCAGGAATTTATTTAATCCTTAATAGGAAGTTTGAGAGGGAAAATATGAAATATTATGCATGAGTTGATAAAGCAAAATATATCCTTCAATAGTAAACATTTACAAATTTTTAAACATAATGATTATGATTTTTTATAAATATTATTATTTAACATGTGTGTAACACACGGATGTTAACCTAGTATAATAATATATGTATAAAGTATATGATTTATTGTTATAGTTATGTTGATAGTATCTATTTTTTAAAGTTATTAATTTATTTGAATTACTTGAAAATTATAGTCATTTATCTTTTTTTAAATATATCTTGAGTATTTTCAAGTAGTTTAAATACAATTAATAAATAAAAAATAACTATTTATAATATATAATACTTTAATATTTCACATAACTATAAAAACAAATTATATATTTATGCATGTATAGTTATATATATAATTATTTTTTTATTATTTATTTTATATACATTATATCAACAAACTTTCAGTTCTATTAAAATTGCAAGCTACTACTAGGTTGTCTTAAAGCTACTAATTTATATTTATGTGCATTATGGAAAATTAATTCTCATAAATTCGCTCATACTCGCTCGAAAAATGCTTGGTTCGAATTTGGCTATTTACGTTCGGTTCGAATTTGGCTCGATTTATAAACGAGTTGTTCGGCTCGGTTCGATTTGTAAATGAGCTAAGCAAAAAGCAAGTCCTCGCTCGGTTTGGCTCGGCTCGTGAACAACCTAGTTGTGTTTCAAAGTTTTTTTAAAGAGGAAAGTAAAAGGAAGAAAAAACTATTGTGTTCTAGGATTTTTTTATTGAAGAGAAGCGGAAAGAGAGAAGAGATAGGGAGAGGTGATTAGGCAAAAATTACATCCGAAAGAAAGTGGAGAGAAGAGAAATGAAGAGAAGATAGGGGAAATGAAAAGAAAAGAACACAATTGGAAATTGAGTAAGCCTCGGAACATAGTAGGGAAGTTTTTTTTTTTAAACAGCGATTGGTGCAACGACTTATGACCGATGCATTCAGAGGTGTAACGACCGAGATCGAAACTCCGCCTCTAACACCAAATGTTAACTATTATAGGGAAAAATCAGGCAAGAACCTTTAATCGTGTCACGTAAAACCCCTTAAGCTCAGACACGAAGTCGGGTGATAGCCCGGGACGAGCTTTATTGTTAATATCCACAAAAAATAACACTAGTAAAGATTAAACTTAAGTCTCATATGAAGAATACAAGTCATCTTACTATTAAGTCACAAATGAGAATTAAAAATAAAAAAATGCACCCGATCTGTAAATAATAAATAACTTTTTAAGATTATCATTCAGCAAATATCAACCCCAAGAGACGATCTCAAAGAAAAAAACACATTTTTCTATATTTTTAATCCAACGACATAACAGTTTATGTTATTATTAAACCAAACCAAAACTAAATTTCACATGCAAAACATAAATATGTGACATTTTTTTATTCTAAACTAGTTTAACGCTCGTATATTACATAAGCAATGACATGAAAACATAGAAGTTTAAATAGTTTAGAAAAAAGTAAATTTGTAGAAAACGAACGAAGTTTCAGTTTTTTTCTAATTATGTCATTCAAACATTATTTTGTGTCTCAATTAACTTGTATATAATAGGTAAATATTAATTTAACTATCAATTTAAAATAAATGTTCACGAAACTTTATAAAAATTGAACAAAAAACTACGAAATCTTCACACATTTGTAAAAAATAAAAAATAAAAACTGACAAGTTTTTTTACAAATTGCAAAAAAGTATAAATAAATTGTGAATTTTTTAAAAGTTTGTAAGAATATTTAGTTGATGGCAGAAAAAACACAAACGGGTCCCAAATTTATCTAAAATTTAATTTTTACCTATTATACAAGTTAATTACCAATGAGTAAAACACCTTACAAAATTTAGTTATAAAACAAAATATAAAATTCGTTACGTTTCTATGTGATTAAAATAAAGTTTGAGTGACCTAAATGAAACAAAATATAAAATTCGTTACGTTTCTATGTGATTTTCCCTTTAGAAAAAGAAACATTTGAAAATAACTTACATATTATTACATTAAATAAAGGTTTCTTAAAGCTTGAAAACGAATTACATACAACATTAAAAATCATCTTCTATGGACAATAGATAAGGAAATCGTCAAACTTGACTTAACAATGTAGACACATTGATAAAAAACATCACATTTTGCAATGATGAATATTTTTGAACACTTGAATGAAATATGTTAGATTTAAATAACATTATGAAAAAACAATAATTAAGAATTCAAATAAATTCAAAAAGTAATATGATTTTTATACCTTTAAAACTATATATTTATGAAAATAATTTCATTTGATTATCATGATCAATTTGAATTATAACCACAAAATAACTAAATTTTGAGACCATCGTTATGATGTACAATTGGACTTAGTGGAATTGTTGATTTAGGTTAATGGGAAGTTTGTTGCGGGGTATGAAACGGTGAAAAATATGAAGACGATTGAGTATTTTTTTGGGAAATAGTTTTTTTAGTGATCTTGTATTTTGATGTCATTGTGATGTAGCAATGAGAGACTATATTTTTTTGGTTTAGAAACTAAAAAATGAATACTTTATAAGTTTTTTAAATAAAAAAACAAGTATACCGGACTCGCTAACCGGCCTGTGACACCCACGTCACAAGAGCAAGACACAGGAAGCAATCAGCTCATAGGTCACCCACAACCAAGGGAGCGAGAATTAACCCGCCGTTCGCATAACACTCAAACCCTGATTGTGGTCTCTCCATTCATTGCTGGTGACTGGCCACCATAAGATAACTTAGTTTTTCCCCTTAATGTCTCTAGTGAGTCTAGAACTTGGGTCACTTTGGACACCAAGCTCTTACAACAACTCCTTTTACCACTAGGCCATCTTGTAATAGTTATAATTTTTTTAAATAAAAAACATTTTTTTTCATTAAATAACAAACCCAAACCCGGCCCCACCAATTTGACCATTACCCAATGTTACCTACATTGGCAACATATGTTCTTCTTCTTGTGGACCACATCTTCATCCCTTAAGCGGTGACCTAACCCACATACATCCTCGTCTCCGCCATCTCGTCCATCCACGACGACAGTGTGTCCACTTATTATTGGATACCGTCCCAACTCTCCCTACTCCGAACCCCATCACCCTAATAAAATATAATTGTTTCGTGTAAAGTTAGTAAAAATCACCTTTTTAGTTTTTACTACTTTTCCCAAAACATATAACACCATGTCACAACCGGAAGAGCTCATTGCAAAGAAAAAAACATAATTGTTCATTATTAATCCCAACAACATGACAAATTACGTTACACAAACAAACCAAAAAAATAAACTTCACATGCAAAAAAATTTAAATATGTCATTTTTTCTTATTCTAAATAATAGAACCACAAAATAGTTAAACTTTAAGGCCACTGTTATGATGCACATTTTGACTTAGTGATAATTTCTATAGCTCTTGTTGTCCATGTATTTCGCAAACTCAGAAGCAAATGCATTTCCTTTGTATCTCTTATACTCACTCCACCATTTCATTAAACTACTTCCGTCTACGAAAACATCCGGTGACACAGAGTAATTGTTGATCTCGCCCATCACATAAGCGTCAAATTTCTTCAACTCCTCCAATTCCCTCTCAACGTCAGCTGACCCTCCATTCAACAAGTTTCTTAACGAAATTAACGCCTCCTCTACATACGCCCAGAAACACGAATCCTCAGTAAGACTAGCAGCCTTATTCCTTCTTTCTTGCTTCTTATCTTCGTCCGACCACTTCTCTAACATTATATAGTGGTTTGATCGATTCTCTATATAGTTTCTGTTGCCCTTTATGTAGTACTCGGCTATGTCTAGCGGCTCAACTATCCTTCTGTAGTTAGTCCCACCAAAGAGCCAACGCTTACGCAACTTGCCACCTTCCTTTTGCGGCATCATATTCTTCTCTTCAATAAACTTCTTCCAGTAAACATTAAGCTGAACATGATGAAACACAATTGTTTGTTTTTTCTCAATTTCATCTCTAGTTATTGCATACCTGTAACTATCATAGTAACCATTTTTTTGTTTCCTATCCTTCATGTACCATTCCATGAACGTCAAACTTATCTTCATATCGTTTAGCTTCTTCGAAGGATCATAAGCGCTCTTCGCATTCTTGCTTTTAATCATGTTTATTTGTTTCTTTTCAGTTTTCCCAATTTGTTCATTTGAAATGTCACCCAAAACACTTATTTCCTTCAACTGCAACGTGATTCCCGCCCTCAACAAACTCATGTCGGATTCGCCCAACTCAGGATCCGCCCCGCGGTACAATATTTTCCTTCTCATCGAACTCAAAACATTCTTGTAATCATAAACTTGTAACTCACCTGCATTGGCATCGGGTAACTTGATTGCGTCTAGAATTAGCAGGATCGATTCTTGATCGTCAAAAGCCGCATGACCACCTGATTCTGTGCAAAACAGAAAAGTACCAAATGGCTTGTATGTAGTAACTGACGAGTAAAAACTAGCAACGCGATCTTTGTTTGCAACCACATTTAGAAAACTGTACTTCCATTGTGGCCGTTCGTCGATGGCTTTTTGCAATGATGCATCACCAACAAGAGGCGAACCGAAAGTTATGCAAATGGGCCTTTTGGTTTTCTTAGAACCGTTTGATTCTTCCACATCTATCGCGTGATGCAAGCGTAGCGTGGAAAGAATGGCAAGGTATCCGCTTAGACCCGATCCAGTGATGATCAAGGGACTATTTATATGCTGAAACAAAATTTAAACCAATAACTAATTAATTATTTTTTTAGCAAATATGGCATTTCAAATTATTTACATCGAAATAGAAGACAACAGTGTTTTAATAGCAAAGTTTGGTCTTTTAGAAACTAGCATTTTACTTGATCTTGATCTACTAATAAAAAACATATACAAAATACCTTATTTTCAAGCTCTTTGAGATCATCACCAAGATTGTGAAACAGCTCAACAGCAGCTTTGTTAACGGAGAACGAAGAGTTGACTTTCGTGGAAATGAAATCAAGAACATGTGGTTCTTTAGATGAAACTAAATCCAAATCTCCTTCAAGAAAAGGAGTTGTATAATCAACGGAACAGTTGAAAGCCAAAACATCGATTCCAAAACGAGTAGTGTGAAGTTCATAAGTCAAATCCGTCTCCGAAATTGCTCGATAAGCATCTGGAATGATATCAGCACTGCCAAGAAACTTGCCCACTTCGACTTCACTTCTAAACCTGCGCGTTTTATTAAATAAAAAAATTAACAAACTTGCCCTGCAGCCATTTAAGAATGTATACAATATATATGGAAATGAAGTTACATGATTTTGCTCATCTTTGTTGTTGATTTGTTTCAATGAAAGTTGAGTGTTTGTTGCTGTTGATGTTGAAGAAGATGGAAATTAAGGGAGACTTTATAGATATAGATTTGGTAATGCAAATGAAGTTTGTAAACATTTGCAACGAAAGTTCTTGGGGATTGTCATGATATTCGAGTAGAAATTGTTATATGAAAAGGAAGACTTAGTGTAGTATAAAGTCGTCGCAATACTCCGTATATATATGTCTATTTCCGAGTACCGACGACTAAATACTCTGATTATATATTTATATTAATTAATATAATGATTGGTTAAAAGTAACGAAAGGTTCGTTGAAATTGATGGTGGAATATGATTCTGTAGTCATGCATGATGTGATTGGTCGTGAAAATTGTTGCAATGAATATCAATAACCAAATTTATTAGCCCACTTGATTGAATAGCGACAACTTGGTGGGGGAACATTGTGCACTCCATACGCGGTCAGGTGGGGTAAATTATATGGGAACACTCAATACTATTAAATTAAAAAAACTTGCTCCTAAACTTGAATTAAATTGAACACCTACAAAGGTTTATATAGGTTAACCATGTTAGAACAATGATGGGCTCCTATAGTTGAATGCTCGACTATTGTTCAAGGACTGATTATGAAATTGAAGATTCGAACAAACAAGTGAAGATATATTGTATTGATGTTTGTGTGTGTTTTTCAAGGTGAAAAACTTAAAAGAGCTTTAGAAGTGAACCCTTCTATCTATTTATAGTTTCTCATATATGGTCAGGTATTTTTTATTCTTCTAGCATGTCTTGTACTTCTTCATTCCATATGCCAATATTTTAGTCTTTCTTTTTACTTCTTCATAAGCACTGATCCTTAAAAAGTACCGCACTTCATCAAACCACAACTTGCACATCAAGTTATCATGAACTAAATATATAATTACCTAAAATAAGATATTTAAATAAGATATCCAAATCTTAACTCAATTAGGAAGTCACATTTGTTGATCTTGCACGCCAAACAAAGGAACACTATTGTTATTTCCAACATTCACCACTGAAATTATGAACTCTTGTTTGACAAGTCCACAACTCCAAACTTGTCACGCTTCTCTTTGAACGAGTATTTGTGAGGATATTTGTCTTTTGATCCACATCACTTACATACTCAATAATAACAACCTCGTTTGCAACACACTTTTGAATATAATGATACCATGAATTTATATGTTTGGCTTTAGCATGAAAAAATGATGGGGGTTGAATCCACCAAATAATATATTTAAAGTGAACTGATAAGTGTAAGTAGGATTCGTAAGATACGTGTTAACAAATTAAATACAAAAAATGTTTAATACAGTTACTTAGGATGATTTTCAATTGAAAAAAAAGAGGGGGATTTTGTTTAGAAAATAAAACTAGAAAAAGTTATAAAAATGTAAAAATTCAACAACACGTTGACACGACCGTGCAGAAAATGTAAAGGAAATCCGACGCGGCTGTGTTAAGGTTCTATACAAAAAATTAAAGTTTTGGTTTTGTTACTTAGAAAAATATAAATAAACTATAAAATGTGAAAAAAAAAAATCAAAGTTTATAAAATAGTTTCAACACAAGGGTTATTCATTAATTCGATTCGGCTTAAGATCATTAACGATTGCTATATATTAATCTCATCCAATGTCTAACCAAACGCCGTTTGTTGATTAGAGTCAACTTGCTACCCTAAGCTCAAGCCGTTCGGATCTTAGCGTACAGGTTGCAATATTGAAAGTACCAATTATTATTAAACACCCACATTGTTTGGGGTGTTTAATCACATTAAATATTTTCTATAACGAACTCTAATTCATAGACAAACACAAGCCGTTATTTGTTCCTTTTATTAAAAATCAAATCTTAAAAATTAAAAGAACTTTATTAGAAAAATTAATAATTTTATCAAGTTTATTAACAATCTAATTTGACCCCGAATTAAAACCCGGTTTTAAAGATTAAGAAATTACTCAACCATAATCAAAAATAATAAAATCAACATAACCATTTCACATAAGGTTACGAATCTTTACCAAAAACATAACCAAGAGTCAAAACTATAAGATTTATAACTAGACATGACTAGATCAAACAATTTAAGCAAGAAACAAAACATAAATAAAATAAAACTTCCGAACTCAAACAATGAATTATGTATGACTTAATTACACTAATAGGACCTGTGGTTTATACAAAATAACAAGTTTGAGTATTAAGTTTTTTTTGTTGCAAGTTCGAGTATTGGTCTTCTAATTTGTAACAGGTTTAGGTCTTAACACTAACAAAAGTTAGTTTTGTTGTTAACTTGAAGGGTAATTTAGTCTTTTTATATTTAGGTACCATTTTGTACCTTATGTTTGTTGAGGGACTGCTTATATAAATAATTTTTTTCACAATCACCTACAACGTTGTCATCTTCAATAATCTCCGGCACACCAAACACATAACCAACACATGCTCATCTTCACCTTCGATTGGTTGTTCGGTTACATACTTCGGTACCATCTGAGCAACACTAAACAGTGCACCACCCTCACTTTAACCTGCCAACAATTTCACACTCACTATCTAATCCATAAGCAATTGCAGATGCCGTAGGCTCATTGATCAAACGCATGACGTTTAATCCAACAATAGTATCAGCATCTTTAGTAGATTGACGATGTGATTTATTAACGTATGGTACCGAAGTAACCGAACTACCGATCAAAGGTGAAGATAAGCATGTGTTGGTTGTGCGTTTGGTGTGCCGGAGATTATGGAAGAAGACAATATTGTAAGTAATTATGAAAAAAATATTTACATAAGCAGTCCCTAAACAATCATAAAGTACAAAATGGTGCCTAAATATAAAAAGACTAAATCACCCATCAAGTTAACAACAAAACTAACTTTTGTTAGTGTTAAGACCTAAATCTGTTACAAGTTAGAAGACCAATACTCGAACTTGTAACAAAAAAAACTTAATACCCAAACTTGTTATTTTGTATAAATCACAGGTCCTATTGGTGTAATTAAGTCATTATGTATTCAATCAAAACAAAAATCTCCAAACTAGCTTGATTCTTGATTCCCTACTCTGCTGCGTCCAATCTCCAACCGCCTCACAATTTCCTTTTCTTTTGTTTTGTTAACCTTCCCCCACGTATCTATTTTTTCTCATAGTGGGCTTTTTTTTCTTTTTTGTCTTGAGATTGGGCTAGTCTCCACCTTGACATTATGCAACTTTCATGCCGGTGTTATTAATATTTATATGAATAATAGAATCTATATGAGATTAAAAAAAATTAAAGATATTTTGTAAACATCAGCAACGAATGTTCGTCATAACGAGTGGAGTTAGCCTAGAAAGTTATTTTTTTTAAAAAGTTAAAAAAAATCGAGGTCATTAAATCTTAAATCTGAGGGGAAATAAAATTCGATTACATAATTATAAAAAGTTGGAATTTTATATGATAGAACAATGACATTTTAGTGCTAGACATTTTTGTTGACTTTTCACATTCACATTTAAGACACATGTAAATTCTCACTTTTTTAAACGTTCATAACATTTTATACGACATATTTTTTTAAAATTCATCATAAAAATGAATGTTTTAATATCTTTAAAATGAGTACCATTGTCATTATATATTAAAAAAATTTACGTTTTTCATTTTTACATTGTGTCTTTTGTTCATCAATGTGTCTTTAGCACGCCATTATGTCTTTCTGCTTGTAATTATGCCTTACTACTTGTCATTGTGAGTTTTGTTCGCTATGTTTTTGCTCGTCATTTTATCTTTCTTCACGTCATTGTGATTTAGTCATTGTATTTTACGTTCATTGTCGTTTATTCGGTTCATTGACATATGAAATTCACGCCATTTAAGAAAAAAAAAAGTATTACTTTCACAGGTCATTGTTTAATATGCATTCATTATTGTGTTTTGCATTTCAAGTTCTGTGATATGTGTCCACCATTTTATTTTACCTTTCACCTAATTTTGTAATATGTATTCATCATTGTGTTATGTATTAGATAAAATTGTTGTTACTCTATCATTATATTTACTTATTAAGAGTATACAACAAGTTATTCAGTATTATAATTTTCAGATTTCATCAACTTTAAAACACAAAAAAAATACAATGACGAGCAAACAACGAACAAAAGACACAATGACGAGCAAAAAAACACAATGACAAGGTAAACGCGTTAAAAATTATGTATGTTTGGAATAATGTCGTACATAAAAGTTATGTATGTTTAAAAAAAAGTCAAGGAATCAACATGTGTCTTGCATATGAAGCGATAAAATAAGAAAAAATACAACTTAGTTAGTTTATTACAACTTAATCTCAACCATTGAATCTAGATATATAGGTCACAAAATTTTCTCAAGATTCTTATTCATCTACTTGATATTTTGAAAAAGGGTTAGTTGAACTTGAAAATTCACTCATTGAAATTGAATAAGTAAACAATTAAATTGGGAAGGTGACAGCCTGCACAATGAGTGCTTGCTGCTCCTCCTGCAGCACTTGCAGCCTCCTCTCTAAATCCCTTATGTTCTCTCTGGCAGTGCCAATGCGTCTTTCTGCCTCTGCAGGATCTATTGCTCTAACATTTCTCAAAAAGAAGTTTAGCGCTCTTGAATTTCATTTTTCAGTTGCCCCATTTCGGCAGAAATTGCAGAAAGCCTGTTTGCAGCAGCATCCATAGCCATATGTGCTAGTACTCATTTATTATTTTTAATTTGGTGAAGACACTTATCGAGCCTCCATTTATAGAGTGGTAGAGGAATCTCGCCATGCGTCACGAATTAGATCCTGGGTCGTCAACCGAAGCCAGAGGCTCCTTCCAGTCTCAAGCTGTGGTATAGTCTCCTTTCCTCCTTCGTGCCCGACCCGGTCAGTAGGAGCCATCATTGTGGGGAGGGTAAAGAGCATCCAACGCAAAGCGGCCTTTCATTCCCTTGTTTCGTCGTGGCACACCCCTCCCACAAGCACCCCCCGGCTCAGGGGGGACCAGAAAAGGTCACTGTGCCCCTTCTCCCTCTTCTTCCGCTTTACAACCGGAATAAGGAACCTTAGAATTCACCCCGAAATTCTTTTTAAACTTTTTACAAAATTCTGAGGTTTGACGTTGAACGTTATTCTCATGGTAATTGGTTTAGGCCAAGGGAAATAAAAAACAAAAAAAGTCATCATCGTGTGTGTTTGTTCATTTCCGATAAAAACACAAACAAGAGTCATGATCGCGTGTCTTTGTTCATTTCCGAGAATTAAAAAATGCGATCTCATTAGTTGGTGATTGCAATTTAAAGAACATGATTATTAGATGCTGAATTTGCAATCTAAAGAAATTGTTTGCAATCTATCGTCAAATCCTTTGGATTTAATCGTCCAAGGGCGATGTAACGGTTGATAGGGACAACCTTATTTAACAAAAAAATAAGTTTGCGACTTTAGTTTTAGGCCACGTTTTATAAACAAATAAATAGATATAATAATGGTATTATCATATCATTTAAGTTGTTTTTATTTGAACCGATCAATAACACAATTTTCTTCTTTAATTCCATAAGCTTCAGGGATCCATCTCCTCGGTTAAAGTGGGATTAACGGATGGTGTTGTATTAACTTAACTATGAAAATAGACAATTAATTAATAAAAATTACCGAATTAATCAATTGCCTTTTGGCAGTAAAAAAGTTGATGAAATTATTAAACTCTCAAATAAAACAATGTTGCAATAAAAAAATTGAATGTTGTTAACGATTAGGAAAATTTAATCAACTTCGGGTTTCATGTAATGGATAGATGTACACTCGGATTTACCACATTGGAAGTAATTATATAGACATAACTAGTTTACATGTTCTTATTGAAGCGTGATTACAGTTATATGCATGGGTAATTAAATTAGATAGATCAAAACCATTTACGGATTGTGATGGCCAAAACTATGTACGTTAATGCCGGACCTAGGGATTTCGTTTGTAACACAAGTTAAAGAAAATGTAGTGAATAACCTAATTCTTGATTACTATTGCATTAAAACCAACGAATGACAAAGAGGGTTTTTAAAACAACTAGCAAAACCATTAATCAATAAAAACCTTAAAACACATGAACACGATCATATATCCAAACATTCAAAGTTCATGTCACCCTCGTTGTAAAAGATTCAACTACTAATCATCCACCCGGAGATGATCACGGGTGGTTTAGCCACTCATAACAATGATTTAATCTTCAAACATGACTTGGAATTGCATTATTGTGAGTTAAATGATGTTGGAAGAAGGTGGAATGATTGAAAGTTTATCCCAATTCTTTGTTAGGTGGCTAGTATGAAGTTAAGTTTCAAAGATTTCATACACCATTTATACACTTAAAAATCCGGATCAAAAATATAAAAAAACGATCAAACGACATAAGCTTACGTCCTTTTACCCAAAAACGACCTTAGGGTTTGCCTTGCGTCCTCATAACGATAAAAAATCAACCAGACACTAAAGGACGTAAGCTACTACCAAAAGGTCGTAAGCTTACTACCTTTTTTACCAACTTTCGTATTTTTCTTCTTTTCTTGATCTCTTTCCATCCACGTGCTAACCAATTTTCATTAAAGCGTTGATAATTATCATTATAGCTCCCAACACCTACAAAACAAATATATATCAACGTAAATGTGTTTGAGATGATTATTAAGTTAAAAACACAAAGTTAACTGCTTAATACACATGTAACCATGAACGCATCACGAACCCACCCTCGTGGGATGGGTGGCGGTTGCTCCCCCTAATTTTTTTAGTATTTAATTGTTAATTCTCGATCGACCCCGTAAAATTTAACCCTAAACCCTCCTTCAAGTCTTCAAAACTCAGTTAGATGTCATGCCCACAACCCATAGGAGACGCAAAATATTATTTATCCATCGATTGAGTTGAATTATGATTAGGAGATATTATTATTAATATTTATTTATATTGTCATGTATAACCAGCATGTATAGTCAAGTATAGAGATATTATAACCTCAAATATTTTGCTATTACACATAAAACCATCAACATAGTTAAGGATATCCCATAAGGGACGAGGCATGCATATGAGGTTTAATTAAGAAAAAAATTAAAGAATTCGTTTTATAAGGTTGAAAAAAAATAATCTTAACTCAACCTTAAAATAATTTGAAATGATTTAGCAGACTTTATATACCTTGGTAAATATATGGTAAATTCATAGACGATGTTTAAATTATTTAGGAAGGAGAAATAATGTAAAAAAATGAAAGAAAAAAGAAAAAATTAAAAAAGAAAGAATTAAAAAATACTCACAAATTGTTCTTGAACATTTGTAGCAAAAAGATGGAATTCTTAGATAGATTGAGAGAATTTGATAGAGAGTTAAAAGTGTTGAAAGTGATTAGAGATTTGAGATATTACTTATAGATAGAAATTAGGGTTTTACATTAAGGAAAGTAGTTAAGTGGAAGGAAGTTGCAAAACTTCAATTTTCAATATAAGTAGTGGAAAAATGCAAAATTTTAATTTTGAAGAAAAGTGGAGAAAAAATGCAGAATTTCAATTTTGGCCCCTCAAGCTTAATTTATTGATTATTGTGCACCATAAATTCATGTTTAAGCTTGGATTTGGGTACTTTAACGTATGAACTATAAAACACTTACAAAATCATTTTACAAAAATATAAGTCTCTATAAGTTGCTCGGTTTTACGTTAAAATGTGTATTCACAATTGTTTAAGCGTTGTACAAGCATATATTCAACACGAATGATAAAAAAAATAGTATTTTCACTATGATCAATTCTTGATAGTACTATTACATTTGACGTAAAGATAAAGAGTAAACTGTAGTTTCGATCCCTGTGTTTTGATATCATTAACAGTTTCAGTCTCACCTTAACAGTTTGGGTCCTTGTGATTTATTTTCTAATAGCATTTGTCCCGAACACTAACTCCATCTAATTTTCCGTTAATTTTCCCTGACATGCGGAGTACAAATTTCACTTCTCTCACTCTTTTTGACATTCGGCTGAATAAAAATGTTAACTTACATGATTACCTAGATAAAAGAGAAGTAGAAATGATATTTTTATCCCTCAGATGCAGGATGCATGTGAGAGATTTAACGAAAAATTGGATGAAGTTAGTGTTCGGGACCATTTCTACCCAAAGCTGTTAAAGTGGGACTGAAACTATTAATGGTATTAAAACACAGGTACCGAAACTGCAATTATAAATGAAAAATACAGGACATTACATTTTTATTATGTTTTTTTTTGTAAATCGTATTGATATTTGGTGATTATATTTTTAAAATTAAGTTTCTTTGTCATTTTTTTTTTAATTTAACCCGTCCCGGTTTATCCTGAAACAAGTCAAAAATATTGTATAGCGATACTATCGCGACTCCTTATCAAATTTTTAACCCCAGTAAAAAAATTTATGAGACCAGTACTACTATCGAAAGGTACTCAATGGTAAATAAGATGGATAGACACAAAACCCTCTGAGTGGTGTAGTTGAATTATAATTTGGTGACTTTAGCTTATCGATCTATTTTTTCTTGATGTTGTAATTTCCTCTCTCCTGCTCTTGCTGTTGTAACTAGGTTGGTGTCTCTTAGAATAAATGATATTCTTTGAAAAATGATTTTTTATGATAGGTTATTTCTAACTACAACCACTCCCAGCGACATATATAATTGTACTAAATTAAAACATTTGCTCTTTGGGATGTTCTTTGACGCTAACAATTGCGTGTCTACACCTAGAATTATTTAGATATCAACCAATAACCAACGATCTGTTGGTCTAGTGATGAGTGTGAAATTTACTTTGAATTTCATATTAAACATCAAAGAATTTATAATAAAGTGACAGGTAAACGGGCAATAAATTGTGCCGTCACCCCCTTTTGAATAATAAAACCTAGCCTACTGAAGACATAACCTTGGCCCTTAGGTGTCGAAACATTGCTATGAATGACCCGCTGAACCCTGATCAAGAAGTTCACTGTTTCAGTGACTAGGACGCCAACTGTGTCAAATGCTAATGGAATAAAAACATGTCAATTATTTATAGATATGATAAAATCTTTTTACATCATTTTATAAATTGTTTGGGCCCCGACGTAAGCAAAACCTGACTAAAATGTTACACAAAAATATTATAAGCGGCACATGCATATTATCACCATCTACATAAGCATATATATATATATATATATATATATATATATATATATATATATATATATATATCCTTATATAATATAGCAAAACAAAAAAATCCTATGTGGCATCTTTTCATAGCTTTTAGCTTATGTGGCATTATTTGAGAGGCATTATTTGAGAGATTATCTCACAATAATTATTTTTTATTTAAAATATGTATATAAAATTTATTATAATAAAACTAATTACATTTTTGGTCCCCTAATATTTTGGAGAATTCTGAAAAATTTAAGAGTATTTATATTTTTAACCCTTTACTACAAGGGGTGTACATGAGTCGGTTTATATTTGATAGGGTTTAAAAATGAAACTTATGGATAAAGTTAATAATAACATACAATTAAAGACCTCAGTGTTTTATAAATATACATAACATTTTTATATGATTTAAAAAAAACTACACCATAAAACTAAGCACTTTATTCTCTTTAATTTGAGTATAATATTGCTATACTATAAATCTAATTTTTAAAAATAAATCACGTGTTCCGTTTTACCACGGTTTTGTCTCAAAACTGAATGGAACGTTCATGAACATCTTTAAAAGCATCACTTGAATTGTGTTCCCGAGCGTAGCACGGGCACTAAACTAGTATATATATATATATATATATATATATATATATATATATATATATATATATATATATATATATATATATATATATATATATATATATATATATATATATATAGTGACCAATGATACCTCTATGTATATGTATATATAAACCATTTACTAACAACTCTTTTTCGTTATAAGTTCAATGTCTTCTTCTTTTTCAACAAACTTTAGGTGCTTTGCGGGTTTCTTGGTGGTGTTATGGGGTCGCATTATGTATGCTAACGGATGTTTTACATCCATTATCAGCTTCGGAGACTCCATTGCTGACACTGGTAACATAAAACACCTTGGTTCCATCACCGGCCAAGCATTTCCGAGTCTTTTTCCTCCTTATGGCCAAACCTTCTTCAACAAACCGACTGGTCGTTGCTCTGATGGTCGACTAATCATCGATTTCCTAGGTAATTTTTCACTACTAGAAAAGATTTAGTTAGAGCGACCAAAAGTTGTGACCAGCAAAAAATGGTCGCCAATAGCTACCACAAATGATTCCGTCACAGTTTTCATTTATAAATCAAATATAAAATGGATAAAATTAAACAAGCTAATTTCCTTAACGGACTTCTTCTAAGACATTAAATTTTATGTTTTTTATGGATAAAAAATAGATTCGCCTTCAATTTTATTACACCAGGATAAATTGTGTAATTTAATTTTGTAACGCTTGTCTTCATTGTCTACTCTTTTGCTAGCTGGTTAATAAAACTTTTCCGTTAAAAAAAAGTTAAAACAAAAGGGTGGTTGCAAAACTATATATTGGTGATTTTTACATTGGGATAAATTGTGTAATTTCATTTTGTAACTCTTGTATAGTCTTTTGCTAGTTGGTTGCCTCGTTCAAAAAAAGTTAAAACAAAAGGTCGGTTGCAAAATCATATATTGATAAACTTTTATTGGTAGGCAAAATTTATTTTATATGAAAACCATCCTCTGATACTTAGGTCATGATAAAGTCATGTGAAATTATTTAAAGTGACAAAGTAAGCTACTTTTCAGATTAAGGGGTTGTTTGTTTACTTCTTAATGGTTAAGTTCAGTGCTTAATCATTCAGCATTCAGAGCGTTTGTTTCAGAAAAAATAGCCTCTGAATGGTTCAGTTAAGTGCTGAATGGTTAAGAGACTGAGAGATGCTGAATGAAACTGAATGTAGCATATATTAACTTTATACTCATCTGAAGTTGTACCCTAACATCCCTCTTATTGATGTAACCTCTTAATGGTTCAGACCTCTTAACCATTCAGCACTTAATGATTCATATTTTATCAAACAACCCCTAAAGGTTTGGAGACCCACCTATGAATATCTTATATATAAACTAGTTGCATTGCATATTATATGGAATATGATAGGTATGGTAGCATGACCAACATATAGCCATACAAAAAGAAATTAACATCATGTTAATAACATGCATACCCTATTTTAATTATTAATATATACAAATGTAAATAGTGTTACGGTTCAACGGTGCGCATTGTGAAGGGAATGTAGAACTTAAGATCTTTTAGAGTTTTAGATCATATTAAAATAATGAGTTTTAAATTTTAATCTGGACTAATATAACAAATGATACGATTGATATACGAGTTTTTGTAAAGTTGTGTTTTGACTAAAGAAGGTTTATATTCAAATAATGAGTTTTAATCTGGACTAATATAACAAATGATACGATTGATATACGAGTTTTTGCTTTAGAACATATAGCATCACCTTTTAAAAAAATTTTATACATACAAATAATGTAATACAAAATAAATTAATAACGTACAATAATAAAACTTTTATAAGGTGAGAAGAGTTTAACGACACGTCCACACCTAACTTTTTCACTATTTCATTTCACCCTTAACTCGTCTTTAAATCAACCTAATTTACTAGGAATCCACCCAAGTCATTTTTTTATTTGATTTTTAATTTTAAGTTTAAAACAAATGTAAACAAATTGATATATTTATTTGACTATGTTTGTTTTAAAGTTTTAAAACTAAATATTTGATTAAAATTATGCCAAATACCAAGTTACCCACCACACCTCATTCTCACCATCTCCACCACACATGTAAAATTTTAAATCAAAATATGTTTCCAAACACCCACTTTATTCTCACCACACCTTCCAAACACCCACAACACAACCACCGAGCTGAAAAACCCACCCACCATATATATATAAGTGTACGTATTAAAACTAAATTCGATAAAATTTGTTTTAACGTGTTAAAAATATTGTGTTTGACATGACCCGACACTAGGCGTGTATTATGACTACTAAATCGATCAAATTTTTACCACTAACATTGACATGTGTATAAGCAAGACGTTTAATACAATTAAATGTAATCAGTTCAGTAATACGCATGCATGATACATGTTTAACACATTCATTAATCGAATTCGTTTATAACACGAATGTCATTACATATTTAACACACCAAGTGACATGAGTCGCTACCTAAAGTTGATAAATAATAATAAGCAATTAACATGTTAAAATAAATTATATTAAATTCACAGCCCATATTTAGTTATAAATTGTTTAATTATTTAGAAAACTTTATAAAATTACATTTTTTGATTAACATGTCATAAATGTGTGGTGTGCCTATTTTAACCAACTTAAACACAATAATAAGTTAATAACAAGTTTAACTTAATTATAAACTAAGTGGGTTGAGCCGTTTAAACACGTTTTTAACTATGTCATTACATGTTTACACCAAACACTAGCTACCTAATTTAACGTCATGCCAAGTCGGGTTGTGTTAACATTTTGTGTAACAGTAAACTGCGTGTCCTATCATGTTTTAATTACAAATGACACTAGTCTTTTTTTGTTTTGTATTTTTAGCTGAGAGTCTTGGGTTGCCATTTGTACCACCGTATATGTATGACCAGGGGCGTGACAATGTGGCAAAATTAGATCAAAGTGTGAACTATGCAGTGGCGGGTGCTACTGCGGTGAGTTCACAACTTCTTGCGGAAGAAGGAATTCAAAATCCAGTTACAAACGCATCTTTAAAAGTTCAGTTGCAATGGTTTAAACACTCTTTGCTTTCTATTTGTGGCAATGCTTCAGGTAATTAATCAGGGAGTGTTCTTATAACAGTTATAAAATCTTTAAAAGTTCAGTTGCAAGGGTTGATATTAATTAATTGGCAATTTCATAAATAATATAATTATAACTTGAAAAGAGTAACAAACTAACACTAGTGGTATTTTACACTAATCATGTCACTAATTATTAATTAGGTGCAATTGGTTTCCATCTCTAACAAAGCGGATAAATGGATTTCAGGTTTTATAGTTAACTTCTATTGATCGATTTCATAAAGTTGGATTTATTTAATCCAAAATAACAAACAAATACTTGTTTAAAATTTTACGTGAAAAAAGTAAAGGAGAAAATATTTTACTTTTATTGCAGGATTAATGTACTAATTTCAAAAGGTAAAAAAATTCGGAGCGAAAGCATTATCTTCACTTCTATAATTAAACTAAAAACAATTATCTTTTATCTTTTATTTTAATTAAATAATATCTTTTTTACCTTTATTATTACAGTTTCTCTCTCCTTCACTCACAACAACTTTTAAAATTATTAAAAATTTATAGAAATAAATAGTAGTTTTTCAAATGTAGAGTTTCTCTCTCATCCACCATTAAATCTTCTCTCTCATCCACTTACAACAACACATAACAATCCTCTAAGAGCATTCACAGTGGAGTTGGTATAATTATATGAGTGGGTTTGGTAAAATTTTATGGAATGGTTTTGAGTGGTTGTGAGTGAATGAGAGAAAATATATGGATAAAGGAGAGAGAAACGGTAAATTTAAGGAAATATATATGGGTAGAAGAGAGATAAACGGTAAAATGTAATGATTAATGTATAAAAAGTATTATTTAATTGAAAGGAAAGAGGAAATGTAGTGTAAATGTAGTGTTTTTTAATGTAATTTTAAAGATAAGGAAAAGAAACCCACTGTGAATGCTCTAAAATATAAAAAACTAGGTTAGAACCCGTGGGTACCCACGGGATGAAACGATAAAATGTAATTATTTGTTTTACTATTGAAAATAGAATTAACCTGAACAATGCGATGTAAAGAAAGCAAATATGAAAAAAATGGGAAAACAATATGTAACATGAACACAGTGAAAATGATGAAAATAGACCAATTTACTTAATAGTATGATAGCATTAAAAATGTTGAAATACATTTTTCCAAAGATTTTCTTATAGACAACATTAGTTGTGTGGTTTGTAACATTGTCAGCTTTGTCTTATATAACAATTTTCAAGCCAAGACGTGTGTGAATCGTGGAATGAAACTATGGGTGTTAATACCCATATGTTCACGCGGATGGAACAGTAACAATGAATTAAGAATTTAGTTCTTTCTATGGTATCAGAGAGCCATATAAGTATCAATGAGAGACGACTTACACCAATTGCATAATACATGCATGGGCCTATCAAAACCAAGAAACATCCCAAATGAAATATATAAATTTCGGATATGCATATGATCACTTTAGAAGTGTAAATATAAAACCGATCGTAATGAAAATCAAGATTAAAGCCACAACACCTCATATGTGATTCTCTAGTTGAAGTTGTTGGTGCCACCACCATCTTTCTTCTTTACGTTCTTTCATGAATCTTCAATCTTGGAGACATTGGTCTTATTCATATGTATATCAAATGAAAGTTTTAGAACACTAAATTAAAGTAAACCATAACAATTTGTTTGATAGGCTAGTGACTTTGTCAAAACTCATAATGACAAGTATACTATTCATGATATGGTATATATCAATACTTCTCCAAACACTTTAAGAAGTAAAAAAAATCGACTAATTTGAAGTGTAAAGGTCATATTTAACAGACAATTTATTTGACAAAAAAATCAAACATGTGTTTAAGGTCATCAACCAAAAGGAGATCAACAAAACAAACACCTAAGACAATTTGATGGTAAAAATAGAGCACGCACCAGACGGGTCATAACAAATTCTAGGTCTTTGGCGAAAAGATCAACATCTTGCTTTGTATTCCTTTTACTCATATGATTAAACCTACTAACAATAAATAAGCATACAAATAAAATTAAGATACAAAATAACTGAACAAACATTTATAATTAACCATGAATAGATTGAAATTTTTAGAGAATAAACAAATGAGTGATGCACACTCTTAATCAGTATGTTATCAAGATTATTTCTATATTAAAAAAAACGGACCAAGTAATAAAGTCAATAATAGGTCTAGCTAGTGTCATATAAATCAAACTTTCATGGCATTTTAGTACCGCTTTATAATTCGATTAGAAAGTTAACTACACCAAACCAATCAGTTCATCCAATATCTGATCAACAAACAATCAAACACAAACCATATTGATTTAAAATACAAATGATGCAACCTCAACATTAACATTGTCGGGATTTGATGTGTGGGTATAAAATGGAATACATTAATCCTCATCAAGTAATTAGTTTAATGCTCCTTAATAAACCAATAAACTCATTAAATAAAGTCTAAAAAAATCGATCAAAACTCAACATACACAACACTACTGAATCAGCAGAACTCTTTATTTAAGGGTCAATATGGGTCATTTTTACCCAAAAATGTGGACTGTAAAAGTAGATCATATACTTTGATCAAGTTTACCCTAATCATATCAAGTTATCACCAATTACATTAACTAAAACACATTTTGAGAGACATTGATCTTCGTATCTGATTTTAGACTTCATATATTCTTAATTTCTACAAAATGTTAGAAGGAAAACTCACAAAAAACTACCATCATTAATAAAGTTTACATAATTATTACCTCAGGTCTGACAGCCAAATCCAATATTGGATATTTTAACTAATGTACCTATAAATAAGAAAATCAAATGAATGAATATTATCCTTTTATTGAAAACCTAATGAATTGAACAGTAAAAACTCAGGGTAAAAATGTAAACTCACATGGAGGCCACCTATGTGAGCATGTGGCAGGCTCACTGTTTCTCTGTTGATCGACGTACACGCGTTTTTTTCTGCCTTCACCCTCTTATAACCTGCTTCTAAACAAGAGATGAGAGAGAAGAAGGAAGGAGAACAGAGGAGGCGCCAGAGTTCGTTCCTCCGCTGCCATCGTCATCGACGCAATAGTTGTTTGATGAAGAGCCTACTCAAGCAAAGGTTGTAGTGGAAATTGTGGTCTCGGGTGTTGGCGATGTAGGTGCTCCAGGGATTTAGAGCGGCGATGGATTACGAAAGTCAAGCCAATAGTTATGGTGATGGATGGTGGTGGCGATTAGGGTATGGTTACGACGGATCCAGATTTTAAGCGGACGGTGTTGGCGATTTGGGTTTTGAGGGGTCTAGATTTGGTGCGGAAGGCTTATTCTATCTCATGGAGCTTTGGTTTCTTCTTTGTATACTTCAGGTGAGCTAACTATTTTAATTTTACCAGTTTGGCTCACTTGATATGGAACATCACATAAATGATTTGTTCCTAAATAGATTTTTTCCGTTGGTCACTTCTAATCAATTACATTCAACAGTTTTGTATGTTGCGGGTTTAATCAACGGCTTTATCCCTTAAGCGGTTACCAATGTGGATTAAGATTGTTTAGTTGTTGCTTAGGTGTGGCTTTTCATCTCAATAATTAGCTATAAATTATTAAATTGGACTGGTGTTTGTGATTTAGATTTGTAACAATTGGAGTTTTGTTAGCTTAAATTTTGAGCATTTTGCTTCGAGCTTAACATATACATTTGATTTGTGAAATGGATTTTGTGATTATAAACAGTTTTGTAGTTTACAGCTTGAAAATATAAAATTGCTTTACATGGAATTGATAGAGGTTGTAAGTGTCTTTTTTATGCGCCGCGAAGCGCGCGTGGTATAAATCCTAGTATCATATAAAGAGCAAGTCAAGTTCATAGTATAACGCATATGAGTCCATTGCGAGTTAAAGTACAAACCTGAGATAAAGAGCACATGAATGGTTTCCCAACATGTAAACACAAACTATATCCGAAAAGTCCCGTCTCACATTTATAAAATCACAGCAAAAAATATAAATCAGATTCAAGTGACATTGGGATTTTGATTTTGGCTGGTAATAGATTTAAACACCCATTTGATCTTTAGACTTGGTTATAGAAAAAAAACATAAAATGCCCTATAAAAGATTTTAAAACATATATAGATATTCCTCCTTTTTACTTAGCCTAAACAAAGTACTATAAGAAATAAGATGGGATTTGGCTGGTGTCTAGAGCCAATTGTATCAGTCCACTTTCACGAAACAAATATATGCCATGTATGGCTCCAACAGTTGGTTCAGTGGTGGTCATTCCTTCCCCCTACAACCATTGAAAACAACCCACTTTTTAATCATGTTGTCATGTGATTCTATCTTAATAATGTATTAGCATTCAACAGTTATGAGATTATCTGTTCCATATACTAATTCCCTTTAATTATGCCTAAAAATTTAGGTTCCTAGACAACACTGGCATTAAGATTCATGAAGTACCATTCAAATCTTTAAAAAATTTACTTTGTGGAAGATTTGCATAAAACTGGGACTAAACACATAAAGTGTCCTAGTGGATTGTTCAAAGTATTTATGGTTTGTACCAAACCACATACCAGAGGACCATTTATGTAATTTAATTCAAAGTTTATTTGTTCAGCATGATTAAATATTAAAATTTTACATAATAGCCTTACACACTTACAGTTTCTGGATCCTAAATTTGAACAGCATGCTTATCAGTAGTACTTAGCTTTGGGCTCTCAGAATAGAGAGTTTTTTGTCATTTGATATTCAATATAGGGACTCCATACCTATTTATAGTTTGCAATGTTTCAGTAAAAAACTAAAAAAAGTTGGGAGATCTGTTATAGTTGTAACAGCCTTAACAACTAACTTACATGTGATACTTTACTTGAAGGGAAGATGACGAGTGTGTGTAGATCATAAATCATCACCTGCAAATCAGTAAAAATGAGTTATAAACATTAGATATTTAATGAGAGATCACAAATAATTGTATCAACTGCCAAAAAAGAAACAAATAATAACAATGTGTTATATTTTTTTCATAAATATCCATCGATAAGTAGCAATCTGAACTGAAAATTGTTGAATGATTACAAAACACTCAATTACACACAAAGAAACACATAGTTATCCAAACAAATTAGGGTTTATCAAATCGTTTGTTTTTAATAGCTGATGAATCGCAGAGAGAAGATGACAAACATGGAAAACGAACAAACCTGAAAAGAGAATCGGAGATGATAAGCGGCGGATTGAAATATTTAGAACGGGATTGCAAAGATGAAATCGGAGGAGGAGGAGCGGCGGCTAAATGTGTTTTTGTGTGGAAAATGGGATGGAAGTTTAGGTTAAGAAACATTATATTAGATCCGTATAATTGCCGGGTTAAGAAAATGGATCTTGGGTTAGTGGGTGGATCCGCGAATTAGCTGAGAGTTGCTGTGGTGTTGACAAGTGGCTTAATGTGGAAGAATGGGTTAGCAATTTATTATAAGAGTGACTTACTAACAAATATTTAATTACTTCACTGTGAATGCTCTAATAATAAAAGCATGCAACCTTGCCTTTTATCTGCAATTTTAATTATGTACACACGTACATGTGCAAACACGTGATTTCTTCGAACACTTCTCACAACCGTATCATTTTTTACAACTATTCACTATTTGGGTTCAACAATCAATTGGTAGCTAAGTTGTTATTAATATTGACTGCTTGGCAGATTGTAAAGATGTAATTGGACGTTCGTTGTTTCTAATGGGAGAGATTGGTGGTAATGATTATAATTTTCCTATACGTGATGGAAAACCCATCGAAGAGATCAAAGCATTAGTTCCTAGTGTCATTAATAGCATAGCCTCAACCGTCAATGTAAGAAGCTGCTTAAATCTTTCAAAATACATTTGAAACAATATAATATAACTTATCAATACCAGAATTTGTGTCACACCATGTAGCAATGCATTAAGCATTGTAAAATACAGGGGTGGCACTCTAACATGTTTCATAAATGGATTGTGTTTAGTTGACCTATTTAATTAAAAAGGTAATGCATTGCAAAATACAGGGGTGACATATCTAAGATGTTCATATATGGATCACGTTTAGTTGTCCTATTTAAGTAAACAAGTCTTATGTTAGCTTAACGTGTTTAAACTTTTTTAAGTAATTAAGACCAACTAGCATGTTTATGACCTATTACAACCATTAACAAGTTTCCATCTTGATAAACACTTTTTATAACCCAATTGTAAAGTGATCATGTTTGGGTTATACAATTTTAAATACGCTCGGGTTAGGGTTGATGTATTTGTCACAAATATGGGTCGTATTCGAGTTTAATGATAGATCGCAAAGCCTTTTGTTGTAGTTTATGTTTTTTACCGGGTTAAGTATAAGGGTTTTAGTACAGGAGTTAATTGAGATGGGTGCTCGAACACTAGTTGTTCCGGGAAACTTTCCAATCGGATGTTCTTCAGCACATTTGACTGAACGGGGTTCTGAGAATGAAGAGTATGACCCCGCAACCGGTTGCCTGGTTCAATTAAATCAGTTTGTTGAATATCACAACGAACTGTTGCAAACGAAACTTAATCAGATACGAGAGCTTCATCCTTATGCCAACATCATCTATGCTGATTACTACAACGCTGCCATGCAAATCTATCAGTCACCGTATACATTTGGTAATTATGCCAACCACTTTCATCATGCATGCATGCATACATTATATGCCCATACTATGTTTGCAGGATTCACAAACGGAGCTTTAAAGGCATGTTGTGGTGGTGGTGGTCCATTTAATTACAATTCAACAACGACATGTGGACATGAATATGCAACAGTGTGTGATGAACCAGACACATATGTTAGCTGGGATGGAGTGCATTTAACAGAAGCAACATATAAAGTAATTTTCAAGAGTTTATTTCAAGGGCCATACACCACACCTGCATTTAGTTCCTTTTGTTATACTTTATCACAAGTGGGGGTTTACAGTGAGTCGATTTAAGCCATTATATCGACTTATGGATGAAAGACACAAGAACACGAAATGAATTGAGAGTTTGGAGAACATGTTTATAGAAATATAAATTCATATTTCAAAAATAGATATTATACGAGTGAACTATCTATTATAATGCATATATTTGTATGAAAAGACAATAATACCCTTGAGACCAAAATGACAATTTACTCAAACTTTTGTTGTTGCTATTATTATCCTAAATACCCTAATTAAGAGTTGACCATAATGCAAACATGCCTAGAAACCTCATCACCAAACCGCCATCATCATACCACCGTCGTACCACCACCACCATCCTGATCCCACAAGACCATCATCACGCACCACATCAACCTCCCCCTATGAATGGTCATGCACCACCATCAGACTAATCATGCACCACCATCACGCCACTATAATCCTAACTATCTTGTTCGTCGGCCTTATGTAACCAAATTAAACCCATCATTAGCAACTTAGAAACCATGATTGAACAAGTTGTAGCCTACATAACCTGATTGTACCCGTATTAGAACATGTTGATTAGTCGAACGATTGATTTGTTTACAATCCTAATTCTACCCCCAAACTTTGCTATAATGTCAAAGTAACCTCCTAACTTGGTAAAATGTCACTTCTACCCCCTTAAAGTTTTAAGGTTTTGAGTTTACCCTTACTGTAAATATTAATTGACTTTTTCCATCACACATTTCTAACCCCACAACTTTTTGTCAGCGTACAATTCTACTCAAAATTGTAAGGTGTTATAATTCACCATTTCACCCCTCAACTTATCAGCTATCATAAGTTCCAATTTCGACCCTTCAACTTCTTAACCCGAACCACAACAACGTCATACCTTTCGATTTTCATAACTTATTTTACTTGACTTCATTCCCTTTTTTAAGGGTTATTGGATTTAATCACCTTCAACTATTGGTTATTGGCCGCTGTCACCCTCAAGTATCACTTTGGCCAATATAACTCCCAACTAAACACTTTGGTGTCTGTATCACCAAAATTTAACAAAAAATTAACCAAAAATTAACCAAAAGTGACTTGAATTGGTTAACTTTTGGTGATACGGTGTCCGTAACACCAAAAGCTAACCAAAAAATAATCAAAAGTTAACCAAAAGTGACTTGAATTGGTTGACTTTTGGTGATACAGACACTAAAGTGTTTAGTTGGGAGTTATATTGGCCAAAGTGATACTTGAAGGTGATAACGGCTAATAACCAATAGTTGAAGGTGATTAAATCCAATAACCCCTTTTTTAATACTTAACCAGATCATATACTCGACAAGAAAACACACAACTACACTACACTCTACTTGGCGTTCCCCTCTTTTAAAAGTACAAATAATAAATTAATGTCTTTATAAATACACTACGCTCTTCACTTTACTGCAACTTCTTTTGAAAGTAAAAATAATAATTTAATGTTTTTATAAATAAATTTATAAATCACTAACTAAAAGGAATCTTAAATAAACTAAAAACCTGAAAGTCAATACAGGACTAGCTCACTTGATAGAAACATTAACCCTTAGATTGGGGTTCTAGATTCAAATTCAGACATAAGGAGAACTGTTTTGTGTAAATTAAGAACTTCAGTGAGCATCTTCATTTGAAAGGATCGAAACAAGGACGATGGGTTCATTAAAGGGATTTCAAGTTGAAGTTGGTCAACTAGAGAGTTTCCCGACCAAAGGTTTTTTCATAAATAAAATAAAAAAGTTGTCAAGTTAACTTTTCATTTAGGTTTTTAAGACATCTGAAGGACGTGATCTATTACAAAAGTATATATAAAGGATGTTTACTACAACTTTTGTACTTAAAGGATTGAAAAGTTTTTTTCAATAAACACAAAGGATTGTTTTTGCATATTAGAATTCAAGAGATAGAGAAACATATTTGGAATCACGCTATTTGAAGTTAAAAATTTCTAGGATTTCATGAAATACTTAAGATCATATCGGTAAAAAATTGAACATAATCAAGACATGGTGTTTGAGCGAGCTTAAACGCAGTCAATATCTATGCCAAGCCTTATCTCGAACCCAAGTGAAGAAGCAAGACCTGCATTCACTCCTGGTGTTCTTTCACTGATAAAAAAAATATGATTTACTTTTACATGTAAAAGGGAAGGTATTTACACTTAACGGTCATATTGTTGATCTGTGTCACGTGTAAAGTAATATTCTCATTCTTATTTTTACCTGAACCTAGTACCGTCTCAGGTTCATTCAATGAAGATGATAGAACTGTCACGACTGATAAGACAAGACTGTCACGTATGACGAGACAATGTTATTATGACGATCCGTATAACTCTATTCTTGCACTCGGATCGGTGTTATAGTCAGGTCCCGTAATGTGTCATAATAGGTGTAACCCCTTCACCAAGCTGAATATAAATTTGTATGATATAACTAAGGGAAAATGTCATAAAAAATTAACCAAGTTTACTCACTGTTTCAATTAAATACCTCAAACTTTTTTTGTCTCTCTAAAGTAACTGAAGTTTCATAAGTGTTTCAATCCTATATAATATTTTTACAAATTTTTGAATTTTTTAAAATTGAGTTGGGCATATGAAACATACATAAATTATGATTATAAAAAAGTGACAAAAATTTTCCAATCAATTTGAATCGGAATCTAAAAGTGAAGACTAAAAATTTGTAACTTAATAACAAAGTTCTAAATTTATTGAGTTTAAGTCAAATTAAACAAAAATAATCACAAAATAGTATCCAAAGTTTATACATATTTCATTTGCCCAAGTCAATTTTTTAAAATTCAAATAATCGTAAAATTAATACGTAGGATTGGAACGCTTAATGAAAATTTCAGTGACATTAGAAAGACAAAATTGAAACAGTTGTCAAACTTAGTTACATTTTTACAAAGTTACCGCTATAACTAATGTATACTTTATTATAAAATAACTATACATATAACTATGATTAAAATAACAATTAACAAAGAAAAATAAACAAGTTGATCTCAAGCCTACAAACTTTAACAGTTTAACTAGAGCCAAGCTCTAACTTTAGATATGGAGCTTGAAACGTACATAAAAACTTTATCGTCGTACACCTGAATTTCGTTTACAATAACTTTCACAAATTACAACCACAACATATTAAAAACGCATCTCACTTCATTTTCATTCTTTATGTTCTATAGATACCGTCGATTTCAACAACCCACACTTTTTTAAAACATATAAAAAAATAGCAACATGTGTACGTTTTCTCTATCGTGTGAAATTGTTATGAAAATGGTTTCACGTTTGTTAGTTTTCTTGATTTCGCTATTCAAAAGAAGTTACAACCCAGCTTGTTGCTCGTTTATCTGTCATCTTATTGTAAATTTTGTTTAGCTATGATATGATATTATCGGGTAATAAAAAAAATCCTGATTGTCAATTTTTTTTTTGGGACAGCGAAACGAATAAAGCCCGGCTACCCGGGGTAACCCAATGGCGAAAGACAACCCCAAACGCTCTGCGAACACAGACAGCGTTGGGTAGCCGAAACCCACACTAGTACTATCATTTAGTAAGGTCTAGAAAGAGTGGAGCGGGGACATACCGTTCCCCTAACTTAGGAGGGTGATAGGTAGTTTCCGGTTTGGTTAAAGATAATCAAACAACGAAACCTCGAAAACTCGTTTTTACATGATCTCAAAAATGATACAAAGGTTTCAAAACATGCAACACAACCACAACAGACATTCTAACAAGATTTTGGCAAATCTACATTGTTTTCTGAGAAGCCTCATTTGTTGACCGAGTTTGTATGTCTTTGGTGTATATATTTGTGAGGGCGAAAAGCAACAAAACAAAAACGACTTGAGCACTCACAATTCCAAAATGGCTTATGCTGTTGCCAATTTCCATCCAGCTTCCTGTGTTCTTCACCTGTTATTATCATATTATTTGAGTTAATGCCGTTATCATAACTCATAAAGATTAAATAAGCATCCATACCAAGAAGAAGAAATGAATGGTCATGACATCTGAGCATAATATCACAAGAAAGTAGCATCCTTGTCTTGGAATTTTGACTAATTTGGTTATTGCACTAAATGCACATCTGCAATCAAATTTAAATAATTAAATGAAAATTAATTTTTTTAAACTAATTATTTCCATTATAGATGTATATGGGTTGCTAATGAACTGGAATTTTGTTTAACTTACATGACAAGCATGAAGGGAATGAATAATTTGAAAATGAGCAGGGCCGCCATAAGAAATGGCTGTGATAGAAACAAATAATGTCAAATAATTAGTACTGGTAAAAAAAGAATAGGTACAGTTTATGAGAGTTTGTTGACCTTTACGGCTTTACTTACACTGAATATTGTGATAAACCGATAAACCGATGAAATCTCAAAACTTGCAATACTTGCAAAGTTACCGGTTCCAAAAAATGCAATATTAAAGAACACCAACTAGAGGAAAAGAAAACAAAAGGTAAGTATTAGAGAACATTAGATGCAACTGAAATATGAAATTGGCAAATGGAAACTTGTACTTACAAAAACAACAGGAATTCTCATATCAGATAGCTGCAGGCATCTATCACCGTCCTCAAGAATGATGTTACCGTTGTCAGCTTCAAATGAAGTAAGGGACTTGTTAGGTTTGTTGACATATAACAGTGCATTTTCAAACAATATCCATCCAAAAAGAGCAAGACCAAGAGCCCCATAAAAGACAGCTTCATATCTGCAATTAATCCACAATGCTTAACTTATGCATCTTAAACATCATATAATGCATGTACATGATGTAGAGATATATACCCAATAGACAATAACAAGAAAGGTGGTGCAAAACCAAGGAATATGGAAGTTAGCCGCGAAAGTAGGTCGGTTGCTGAAAATAGTGGGAGCACCATAGATAAACCTACACAAAATAACAACTTTCATGCAGCAACTTAACATAATATTTTTAAGTTATTTCACAATACTAGATTATGATTTAAATAAATACTTAATGATATATTTTACCAGCAATGGACCAATTCATCACTTGATGTAGTGCTAGCAGTTCACGCTTTTCAGTTCTATGAGATGTTGAAAGGTACACCAACACGGATGACAAACCAACCAAAAGTGCCTATGCAATTATCAAACGTCAAAAGTCAAAAGCCAGATCTTATCAGAAACAATAAAGTTGTATCTTGATAGAAATGAAGTAATATATATTTTACATACCTGTAAATGGAAGAGGATCGGGAATTTGGGTTTTGAGTAACGGTTTACGAGATAGAACCAGTATTTGTTATCTTTAATATGTTTATCTAAATACCTGCTAAATCCTCCGATTACAACAATTATAAGTCCACTAATACATCTGCAAGAAGAAAACAAAAAACGGAAGATAATATCACTACATGGAGATTGTTAACCAAAAATGGTAACA
This sequence comes from Tagetes erecta, assembly GCA_030867185.1. Taxonomy (NCBI): domain Eukaryota; kingdom Viridiplantae; phylum Streptophyta; class Magnoliopsida; order Asterales; family Asteraceae; genus Tagetes; species Tagetes erecta. The sequence continues at coordinate 94,046,093 of CM061487.1, read as the reverse complement.
AATAGTTGATTTCAACTTACACTAATACCGTGTTATCAGGGATTTCTGCAGGCATTAAGGTAAAAACAGACAAGAACCAACATGCTAGCCACAAATAAATCGGTATTCCAGATTTCCATGGGATTGACTTATAAAGAAATAGTGAAGAAATGACCCCAACAATTAAGAAACACCATGTGTACATAATTCTCTCAGTGAAGCTTCTTACTAGGAGCTCAAGAATGACGATGGAGACAATACAGGTGGCAGAGAGTTCGATGACATGTCGAGATTCTTTTGTTTGTAAGAAGTATTTCCCTATGGCTCTCAAAAACCGATATTCACTAAAAATGTTGGTCCAAAGAAATACCGTCATTGCAAAATAAGCATGATAAAGTGGAGGTGAGTGCTCAAAATATAGCACGATAAAAATTGATGCCATGATGAGACTTCCACATAGGTACACCTGCCACACAAAAAAAAACATCAAGATGAATTATATATAAACATTATAGCAAAGTGACATGGATATGAATATACCTTTAATGGGCGTTCTCTTGAGAAAACTGCTTCCTCCTTTTTCAGGAATTTTCCAGGTAAAGATGTATAAGATTGCAACACGTGAAGAATAAGACAAAGCATCCACCCGAAGTAGCCCAAAATTATAACAGTCATCAGCATGAACCAATCATAAGTTTGAAAATAATGGAGCCCATCAAGGCCCAAGCTTCTAAGCTTTTGAGATAGTTTCATGGCATGTTCATAGTCTCCAACAGCTATGAGAGATTCAATTTCATCCAAAATAGATGTATAATGGGATAAAGGTTCAAACGGCTTAAATCTAAATGAGCTTGCCTGTTTCAGTTCTGAGTTTTGCCAAAGGAAAATAGTTAAAGATGCACAATAAGACAACCACACAAAAAAGGTACTAAAACTTTATCTTTTTTACTCATAATATAGTTTTGTATTGATGAGACTACCTGATTAGTTATTCTACAAGCAGGAAAAAGAAACCCTTATTGATTTTGACCTAACTAACTCCTAGTCAAAATTAGTTCTAGTTGCTGATCAGAATTGTATCTTGAATACAATGATATTCATGTTCCTTTATAAAGTATAAAAACTTCATAAATCCTTCGAAGGATACGTGATTTACGAAGAAATTGGTTGAGAATTTGTTTTGCATTAGCTAACACCACCTCTACTTCATCCCTCTGAAAAAAATAAAGCAACAAACAGAATGCTGAGTTACACAATAATGTTTGAAACTGACGGGTCTATCATGAATCAAAATATATATTCAACCTTATTTAAATCAATGTAGTCGAGAGGAAGGCTTCCCACTGAGTTCACAGGAATGGGCAAACCAAGAAGAGTTGACTGTTACACATAAGAAAAGCATGTCAGAAGTCAAAACAAGAAAGAACGAATTTAGTCGAAATAAGTGCAAGATAAGGAATGCGAAAGTGAGGTTACAAAACCATCAATGGTGCAATATCAGCTTGATTGACATCCACTCTTTCTATATTACTGAGACCCCAATCATCAGGTGTAGGTGTATCATGCATATCATGTTCGTCAACAAATCTTTCACCATGATGTTGATCATTATTGGATGCTGGTTTGGGACTTTTAACACCTGCTCCCCAAACAACAAGTGGAGTGTCTGTATTTGACCAGTGCCCATCTCCATGACTACCTATTGTACAAATATAAAAATTATCTGCGAACGGATTGCATGATACAGAAAATGATCATTTAAGTAGAAAAACTGATAGTGCAAACCTTTGTCACTCATTCCATGATCTGCTGTAAATACATATGCTGTTTGATTGTCTTTAAAGTAATTTTCAAGAAGATTATAAACACCTTCAGCAATACGATCAACAACCTTGACATTGTTGAGATATATAGAAGAATAAGGACGGTGTGCATGACCATTTGAATCACAACCAAGAAGGTGCAAAAATATAACATTCTGATCTTGCTGAAATAGTTGTGTTACTTTAGGGTCCTCTTTGGACCTATTGACAATGCTCTTAAACTGATCAAATGACCACTCATCCAAGAACGATGCATCTGCATATACCATCAACAAAGTGTTCAGTAAACAACAAAAAACCAACATCCCCTGATTAGATAATGTTCAATGTCTTTGCAGTTTGCACACCAGTAGCAAAATCTTCAAATTCATGAGGATAAGTGTTCCATGTACTATGAGGCAGAGCTTTACAGAATATTGGAACAATATCCGGGCTACCATATGAAAATATATGCCGACTCTTGTTAAAAACTGAATCAAATTCCACAGGGTTTGCCTTCCATCCTACATACATTACAAATTATCAAGCCAAAATGAGTTTCAACCTTCAAAACTTGAGAGTCGCTTCATCAAATTACACAAAAATCACCTGAAAAGCTGAATATAATCTAGTGCAGAAAGAAAATGCAACCTTTTGTGACAGCGCTAGGATCCTCATAAAACCCCGCTATAATTGCAACGTGTCCGGGTCTAGATTCTGTTGGAGGACGAGCATGAGAGACACCCCAACGCCCTTTTCCTTTGATCACACTTCTCAAAAACGTTGCTCGGTAATTCCCATCAGAATCCGGCTCAAAGAACTTATCGGCCCGCAATCCATCAGCTGAAATCAAATTAAAATGCATTCATTGCTAGCATCACATCTCAAACAAATATCCACATTTACAAGTGACCTTTTTAATCAAACAATTGAGAACTTATACTTACATTAAGAAACCACATTTTATTTCCACATCATTGCTAGTATTAAATCTCAAACAAGAACCACCCACATTTCTCAGTGACATTTTATCAAACACTTGGTGTGCAAAGAAAATATCAGTGCATAATTACCTACAAGAAGCACCAGACGCTTTGCAGGGGGAATGAATCGAGGCGAAACAGGATCCATGCCATGAACGATTGGGGATTTGAAATAGATGTCGAAGATACTGAGCATGTATATAGCATGAAGTGCAATTCCGAGAGCAACAAGCCATATTTCCCTGTTTTTCAACCATTTTCTTCCTCTGATCCGAGCTGCTGATTGTTTTCTAGGTCTAACACCCAATATTCCATGTTCTTCCATCTGTATTGTAGATTGATTCACCAAGTTGAGTGACTGTTTGCTTATGCCCTAACAAACTTTTGAAATCAGGTTTTCAGTTTTATTCATTTGACTGGTCTTCTTTCAAGTAGAGATTCACTAAAATTACTTCCTACCTTTTTATACCTATTTTTAAACAACGATTGACGCAAAATAAAAATGATCGTACAAGCGAGACTCTCTTGTAATGGAGGTCACTCGACCCTTCCTTTCGGGGCAAAGTTGATTAGAAATCTCGTAAATCAATCGTTTCATGGTAACCAGACCATATAGAATCCTTATGTCTAGATTTAAACTTACTTATGCCCGGATTTAGCTTATGTCTTCGTGCATTGAAATCTTCATTACATTTATTATTGGATCAAAGTCCAATAGCAATAGCGGCTTTTTATATTTATTACACAAAAACTAAGATTTACTTAAATACATTATTCATTATTGAGGAGTCTAAGTGTTATTGGTCATTTAGTCAACTGAAATTTGCTAATGTGGCGAAAAGTTGAGAACTTTATGTTGTCAGACTGTTTTACAAGCTAGTTTGTTTCCTTTTGGAACGGACTAGCGTCATCCTCAGGTATGAGTTCATACCTGGTTTATGAAAAGGCATGTCGTTGAATCCGAATTATTATCACCATTCAAGAAAAAAGATAAGGAGTCAAAATTATTTTATAAAATGCCTAAAAATGATTTTTAATCACTCATAAACTCAGCCAAACAAAATTTTCTGTTCTAGTTTCATTATTAATTTGATTAATGTTCTAGTTTCATCTTTTTTCTTGTTCTTGGGCATCGATTATAAGGGCCAAGGCAATAGTGTTGTAACGTGCTTATTTATATGTATGTACGTTTCCGTGTAAATTCATTCAAAATCGAGTTGCGTGTGAAAATGCACAAGTCATCGAAGCACAAATGCATAAGTCGTCAAACCTTGTTCAATGTTTATTTAATCAACGCTTCAACTTGAAATTTTTTCACGTGGTATGTCCAACCGTACAAATTCAACACATCTGCTGGAGCGCGCAGTCTTGTCAGTTATCGTCATTAAAACACATATGCTTCCAAAATATTGCACGTTATACCAACCAGCAGACATCATCTGACTGGGTCTTGCCGGTATCAACAACGAGAAAAAAACTATATGATGTGCTTGTTACAAGAAATTAGGATCCAAATTCAATTCTTGTAGGATCTAAACCATCACAACACTCACAAAGCAACAAAAAAGTCACATAAATGATGTAACTAAAATGACATGCTAATATTTCCACATCAAAAGAACGACGGTAACATTATAATAGAACCCTAAATAGTTTTTTTAAATAAAAAGAAGAAAAGTGTAACCCCTGCCAACCCCATAATCGCAGATTCAATATAAGTAAGCATATTTGATTTCGGTGACGGGGCAGGAGCCCGTACTGTCCACTCTTCAGCGTTGGCTAGCATCGTCACACCAGCTAAGAAGATGGCAAGACCAATCACGACCATTCGAAAAGAAGCCATTTGGTAGTTTTGCTTATCAAGTTTTTTGGTTAGTGGATCAAATTTGCGTTCATGTTACAAACCTTGTAGACATGCATATATTATATATGTATCAATGACATGTGTACGTAGTTAGAAACGAGGACTTTATGATAAAAACAAGAAGAAAAAAAAAGATGGCCAAGGCCGGTGGCAAAAACAAGAAGCATGAATATTGCGTCAAAGCCAAAATTTAGTTTTGACTATATGTTTTTAAAACATAAACCAAAATTATATAAAAAAAACTCAGAAGTTTTATATTATAGTTAGTGTTATTAGCGCTTTATAAAAAACGATACGTTCGAAGTTGATTTTGAAAAAAAATGTATTTTTTTGGAATAATTCGTGATAAAAAAATATTAAAGATATCGCTTAAATTTATTGATGGATACAAATATGATCGTTTGTTGAAACGGGCCATTGGCTAAACAAGCCATCCAAAAATGTATGTTGTCGAGAATATATATGGAAAGTACGTTGGTTTGATACTTGGACTGGGTTCGAGTCATGAGGTATAACTATTATAGAATCGCTTAAATAAACATGTCACTGTTATCTCTTAACACATTACATATTTGTTTAAAAATCAGTAGGAAAACTGGCACAACGAAAGCACACAATCACAAACTATCAGGAAAACAAATATGAACACGAGAATATAACCTTGTACGATTGAGTTGATATACGTCCACGAGCTACAAACAAGATATTCTTTATATTGTGTATGACAAAAAAAAAATACTATTATTATAGGCCACATTAACAAAGTTGCATCCTTTTCAATTTTCAGCACTTTAAAAGATTTACTTAATTTATTTATGTTTAAAGCAAATGGTATCTTAGTAAAAGCTTCAAGAGCTTGACATAAAATAAACACACCAATTAATCATTGATACAAACAAAAAAGCAACACTCGATCACTAGTTTTACCAAAACAAGATATTAGATCCAGATCGACTTCACTACTATTTCACTCACTTTGATCACTAATACCAAATGTTAATTATTCCCCATCTTAACATGATTAGAAGTAAATTAATATTTTTAATTAAGGGCATTTGGATCTGCCACCATGAGTCTTCATATTGGTGTAGCAAGTGCCGCAAACTTCCCGGTTGCCCGACTGCCCCGGAGGCACACATTTGCATCGGTCACAACACGTCACACAAGCCCTCAAGCATACATTTTGCCTTGAATGATACTTGCACCTCACCAAACAGGGTGGATAACATTCTGCAAATAACAACATAAAAACCAACATTTTAAATCCAAATAACATACATCTAATGAAGAAAAAGGGTCCAAGGAATTAAGATCACAAGATTATGTTATAAAGACTTAACCCTCACTTTTGATTTTTTTTCTAAAAATTATTTTTATTTTTTGCACTTAACAAAGATTTATTAACCCTTCATTTTTTTTTTGTCCCCAACAAGTGCCCTCGTGAAAAGGATGTCTCGCTTCCAATGAAGAGACATGATATTATTTTTTAGGTCACGACGATAAAAGGGCGTCGGGATATGGGTATTAGCGTAATGTGAATGTTTATGTGTGACTAGGATGGTAATTCAAACCTCACCCTTAACTCTAGACCAACGTCTTTTGCTCTAGAGAGGAATGTTAGAGGCCGGTCAACGTGACACGTTTTTTTAACTTTTGAAAATATGTTTTCCTTAGTTTTTTTTTCAAATTAGTTAGATTTATTCTCCATTCAAAAGCTATTTTTTTACGATTCCACCTTGATTTTAAAAAGAAATACACCACAACCTGCTGGTCTGCAATACGGTAGAACTAAAACCGTTGACTTAATACTCCTAACACATGTGTGTTACCAATCGACCACTAACCCCATTAGAATCGAAAAACTTATTGGAAGTACAAAAAAATGATACCTTTAGTGTTCCTTGGTGGTGTTGGAGGGGTAGCAGTTGGTGGCTTGGCAACCGGTGGTGTGGTGGTGGGTGGTTTAGCCACCGGTGGTGTGGTGGTGGGTGGTTTGGCCACCGGTGGTGTGGTGGTGGGTGGTTTGGCCACCGGTGGTGTAGTGGTGGGTGGTTTGGCCACCGGTGGTGTAGTGGTGGGTGGTTTGGCTACCGGTGGTGTAGTGGTGGGTGGTTTAGCCACCGGTGGTGTGATGGTGGGTGGTTTGGCTACTGGTGGTGTGATGGTGGGTGGTTTAGCCACCGGAGAAGCAGGCGGTGGTGGTGGTGGTGACTTCACTTGTGGCGCATATGCAACCTGTTTTACAAAAAAAAGAAAAAAAATAAGTTTTTATAAGTTTCTAGGGTGGATCTAAGCAAGGGAAATGTAGACTATTTTGTTTAAAATCTGATTTATATTTTTGGTTTTTTGTTCTTTTTGGTGTATTTACTTCTTCCAAGATCTACAACAATCCAAAAATGAACATCAAGTATGATAAAATATGATCTAAAAAAAAGAGAACATGTTTCAAGATCAAGACAAACATGTGCAGAGAGATCTGTTGTTACATGTTCTTAATTCATTGGATGTAATGGGAAAGAAAAATAATATTAAGTAGTAAAATGTAAGTTGAGAAATGGGAAATGATTCAACTTACAGAAGCAGAGATGAGAAAAAAAGAAGCCAAGAGGATGAGATGAAGCTTCATTGCTATATTTAGCAGGTTTATGACTCAAACTTGAGGTTTTTGGCTTACTATGGTGGCTGCACTTGGTATAAATAGAACCGGAAGCAACTATTGCCCATTTTTTAACATTACATTTTCGTACTTTTCACACCTAATTATTTTACCCACTTGATGTATTTTATTTTTCGTTTTTATACGAAGAGTCGTTTTACCCACACGTCTAAAATACATGAAGGTTTCTCGTATATAGTTGTATGACCCGTATAGATATATTATACATATTTTATTATATCGTATCAATGTCGTCATAGACATAGTGTGTGTAACGTATGAGGTATAATATATACTTTTTAACAAGTCCCATCACGCACATTTGTGACATTTTAATGTCTGCAGCTTTACGTCTCAAGACATAATATTACACTTTAACCTAAAAGACATATAATGCAGTCATCGTAACGCGGGAACACCACACGTTAATGACACTATCATAATAACTTATGTAATCAAATCACAAACACTGCTTAATAGCACGTGCAACAAGTAAAATCCAGCTGTTGAATCTCACAGCCCGGGTCAATACCTACTTGATTTGAAAAAAAAAAAAAAAAAAGAATTGTACGATTATACTATTGGTGGTGTTATACGAGATGAATCCTCAACAAATTCAAAGAGACATAATTGTATAGCTTACTTGAAAGTGAGTTTCAAAGTGAAGGAAAATTATGTTTTTTTTTTCTAGGTTTTATGTTGTGTAGCTTTTAATATGCATACATATTGAAATGCACGTGTGAGACACATGTTTTGATCAATTCTAGATCATGGGCCCCTACACGAAAAATTAAGGGGAATAAAAACAACCAAGAATAATAAAAAAGTAGTTCCATGTTTCAAAAAGTTTAAACGCTTAGAGTTGCTGTTTAATCTATTTCATTTTAATTTTTGGTGTCGAACTTTATATTTTAAGACCATGAGGTTTTGATCGTTTAAACACTTAGGTGGGTTGGGTTGTTTTTATTATGAGTTTATAGCGTTTTTATGTAAGTTAGGTCAAAATTAATATGGACACTTTATATTTCGTTATAGATATACTCACTTAAGTATTAAAGATATTTTCAAACGATGTTAAAAAAACTAAATTGGGAATGCATAATAGAGTTGTAGATATATTTTAGATCTAACATCATTGCTATTTGAACCATCACTTAGATACTGTTTGTTTCTATCTTTTAATGGTTTAAATGTTTGAATAATTCAGCACTTAATGGTTCAGATTGTTTGTTTCGCGAGCAGATGTCTGAATGGTTCAAACATTTGCCTATGAATGGTTAAACATTATACTGAATCTGAATGATTAAGAGGTCTCATCTGAATTGGTCAGACATTTGTCTTTAAATAGTTAAAAAAATATCTTAGCTCTTAATGGTTCAGACCTCTTACTGATTCAGCACTTAATGATTCGGGCCTCTTGTTAATTCATTATTTCGGCACTTATCCATTTAAAAGTTGTCAAACAGTCCCTTAGCCCAAACAAAAGTCACCTTACAATTGTTATTCATTTTAGACTAGATAACTAGATTACTAATTTACTAGATAAAACTCCCTTCTTTTGTTATCATGGACAAAAGATGATCCAGACCAAACACAAACATGATATATTATGTCACACATTAAATATATTCTCACACATCATGCAAAACCACATAGCACACTAAGGGTTTGAATCCTTACAAGATACAATGTTTTCTTTAATTACCACTCACATAACCAACTAAGTTAGATGGTCATCACATAATGTACATTGTACAATACTCAGCCAAAAATACTCAACCAAAACCATACATAAGATACTCTTTTCGTCATATGATTAATTGGAGTCAGTGACCACTCCTATAGCCAACGAGCACTCTCCCATCCCATCTATGTTATGATCTAACGCAACATTGTAACCGCAACTATTGTCACTTTGTACCCTGATTTAAGTTTTACGATAGAACAATAATACTTAAGACTAGAATCAAATGGATTTTGGTTTACTTTTTATTATCAGATATACAAAAATGCTCCATCAGTCATATTAGAAGTGATTGCGTTTCCTTTTCTGTTTGTCTTATTTCATGTGTTCATTTCTAAAATTTATTGGTTAATTTTCAAATTTAGCCTTAAAACACAAATCTAACATATCAAATAATATGATAGATCCATATAATATTTATTGTCAAGGCGTATTATTGTTAAATAATAAATAGAAAAACCAATAATTTAATATACCTATTTGTGTTTTTCAAGCGAAAACATTTCTAATAAGATGGAAAGAATAACAGACTAACAGTGTAGAAGACACTTCTAATAGACGGAGAGAGTAATAGTGTAGAGGATCTGGTTGGTTTGGGAGTGGGTGGAAAGACCAATTCAGTTCAGTCCAGCTGGAGTTGTGGTGTAGGGCAGGAGACATGGTCATTTTTTTAGTTTCAAATAATGATCTTGAAAACTGTGCTTGGACTAAATCTCACTCAATACTAGATTTATTTATTTATTTATTTTTACCTGCAAAATCTGTACCTAGATCAAGTTTTCCCTGCTTCAAACTTATCTATTTGTAGTTTTGTACCACTTGATGAATGAGTGGTCATCTTCAATTTATTTTACTTTTCAAATCAATAATAATAAAATCAATAATCATAGCATCCAAAGAGGATGTTTTTGAGCTGAGGACTTAGGAACAAAATTCAGTTTGGTGTATTTATATAGTTCTTTATTTTTTTATTTTTATTGCAATGTTTTTTCATAAAGTTAAGCTATATCGCACAAGTATATCTCATCTAACCTAATCATTTAATTTTAATGATACCCATACCTCACATATCCTCATCAAATTTTAACCACTAAAAGACAAAAATAAAGGTGAAATTTTGCTTGTGACACGTGTGTTAGAGACTTACATACAGTACTTATGTTTGAGGTTCTCGGGGACGGATCTACAGTATTAGCGGGGATAGCGGTCGTTACAACTTAACTTTTCCGGTGAGGTGTAAAACTAGTGTAAAACTTCAGTTTTACTATTCGTTTTATGTATCGATATACCTTTAAGTTCAAAAATCTAATTTTCCGCTATCCCTGAACTTTTTTCTAGATCCATCACTACGCGTCCTACCCGTACTTATATATCCGTGGACACTTCCACCACCCTAATTCCTATCATTGCATGTTATGTATGTTTTCTCATTCTTAATGCAATAATAGACGTCTTTAGCTAAAACTGACAGTTTAAGCTGGTAGTAATTATATATGCGCTAGTTAATAGCCTCAGGCTATTTGCACATTGCACCGTGATTTTTGACAAAAACCGTCTTTACGCCGCGTATAGCCCTATACGCGGCGTATATGGCACGTTGTTCAGACTTAATACGTCACGTATAGCCCTATATGTGACGTATTGATTTTAATACGCCGCGTATAACCCTATATGCGACGTATTTTTTTTTTCTTTGGACAGCGAAACAAATAAAACCCGGCTACTCGGGGTAACCCAATGACAAAATACATCGAAGGAGGAACCTACGTTTAATTTTACGAATTTCCCATTGGCAATATTGCTCTAATCTCCAATTAACTTCCCAATTTCTCATCCAGAACACTAACTTGCCACAAACTTTGCCACTACTACCTATAGTTCTTTAGTTAGTACACAAGTGAGGATTTATTTTTAGCGTATTTGTTTGATCTATAATTTATTTGTTTAAAGTTTTATCCTCCATTAAAAAACTAGCAAAAATAACATGACAATTTCCAATGCAATCTAAACATATATCTCGGTGCCATTATTGAAGTCAATATTTTCCGACCATATTCAAAGCGTAACATGGCCGTGTACCTCTTATGTTTTTTTTTAAGAGAAAAACCATAATCTATATATAAGATTAAACTTTAATAAAATAGTCTTTTGAGCGTCAAAGTTGATTTTGATTCTCTTCACAAACACAACGGAACATGTTATCACTATCATATATATGCTTACACTACAAACCGATGTGATACATAAGCAGTGACGGATCTATAACTAAATATCAGGGGTATTTTATAAGAAAATTTTCACTAAAAAGGTATCATAAATTTTTTTATATGTGTACCAATACTTAAAACCGTAAGAAAAAATAGTATCTTGATCTCCTTGAACTTTTCATAGTTACATCCCTGTACATAAACAAATCAAATTTAAATATATATTTAGAGAACATATTCTATTATATAATAACTAGATTATATCCCGTGTGTTACACGAGTTGAATAACTAAAAATATGTAATGATCATCAAGCATAGTAAACAAAGAATCATATGACAAGTAAGCATTACACTATAAATTTACCATCTTTATTACGTTTTTTAACACCAACAAAGACTGAAAAGCCACATAGGAAAAATTAGAAGCATGTTACATGTATAGTTGTTACTTATAACCTTTATTTTATTGACAATGATTTGTTATTCTATTGCAATCTCAACAAAAGTTACATTAACAAAAGTTCAACAATCATGACAAAAAAACTCAGCCTAAACTATGCTACTAAATATATTTTTATTAAATTTATGCAATAAATTTGTTGAAAAACCTAATCCATATAGGTTATTAAAATTTCTCAAACTTTTAAATCACTTAATTGACATATTTAATTTGGACCGAAATATATCGATATATTTTAGTAAATGTACGTTTACTAAGAATTTAGTAATTATTTTTGGGATATATATTTTGGTAAATGATATGTTTACTAAGAATATGATAATTATTTTTGTAATATTGATAGGAAAATATATTAGTTTGATAGTTGTATATTGTTCAAAAGTAGGAGGTATAAATATGTAATATATAAATGAGCGGGAAAATAATGTCAACAATAGCTCCATTGAATGCCATGTGGCATCAAAAACCCTCTTTTATTAGAAGGTATAGATATACACTAGGTTAGTGCCCGCGCTACGCTCGGGGCATAACACTCATATGATGATTTTAAGGATATTTATGGACATGAACGGTTCCAATCAGTTTTGAGATAAAATTGTGGTAAAACTGAAACACAAAATTTATTTAAAATCTTGTTGTTTGGTATAACATTATTATAATCAAATTAAAGAGAATTAGACATTCGGTTTTATGGTGTAGTTTTTATTAAAACAATGTCGTATAAAAAGTTGTGTATATTTAAAAAATAATTATGTAATTAATTGTATGTTATTAATAATATTATCTCTAAGTTTTATTTTTATACCCTAATAAATATAACCTTGCCCAAACACACCCTTAGTAGGAGAGAGTTAAAAATATAAATAGTCTTAATTTTTTAAATACTTTGCTAAATATTAGGAGATCGAATGAAATTTAATATTATTATAATAAATTATTATAGATAGATATATAATTTTTAAATATAACAATATTATTAATTTTGAGAGAATCTCTCAAATAATGCCAACTAAGCAAATGAATCTTAAATGATGTCAAGTAAGCAAATAAAATTTTGCTATATTAAATATAAGATTTTGAGCTTATAATAAGGTGTTTTTAATATATGATCGTGTTATTTCGATATGTTAACTTTAGGGTATAAATTCTAATTTAGATATTCGCTAGATTTCCAGTAAGGATACACATGGCTCGTTTCAAATAAATGAAATACTGAAATTGATGAGTTAACGTGTAAAAGCAGGCATCTTGATTTATTATTATTACTAGTTTATTGTCCGCGCTACACTTAAGAACACAACATTCAAATTATGTTTTTAAGGATATTTATGGAGGGCAAGAATGGTTTCAATCAGTTTTGAGATAAAACTATGGTAAAAGCGGAGCATAATTATTTTTAAAAAAAAATTTATAGCAATATAATACTCAAATTAAAGATAATTAAATGTTCAGTTTTATGGTGTATTTTTTTTAATCATACATTAGTATACTTTCGTCATCTTAGCATATTGTATCTCTACATTCATTATTCTTTCTTCATAAGCTTTGACACATCCCACTATATTTTCAAACGTCATCGTGTTGAGGTCTAGCATATGTTCTATGGAGGTTGCAATATGTATGAAACGTTTTCTTGGAACACTCAAGACGAACTTTTTCACCGTCCTAGTTTCTTCTATAATTGCTCCGAGTGAGGATGTTTTAGAGGCAATACTACATAACTTGCTAGAGAAGTCATTTATAGAATTAGTATATTTCATTCTTATGTACTTTTCAAACTCAGCCAACAGAGTTTGAATACGGGCTTCCTTAACATAGTCTGCTTTGACGTAGCCATGTTACCGATTTGCAACGTTTGTTGTTCGGAAATGGATTGGTATAACAACGTAGTTGCCACTGAGTTTTTCTTAGGATCTTGAGTTCCGGGATAGATCGGGTCTCAAACCTCGTGAACCTTGAACATGACTTTCATACACAAAGCCCATATCGTGTAGTTAACTATTACAAGCATCGCATATTGGAATGAGCTACATCAATAAAATTATGAAGCTAGAAAAGAAAGTAATATAGTATTATTAATTTTAGGTGTGTGCTAACCACACACCCAGTGGCGAAGCCAGCAATTTTATATAAGGGGGGCCAACAGTCATAGATTCACGAGACTCATAAATTTTTTTCCTAATGCTATGTTTCGGGTTTTATATTCAAGTCGACGATTCGGTCCGGGTCGGGTCAAATAATAAAAACTCTAAATATATAATTTTTCTTTATTCATTCTAAAGACCGTTTTTACACAAAAATAAAATTAGGTAGCTTAACAAACAATAACTTAAACTATTTATAATAATGCAAGAGGAATGCAAGTACGGAGTACCTGGAGAATATTTTTCACTCAACTAGAAAACTATATATTTATAATTGAAATAAATAAAACCCTAATTGAACTAAAAACCTACCTGGGGGAGGAGGCAAGAGTGGATACAATCTTGTGGTGTACAGAGCGAATGTGTGGTGGTTTGTTGGAAGGCAACAAAATCGCAGTGAGCAGAAGTACAACACCAGATTGAATTTTTGAGTGAGATTGTGGCAAGTGTTGACCGGTTAAATTTAAAAATAAACTCAAGTTATGGACTTGTACATTATGAGTTTATCTTGTTTTTTTATGGACTAATTAACTTAATAAAGCCCATTAAATTTAGAATTATTAGATTTAATCACCTCTAACTATTAATTATTAGCCGTTGTAACCATTGAGTATCACTTTGGCCAATACTAATCTCAACTAAACACTTTGTGTCCGTAAGTTAACCAATTCAAGTTACTTTTGGTTAATTTTTGGTTAACTTTTGGTGATACGGACACCAAAGTGTTTAGTTGGGAGATATATTAATTGGCCAAAGTGATACTTAAGGGTGACAGTGGCCAATAACCAATAGTTAGAGATGATTAAATCTAATAACCCTTAAATTTAAGTTAGAAATTTTTAAAATTAAGGGGGCCAAACTTAGTTTATATAATATTTTCAAGGGGGGCCAAATCTTATATATATAAAAAAATTTAACTACCGACCGAAAAATTAGTGGTTACGGCGAAAAAAGTTAGGAGGGCCTTGACCCCCTTTGGTCTTAAGTATCCTTCGCCATTGCACACACCCTAACAGACTAACAACACACCAAATCATTACAGTAATACGACTCGTATTGGTCAACATGGGTCATATTGATTTATATGGCTCGTATTAGATTTAATATGAGTCGTATTGATCCATATGACTCATTATATATTGAATATGAGTCATATTGATCAAACAGCTCAACATTCGGACATATCTTTTCGATTGTTAGCAGGAAGAGAAAGCAGACTAGGAAGCAACGGACTGAGCGACGAAGCGACGGGATTGAGCGCTTCTCCTAGCGCAGGAGTTTTCGTATTGGAGTAAATATGAGTCATATTGGTCCAAAAACTAATTTTTCTATGTCTCCGACATATTCACCACCATAAAAGTCACAGCCATATTGATTGTCGTAATTGCTGTTGTACCAAAAATAACTATTACCCTCATTTTCACCATTAAAGATATAATTACCATCTCAGATATAGATTTTTTAGAAAAAAAGTTGGATAAATCTCGATAATATAAATGTATTAACAATGAATTCGTTTTGAATATCAAATAAAATTCGATCAATCGAACGATTATTTATATTTGAATTTTAACAGAATATTACATCGTATCAAATAAATATTAAGTTTTTCAAAATTTCATATGTTCGAATGACTTTTTTACCTCTGAGTAAATACGACTCATATTGTACTTAATATTAGTCATATTGTCAGGTAATACGACTCATATCAAGACTAATACGAGTCATATTGTCAGGTAATACGACCCATATCATATCTAATACGCATCGTATTACTGTCTGACATGCAACATTTGCAAGATTCAACTTTTTCGTCTGACAACAAAGCAAACGACCCATATCACCTAGATACGAGTCGTATTAAGGGTATGTGGCTAACCTTTTGGGTGTCAGGTTATAATCACCCTATTTTTATAACAAATATATAGTTCGAAATTGTTTTTTTCTAATTATTACCCAACCCCAACCCCTGTGACGACGTATATCCCGTCAAAACCAGCCTTAGTTTGCCAATAAAGCACATATCCAAAGATGACGCCAAACATAATAACTACTGTTACAAACTACTCTACCGAAATATAAAAACAGATTTTTAATCATATGGTTGAAAGTGATACGTGACATAACGAGAATTGACATTAAACATCCTAACAATGAGGAGTGAGGATGTATGCTAACAATTGTAAAGCGATCAAATACCACCATTAATAAGTCTCTATAAAGCCTGAAATGACTTATTATGATTCATTATCTCTTACTGATTCTTACGCCAATTGGTTAATACAAAAAATAACCCTTCCTTGTTTCTTGTATTGCCTTAATGCACTGTTCCTCGCCATAGCTATCTTCCGCCGATAGAAAACCGACTCGCAACGTTTGGGTCTATTCCGCCAACTTGTTGAGAAGAATTGAAGAAAGGAAACTTATGGAAACATGATTATGGATTAGAAACATAGCCGTAACTTATGTCTTCACCCTGACAACACCCACCTGCAATATTTTCGTTTCTTCGTGTTCATGCGTATGAACATTCAATTAAAAACAAAGTGCTCCAATGAGGTGGGTAGCAAAAAAGGCGACGTGGGCTCGAACAACGACCAAAAACCCCTTACCGGCAGTGGTATGATGATATTAGGGAGGTATTTGGAACAAAATCACCTGAGGAAGTGACATCAACATTTTACGGGGGCTAGTGGGCTACTATTAATACCATGAACACATCGATCTGCCTGCAATTGCATTTTGGCAAATTGTGAGGCCTTGTCCAATAATTCTTGCAAAGTGATCTTTTACATTTTCTATTCTAACATGTCATACAATAAAATGCTTCAGAAACAGGTTTAGCTCCATGAAAAATGACGGAATAGTCATAGAGATGCATGAAATGTTTTCTTTAAACTGATTCGACTTAAAAACAAGTTCAATATGCTTCCAAAAATCAAAACAGACTTGACATTAAAACCGGTTTGTTGCAGACGGTTATGAGTTGAACCTTCACCATATGACCCAAAGCCAAAACAAAGCTTTACACACAACGGCTCAAAACAAGACAAGCTCGAACCCACGTGACTTAAACAAGTCAAGATTGAGCTTAGTCGAGCATGGATTTGACTCGGCTTATTTAGATTAGATCGATCCATTTCAAGTAAGACCCAACTGACATGCAAAGCTTACTGCATTTCACAAAAAATGTTGCTCAAAAGAGCCATGTTGTATGATGCTTGTTTGATCAAGACATGCATCCAAAGGTTTTTTAAGTCTGAAGTGCATCAACATGCACATTGACTTGCATTCTTGATAACCACTTTACAAGGGCTTTGAAGATTGAACTATCTCCTATCAACTTCCTGTTGAACCTCACCATCTGCACACATATCACATATTTTACAAACACTTCAAAAACAAGTTAAATCATTAAAAAAAACATTAATCAAAGGCCTCTTACTCTGAAGATGTACCCCTAAGTTGGCTTGAGTGTCAGCTTCTGAGTTGTATGCCTTAACAAATTTAAAAGGTAAAAGATACAAACTTTATATGATAATGGTCTTGTTAATTGTTAGACATACAAGCAGATGGTTATTAAGACACCCACTCATCTCTCTCTCTCTCTCTCTCTCTCTCTCTATACACACACACACATTATAGTGAGAGATAGAGAGATAAGGTGTCTCAATATACTTGGGTGTATGTATAACCTATGCCTATGATGATGATAATTATTTATAAAAGTTTAAAAAATGCGTACCCTTTCAACATGACAAATTTCAAAGGATAGAAACTTCTCCTTAAGCTCCTTTGCAACTTTACACAAATCAGCCATGTTCTGAGTTTTGGTTTTCCATAAACCGTTAACCTAATTCGTCAAAAATGTGTTGACAGATCAATATAATCTGAACATGAACATGTGAAAACAGAGAAAAAGTAACATATATTCTTTGTGTTCATAGATTATCATGACAGATTAGCTTGGGAATATACTGAAACATCAATATTAGAGGACAAAAATATGAAAGAAGAAAATGGATACCTGCATACAAACAAGTTTAGAGTCACCATGCACACGCACATGCTTAAACCCACTCTCAAGAGCATAACGCAACCCTAAAATCAAAGCTCGATATTCAGCAACATTGTTAGTTGCTACACCCAGACCTTCACGCAGACGATAAACCTACACAATTCAAGATTAATGCCGATTGCTGCCAGATAATAATTACTAAATGACGATGACTGTATTTTGTTTATTATTTAAGCTGATTAACTCATACCATACTTCCATCTACTGCGCGTAGCACAACCCCAGCACCAGCTGGTCCAGGGTTTCCTTTTGCAGCGCCATCAAACTCGAGAATACATGAGCACTGGCAAGAAAGTAGGAAAAACAATTATTTTATGTTTACAAGATATTACAATAAATGGTAATAAAAATAAATAACAAAAAGACTCGATGGTATGAAAAACTAACACAATAAGCCGAAACCGGCAGAGCTTCGATAAAGCTTTCAGTTTCAGGAATCTTTCTGTGAGAAGCTTCTGATAAAGAAGCTGATCCGCTATCTTTCTGTAGAAAGAAAACATCATACATGAACAAGACATCAGGATTAGGACCATTTTTTTTTCTTTTGCATAAAGCATGTGAATGCTAGAGATGTAAACATATCAGAACAAACAATGATGCATTTTCAAAACAGACTTGATGAATTAACATAGGCATTATCTTTAAACTAAACATGAAAATATCATCAAAACCTACTGAATTCAAATGAATACGGAAAACTGATGTCTTTTCTATAAGAATATTCTGTCAAATACAACTTGGTGGCTGCTACTTAATGTTCATTATCGAACACATAAAAAAGGGTTTCAGATTATATCCCTCATAAAGACAGTGAAACACAGTTTAACAGAACAACTTATTTTAGAGTATTACCTTCTCAGCAGGAGCTTTGCTACCAAGTGGTTGCTGAAACAAAAATGTTAAAAAATATTACCCAAAAATAATAAAAAAAATTATATCAAAAGAGTACAAATACTGAATTTATACGAACATTTTTGATGCATTATTCAACATCTAGCATCAGAAAAAGAAAAGGAGAACCACACAAAGGGGGTTTAGAGTCACTTTCAATTTAAAAAATCTGCTATGCTTTAAACTACTTAAAGCATGTTTTTAAATAATAATTATTCTTTAATAAGTGGTGGAAATTCTTAAAAGTTCCTAGGCAACTTTGTTTCATAAAAATCAGTGAGTAGCCAAATAGATCAACTTTGAGGCTACTAAAAGGAGAAAAAAGGTACCATAACTTCACTTATTCTCTTTGGTTTCTAAGCATCACATGCAAACTGACAGAAAATGCACCATTAACTTTGCAAAAGGGTTGTGTACCTATATTTCCAAACCTGCCTTCTCTACTACATGTGTATATAAATACATACATGTGTACATAAATGAATACATACTTATGCACATGCATACATTTGTTTGGGAGGATGCAGCCTCATGGTCTTCCAATATGGTGGTCATGGGTTTGAGTGATTGAGTCCCACTTGGTGCACTAAGCTCCAGGTGGGCCATGAGTTTTATCACAGTGGGCCTTCATGCGGTGGGTTTCCCCTAAAATGGTAGGCGCCAAGTCACCAATGTTGTATGTGTTCTCGGGCGTGGGTGGCCTTTCGTCAATGGGTTTGCCCGGGTGACCGTAAAAAAATATATTGCATGCATTTACATATATATACAACATGCATATATGTGGATACATCTAAAGGCGACATTGGTGGACAACCGTTCTATATCTTGTCAAACACCATATCAAATTACTCCAGGTTTTGCATCATGCAAAACCTGGGGTATCCTATGAGAAAATTTTCGCTCAAGTGTATCATAAAATTTTTTCAGGGGTATCCCGATACTTAAAACCGTAAGAAAAAATGGTATCCTGATACTTAAATCGATAAAAATTGTACTTCGTAACGAAAGTTGAGGGGTAGCCTGGGACACCCCTAGGCTCTTCATAGCTCCATCCCTGTTTGCATGTCTTGAAAGAGTAAAAATAGAAATAATAAGTATCCAAACAATTGGAGTGAGTAAAACCTGAAAAGGACAAGGAGTAAGTTGGCCAAACATTTCACTTCGCACATTAGAAACACCGACAGAATATATTGCATTAGTGAGCCCATGTGATGCAAGGTATTTTTCAGCAACATTCGACAACCGATAGCCTTTAAACACAGCAACATCTGGACCACACAGCTAAACAACACTCCAAACATTAAAACAAAGTAAAAAAACCAAAATTCAACAATCTACATAAGTATTAAATTGCAGATAAACACTTAAATTTAGGGTTTATATAAAACCAACCCAGTGAAAAAAATGTGTATCAATCATTATGTATACTGCAAATCTGATTATTGTGAAAATGATTGAATGATTTCATAACAAACCTTACCAGAGAGTGACAATCATTCAAGCTTCTGTAAACACCAACAATGTCTCCTTTTCTAACAACGTAATAAGCATCCTTCTCATCCTCCATTGATGATTTGCGAGGATTAAACAATTTGCCCTAGCTAATTCCACCTGAAATCGTAACTCAATTTACATAGAGCTAATGCAGGATGAATCGAAACCGTAAATATGAACCCTAATTATCCACTTTTTCCTCAGTTACCAAATAAACGATGGTTCCTATAACCATAGTTCAAATCAATTATAGATCAACTGATACTGAAGAACAAACATTACATCAATACCTGTGTTAATCCAACAAACTGCTTGATAATTAACACTCCAATTTGAAAACGGACGAAGATGAGGGTAAAAATTAGTGAAAGGGTTTTGGGGTTATTGGCGCCAAAATATCGGACTTGATTAACCATTTCATTTCCTTTTCATCCATATGTAACCATCAACATCACGTTACGTTACGCTAAGAGACGAGGTTTGAACTATTATTTACGTTTAACAATTGCTTAAAAGCTTAAGAGCTTCACCTTGAACGCACGATCTTTAATATGGATTGACCTCCTCAAAGTGTTAATTTTATTGTCATCGAATTTGACGTTTAAATTTATACGTCTGGACAAAATTATAAGTATTTTATAAAGAGTTAGGTTATCATAACATAAGTCTTAACAATTTGAATCTTCTAATCTTTTTAAAAAAGAATTGTGTTCCTTTAGCAAATGTACTACCCAACTTCACAAGATAGGTAAGAATTTATGTCATTTAACATGTGCAATTATTAATATCAGCGATTTGTATATAAAGATTATAAAAGGTTTGACGATGTTAAAGCTATAAACTATAGGGAGAATCAATCTTGCATCAAACTAAAAGTTGATACAAAGTTTTTAAACCCGTACTCGATAAGAAATCAAGCAGCTTAAAGTCTAGCATACATAAAAGTTTGTGTGTGAGTTGCCGCCAACCTAGAAAAAATGCTAGTTTTTTTCTCTTAAAATATGATTAGGGTGGGTGAGTGGGGGTGGGCACTGGTAAGAATGCGGGTAGAGCCCTACCGGGACGTTCATACCACTGCCGTGTTGGTATGAAGACCACGGGTACTGGTTACCGCGTGAAACAAACACACCTTAAATCAAATTTTTTGTCATGTAGTGTGTTAAATGGGTGAGGGTATCTGAAATGTTTCACACCCATCAAAGTTATGGAGTGATAATAGTGATGAGATGGAGACTTGTGATTGGTAGGTTACGAGGGTGTACCACAACCTACTCACGCCACCCGTTATTTAAACTAAACTAATATTGTTGTGCTTTGTGATTAGTATACAAACATACAACATAGCAATTGATAGGTTTTTAAAGAGGGTGAGAGTATAGTTACTGGAATCGTTGGAACACCCACGAATTGTGTATTTGTACGTTTTGTACCCGACTGGAATTCGCTCCGTACCAATCGCTACCCAATTCGCGATCCCCACACTCTGGTATGTTGATCCAATTGAACAAGAAATCATGGTTTCCAAATCGCTCCGAACAATGTTAATTTAGTGAATTGGTTTGATAATTTCACTAATATTGTACACTATTGGTTTGATTTGATCTTCCGGTGCAAATAGTGATCGTGTTCCGGCTGCATTTTGGCCAAAATTTTCATTTCCGGCGACAAAGTGTGAAGACTCGGGAAGATGGGAGGAGTATTGGGCTTTAGGTTTAAGTTTGGCTATTTTAACATTTAACCCCTCCATATGAGGAAGTTCATTTGAGAAGGTTCATATATTGCGAGAAGAAAAAGAAAAACATATATATATATATATATATATATATATATATATATATATATATATATATATATATATAGGATTATAGGATTAGGATCAAATGAGAAGACTCATATATTTTGCAAGAAGAAAAAGAAGAAACCTAAAGCACTAAAAAAACTTATCAATAATTTAGTTTTTTTAAATAAATTCACTTTCTACATACAAATGTGTAATGTATAAACTAAAAAAGTCATTAAAATATTTTTTACGTATGTATTTTTAGCGTTTTAAATTTACCTACACATGTGTAAGTAACCTAACTTACACATGACTTTCACATGTGTAGGTTTAACAAATAAACGAAATTTATTCAATTTTATTTTTTGTATGTCAAAGTTAATGAATAAATATTGCATTTCTATCATTTTTTTGTATGTTAAAAACGTTTTTGGTTGAAAAAATGAAGAATTTAGCTATTTCTTTCACTTGTCGCAATATTTGCTCTTCTCAAATGAACCCTCCCCATTATATATAATAAGTATAGTTATTTTAATAGATATTTTAGCCATGATTTGGGAAAATTGAACTGAACTACATGATACATCATACCGGTTCGTATCGAAATGAACCTACCTACCTACCTCCGTACCGAATTCGTCTAGCCTAACAAACTGCGTACCTGAACCATGTTCCCGTACCGAAGCGAACCGCGCATTAGGTAACTATGCGGTGAGAGGTAGCCAGGTAGGTATAAATAAGATTATAAAGTGAATATTTTTCTCCCCACCATGAAAAGAAAATCTTCCTAAGGCCCACTTATTATATGGCTCCTCTAAAGAATTTATGACCTTTGTACACAACTTGTAAATCTGTCTGCTACATTACTGGAAAAGCTATAGAGAACAGACTAATAAAAGGAATCAACTTTCTTTTAACCAACAAGACGCGACGAACGATACGAATATGCGCAATTTCAGACGATAGAGATCACATATCAGGACGATGTACAAAGTACCAGTATCCTAATCTTTTCGAAAAGGTAAGAGTTGAACCAAAATCCTACCGACGAACACATAAGGTAAGGCTGTAGGGATGTCCATGTTCACCCATGCAGCAACGCAGCAATGATAAGACCGGCTAACTTATCAAAAACATACATATTAAAAAGCAATGCAACACAAAATGAATCTTTATATAATCACTGTTTAAGGTAAGTATCCACTGCTATTAACTGAACAACGAATTCAAGAATTAAGAACACTTGTGATTATTTATACAAACAACAAAACCGAAAAAATCAACTCTGATATCCTTTTAAGTATATCATTCTATATCCAACAGGATAATCTCCTTATTGAATTAGTATGTACCAACACTAAGTTCAACTTCCTGAATTCGACCCGACCCGACCGTTTTCAGTTCACTTGCTCCCCGATCAAGTCCAACCCGACAACAAGAAACGACAAACCTTGAAACAACAAGAAATAGAAATGAATGCCGTGAGCTGATAACAAACTTCTAGCAGCAGCAGTAAGCAGTAAGAAAGCAAGTGCAAGTTCTCTTCTGTAGATCTTGTTTTTCTTCTTTTCAATGACAGGTGTTTCTTGTTCCTTTAATTTTCCAAGCATTTCGAGTCCCGATTCTGATAACCGTCTTTGAATCTTTTCCTCACTGAAACTTTTTGATTCGCGTTCTGCGAACGCTAAAAGATCGGATTCCGAGGACCTCCCGGTTTTCTTGGTGACAACCCATTCGTACGCGCTTCCGAGCTGGAACAGGCCCGAGATCATTGCGTTAAACTTGGTGACGGACATTGTGTTCTCGAACAGTAGGTATGGCATTAGGAATGGGAATGATTTGGGGGATGGGAGGATATTCAAGATTGACATTGTGACGGGCACGTAACAGATGACCCAAATTGGTAACTCGGCTTCGGGTATGAACATTGTTAATGGTAGGATCACGCAGAATAGAGTGAATGAGTAAAAGGGTAGAATCATTTTTCGCAAGAGGAAGAATAAAAAGATCAAGTTTGCCTTTTTCCACTTTGAAATCTGCAAGAACATCAAGAAATGAACATTTTTTAATAATGAGTTTCAAGATTTTGAAATAAAAGGTTGAATTTAACATAATAGAAGATCAAGTTTGCCCATTTCCACTTGGATATATGCATGAACATCAAAAATGAAGAATTTTCATAATAGGTTTCAAGATTAAAAAACGTGGCTGAACTTAACAAAATAAAAAGATTAAGTTTGCAATTTTTCACTTTGATATCTACAAGTTCATTAAAAAATGAACAATTTCTCATAACAAGCTTACTAAAAAGATCAACTTTGCATTTTTCCACTCTAATATGTCCATGAACATAAAAAATGAACAGTTTTTCTATAATAAGTTTCAAGATTTTGAAAAGAGTGATTGAACTTAACATACCTTGGAAGAAAGGATTGCAGGGAGGCAGAGACGGAAGAGTTGCATAGGGCCCGAATGCCATCGATGTTGTTGTTTCTTATAAGCTTCATAAGACTCGGGTAATTCACAAAGAACTCTAACATCATTGAGGTAAATAAATTTCCAACCATTCAAATGTGCTCTAACCGCAATGTCCATGTCTTCAACTGTTGTTCGTTCAAGCCAACCACCGGATTCTTCCAAAGCTTTGATCCGCCACACACCCGCAGTGCCATTGAACCCAAAAAAGTTGAGAAAGTGACCATTAACTTGCTGCTCGACTTCAAAATGGAAGCATAAATTGATGTTTTGTAGCCTTGTGAGTAAGTTTTCATCCTTGTTCACAAATGACCACCTCGCTTGAACAAGACCTAAGTCGGGTTTCCCCTAAAATCACCAAAAAATTACAGACCATTAGACAATTTCATTCGGTTAACATTTCACGCAGTCAAAAGTACATAGTTCAACATTAAACAATCAGAGACGTAAAAACATTCCTGCTTTCGGAACTCAACCCTACACGTCAAACGTTAACAGCCCCTAAGAAACAAGATGAGTGTTTACAAGCAAGTATATGGGGATAATGCATAAGAGTTGATACCTTTCTACTTTAACAAATGTTTTAATATGGTACATGAACACATATCATACCATAGTGGTGTATATCAACTTTAAATGATTTTGCTCAATCACCAACAAACAAAAGCATTAAAAAAACATTAAAAAATAGGTGAAATAGTTGCTAGATATAGAGTGTGTGCATACTGCATATCAATGATCAATTATTGGTGAGAGATAGATAACATATTATGTTAGTTACCTTAAAGTGAGGAACTGTCAATTTTAAGAAGTCAGGATTAGGCTGAAAATCTGCATCCAAAATGGCAACAAACTCATAGTTTTTGACATAATCACAAGACATGGCTGAATGAAGATTGCCTGCTTTATATCCTGTTCTCACAAATCTGTGTCGGTAGATTATGTTCACCCCTTTCTCCTGCCATGAATTCACTTCATTTCTAATCAAAATCTGTAAAAGCTCATCACTTGAATCATCCAAAACCTGAATCAAGATCCTATCTTTTGGCCAATCCAATTGGCAAGCAGCTGCAATAGATTGTTGATACACCTTCATCACAACAAACCCACATAAATAATTAGCAAAAGTTTGATAAAAATTGTATCTTTATTACTGACTAAAGATTTGGACCATTTGGTACCTCTCTTTCATTGCACATAGGGATCTGAACAAGAACCATGGGGAAAGTAGCAGGATCTTCAATATCATAAGACTGATCATCAATGTCAATCATTGGTTTTATTTTCTTGAACTTGATCCAAAAAAACCCAATTCCAAGTATGAATCTATCAAGAGACTGAATCAAGAACAATAAGACACAGAACTGTGACAGCATAGTGATGGATGGAGCAATATATTCAGCTCTAAATGAGATCCAACCCATGTAAGACAAGTGCATAAGCCCCATAGCTTCATTAGGGATAAAATTCAAATCCCAGTTCTGAAAATAAGCAAATACTTCAACAATCAAAGCAACAACTGAAATAGCAAGAAATGCCCTTATGAACCTGTACATAATCCTCTCTTTGTACTTGACTTCATCTTTAACTGAGTCTGATAAAGCAATCCTTTTTTTGACAGAAACAAAAATCTTGGAAAAACCCATTGTTAACCATGGAAAGAAAGAGAGAAATCTTTGAGCTTTGAGCAAAAGCAGCCATGAAAACTGTTTTCTACTTGCAGGTTTTTGCTTTTCAAGAAACACAGATGTTTCTGAATCATCAACTTCTACTAAAGAGATATTGCTTGTTTTGTCAATTGTCACCACCACAGAGCTTGGTGCCATTTTCTTGAAACCAAATCCACAAATCCCAGATGGGATTTTTCAAGAAACAGATCAAAACTCACCAAAGTTGAAGGAAAATGATGAAAGTTACCAAATTTTGAGTAAAGATTGAATACCCATAAACCAAATAGGAGTGGATCTTGAAGATGGAAGAATGAAGAAGTTGACTAGTCAAAGTATGTGGTTTTAGAGAGAGAGAGAGAAAGAGAGAGGTGTGATTGTAGTGTGAAAAATGGAGGTAGATTTGAGAACTGGTAGTTTAAATGTGGAAGCTGAGTTTGTTTAACTGTTGGACGAGTGAGGAAGATGCCATGAGAATTGGGTCAACTCTATCTTGGTCTAAAATCTAAATTATGTGCAAATATATACATATATATAATATATAATTATATATATAGATAGATTTATTATGCCACATAAATAGAAATCAAAATTTAATCATGGAAAAAGTTATTTCTGATATATATTGAGCTTGATTTTAAGCTAGAGTTTAATATATTTGTAAAGGGTTATAAGTTTTGAATGTGATGTAACCGTATTTGGATCTTTCTTTCACTTTTGATTTTAAGCTCGAGTTTAATATATTTGTAAAAAATTATATGTTTTGAATGTGATGTAACCGTTTTTTACTGGTTTCAAAATAAAATATTCCTAACTTGATCCGAATGTATATAAAAAAACAAACCAATATCTATTTAACTGTACTGTTAATTTAAGAGTGTGGTATGCAATATGTGCCGACGTGTCGTTCAAAAAGTTTATTTGGCTCCGCTGTGAATTGCATAGAGAGTACATGAAAACCGTTTTCCATGCTTTGAAGTTTAGGTGACAACTATATAATTATGTTTCCTATTTGGAAAGTGCAAGTCTTATTCAGATTCATATTGTTCAACTAAAACTTATTGTTTCTTTATTTCCTTTCTCTTTTAATAAGTTTTTGTCCAACACTTTTACTACCATTATTTCCAAAATAATTATTAACATATCAAGTTGCAATAACAACTTTATGGGCATATTTAGACAATGCCATTGTGGGTCTTTTTAAAATCCGGATTGTCCATTATCCAACCTAAAAAACTTGTTATTTTTTGACTTATTTAATTTTTCTTTCTAGTTTCAATACATTGAGAACTAAAATAAAACAGACAAGTAGTAGGTTATAGTTCCTGTTTTTAGTTGTAGTCATAATTATTATTATTTTTATTTAAGATGCATTAAAATTGCTAAATGAAGCCAAAATATAATATCTAAAATAATATTTTAAAATAATAAAATTAAATCACCGGCAGCTATATAATTGGTTTTAAAAGCGTGGTTTTTGGGTCTGACGCGCGGAGCAAAGTGAAGTCCAGTTTCGTCAAATGACGCGCCGCAAACAACGCGCAAAACCAGACCATCATTTGCGGGCAATCAATCATCAATATAAATAACATAAAACTTTCACTTAAACATGAAATATGTGTTATATAAGTAAATAAGTGCCCATGTTTTTTTAAGTGACCGAAAGGTGTCTTATACTTTTTTTGGTGGTTCTTTTATTGTTATTTTTGTTGGATCTTCATAAGAGTGTCCATTATTTAAAATACGAGTCTATATATTTGTTAAAGTAAATCTTAATATTAAAAATAGTTGAAACTTAAAACTGAAATTAGTATAACTTAGACCGCTTAGATGTGGAGTGTGTTGAAACTATTCATATTTGCATTCATTTGTTTCCATATTGAATTTAGTTTGTGGGTGGATCGTTCAACTTCCATCAAGTTGCGCATTAAAATGTACAAAACTTTGATGTCAAAACGATTTAGATTTTTGTTAATTTTAGATGTTAGTGTCTTATGAAATATGTTTAAGATTTTATGAAGTATTCTTGGATTCTTCCTCCTTAGTCGTTCGGTTTTTACGAGGCGCGCAATATTTGAATTTCTTGTATGAAGGCATGAAGCTACCTTTTCGTTGTCTTCGTTTTTTTGTTCCTCGTCAATTCATGGTCCTTCGTCGTCTTGTGGTTCCTCGCCACCCTCCTCATAAGTCGTTGGAACACGAGTTGGGTAATGGTATGGTGGGTTTTGGTGCAGAGTGTGTGAATCATAATGTCTTTCTATGGTAAATGAAGGTTTATCAGGGGGTATGAAATGACCCACTGAGGCTTGAACATGCTCGTTAGGCCACACATGTTGGGGTAGTATTTGTGTAGATCCGGTTGATGTGGAGTCGGATGTCATTGAGTTAAACCGCGTCTCGGTTTGTTTGAACGAGCATATTTCCTTGGAACCAACTGTTTAAAGATTATAAAAATGATATAATAAAAGTAGAAGGAACAACATATTTTAAAAGAGTATATTTCCTTACGCATTTGGTCAACCCACATGCGTGTCGGCGATGTACCATAGTAACTTATGCTCACTAAGTTATGCATGTATGTCCATATTTAGAGTGTTACTGTAATAATAAAGATGAAATACTCCTAAAAAAGTTTACTTTTTTTCTTTCAGTGCATTTGTCTACAAAAAGACAAAACGAAACAAAAAAAGATGAACAAATCAAGAAAAGTCAACAAGTACAACAAGACATGGGTCGTGCGTTATAGACACACCTCATGTCTACCTCAAAAAATACGAAAAGATCTCTCAAGATTCACAGAAGCTTCTAAAAACACATTTTGTCTAGACACGGGTCGTGCCCTAAAGACATGAGGCATATCTTGCCACTCGTCCAAAATCTAAAAAGACAAAAATTTCTCAAAATGACTGGATCCGAAAGTACATCACACATGTTAGGGTCTTGCTACACACGACTTCGTGCCTTATAGGAATTCAACTATAAATAAGAGCTCATTTTCACCATCTCAACTTGTTGAATTCTTTTACCGCCCCATTAGTTGTAGTTTAAATCTACCTTTCTTTGTTTTGTAATATGTAACATCGTAGGCAAAGTTCACATCGGTCGTGTACATGAGAGATTATTGGTTCGTAAAGAATATCCAACTCTAAATACCAACAATGTGTTTTCGGCGCATTTATTGTGGATGAGATGAGAACTCCATAGTTAAACATATTGGGTGGGAGCAATCTTAGGATGGGTGACCTCGTTAGAAATTTCATCGAGAAACTAAAAGTAAATCCGTGAGCTCTGACGTGACAAAACGGACAATATTAGTGGTATGAGAGGCCAAATGTTACACGCTCACTTGGGGAAGGCAAACTAGTGGCTTCGAGAGGGCAAACTCTTTGTGTTAAGTGATAAAAAGGTAATGGTAAACTCATATGGTGTGTAAATGACTTTTAGAAATAACTAATATATTGAAAGAAACGTTTTTTTAATCTTAAAAACACACCATTAATCTTATGTTATGGAGGTACAAACATTCATGTGTTTGGTATGTTAACCCACTTGAAAGAGGGTTAAAGGTTATGGTTTAGGATTTGGGTTGGAAAAGTTCTAGTCGCGTGTGGAAGGAGGTTATGCTTGGAGGAAGAAGACTTGGACTAATTCATTGTCATTACTCTTGTAGAGATATGATTAAAGCAATAGGTCCATAATAGTTAATGAGTTCTTATCTCGTATAATCACTATTATTCTTGATATAATAATTTGGTATTGCGTGGGTTGTTTCCTTGTTGATTCAGTCCGCTTTACTGTAGGTTTTGAGATTTGTGACCCGAACGAAACCAAACCATTACTTGGCTTTTAGTATAAATTCATCACAGTAACGTCCGGATGTGGCTATTTCGCAAATTACTCAGGATAACATTACAAATGTGTATGATTGGCCGATTAGGTGACCTTGACTAGGTCCCTTTCTATTTTCGTATACAATCATTTGATAGTGCCTTTATTTTCACACTCTCTGACTGCTACCCTTGTCAGCTTAACATGGTGTCTTGTCATAGGGTTGTTGGAGACGTGTTTAGAGGTCATTTTAAGTTACCTATAAATCACCAAAATCACCAAGAAGGAGTTATACTCAATTGCCCATTTCTTGATTGTTGATTCTACAAAATTAATTTACTTGAGTTTTTTTAATTATTGTTTTCTTTTGGTTCGACTACACGTTGACAATATTCTAGTACTATAAGCTCTCATGTCTCTGGATAATCTCGGTATCTTACCATTGCCATACTACGAAACTGTGAGTGCGGTTATCCTAACGTGTCATTTTGAGTGGTCGTATCTTATATCGTTTGTAAATTTAAAACTTGAAACAATGTGTATTTTGCTAAAACCAACTATCTTTTTGTATACACTTATCACCATGTCAACAAATTGAGCCCATAATCCGTGTCGATACCCTTAGTCCTTAACACATCAAAGTCAAGGGTTAGTTGGTATATTTCAGATAACATACCTGGAAAAAAACTAGGGTAGACCAAATGACGATTGGTCAAGACATGGCCATTGGTGAAGCTTAGTATCCGTTGGAGGGCGCCATCATTCCCAAATTTTTTTGTCGTATTTTTTCTGTCATTATTATTAATTTTGACCTAATATCTTAAAAATATATATGCATATTGAGCGCACCATGCCTTAAAACTATCTTTAAAGCATTGTGTTGGGTTTTATAACATTTACTACGTTATTGAACCCCTCTAGAAACATACATTAACTATTAAGTTTATAAATTTTAATATGTTAATTAACATCCGGTACTTACACGACAGAAAATTTTCGGTCCACCCGACACGCAGTTACATTTGATAAAAAAAAGGGTTATTGGATTTAATCACCTCTAACTATTGGTTATTGGCCGATGTCACCTTCAAATATCACTTTGGTCAATATAACTTCCAACTAAACACTTTGGTGTCTGTATCACCAAAAGTTAACCAATTCAAGTCACTTTTAGTTAACTTCTGGTTAATTTCAGGTTAACTTTTGGTGATACGGACATCGTATCACCAAAAGTTAACCAATTCAAGTCACTTTTGGTTAACTTTTGTTAATTTTTTGTTAACTTTGGGTGATACGGACACCAAAGTGTTTAGTTGAGAGTTATATTGGCTAAAGTGATACTTGAAGATGACAACGGTCAATAATCAATAGTTAGAGGTGATTAAATCCAATAACACAAAAAAAAGGTTTGAATGTGTCATGTTAACCTTTTTAACATGACTACTTAAACTAGTGAAAAAAAAAACCCAAACATGACATGACAATCCTAACCATTTAATGAGATGGATTTTCGGGTATGTGACTAGATATGAGATTAATAATATAAATTTCTATCGCTCAAATACAAGTTATAATATTAGGTGATACCCAACCCATTTACCAAACCACACCTTAAAAAATGTCATCATTTCATGTATTTTTCTAGCTTTATATGTCTAACTTGCTTGAGTAATAAAATTATATAGAAGTTAAAATAGTAAGAAATGTTCATGTGAATCACAACCGATAACTTTTTAAAACACTAACATGTGTATCTTATTCTTATACTCATAATTACGTATACCATATACTCTTACTTGAGTATACTCTATATTCACAAGTATATTGGATACCCAACTAGGGAATGCGTAAGTGGGTGCTCGACAAGTATGAGAATAAGCACGAGATATGATTTTAGACCTGGCAATGAGCATGTGATTATATACCAATACTCGTTTTAAATTAGCCTCGTTATCACTTCTAACTTAAAAGGGTTATGTGTGACGTGAAATGATAAGGAGTGGTGAATTGAAATTGTTTATACATGATTTTAAATGTGTCATTAGTGTGTAAACCATTTTGGACCCAAACCTTTCATCCCAAACACAAAATCCATTTGATTAGTGTCGAGTCATGGTTTATTAACAACCTATGTCATAGGTTATCGGGTCTAGTTTAATATATTTGTTATTACATATACCTTGGAAGAGTAATAAGGTATGCAACCATCCCTCACGAATTTCACTATTCACTTATTACAAATTAGCATTGGGTACAACTTATGATAAAGTCATGAAAATCATGGGTAGCGTATATGCAACTTATAGTTCTGTGTCTAAAATCATGGTTGCGTATATATAACTCATGCAAGGTACATATGCTTAACTTGTTCGGTCACCATCTTCATTCCGTCGTGGATATACATGGCAAGATCTAGGCGATTAAAATAGGTGACACGAGCATGGTTGTAAAATTGGGCCTAGGGGCCGAGTACTCCTTGATTATGGCTGAGTAATCGCAATTGCAATGTCGACCTAGTTAACAACGCCTAGTGATTTCTGTAACAATGGATATGAGTTTACTAAAATACACTTTACAATAAAAAAACAAATAATAATTTATGTGATTGTCTCTAGGGTGGTGTGTACTGTCTCTTGATAAATTGACGGATTTCATTTGACCCCTCTCGAAACTTTTAAAGAGATCTAGATCTTAAACTTCTTTTGAGTTAAGAATGGAGCTAAGTTGAATCGGTTGGATTGGTCAACAACTCAACGTGGGTGGTGTTTAACTTCTGTCATAAATTATAACTTTTATGTTTTCGTTGTATCTTTAGTTTCTTATTAGTTTGCTATTTAATTTTTTTAATCAAATTTACTCCCGTCATAATTTCACAAAGAAAAACATAACACCAGTTGGCTAAAGGCTTGGTGGTTTCGTTGGACGACTGAGGTTATAGCCACCCCCACCCTAGCCGATATTAAGCAATTCAGTTTAATTTGAAATAACTTCTTGATTTCTTTCCTAATTCAATGGTGTGCGTATGAAAAGTTAGAAATTATTAACTGATACAAATGATTGAAAATAAAATTGAATTTTTATGTTGATTAATGTTCGTTTGTCATATGAGAGGTCTCATGATGTGACAATTAGGTGGATGGCGTAACATTTAAAATTAACACTTAGAGAAGAGGAGAGACGAAATATGCGTTATCATTATTTTCTTTAAAAAATAATGGTTGATGTAACGACCTATGATAGATGTTCTAAGAAATTCAAGGACCGAGATCAAAACGTCACCTCTAAGACCCTTAGATTTTTTTGTCGACATTGTTAACATTATTTTATTTTTATTTTTTAAAATGTTGCCATTAGAAAAAATGTATTTTGAGCTTTTGTCCTCTTTATTAGAAAAAAGTTGTAAAACATACACAAATCATTATTTGATTTTAATCAAACTCATTCTCATATTCTACACAAACTTATGGGACCGAATAGTCTAGCACCTCTAGGAATATACTTTAGAATATATCATCATCTATATTTTTATTACGTAAATTTTATACACTTTATTATAACTAAAATCGTACTTTAACATAGTTGGATCCTTTAATGTTGATCCGCTTTTTCCGAACTTTACCTCCTATAATTTAATTCCAAAAAATAATTATTTTTGCTCAATAAATTAAATTAATTAATAAAAAAGAAAAGGATAAAAAACACAAATAAACGTACTTTGTAAATAAAGTAACCCCTGTGACAGTTCGAGAAGTGTCGGCACATATCTTTATTCTTGTTCAAAAATAATATTATTTTAAGTAACACTTCATTTATCATAGAAATGAAATATAATTTGTATGCTTAACTAGATAAAAAGAAATATAAATAAATTCCCAAAATTGTCAGATCCAAAGTGCAATTTAATGATGTATAATCCAAATTGTTGTTACTATTACCTACAAACTAAAGGTTTGGACCCAACTACACTTAATAATTATGAGCGAGGATGATAGTACATATGTTTTTAAAATTAAATGAATGATTAAGATTGTAATACATGTATGTCTTTAAGGACTAAAATCGAATCAAATGTATTTCGTTTGATTTTATTCTTACACCGTTAGAAGAGCGTGATAAAATCTTTCGCCCTCACTCTACACGCATAATAATCTAAACGTGACCGGACAAATGTCACACCACCCAAACCCTCCCCCCCCCTCCTAACAAAAAAAAAACCTTAAATCATCACCCAACCTCCCAAAAAAAAAACTTTACTCACCCAGCCCCAAAACACCTAGCCATCCTAAAATAATTTAAAAATTGAACCTTAAGGCAAAAACTAAATTTTAAAGCTAAACCTTAGAAGCTAAGATGGTAAAGTTTGATGAGACAATTTCAACGTCGCTTATATGAGCTCAATAAGAGTTCGTTTGACTCGGTTTTGATATGATTTAAGGCACTTTTCGCACTTCTCACACTTTTTAAGCAAAATCTACTTCCTATTGATCCTTCCTCTACGTGTTGTAACTTGATTGTATGATTGATTTCTTTTATTCCGAGACCGTTTTAATTATATTACATAAGTAATTATGCATATATCACAAAAATGAAATTTTGTAAGATCAACCAGACAATGAAGCTCCAACCTAGGGTGAAACTTGGAATATTTGGAGTCCTAGGACGTTTATAAGCGCCCAATACTGGGTCATGCCGAAGCTTCGAACTCGATCTTTACATTGCTCCTTTTAAATGCAACGGTTTACCGTTACGTCAAGCATCATTCTAAAAAGAAAATACATATAAAACCCAAATGTCTTAAAATATGACACGACCCAAAACATGTTATAAAAGTTAAAAGATGTATAACCTAAATTGTTGTGTTGATTACCAACAAACGAAAGGTTCAAACACAAGATACGAGTCACATTAACTTATCAAATAATAAGTCATTGTTTGTCGATTTAATTAAAGAAAATAACTAGCTAGGGTGCTATTGTGTGTTTGTGTGTATTAAAAATGCAAACAAATTATTAAGATTCCAGTATTTGTACGTGTTCTGATCGAGTGAAATTATATTATAAATGCTTAATTACTAAAAACCCTAAGAATACACATAGACTGTTATATCTAAAATTAAATGAATATCAAATGGCTATAAACATACGGTGGTACAATGATAAATAATTGAGACCAAAATTGTTAGACCAAGAGTACTTTAGTTTTGGCCCCATTTTCAAGTTCCATCAATATCTTTATTAAACGTTCATAACTTTTACATACGACATTATTTGTAATAAAAATTTCACAAAAATTACAATGTTTTTTATCTTCAAAACACATATAGTACGCGTTGATGTACAAAAAGTAATTTATTTTTCACATTTCAGCTCATATTGTTATTTCGTCGGGTCATTATACTATTTAGTCAGATTGTGTTATATTATAACTTGTTTTATAATACAAACGAAAACATACACAATAACACAATATGTAAAATCTTATAACGTGTTTTTATTGTTTTATATGTGATAACATAACATTTTAAATCTATTTACTTGCTTTATTTGTTAAATAGTGTGTTCAGAAAGTATCGTTATGTCAAATCGGATCGCATGTTTGAATATACATCTTAAGAGATTATTGTGATATTGTTTTTCAATAAATATTATGTCAAAGTTGTATTGTGTGTTTATATACTAAATAAATAAAGATTATTATATTAAAGTTATATTATTTGTTTAAATATGCAAACTGTTAATACGTATTTTTTTTATTGTTTGGTTCACTTATGATCATTTTGTCAAAATCGTATGAGAAAGCGAACGAATGATTAAGATTTTCTTTATATGTACACATCACTAAGATTGTGTCATCGTTTTCTTGAAATTCAAAGCCATTTTAATAGTATTATACAAGTAACAATACACTGATCACAAAAATAGTATTTTGTAGAATTATTTAGATAAAAATTATAAACATGTATAATATACTAATGTCTCAATTCTCAACACGTTTCAAAGACAATATGAAAAATTAAAGATGTATAGTCCAAGCTTCGTGTTACTGGTCTTTGTTTTTTAATAAACATATTAAAAAAGATAATATTAAAAGTAAAAAAAAAATTAAGGACAACATTAACGAGTAAGGGTAATAATATATATTCAGGAAAATAGATGAATGATAATATATATCGTGATCGATTATAATGAAGAATATGCAGTAGTTGTAACGTTCAAAACTCTCAAAACCTAACACGATCCAATTTGTTGTGTCGATCCAAGTTGCATTAACATTTATCCATCGTTGAGTCGTTGTTTGACGGTTGAGATGTTACTTATTTAAATACAATAAATATAAGCAGGGATATGATGATAATATATACATATATACTAGAAAAATAAAGGAATGATTAAGATAACATTATAGGTGCATATATGTTGTAAGGAGATTGTGTGATGATGATCAGGCTACAAAACAAATTGCTCGTGACAAATGTATGGAGTAAGATGGTGATGCACCCCAGCAACCCAGCATTGCACCATCACTCTCATCTTCTAGCCCATTAAACAGTGATCGAGTTACCAAGTTAACTTTTACACAAATATATTGTGAGTGATTTGTTTTATATATACTGTTTGAAAATAATTTTGTTTTCTCATGTATTTAAAAAGAAAAAAAAAAGACAAGTTAATTGATTTAACTGTAGAATAATCATTTTTTCCTAGATGGAAAAAAATGTCATGATTTTAATTATTTCTTTTCAAACTCAAGAAGGTGATAAAATATATTATCTTCTTTTTTTGTTATTTTTCTCCCGAAATTCAAGAATACACTCTAATTATTATGTGTATATTTATATTAATTTTTTTATAGTTTAATGAGCAATGTTTAATGTATTTTGACGAGGAAAAACATTAGTTGTGTTTAGATGCGGTTTGTTTGGCTTTATTGTATCTAAGCTTACAAATATAGCATTAGTGACAAGTTTGTAGTTGCAATTTCCAAACTCATGCCACAAACCAAATTCTTCTACATAATTAGTTTGTCATTATTTAGAGATTGACATGCAATAAATGGCCGTTTCTTTCTCTAATGAGTAATGACTAAAATACTAACGATGTTAGTTTTTTAATGATAATTTTGACCACTGACGGATCATTTTTTATCTGATTATCTTCATTCTTCAAACGAATTTGAGGCCATTCTCATTTCTAAAGAGGAAACTCATCTCAGCTGAGAAAAGTCACCGACCAACCTTAGAACCCTTATCTTATCACAAGACTTGCACCCAACACCTAGTAATTTCAATGAAGTTTTAGATATATACATAACCTTAACCACTTGAGTTGGTGATAGTTAACTTAAGAAATGACGGATATGAGTTGTGAACGATTTTATAAAGCCGCGTTAACACGTGTTAAAAAGGAGAGCTAATTAAATCATAACCCTAGTTAAGTTAAGTTAAGCAAGACGTATTTTTATAAGTTATATGAATGAGATTTTTATAAAGTTATATGTGAATGATTTTATAAAGCCGCATTAACACGTGTTTAATTATAAGATATTTCTATATGTCAATATCTTTAATTAACACCAGGGGCGTACCCACTTTATGTGGGTGGGGGGCGCCCGCTCCCCCTGCGAAATTTTTTTTTTTTTAGTTTTTATACGTTAAATTCTCGATCGACCCCCGTAAAATTTAACCCTCGACCCCATTCAGTCTTGAAAATCTCAGTTTGATGCCCAATCCATAGCCCAGAGGAAAAATATAATAGTTAACCATAGATTGGGTTAAATTATGGTTAGAAGATAGTAATATATATTTATTTATATTGTCATGTATAGTCAAGCATTAAAGGTATTATAACCTCAAGTGTTTCATCATTGCACAAAACCATCAAACCATCAACATAGTTGTTGATTTTGATGGTCATGAGTATAAGAAAGGAAATACATAAATAAACTAACTACTAGCTAAAGTACTCAAGTGAGAAGTGAGAAATGGTGGAAAGTCTAGTTGTAGAACCAAGGTTCTAAACATCACAATTTTTATACCATAACACAAGTCCTCCAACATATTTTTATTTGGAAAACATGGTTTGGTTTCATTCACTTCTTATTTGTAACATATGATGTTTAAGAAACACAATAAAAGATTTATTTTATAAGATTTAAAAAAAATTATCGTAACTCGAAACTCAAAATTGTGATTTACCAAACTTTAGTTACCTTGGTAAATATATGA
The DNA here is from genome assembly GCA_030867185.1 of Tagetes erecta. Taxonomy (NCBI): domain Eukaryota; kingdom Viridiplantae; phylum Streptophyta; class Magnoliopsida; order Asterales; family Asteraceae; genus Tagetes; species Tagetes erecta. The sequence continues at coordinate 94,007,816 of CM061487.1, read as the reverse complement.
TGAATGACTAGAGGGGTTTCAAGTATTTAGGAAGAAAAATACTGTTAAAAAATTAAAGAAAAAAGAAAAAAATGAAAAAAAGAATAAAAAAAACTTACAAGTTATTGAAAATTTGTTTAAAATATGTATTCGCAAGAATAAAAAAATGTGTATTCGCAATTGTTTAAGCGTTGTACAAGCATATAAAATATTAGTTTTTAGTCATTTTTAAGGTGACCCGACCTGGTTCAACCCGCACCTAGTCGAACCGGATTTTTATATATTGATACTCAAATGTTTCCTTCAAAATTTTCGACCCCCATAAAAAAATTTTCTGAGTACGCCACTGATTAACACGTGTCCTTATTAATGTTAAAACATGTCTAGTTAAGTAAGACACAGTAGGTAGTAATTAGTGTTGACATTACAAGTGAGGTGGTGGGTGAATGGTACGGTTGATATTGAGCTCGAAAACAATTTTCATGAGTTGGCTATTTAGCCGGACCATCACGTAACTAGCCCAAGGTCCATTCCCATGTGATCAACCCCCCATATTTAATTCATAACATGAATAACTAATAACCCCCTTTGTTGTTTTCCTTTCAATCCAAGTCAAACCATATTATAATTCAATTAATTAAAACAACCTCATTTAATTAACCATGTTCCTCCTTCCTCATCTATCACATGTGTGTTAACCTTTGATCTCGAGCTTGGTGTTTGTGATAATACGGTCCCAACTTGATGGTATGCTTAAAGATTCGGTTTATGATGGTCTTAATTTGTCAATAGCTAAACCAGACAGCCCAAACAACACCTGTTAAGAATATGAAGCTGATGAAAAGACACCCAATTTTCATATACATTGAATGTGTCATGTCCTCGACCCATTGACACCACAAATACATATACATCACACACAAAAATGTTAGAGAGGGGTGTCTGCGTGATGCGACGAGAAACACAATATCATAACAAATATTGAAGAATGCTGGAACAACTAACTCGAGGAGTATCATATATATTTATATATTTGAAACTTTAATAAAATTTTATAAAATAAAGTACGTATGAAATAAAATAAAATAAAATAAAATAATGAGTTGATTGTTTACATAATTAGATATCTGAAGGTATTTTGTCATTAATTATAATAATTACAACACTGAAGGTGTAGTCTAACTAATTTATAATTTATAATTTATAGTATTTAATTATTTATAATAAATAGTATTGGTTATTTTTTCTTATCAATCACATACTTGGCATTTAGGTAATTATGTGTAAAGATTGAGAGCAATTTACAAAACAATCACTATTCTTTAAATTTATCTTCAGTTTCTATAAATCGTTCACGTCTCATTTCTCATACCTAACTTCAAGATTTGTACACTAAATACTCAAAATTGGGAAGCATTATGTTATTTAGGGGTTGAGGACAAGGATGAAGTTAGAGGTGCATAAAAAAATCGGAACCGATCAAATAACTGAAAATTGATTCTTAGAAGAATCGGTTCTACAAGAATTGAACTGAGCCGAACCGTATGTTCTAAATAGGTTCTATTATTTTTTTCAAATTATAGGTTCCAAAAATAACCTTAACCGGTTCCTACAAAAAACCGGTTCCTGGAAAAACCGGTTCCTGAATAAAACGGTATGTTTTAGTGTTGTTACTTATTTAATGTTTTAAAAGCTATATATCTTATAATATTTAAAATTTTTAATGTTATTACTTATTTAGTCAAGTATAATATAACAAATTTATTACCATAGACTCTAAATGAAAGCCCAATGGAGAATAAGATTTGCAGCAGCCTAGCGTTCCGGCTTATGTCATAGAAAAAACCGTTTTTTTAAGAACCTGAACCGGTTTTTTAGGAACCGGAACCGGTTCTTTGGGAACCGAAACCGGTTACTAGGTTCTATTTTTTCACCAAAAACCGGTTCTAAAACAGAACTTGTTTTTATAAGAACCAATTCTTTTACCGCCAATAAAAACCAGAATCGGTTCTTCAGAAAAACCGATTTGTGCACCTCTAGATGAAGCGTTGGATGCGAGATTTATATTTTTCCCTTAAGTTACAACTTGAACAAAAGTTAGTTGGGCTTCTAAGATGCATTGTTTGTTTAGTTTAGGTTATAACAGCAGGCCCATTAAAACACACCTTCCTTCGTCTTCTTTCTCGCCTGAAACCATCAAAATCAAATTTCATTTCATTTCATTTCTGTGTCATTCTAATTCCGTCACCATTAACATCCACAAACAATCAACAACCTAAACATGGATAAACCTGCCAGAAAACGCGGCCGTAAGTCCAAAACCACACCTGACGAACAACAACCAAACCCTAACTCAACCACAACTGCCACCGACACCGTCATACCTTCTCTGAATGCAGCTTCCGATACCACCGCAACCGACCGTCGCGGCTCAAAACGTCGTCGGAAAACCGGAAAAGAAAAAAACGAAGATGCGGTTATCGTTACATCTCCGGAACGAAGAGCTTCTAGGCATAACGAACACAACGGAGATTATGACGTCACGGCGGTTGTTTCGAAGGTTGTTCCGTCGATGGATGCGGTTGTGAAGGTGTTTTGTGTGCATACAGAACCGAATTTCTCGTTGCCGTGGCAGAGGAAACGGCAGTATAGTTCTAGTAGCAGCGGGTTTATTATTGGTGGAAGAAGAGTTTTGACAAATGCGCATTCGGTTGAGCATCATACTCAGGTTAAAGTTAAGAAACGAGGATCTGATACCAAGTATTTGGCTACTGTGCTTGCTATTGGAACAGAATGTGATATTGGTTAGTATAGTTGAATTTCATTAGTTTGTGAACTTTGAATAAGCCTGCATGTTATAATGATTTTTGTATTATGAATTGTAATGTTTAGGCATGAATGTGATATACTGAGATGAGTGATGAGATTGTCTGGATGTGTGATTAAACAGGCTATTGAGCTTATATGATTTTATTGTTAGGGTAGGATTGTATCATGTTCGAGTGGTGGTAATCAATTTTAAAGCACATATTTAAACACTTGCGCCTATTTGTGTCCTGTCTAGGGTCAAAGGGGTATAAGTTTTATTATATTTGATGTTAGTTAAGTTAGTGTTATAGTTTTTTAAAGAAGTAGGTGGTAAACCTTGTGAAATGCAAGACAAAAAGAAGTCGTTGTCAGAAATAGGCCGCCATTATATATATTTGAATATACCATCTTATGGATCAGACATGAAAGTATACACTGAAGGCCTTAAGCTAATTATTTACTGGGAATGTTGCACCGAATAATAACCTAGTTTCTTCAGCATTCCACTAAAATCATGGGCATATTTTATATGAGCAAAATACACTCACGTTTCAATACTGTTCCGTCGTTCTGAATTTTGTTTTATAAACGATTGATGTTTTTTGAAATCAATTGACTAATGGGGTTACGGGTCGGGTCTGAGTGGTAAGAGGTGATTTTAGGATAATTTTTTTACTTGCATAGTAAAAAACATACGAGTGACTTTGTTGAAACTTGGTTATTGTTTCATGAATCATGATATTGGTGCTAATTTATATCACAGACATAGTTATAAACCAAATACTTTTATTTATGACATGGCAGCAATGTTGACTGTGAGTGATGATGAATTCTGGGAAGGAATTTCACCCTTGGAGTTTGGAGACTTGCCTGCATTACAAGATGCTGTTACTGTTGTTGGATATCCCATCGGAGGAGACACTATCTCAGTGACTAGTGGTGTTGTGTCGCGCATTGAAATATTATCTTATGTTCATGGATCAACCGAGCTCCTCGGTTTGCAGGCATGAATAATTCCCTCTATTTTAAATGTGTTTTTGTTTGCTTATCATTGTTCCTTATTGTTTTTTTTTGTTTTGCAGATTGATGCTGCAATAAACTCTGGAAATTCTGGTGGGCCCGCCTTTAATGATAAAGGAGAGTGCGTTGGTATTGCGTTTCAGTCTCTTAAACATGAAGATGCAGAGAATATTGGATATGTCATACCAACCCCTGTTATCACTCATTTTATTCAGGACTATGAGAAGAATGGAGAATATACAGGTGGCTGTTAAATTTTTAGGTATATGTAGATTTCTTTTCACAACTTATGTGCTTTTGAATCCAATTGCTAGGGTTTCCAATTCTTGGGGTTGAGTGGCAAAAGATGGAGAATCCAGATCTACGCATGTCAATGGGAATGGGTATTGAGCATAAAGGTGTGCGTGTTAAAAGAATTGAACCTACCGCTCCAGAGTCTAATGTCTTGAGGCCTTCTGATATAATACTTAGCTTTGATGGGATTAATGTTGCTAATGATGGAACAGGTATTGACTGTTCATTAACTTGTTTAATTATCTTTATGTATTATTGTTTTGAATATTTTGCTCAGCTTTTCATGTGCTTGGTTTCAGTTCCGTTCAGGCATGGGGAGCGTATTGGTTTCAGTTATCTTGTTTCTCAAAAGTATTCTGGTGATAAGGCTCTAGTTAAAATACTCAGAAATTCAAAGATACATGAGTTCAATATAAAGCTTGCAACCCATAAGCGATTAATACCAGCTCATATCGGGGGCAAACCTCCATCTTATTACATTGTTGCTGGATTTGTGTTTACAGCCGTTTCTGTGCCTTATTTGCGTTCCGAGGTGCATTTTTGAAGTTGACTCATTTATGAATATTATTCCTCTTCATTAATTATGTTTAGGCTTCTTGCTTTTTATTAATTGAACTTTCTATCTTTTCAGTATGGAAAAGATTATGATTTCGATGCTCCTGTAAAACTATTGGACAAACATCTACATGCCATGGCCGAATCTGTTGATGAGCAACTTGTTGTAGTTTCTCAGGTTAGGTATTTTTTCATCGCTTTCTATCATAAGTGGTGCCCATTGATTTGTATGTGAACACAATGAGATTTTTCTTTCAGGTCCTTGTGGCAGATATCAATATTGGCTATGAAGAAATAGTGAATACTCAGGTTAAATAGAAAATCACCCTGATTAATTCGGTGTTTTTGAAACAGAAAAGAGCCAAGTAATGAATGCTCTTCATCGTGTTCTTTACTTTTTTTCTTTTAATTTAGGTTATTGCATTTAACAACAAGCCAGTTAAGAACTTGAAAAGTTTGGCAGAGATGGTAGAAAGCTGTAACGACGAATTTCTGAAGTTCGATCTTGAATATGAACAGGTTATCCTTTTCTCTATTCCCTTTACGCTAGCTGTATAATTTCAAATCAATTATGCGACAATAAGTTATATGCAGTTGAAACTTGAAAATGGCCGAATGGTTGAAACACATTATTCTAAACAGTTAGCTAAGTGGGTCAGGTTTACAAACTCCTAAACTTTATTATTATGAAAGTTGGATTATTTATTTTAGGGTTGATACCATGAAAAATCAATATACTAACATATATGGTTTTTTATGAAAAACTTTTAATCAAAATTTTGTATATTAAAGTCTCTCAACTAGTAAAAGATACATGAAAAATTCTATAAACTAGTTTTTGTATATTAAAGTCCTTGAACTTGTCTAAAATGCGCGCACTTTTGATTTCTTGGTAACTCTGAAATTGCTCAAAATAAGATGGTATAGATTTTTCTTACAAAGTTATTAGAGTTCCACTCTATCAAATTTTGAACAAATTAAGAGCTATGAAGTCTTTATTTTAATTTTTTTTCTAGTACATTAGTTTTAGATTAGTTTAGGGACTTTAATATACACAAATTTTGTATGTATGTGCATTTAAAAAATGTTGAATGCCACTTTCGGCCTTGGGGAATTTTTCACAAGCGGACCTTAGTAATTAGTATACAATAATTGGCTGAGAGAACTTTCTTGTTAAGAATATGAGAGTATATTGGTCGTTTATGGTGTTAACCATTTTATTTTATTACGAATTACTTTTCCCCATAGTATTTAGCGTTTTGACATTCAAGAAATAAAATGGTGGACTGACTCTTTTAATGTCTATGTAGATTGTGGTGTTACGCACGAAGACGGCAAAGAAAGCAACTCGAGATATCCTATTAACGCATTGTATACCTTCAGCCATGTCTGATGATCTCAAGTCATGAAAACTTTTAATCTCATGTAACCACTGCATTTTGGTCTTTTGATATACCCTCAGTTGGATAGATACACCTGTGCTTCACATGGAAGTATGGAACCCATAAGACAGGCAACACGTATCTGGTTTGTTGCTTATTTTTACTAATGCCGCGATTGTTATCAGGTGGTTTTTTTGTAACAAGATTTGTTTGTAACCGGTTAATTACGATAGCATGCCCTTAATGACAGTTTTGAACATTTGATGCTGAGCAAACTGCAAAAGGGTTATTGCCGAGTTGTCTGAAAATTTTGTAGTTTTATTGGCTTTAGATGGTTTACAAAATCAAAAGAAACGTGAGCTTTTCTTTACATTCAGCGTTTTACTTTGCCGTTTGAACAACTATATATTATTACTAGATTAGTACCCGTGTACTACACGGATTTTAGTTTTATAGGTTTTAACTCAATTTACATATCAAATTTATTTTTAACATATATCTTATTAAATCGATTTGGATATTTACAAATATATTCATATAAAAAATCATATGTTACAATAAAAGATATGATTTATAATAGTTGGTAAATTTTTATTGGAACATATCGGGTTAGGAGATAATTCATGATAATTTTAAATTTTTTTATTTGAACATATCAAGTTATGAGATAATTAATGATAATTGGTAAAACTTTAATTTGAACATATCGGGTTAGGATAAATCATAATAATTGATAAGTTTTTTATTTGAACATATCAGGTTAGGAGATAATTCATAATACTTGATACATATCGGGTTAATATATAGATCATGATAATTGGTAAATTTTGTATTTGAACATATCGGGTTAGTAGATAATTGATGATAATTTGTGAATTTTTAATTTAAACATATCGGGTTATTTCGAATATGGAGCATACCATGACCCGTCTAAAAATTCTCCATCAAATTAATTAGAACATGACACCTAAGCAAAATCCTATGTGGAGTAGTTAAAATGATGACATGTGGATGTGTTACTCAATTATTAGAATAGGTAGATTAGTTCTTTTAAGGGAAATTGGATTTTATTAATCCCAACTTTCATCTATTGATCATTATTAATCCCAACTTTACTATTGGCCATTATTAATCCCAACTTTCACTAAATTGATCACTATTACTCCCAACTTTCACTTAATTGACCATTATTGAGCCTTCCGTTAACTTTGACTAACTCCGTTAAAATATGCTGACGTGGCATCCACGTGGCAGCTGACGTGGCATCCACGTGGCAGCTGACATCTTTTATCTTTAGAGAAATTGGATTTTATTAATCCTAACTTTCACTTATTGGCCATTATTAATCCCAACTTTCACTTATTGGTCATTATTAATCCCAACTTTCACTCATTGACTATTATTAATCTCAACTTTACTATTGGCCATTATTAATCACAACACAAATACAAACAACCCTTAATTGAAATATGATCGACCATCATACATACATAAACAAATCTTATGTCAGATGCTATTATTAAGCATTCGTATGATTTTCTCCAAATTAATATATTAGAACAAGATGCAAGATGAAGTGTGAGAACAAGGTGAAAGATTAGGGCTTCAAAATCTTTTAAGTATGATATATAAATAGTTAGGAAGATTTTGAAGATTGTATTTGAAGCCCTAAAAGATTTTGAAGCCCTAATTTTTCACCTTGTTCTCACACTTCATCTTGCATCTTGTTTTAATACATTTAATTAGAGAAAATCATACGAATGCTTAATAATAGCAGTTGAGACATAAGATTTGTTTGTGTTTGTATGATGATCAATCATATTTCAATTAAGGGTTGTTTGTATTTGTGTTGTGATTAATAATGACTAATAGTAAAGTTGGATTAATAATAGTCAGCGAGTGAAAATTGGGATTAATAATGGCCAATAAGTGAAAGTTGGGATTAATAATGGCCAATAAGTGAAAGTTAGGATTAATAAAATCCAATTTCCCTAAAGATAAAAGATGTCAGCTGCCACATGGATGTCACGTCAGCTGCCACGTGGATGCCACGTCAACATATTTTAACGGAGTTAGTCAAAGTTAACGGAAGGCTCAATAGTGGCCAATTAAGTGAAAGTTGGGAGTAATAGTGGCCAATTAAGTAAAAGTTGAAATTAATAATGACCAATAGTAAAGTTGGGATTAATAATGGCCAATAGGTGAAAGTTGAGATTAATAGAATCCAATTTCCCTTCTTTTAATTAGAATGTGTTATGGGAGGTGATAGTTATTTTTTAACAAGTTTATTCTACTTATAAATTATATCAAATACACGTGATATATCAATCTATGACCTTCAATCTAAGAGATAAATGCTTTTGTCAAATTAGTTACTCTACTATAAAAGTTGTCATGTAGGCTGACTTATGTGATGGTCAACTTTTTAAATGATAATGATCATGTGATAGTCAACTTTTTTTTTAAATAATTAATTTAAGATTGAAAGGTATTCGGTCATGTCACCACAATAATGTAAAAAAAATTGTAAATCGTAGTTTTGATTAATCTGTTTTGATATTTTTAATAAGTTTAGTTTCATTTTAACAGTATTTGGGCACGTGAGGGTATAATGTCATTTTTCACTTTTTGATCTAAGTTAATATTTTTATTTAATCTCATGTTAAAAAATGATTGAGATATATAATATTTTTACCTCCTATAAAGTAAGTGAGAGAGATTTAACAAAAAATTAATTGAAGTTAGTATTCAAAATCATTTATGTTAGTCGGTAGATATAATAAACATACATGTTACAACAGCTAAACTAAATACATTTTGTGAGATTTGATACAAAAGTGAAACAGCCTCTAAAATCGACCGACGAGGGTGAGAAAAGTTAAGGAGAAAAGCAATAGCGTAAGCACCTTCAGGGCCACAAGTTCCTAGCAACATTAACCAGCAGTGATCAATCGATCTGTGCGATTCAATTCATCGTGACGGAGTTTCAATCGCCCTAAATTGTGGAAGGAAATATGGGAGCTAATCCCGAGCTTCAAAGCCTCTTTCCCGACAAAAAACGCGTCAGAAACCCTTTCGTTCCAATTGGTATCATTTCTATGTCAAAAAACCCTAACTTTTACTTGCACTTCAATTGTTGCTCTTTCATTGCTTGTGCGTTTAAATTAGTTTATTATTAAACCTCAAAAGTTTAATGAAAATCATGGCCAAATATATAAACTTCTGTGTTTTTGTGATATATCCTTGTTATAATGCTGTGTAACTATAGTTTCTGGAAATGGTTTTTTATGCTTATTTAAATGTTTTCAAATATATGAATTTCATAAGTTAGCAGTGTGTATGGTGTATTTAGTGCATATGTGTTTTGAGGAGCTAGGAGGGTTTTAGGTTTACCTGTGGCCTCTTTTCGTTATTATCTAGTGCAATGTGGCCGTTCAGTTCTATACTTCAAATTTGTTCTGTATTGAACGCGCCTCTATTCGTGACTCCGTGAGTTACTGGAGACAACAGTTTTAAGACTATTGTGTGTCCATAAATTTATAAAGTTGTGTGTTAAAAGATATTTGTTATAATGCTTAACTAGACGGTGTTATAGTGACATAGAAGTAAGATATCAAAGCGAAAATTGAATTGTGTTTAGGTTAATATTATGAGTTTCAACACTGATATTTAAAATAAGTTGTGTCAATCAAAACACTGGTTTAATTCATGATAGAGTAAAAGACAATGGTTTATGCATTTTCTTTTATGACAATTCATTTAGCGATGGCTTGAGGATCTGGTTTTGGCCTTTATATAATGATGTTCAGTTTTGGCTTCTTTATTCTTCTTAGTTGTTGTTTTGGACAGGAGAAAGTTGTTAAGAAAACTTGTAAGATGTTAATATGACACATTTGTTGAGCCTTTGTGGTGTTTGCTTTATTGATATTTTTGTTATTGCTTTGCACTATTGAGAAGTGAGTTAGATATTTCAGCAGTATTGGCTTTGTAATATCTTACTCCCTCCATCCCGGAAGACGAGTTGTTTGACTACCTATGTAGATTAAAAAGTAGCTGACTCGTGTTCATAACTTCATATACCTAAAATAACACAAACATTAAGAAAACATGTGATCAAAAGCAATATCAGATGCATCCTATTATGATATCTAATGATAAGTATGCTGTATGTTCAAATACTTGCAGCCTTTCTAGTATTTTTACTAATTGAAGCTATAGATGGTGTTATGTCAATTTTTCAATGATCTTAACAAGGGATGGAGTTGTTTGGAAATTAAATACCTTTTGTTTGATCAATCAAGTGCCCTTATAAATTACATAATGTATTTGATATTCCTCATCCAAGAAAATGTAAAATTTTATTTGGGTTATATGGGTGGCAGTTTTACACGGCCAAGCCCACAGAATAATTGGAAACACACACCTCTACACGATACATTGTCTATACCTTTGATAATTTACTAGTTAGAGCTACATATGGTTTTGATGTCAAATTCTCACTAGCTTACAAGTTAGAGTCAGGAAATTGGGCTTTTGATGTCAATTTCTCACTATCTTACAAATCAGATTAAAAAGATTGGGCTTTTGATGTCAGTTTCTCACTCTCTTACAAATCAGATTCAAGAAATTGGGCTAATGTGATTTCACACTTTTCGTAAACTAGTGTCTGTTGGCATAAGTCATAACCCTAAGAAAATAAGAGATACAAAAAAACCACTTTGGTTTTCAACGGTTATAGAATTGAGACGATAGGGGGCGGTTTGGTGACAAAAAAGTAATGGCAAAAGTTTAATGTACGACTCACAACACTCATTAAGTGCCTTTTTTCTGATATAGATGGTATTGCTACAACATTGATTGAAATATAGGATTAAGTCAATAAAATGGTATAGTAGGGGCTTTCATACACTACACATACCTGGAAACTTTTAAACTAATCAAATTCATATGCTAGAAATTATGCCCCTAGTGGAGATAGATTCGTCATCTTTTGTATGCTAGAAAAGTTAAATCGTTTTGTAATTTGTTCGGTCACATTTGTATCTAAGATTCATTAATCACTCATGTTTGGTTTTATAGGTGCCTTGATCACAGCTGGGGTGCTCACAGCCGGTTTGATTAGCTTTAAGCAAGGGAACTCGCAATTGGGTCAGACATTGATGAGGGCTCGTGTAGTGGCTCAGGGTGGAACTGTTGCGCTCATGGTCGGCACTGCAGCCTACTACGGAGAGAAGTTTTGATGGGTTTTCATCTTTACTTTTCTTATGTCTTTCTTTGAGAAAATCTGCATTTATGTGTTTTAATGTTTTTTTCATATGGGCTGTTAAGCATATAAGTAGTTCTTTCAACTAAATATGGACACGTGATTCAAGACCGAAAACTCGAAAAGTGAAATAACACAAGCTTAGGCATTGATTTGTCATTGATGTTTTTCGTAAAGACTTTACAAAAGATGACCAAATATTGTTTTGGTTCATAACTCATAGACTCATAGTATATAGTTTGTGAGATATATTAAAGAAAAAAAAACACGCAAACCAAGTGTGAAGTGTACATAAATAAATCCAAGTAGTTATCAAAGTTCTCACTTACTCTACCCTAAAAGTCAAAAATCACACGCGACTTGATTGTTTAAAATAGATGTAAATCGACAATTGAAACTTGAAAGCAACCAAATTACCAAACCATATAAATAAACATTAAAAACACACAAAAAAAATATAATTTTTAAGATCGGGCCGGTGGGAGCCGACTGCCAAATAGGGGCAGCCGGGTACACCCTCCCATCCCTCTAGAGCTTGAAAGTTGGGTTTCAAATTAAGGAACCATCATTGAGTCGCACACTGACAATTAATTCCCTTTTTAGCAGTTAATGTGGTTCTCCGACTCCCTTCGGCGTCGAAACGGATGTTATGAACACAACGTTTATGATTACCAAGAGATGTATAAATCTCTTTTCACTAAAGTTGATTTGTGGCAAATTATTAAAGCACGTTAGATGTTACACCAGATCTTTATATCAGTTGTATAACTGTTATTTTAAGTTATATATATACATACATTTTTTTTAAGTTGTATCGTTTTTAACTGTAGTTTGTTATTTATTAGCTGTAATTTGTGTTTTGAAGTGAAATATTAAAACTTTTAAAAAAATAGAAAATAAAAACTAAAAATGGATTGGGGTGATTTGAGGTGAAAATCCTAGTAGTTGAGTTGAGTTATAGATCGAGTGAAATATTAAAAAAAATTAAGGTCGACTCCCCTTGGCCTAATATGACGGGAGCAACATTGGGGTTTTCTCACCTAAGATTAGTTTCTTATTATTATTACGAGGGTTAGGGTTCCAATTAGAAAACAGATGAGCGGGTTCGATGAAAATAACAACTATATTAAGAAGCCACATATATTTTTATTTCCGTTATGTATAAAGAACAAAATAACAATTTCACATGATTTTACCATATTTTTCAACATATAAGGGAGCAAGGAGTGGGTGGCGAGGAGGAAGACGAGGTGGGAGCTCGTCACCTCCTCGCCGGAACCGGTGCCAATCTCGTCCGTCTCGCGAGCTCGCCCCTTCTTCTCCACCCTCGTTTTGCCTCCAGCCGAGGACCAGACCTCGTCCACGAGATCACCTCTCTTCTTCCTCGCCGTCTTCCTCGCTGCTCCACTCCCTCCCCCCTAAGTGTGGTAACACGATTTGTCAACAACGAGACTAAATTCCTAATTTTACTTGGAACAACTTGTGTAACTAACATAATTATTATTATCTTAATCTATTAAGATTGAAGTAAGAGAGTATTAAACTTGACTATAACATCACACAACGATCAAGATTGTTCGATCCATTAAACTAACTCACAAACAAACTAAATTTATTGTTGTTTTAAGAAATAAAAAGATGGACTTGACAAATGACAACCTCTCATGAAACATTCAAGTCTTTCTCATTTCAAGTCTTTCACATCTCATGAAAAATTCAAAACTTTATCTACCAACTTCTATTTATATAGGATAAATAAAAAAAAATAGGATAAACATAAATACCAATATAATATACATAGACACTAAATTAAAGTAAAATATGTTGTACAACAACCACCGAATAACAATATATCTCTCAAGATGTGATATCATAATTAGACATAAATTTAGGGGTTCATTTCATTTTTATAAAAACTTATTTATACAATGAATGTGATTGTTGATAACCATAAATAACTAATTAAGTGTAGGTATATGTACCAATCACCTCATTAAATCATTATATTAAGATTTTTGTAGCTAGTTTGTTGCTTGTGAAATACTTTTGTACATATATGTTGCATTTATCCTTTGTCTCAAAATAACAATACTTGTCAATATTCCAAGTGAAAGTATATTCGCATGTACTATTGAAATGGTCTTCAATTTAACGTGTTTTTCACACTTTCATCTTCAAATCTAAACCATACAAAACCAACACCTTTATATTTAATTTCATATTCTTTTCGTTTCCCGCTTTGATTTCATCGTTCCATTTTCGTGCAAAGTGTCAACCTAATACTTTACTCACTTTGATTTATTTTTTTTAGAATTACATTATTAAGTTGATTTATAAATTGTTGTTCTAAAAAAAGTTGAATTATGAATTATCTACAAATATTAAGTCACCTTCGTTAAAATACAATCAATCTCACAATAAAGTAACCTATTTCCTTCTCCTTTGAATATTCTAAATGCTTGGATCAAAGGTAATTAAGCTTTTACCCTGCAATCACCGATTCACCATTACCTGGGTTCGAGACTCATGTGGCGGGGTTTCAATTGTTAAATCTATTTTTACGCTCTAGAGACTAGAACCCAGGAGGAACTTTTTTTTAGAAACCCTTGACCACTAAGCTAGAGATCGAGTGACAATTTTTTTACTTATTAATCATTATTTCCAAGATTTTTTTATTTTCAACCACAAAACAATCCGTTCATGATATTCTACGGGTGAAAGGAGGTCAGATTGAAAACCCTTGTTTTTCATTTAAAATTTAGTTTCAAAAACTAATATACCATTACCTTATCCATCAGTAGTTATAACCATAAAAAAGTACTATACGTAGAGGCTACTACTACTTGTATTATTATTTAAAAATTTAAAATTATTTAAATATTTAGTATTTTTAAAAGTTTAATATTTAATAGAATTTTATTAAAACAGAAAAAATAAATGTAAAATCACCCTTGGGTTGAAACACAACATGTTACAAATTCAAGACTATAACTCCCACGTTTTAATGTTTTATGTTGTGAAAACTTTTAGGTTCAACCTAATTTTGGCTGTTCTTGTTTGTATAGATTGTTGAATCACCCAACACACTTGTTCTCTTTTTTGGTGCCTAACTCAAGGCCTTGTAATGGTATAGTGCAAAAAGCCAAGGTAGCTATGGACAAAAATGTCTTTTTCATATAGCATAGAACAATACAACATATAAGATGCAAATTTCCTATTGGAAGGTGTTTACTTGATTTGTACTTGCACCTTTTAGATCATCTTGATAGAATGAAGTGACACCAAATCTAAATACTTTGTAAATGTGTTGTTTAAGATTATATTAAATCATGTTTATATTATGTTTTATACATAAAGAGACAAACAAGTTGTTAAATATTGTTGTTATAGTCTTTTAAAAAGTTGTAACTATAAACATATCATGCCATTTTTTTGCATTCTGTGAGGAGGGTGTTATGCCATTTATCAAAGAATAATACGAAATCAAATCCCTTCTACCTTCAAAATAGGTAACAATAATCAAAATCTAAAGACACTACTATTTACATTATTATCTTCATCTTCATGTTATATAATAAGAAAAAAAATGTAAATAGTACGTGTTATTAATCACTAAATATATAAATGCAAAAGATTGTGGTGTATTATTTATAAAAAATCTAGGATTAGTAGTGTTAAAAAAATATCACGTTTTGGAAGGGGAATATTGGATAAGAACACTCACATTTGGTTCCCAATATGTTTCTTAGTGAGACTTTTTTTAACGGTAATTTTATTAGAAAACAAATCCGAGCAATAGCAAGAAGCTAAGCCCGCACCAGACAAAAAGACAACAACAAAGCACACCCCTACATCCAAGGACTATTACATCAATTATGCCAATAACATCAACCTTACTACTACGATACTTGAGCCAAAGCGTTAACCATAATCTTCTCTACCACTCCATCCACCGACACAGGTGTCATAAAATATAAGATCGTTTCGAGCGAGCCACACGAACCAAACTGTTGCCATGATTACTAATGCAACATTGTCTTTGTCTTTCTCCGTACCATGCATCAAATTTGGTCTATCAATCCAATCTCTAATTGAAACCCACCTGTCATCATGCCACCCACACCACTCACAAATCTTCTCCCACACTTTAGACGCAAAGTGACACTCAAAATCAAATGATTGGCCGTTTCAAGTTCATTAAAGCACAAGGAACAATGTTCGGTATTCTACGGAACTTCACGTCTGACTAGTGCCGTTCTGCACGGGATTTTATACAATCTTGTTTTCCAAATAAAACATCTCACCTTCTAAGGCACCATATTTAACCACTTTACTGGATTCAAATCAACGGGTACCCTATTTGACTCAATAATTTGCCTTAGGCTTTTAACTGAGAATCATTGAATCATCGCCTAACCACTTCCAAAAATCTGCATTGTTACACGGCTGGAACCCCATAAATAGCCCATTACATTGCTCAAACTACTGCCTCTCGGTACTACTAGAAGGATTCCGAGCAAGTTTCCAAACCCAATCTTGGTTCGCCACTCCAACACGTTTTTTGTCACTCACACTACTTTGTTTATGCTTCTCCAAAATGAATAAATAAGGGAAAATATCTTTAAGCGGACCATCCCCAATTCACCAATCCCATCAAAATAAAATCCTAGCACCAGTGGCAACTGTTGATTTCATAAGTTTACTTAAATCAATGTTTTCTTTACTCAAATCTTCCAGCATACACACAATTTGCTTCCATGGGCCTGATATCGACTTGTTGCAAGGATATTGTTTTGGTTTCCTTGGTTGGTGATGAATAGCTTTGACAACATTTACCCATAAAGCCTCTTCTTTTTATTTTAGAGAGTGTGTGAGTTAAGAGAAAAAATATTGATAAGATTAAGGAGAGAAAAAAACTCTATATTTGAAAAACTACTATTCACGTACTATAAATTATTTAAATTTTGTAAAAGTGGTTGTAAGTTGATGAAAAAGACACTGTAATGATAAAGATATAAATAAATTATTACTTAACTAAAAGAGTGAGAAATTGTAGTGGTTTTAGTGTAATTGTAAAAATGTAGATATGAACCAAATATGAATCCTCTAACACCGGTCAAATTGCGAAACACATACTAGGAAGTTAAAAGAATAGTATAAAGTTTTTTTGGTTTTCAAGTTTGATGATCCATCGACACAACTATTGCCATTTTAATGAAGTGTCGTTAAAAAAAATCGACGCAACTGTAGCCGCCAACACTCGCCACCACCTCCATGATTGCCGCAACCACCATGGGTTTTTTTCCAAGATTTGTTTTGAGTTTTTGTCATGAACCCGTTTTAACACGTTAAATATTTGCATCATTTCAACGCAAGAGAAGATTAATATTATGCCTTGTAAGAGGGCTCATCTCACGCTCAAAAGTAATAAAACAATTATACAATTTGTAAAATAAAATGATTAATGCTGAAAAACAATTTTTAAGATTTAAATAATAAGTTAAAATTAGAAAACTAAATAAAGTTATTTTTATTTCAAGTTATTTTTTTATGTTATAGATGACACCCGTCTTGTTTTTGATGTAAACTTTTTATAATTTTTTTTGTGTTTGGTGCAAGTTTTTGTTCATTCTATTATTAGTATTTGTCACTTTTATGTAAACAACCCTCGTTACAACAATACATAGCAAGTTAGGGAAGTGTAAACATCACACGCTACTCCAACACACATAAGAACTTGTATTATTAATATACAAGCCGTGCAAACGAAAACATTTTATACTACATAACTTTTTTTTCTCCCGTCACGTCTGCATAAAAGAATTTTATGCTAGAGTTACCAATCCATAACACATAGCGTGAGTAAATTATCATATTAATGATATTTAACCTTTTTTGTTAGACAACAATTACTCTACATCACTTATTTAGTCTGCATTTGAATTAACTCTTAACTTTATAGAAAAAAACATTTTACTAAACAGTTTGATATCGGTATACTACAAGTCCTATGTAAATTTTGTTTTTACATAACTTGGGTGTTTATTTTTTGACCAAACCTAAACTAGACACTAGCCCGTTTGTTCGTTCATCTGGTTAGTTGCTGAGCACGAAATAGACACGTCGTGAACAAACTTGGCCACATTCACCCACCATCAATTGACTCTCAAATATTTCATGGTTCCAGCTGAGCTGACACCATTTTTTACTCATACAAACGGTCCACATCATGAGCCACTTTTTGTATCCATTCATCTAACCATTTCCCCACTCGCATCACCATCGCGTGTCATCCATCATCCCACTCAATCTTATATCTCACATCACATCCCTTTGAGCTTTGGTCATCATCAGCAGCCACCCTTCAAGATTCACACACTCATCACACATTTCTTGAAAAAAAATCCATTTTTTAAAAAGTTTCTTGCATAATGACAAACTGGGTTTGTTTAAAGATTTAATCTTTTTTTGTTGTTCAAATTTAGGGTTTTGTTTCAGCAACTGAAGCAGAGAGGGTGGGGTTCTTCAAGGTTTGAGGTAGGTGTGAAAGAGAATAATATTGGGATTTAATCTTGTTTTTGTCACCATGTATCTACTATTATTGAACAAGAATCGGTGGTTTGTGTTTAGACTTGTCTTTTAGCTTAATCCAGCATGACCCACTGTAATTATGTTCTGAAATTGGTTAAATCTTGTGACTTTTTGGATTTTAGCTTCTGGGTATGAATCTTTCTCCTAAACATGAGTTGGGTTTTTGTTTTTGATGAAGAAAGATTGGTTTTTAGAGTAGAACAATAAATAAAGATCTGTTCAATGATGGGGTTTATGGAAGAAAGGGTGTTTTCTAGGCATTCAAATGTTAAAGTTTCTTGGATGAAATATCAAATCTTGGATAAAAATGGTGTTTCTGGATACCAACAATCAATACTTTCACCACCATCATCATCATCATCATCATCATCATCATTGTTTTCACCTCCTTTTAGTGTTAGTTTGCAAAGAACATCAAACCCTTCATCATCTTCAGGTACTAAAATCAGTCCAACAGTACTTTTCATCATAGTCATCTTGGCAGTCTTGTTTTTCATATCTGGTTTGCTTCACTTGCTCTTTAGATTCTTAACAAAACACAATTCTTCATCGAATTCGCATCGGTCGAATCGGTTTCCAGATGGTTCTCCATCTGCTGCACTTCAAAGACAGCTTCAGCAGCTTTTTAACTTACATGATTCTGGTTTAGATCAAACATTTATAGATGCTTTACCTGTTTTCATGTATAAAGCAGTGGGTGCGAATGAACCGTTCGATTGCGCCGTGTGTTTGTGTGAATTCTCAGAGAATGATAAGTTGAGATTGCTCCCAACTTGCAGCCATGCTTTTCATATCAATTGTATAGATACATGGCTTTTGTCAAATTCAACTTGCCCTCTTTGTAGAAATACCCTTTTTGACCCTGGGTTTTCGAAGGATAACCCGATTTTCGATTATGATGATCCACGTGAAGCAGACGATAATGGGATTTCTGCTGGTGTAAAAACAGTTGAAACTGAGCAAACCCAAGTTGAAAAAGGCGTAATTTCAGTGAGACTTGGGAAATTTAGGAAGACAAGTGAAGGTGAAAGTGAAAATGGAGGGGAAACTAGTAGTAGCAATTTAGACGCGCGAAGATGTTATTCAATGGGTTCTTATGAGTATGTGGTCGGTGACACGAATCTTCGAGTCCCTCTGATTCACTTGAGAGATTTGCAGGATGCAAAATTTGAGAAAAACGTTGAACGAATTGAGGATCATACACATGATGAAGATATCGAAGGGAAAAAGATAAATATCGGTGCAAAGACAGATAGTTTATCAGTTTCCAAGATCTGGTTGTGGTCTAAAAAGCGAAAATTTGCGAGTTCGTGTGATAATCAGATGCATAATCCATCTTCAGTTGATATGGAGTTACCGCGAATGGGGAGATTTCAAGGTACATGAAAAAGAATTGTTCTTTTTTTTGATCTTGTTTGTGTACTTTTCTTGAATGATTAGTCATCTGTTCTTGCTACATTCTATAATATATTACATTTTGATGCAAGATTTGTATCATTGAGATGCTCATATTCTGTACTTTGACAAAATCTAGCCTGCAATATTCTTGAACATCTTTGAGTACAAAATCATCTCCAAATTATTCTTCAACATACCTTTAATTCTTGTTAATTTACCTCAAGTTCTTTAATTAGAACTAACATGCAACTCAAGAACCTTATGTCGTCGCTTATGCGATTAAAGAACCGATTCTTTTCATGGGTTTGAAGCAAGATCTTCATAGGAGGTCAATGCTGCCCAATATTTGCAGTGTGGATTATTTAGGTGAAATTGACCAAGGTCTTAAAGATGAGACCTTTTTTGTTAAAGATTCAAGATGCTTGTACTATCAAGACTTTAATGATTCATGTTTTATCATATATGTTGGAATGTTGTAATTGCATAATTTAAGGGCAGAATAGGGCCAAAATCTGCTTTTGCTTTTGCACAATCATCTTTTACTTTCATCATAGCTTTGGTTGTTTGACTTGCTTTTGTTCCCTGATTTTAACCATTTGTAAGAACATATATAAGTTGTCGTGATAGCTAATTTCTAGTGATAATATTTAGAGACTATCATTTCTGTTTTTAGTTAAAGATTTTAAGTCCACATTCAACTATTATTGAGACTATTTATATGCAACTAAAGTATCAATACCCCCCCCCCCTTCTTTTTTTTTTCAAGTTTCACTAACAAAAATTCTTTTAAATTTTTATTAAATATTTTTTTTCTGTTTTGTTGGTTACCTTTGGGAGTTAAACCAGTAGCGTCAAAATTAGTATGGACAGTTGACGCTCATGTATATTGGGGTGGTTCCAAACAGTATTAAAGAAAATAAAAAAAAGACTAAGACAACCAAATAATTTAAGTGGATTTATAACTATCAAGTACTTGTTAAATTTATTTTTAGATGTGTCCATAACAAATATATATCATGACTCATAAAAGGTACCTACTTTAACTCTAATTTGGATTTTTAGATAAGCCTTGATGAGTTGATGTTACTTCATTTGTTGTTTTTCTATGTTATCACGTGGCCTAGTTGAACTTATGGTTATAGTGTATTTGGACTTTTAGCAGTTTGTGATTTGCCTATCAAAAGTTTGTTAGAATTTTTTTTTATATATTTTATTGTTTTAGTTTGACATTATAAGCATGTCTGACTTGTCAATTAGTATCACCATCACAATTCACAAGTAACAACTCATTAGTTGCAAACGCGACCTTGTGAGTTGTGACTACTTACTTTTGTGTTTTGATTTTTGTTAAAATTCCAAAAACTAATAATAAAATTTCCTCACCTTATCTTTATAACATCTTAAAATCTTATTGTTCTTATTTTTTAGATATCTTGAATCTTTTATGTTACCAAGTTTCATACGTGATGTCGAGTTTACATGTAGTCATGGTTTCGAGGTCTTTTAACATGTGTAATAGTTGTTAATTGTTCGCATTTGCAACAAGTCAGCTCCATTAGGCATGCTGACTCTAGTACGCCAAGCATGTTTTTTTTAATCTGAAATACAAATATGATTATACATTTTCTTTGATAAATAACATACTTAATTAGGGACTCTCTTCAAGAGATTTCAACTTAATGTTACCTTAACTTAACGTCTCCATGAACTCCTATCTCCGATCATGTCCTTAGAGAGACGTAAGTCTAACAAATACGTTTACGTCTACCTCTACTCCTCCCCTCCACTGTGAGTGTTCCTACAATACTAATTGGGCTTGTCATGTGTCTCCTCTTCACATGATCAAACAATTTCAATCTCTCTAAGGCGCCCTAACCTCTCCTGAATGCCCCTATCCTTATCCGGTCCATCCTGGTGTTCCCACACATCTACATCGACATCTGTATCTCTGTCATCTCTAACTTTTGTGCTTGCTACTTGTTGATGACCCGTAGGTAATGTTTTGAAAACCGGACCGGTTGAACCGGGAACCGGTCCGGTTTAGGGGTTTGAACCGCTCTAGTCGTGAAACGGCGGGTCGCAACGGTCCGACCGGTTGAACCGGAAAACCAGGCGGTTGAACCGGTAGAAAAATAGGCTGGACCAAAAAATTTTAAAATTTTTCTATATTTTATGTATTTATATTTAAAATATTTTAAAAATCATCTGGTCCTTTAATCCGGCTCGACTGGTCTGACCGGTCAGACGGATAAAGAGACCGGTTTAATGTTCGGTCCGGTTCTAAAAATATTGCCCCGTAGGGGCCTCTACAGTTGCATCCATGATCCATCCCTGCCACGCTGCCAGCCTGTCAAAACCAGCTAATGGACCATAAAAACTGAAAACCGGCTAGTTTATCGATATATTTTATCTGGGCCCAATAGTAGAAGTGGGCCTTTCTGACTGGTCAACTGTCCTAATGATTACTAGTGTGCAATCACAGTCGCTCACACGTGTCTTCTTTAGGTTTTGAATTACGTATTAAAATCTTTAAGTTACAAAAATGGTGGTTTGGGTTAAATGATCTTCTAAGATTTAACGGTAACATGTATATGCATGCGAGATGCCAGCGGGAAAAAAATGATAGAAGCCGGAGACTTCACTATATTTTTTATTCTATAATTTCAAATCCGTACTATGTACTATATTAGATATATTGCTCTGATTTTTTTACAATGATCTTTTTTATAGCTGGGAATGGTTACTCTAACTGAATTTTGTCTAAAACGTGTAATAAATGAAATTTAGCCATATCAAAACTCATTATTACGACTTTAGAAACCGTATCATCAAACCCTTCACCGCCACCCCCACCCCCCTCCCAAATACCTAAAAGCCCTCACCTCATCCCCAAAAACTTACCCACCCCCTCATTTTATTTTGAATTAAGGCATTTCATACACTTTTTATGCAAAATTTATTTTGTATTTGACCCCTCCTAAACATTAGCATATGAATTTTGATAGAGAAAACTGTGGCATCATATTTTACCAAACTTGGATATGTATTCTTACGGTTTTTAATATATTATATTGCAGCGGACACGCCCTGTATATATACGTACATATAGGCTTATTTGTATTTGATTTTTGGGAGTTTCATGATAGTAACATGTTACTTTGATATGAGACATAGATACAATCAGTCTATATCATCTTTAATGGGCTTTTAGTGGAATGAAAATACACCTTCTCAACTCTCAACCGAATACAATTAGAGTCTAAATGGGTTGATTTGATAAGATTTAGGTGTTACTATATACACCCTTCCTTTTCTAATTTTTTTACTTGTTACACCCCCTTTCTAAAGTTTAAAAAAAATACAATTTCAATATTTTTTTTACGAAACTATATTTTCTTCTTAAATTAAGATTTCATTTGTTATAATGTTATATTAAACTATTGCATTTAGTTGGTGGTTATCGACTAGAGGCGTTCAAACAAACCGAAAACTAAAAATAATCGAATAAACCGTATCCGTCACATTTGGTTTTCGGTTCGGTTACTAACCGAATCTGAATTGTGAATTCGGTTATCAGTTACAAAAAATATGGTTTATTCGTTTCGGTTATCTGAATAAACCGTATAATAATCGGTTTAGTCGGATGAACGGTCCGAATAAACCTTCTAAAGCGGTTAAATTCTATTCGGTTAGGCTAAATTAAAAGATTTCATGACTGAATAAATCTACTTAAGTAGTTGAATTCAGTTAGATCAAGCCAAAAAATTGATTTCACGACCGAACAAAAAGATTTCAAAACCGAATAAACCGAACCGATCAAACCGTTAACCGAACCATTAAATACTCACGCTAAGATTTTATATGTACACGTGTTATTAATTTCATTTTGGAACACTTTATTTTTAACGAATAAAAAAAATAACAAATTAGGAATAAATTTTGACAAGTTTCAAAATAAAAATTAACAAAGGGGGGTGTGTGACAAGTATATAAAGGGGGTGTGTATAGACACCCTAACATTTGAGTTAGACTCACAAACTCAACTCACATCTAGACCAGTTTATGACCTGAAGTTGAACTGGAACCAGTCATCCGACCATCCGTCATCCGAAAACGAAAGTAAAACTGGTTTGGTTCTGATCCGACCCGGTTTGGAGATGAAATGGGGTTTCAACTCGGTTGGAAACCAATCCAATCCAATCCAATCCAATCCTTTATGGTGATCCTTAAGAGACCAGTTTCTAAACCAAACCGATCCAGTTTTGACTTGACCAGATCAACCACAGTTTGGTTTGGCCCATAAACTAATTTTAGGCACCTCTAAACCGAACCATCAAGTTGCTTCCTGTTTCTACAACCAAAACACAAAATTCCCTGAACCAAGCCAAACCAAACACTACAAGTCTACAACTTTGATACCTTACTAAAAATGATGTTAACATGATAACATGCATCACTCGCAAACTCTAACCCGACTTGTTTGACCTGTTATAAAGAACATAAACTTTTTTTGAGCTCATGGGAAAGCTTTCAAACATTCCTAGACCACATAAAATTTTACAGCTGTTGAATAACATTTAACTTCTATTCTATAATAACATACCTATGATCAAATATTACACGTTCTTACTACTGACAAAACAACATAAGACAACATACCCATCATGAATACGTACCATACGCATAACCCATGTAATTATACCTGGATCGAACATTCTGGTTGCCATAGTTAGGGTGGTTACTATAATCAACAGCCTTAATCACCACAGCTCCATGCTTTCCATCTTGTTCTTGAACAGCCCCAAAAACCACCTCATTGGTCGTCTCACTCTTCTCCTCGTAATAAGTTTGAGGACCCGATGAGTAATGTTTCTGATGATGTTGTTGACGATGTTGATGTTTTTGAAACTGTTGCGTTTGTTGTTGGTTAAAGTAGTCACTGCTTTGTCCATGAGAGAGATATCGGGTCTGCTTAGAAGGACGGGGTCGTTCCATGGGTTCTGGGTTCTTGGTCATAAACGAGTACGGGGTTTGGGTTTCTAGTGGCGGGGGAGCATCTTGATGAGGAATTACAAAGCTTTCTTGCATTGGCCAAGTGTTGGAAAATGGAGGTGGTTGTGGGTAATTTGTTTGAAGATGAGGATGGGGCGGGTTCTTCGGGCGCTTTTTGGAACTTGATAAACCAAAGATGTCAAATATAGTTGTTCCGCTTTTGATAACTAGTTTTCCTAGTGAACTGAATAAGCCCTCTTCTTCTTTTTCGTGGTCGTCTTCTGGTGGAATTAGAGGCGGTCTTACTGATTTAACTGGTCTCTGATATGACGGTGGTGAAATGTTGTTCATTACAGGTCTTGGATCCTGTAGTTGTTCAGTACACGTAGTAATATTAATTGCAAGAAATAATTAAAACAAAAAAACAAAACACAAACATAAACATAAACAATCAGAAGCTAGATTACATCCACGGTTGGTTAACCGAAATTACATCCACTGTTGGATTAAATTTTAGTCTTGTGAAGGCAGGCTTACACTTTGTGATGAAAATATTGCACTAACTCTACGTTGTAACAACGCCAGCATGAAACCAAAGAACACAGCAGCACCAAGAACTGCTATCCCTGAAATCATAGTCAGTCAAATATTAATTACTTCAGATAAACCAGATTAGTAAAAAGTGTCGTTTTTTTCTTACCTAAATGGTGTTCACCGTCATACTGATAAGATGAACAATCATCCTCATGAAGTTGAATTTCTCTGATTGCCTGATTACCTCTATCAATAACTAAAATAGAGCAGCTACTAGCAACATATATTATATCAAAATCATCGGAAAATTTTGCATTGTCACTTGGGCCATCAATGTGGCCCGTCCCTCGTGCCCAGTTTCCTCCAGCTATAGTTACAACTCCTGTGCAGCATATAACAAAAAAACATTTTCGGTACTTATATGAGTTCAAAAAGAAAGTAAAATAGGTTATTTTATGTTTATACACCTCGCGGGTCCTTTGTCTTTACGTATCTTAACTTTTATTAAGAGTTAAGACGCATAGTAAATATGGTTATTTTTTAATTGACTGTAGGGATAAAAAGGTTATATATTCACTCTATTAACTACCTGTGTCACTGATCTTTCTGATAGCCATATTCATGGTGTCAGCCACATACACATTTCCTCTGTCATCCACCGTAAGTCCTTTCGGGTGGTTCATTCTGGATTCCCTTGGCTTTCCATCCACGTGCCCAAACAACCCTTCCGATGAACCAGCTAAAAGCTTTGGTCGGCTATCTGTAACAACCATTCATTCTATTTTATTAATTGTGAACTTGGTTTGGAGTAAGTGAAACTAAAAACACGGACCCGGGTTGGAGTTTTGACGGTTTGACCAAAGGAATAAGAATAAAAGCAATGTTTAAGTTGATGTTTCACTATAGAAGATTCAAAGTGTGGGTTATTTTATATGAGGAAAGCAAAAAAGTGAGTTAGAACTGTAATTAAAGAGAATAAAGTTAAATCAATCACTGGTGAGATTTGAGCTTTGGGAGAAAAAAGCAGTTTGGCATAAAACATAAACAAGAATAATTTTTAAGTGATCAATAAGACAAACTTAATATACTTAAAGATGAGATGGTTGCGGGTTCGTTTCCCATTTAAGACAAAAGTTTATCAAAGACGAGTAATGAATGCGTATAAAAAACTTAACTTGGATCCTAACTCACATCACAGAAACTATAATAAAATTTCAAATCTTATTATCTGACCTATCTAATAAGAAAAATCATAATCATAATCATTTTTTTCTCAAACACCACCCTAATCATGTTACAAATCAATTAACATAACAACATACTGTTCACCATCTGGCTTTTGCAGTCATTAAACATCCAATTTGATCTTAAAACTTAATATTATCCCACACTCGTCTACGATTTACAAAGAGTGAGGGTGTTAAGCACAAAAGTTCAAAACTTTATCCCTAATTTAACAAGACAATGACATAACATAACATTCAAAACCATATAACTAACTAAAACTAATAAAAAACTTGTAATGATAAATTGATAATGACACTTACATCTTGACAATGGTGTTGAGACTTTGTAAACATTACTGTTTTCTGAATCTAAGACAACAAGCTCCCCATCTGGAGTTACTTCCACCGAGTAAGGTTCAATCCCAAGCTTACTTCCATCAAACACTGTTTCTACAGTATACCCACCTTCATATTTCACCATCGAACGACTCGAAACAGCTGCAGGTACAAAATTATTAGCAGCTACAATGAGTTGATTAACAAAATAGGTGAAAACTGAAAAGGGGAAATGAAAATGAACAAACCGATGCCGATTTTGGTGGCGGGTTTTAAAGACAACATCCATTTGAAAAGTGCAGACAAGATGTTCGACGCAATGCCGGTGACAATTTCTGTGAAATAAAATGAAGTAAGTGTGTGATTAAGTGATAGAATAGTAAAAAGAGAGATTGGGGAGTTGGTGGTTACTTGCGGGAGGTGTTGCAGAGGCTGATGAGAAGAATGATCCGGAGAGTAGGAGGAAGATAATGGGGAAGAAGAAGATGCGGTTGTTGGTGATAGTGATCATGGTGATGATGGTTAATGGGTTATGAAATGTGAAGTAGGGGTGATTTATGAGGAAGCGTAAAGGGCATGGTTGTAAGGGGATGATTTGACGTGTTGTTGAGGACAGAATAAATCGTTGCTTCTTTTTGTTTGCAGAAAGAAATAAAAGGATGATGATGATGAAGAAGAAGAGGGAAGTGATGAATGAGCTGAAAAGGGAACAACTACTAGTGAGGCGGTTGAATGAAGAGTTTTTTACCAAAATAGTGTTGGTGAAAAAATTATTTACCACATTAGTGTTGCTATAAACTTATTTACCAAAATAGTGTTCTTAAGACTTTTTTGATTTCTCACTCCTAATTTAATTTTATAAATAAAAATACATTTAAGTTACAATAAGTTGTTAGAAAAGAATAAAAAAAAGGTTTTAGATTATGATTATTGATTTATATTAACTTTTATTTAACCTTTTTAAACAGTAAACCTTTTATAATGTTACATAAACATTTTCTAGTTTCTTCAATTTTTTTTAATAAACGTTGCTTTTATTTTTTTTAATGTTTCTTTATATGAATGAAATATAAGTATGCATATATGTAATAAGAAAATAACTTATAATTATTGTACCTTTTAATAGACCCGGTTACTTAACTTTAATATAAAAACGTTAGTATAATTTTTTTTACCATAATGGGTTGTATAAAACAATATAGGTTTATTTAAATCTTAAAAGTAATGCGTTCTTAGGGTTCAAAAAACAAACCTGTTTTGAACAACATGAAAACTAAATAATTAGTAAATAAGAATTGTTAAACAAATAGTTAAGACATGCTTTAATAGAAAATTTTGTATCAAATAGAATTTAGAGGGAGAAACAAAAAAGTTTTCAAAACACCATTTTAGTAAATACTTTTATAACAACACTAGTTTAGTAAATATTTTTTCCCTCAACACCATCTTGGTAAAAAACTCGTTGAATGAACGACTCGTGTCAATTTTTTTTTTTTTTACGTTAATTTGGATTATTAACGGGTCATTGGCTGACATGATAATATTAATTTCTCATAAAAAGAAACTTCTAATCAAATATGAAAAACATCATTTTTTGTCTGTCACGTATGATTTGAACTCATGACTTTTTGATTTTGATTGTAGGTGAACGAAATAAAAGGAAAAAAATGCATATGAGAGGAAAACAAATGGAAAGAGTTAAAAGGTGTGGTAACATTAGAAGGTTACCCGATAACTCGGTGTGATGGTATTGTTATGTCACACCTGACTACACCCGATAACTCGCACACCTAGTTTAGACACACTTGAGAGCTAGGAAAACCTACCGCATAGGAAAAAAAATCATGGGTCAACCGCTAGGGGTCAAAGGGGACATCAGTATATCACCCTCTTGCGGGCATAAAGATTAACACCTTATGATAGTCGAAAGAAAGGTCCATGTTTAATGGTAAGTGAACAATCTATAGGAATTGTGGTGATCAATATGAACGATTGTTCTGTTAGGTATCAAACCGCTAAACGCGGCGAAAACGCGAACACAAGCGTACAAATGATTAACAGACGGTAAAAAACATAAAAATTTTAATGGTTTCGTCTAAGTGACCTATGCCCCAGTTTACAACCAGTGTTATGCTAGATTAGAGTTTATATTATGAGGCAAATGAGTAATGAGCATGTTAGTTAGAGAAGTGAAGTGAAGGTAATAAAAGAAGGGGATCACGTGCATGGTGATGAGATGTACTTTGGGGAAAGAGGAGTGTCGCCGTGGGGGACACCCACCACCACCTAAATGTCGGTACTCGTGCAAACTTTTACTTATATCACTCCATCACTTTTTCTTTTAATAACCAACATCATTTTAATATATAACAACTAGCAACTAGCAACTAGCAACAAAGTAAAAATACAACACCAAACATCATTTTAGGCTACTCACTATGGTGATTTTTTAAGACTTACGTTGTTAGAATTAATTTAAAAAAAAAGAAAAAATCCCAAAAACTTCACGACCGGGTTGTTCCAAAGAACTAGTTCACAACCCAAGTTGGTGCCAAGTGTCCAAATATTAGTGGTTGACATACAATTTCATTTTTTCTTTTTCTTTTCTAACAATTACTTAAACCATTAGTTATATTTTTCTTTAATAACTTTTTTTATAAAACTTTTAAAAAAAATCTAAATACACAGTCTTGTTTAGTTTTTCGTTGCGGACATTCCGGTATAAATTTTATTAAAAACCGAGTTTTTTTCGAAAAAACTTATTTTTATATAATATTTTGGTTTTATATTATTATTTATGTGTCATTATAATATTGGTTCGTCAGATTTTTTGGATAAAACTTATCATCTAAAAATCCGTTTTAAAATAAAAATGTTTTTCTAATATTATAAAAATAATGAAGAAACATATTTATTTATTAAAAAATTAGGTTGGGTTGAGCTGAGTTGGGTTGTGATAGTGTGTGAAAAAAACGAGTTAGATTGGGTTATGTAGGTTGAAGAGAGAGAAATTATTAATTTAATGTTGGGTTGGGTTGTGGAGCTCACCACAGTGGGTAGTCTTATAGAGCAATTTGACACGGTTTTGGTAATGTCTTCAATATATGAGGGAGACTTCCACTCCCACAAAAAGTTCAACCCCTAACCAACGCTCCAATCCTGTATATATGATACTCAACTAAATTTTGGAAAACACGAAACCGTTAGAAAGACACTATCGGTTGAATACATTGAAGAGAAACAAACGCCACAAGCTTAACTACCTTTAAAACTGAAATTTTCACATAAGAAAGACATACATTGAAAATGTCAAAATCATTGTCATGTAATTGTCACGTTAAACGTCACGTCATGATAAATAAATAGTTTTAACAATTAGTTAGATTATAACTTTTTTATAACAAAAATAAAAGTTGAGAAACATTAAAAATGTCAAAATCATTGTCATGTAATTGTCACGTTACATGTCTAGTCGTGATAAATAAATAAATAAATAGTGTAAACAATATGTTAGATTATGCCTTTTTTTATAATAAAAATAAAAGTTAAGATACATTGAAAATGTCAAAATCATTAATCATTGTCACTTTTCACGTTACACGTCACGTCATAATAAATCAACAATAACAAAAACAAAAGTTGAGACTGCCATCTATCAAATCGTCAATTCAAGAGAAAATAATCCGAATAATAAAACATTAAGTAGATATCTTCCCGTTAAAACGTACTCTGTAATTGCTTATTGCCATATACAATTTTCCAGTAGTGAATTTATTATCAAAAAAATATTTTTTATAACAAAAACTAAAATATCCTTTAATTTATGTTTGTAAGTTTAGGTTTCAGCTAACATTTTTGACACACATGAAATATATACAATAAACACAAAATGAAGAACACAATTCACTTGTTAATGAGTTAATGGCCCTCATTTTCTTAAAACAAACTTAAACGTCGACTAATTCACAAACAAGCATAATATAATCAACAACGTACAATTTATAAAACTAATGGTTTGGGTTATCACAACTTAATCACCATACAACAACATAAACTTTTTTTCGCGCCTAATTTCTCACCACCCGCTTGAAACCTCCGTTAACCACCATAACCGGATCTCCGTCACCGCCGCGCGTGAGGAGGGAAGATGATGATGAACCGGGTGCTAACAACGCCTGCTTTCCGTCTCCGTCACTCCCTTACACGACCGGCCACGACAAAAACCGTCGCCTCCGATCAAGTCAGCAGCGAAACGTTATGGCAGTACCAAATTCTTGATCCAAATGGCGAACTTGTGACTCGTTGGAACCATTTCTTCCTTGTTATGTGTCTTGTTTCGCTGTTTATCGATCCGCTTTATTTCTATCTTCCTTATGTTGGTGGTGATACGTGCATGACGACGGATAATAATGCTGCGATTGCGATCAATACATGGCGGTCGTTTGCGGATGTTTTCTTTATTTTGCATATTATTATGAAGTTTCGTACCGCGTTTATTGCTCCGAGCTCCAAGGTTTTTGGTAGAGGTGAACTTGTCATGGATAAACGTCAGATTGCGAGACGGTATTTGAGATCAGATTTCATCATTGATGTAGCTGCTTCGCTTCCGTTACCTCAGGTCAGTTTCTGATTCGTTGATAGATTTCATTTCGTCAACTGTTTTGGCTTATGCAACCCTTTTTGTGCATGTGTTTGCAGATAGTTAATGAGCTAATTATACCAGCAACGAAACGAAACAGTGAAGATCATGCGAATAATACGCTATCTCTTATCGTTCTGATTCAGTATATCCCAAGATTGTTTGTCATTTTTCCGCTGAATCAGCGGATTATAAAGTCTACAGGCTTTGTGGCTAAAACAGCATGGGCAGGAGCTGCTTATAATCTATTACTTTACATGCTTGCTAGTCATGTAAGCATCCTAAAACATGATTAATTTGATGATTATTGTGAAGTAACTATGGTGTTGGAACAGGTTCTTGGGGCGTCATGGTATTTGATGTCGATAGGGCGTCAGCATTCCTGCTGGCAACAAGGGTGTAAAGCGGACATGGCATCGAAAGTGTGTATAAGCTTTTTGGATTGTAACAGTGTCAATAAA
The DNA here is from genome assembly GCA_030867185.1 of Tagetes erecta. Lineage (NCBI taxonomy): Eukaryota > Viridiplantae > Streptophyta > Magnoliopsida > Asterales > Asteraceae > Tagetes > Tagetes erecta. The sequence goes on along the minus strand of CM061487.1, from coordinate 93,976,338 downwards.
CCTGAACGCAAGAAATGGCTTGAATCGACGAGTTTGAGAACTCTATGTGATGCTAGCAATGAAACGTCTCCTTTTAAATTTGGAATGTTTGCGGATGCGTTTACAAGTGAAGTTGCTTCATCCAAGTTCTTTGAGAAGTACTTATATTGCCTTTGGTGGGGTTTGAGAAACTTGAGGTACCATCTCCTTATCATCTCATAATATGGGCAAACTAAAGGTGGAAATAAGGTCGTCGGGCGGGGTTGACTTGTCAAGTCAACACTTTCGTCCATTTTGTTAGATCGTTTTAAGATAAAGCACAACCTAAATCGACGTAAATTGATCAAAAATGCTACCTCTTGTTTATATGTTTGTTAGGAACCTTTTTCTTGTCATGCTTACTCGTTTTCGATCACTTTTTTTTTGCAGTTCATACGGACAGAATTTGGATACTAGTATCTATATTGGTGAGACATTGTTCTGTTCTGCCATATGTATTGGAGGCTTAATATTGTTTGCACAGTTGATAGGCAACATGCAGGTATCTTTTTATTAAGGTTTCAGTGTATGATAATACTATGTTATTTATACACATGTTTATAAAACATGTCCATGTTTCATCCTTCTCTTGAAGACATACTTGCAATCCATGACTGTGAGACTTGAGGAATGGAGGATCAAGAAAAGAGATACAGAGGAGTGGATGAGACACCGCCAATTACCTCAAGATTTACAGGATCGAGTTAGGCGTTTTGTTCAGTATAAATGGCTGGCAACTAGAGGCGTTGATGAAGAGGCCATTCTACAGTCATTGCCCATTGATCTCCGTCGTGAAATTCAACGTCATTTGTGTCTTAATCTTGTTCGTCGAGTATGTTTTCCTTATCTTCATTTCACTAGCATGTTTGTAATTTATAAGTCTTGTAAGAATTCAGTATAATTTGGCGTTGATTTTCGGTTAGGTGCCTTTCTTCTCACAAATGGATGACAACCTTCTTGATGCCATATGCGAAAGACTTGTGTCATCCTTAAGCACACAAGGCACTTACATTGTTCGTGAAGACGATCCAGTAAACGAGATGCTATTTATTATCAGAGGACAGTTGGAGAGCTCAACAACAGACGGTGGAAGATCAGGATTCTTCAATTCAATCACTCTCAGACCAGGCGACTTTTGTGGCGAAGAGTTACTCACTTGGGCATTGTTACCAAACCCCACAAGCTACCCTTCATCAACAAGATCGGTCAGAACCCTCACAGAAGTTGAAGGATTTGCACTACGAGCCGAAGATCTTAAGTTCGTGGCCAACCAATTCAAATATCTTCACAGCAAGAAGCTACAACACGCATTCCGATACTACTCTCACCAGTGGCGTACATGGGGTGCATGTTTCATACAAGCCGCTTGGCGGAAATTTAAACGAAGAAAACTTGCAAAAGAACTTGCTTTTCAAGAAAACACGTATTACACCCAAGAAGGAGAGATAGTGGACGGTTTTTATTACGAGTCGGGGAGTGGCGGCAGTTCGCCGTCGAGTGATGGTCAGAGTGGCAGTCAGCAGTTTGGGGTGGGAGCCACCATGATGGCATCAAGATTTGCTGCTAATACAAGAAGGGGAATTGGTGATCATAAAATTCATACCGTTGATTCCTCTACTAGTCTCAAAATGCCTCAGTTGTTCAAACCAGATGAGCCTAGGTTTTGAATATAGAAAGGTACAATATGAAATTCATATGGTACAAGCCAATGAAGCTCACATCATACTGCCATTGATGGTAACAATGTACGAGTTAAATGGGATGTTATATATTTTGTTGTAATTAGTAAAGAGTACAGTGACTGTGTCATTTTCTATTTTTCATGTAATCCCAAGTTCCCAACTATGTATATATTTGGAGCTAAAAAGGGTTATGACGTACTAAGGTTTGGCAAAGATCTGGGTTGATTGGGTAAAATTAGCTATATACGTAAACAAATTTACGAAGGAATTATAGTTTTTGGGTAAAATTCGTGTTTGTTTGTTAAGGAATTAATGTCTTCACGAGCTGTTCAAACTGAAAGTTCGGATCTTTTACGGCCCTAGTTGGATGTAAAAAGAGTGCACAGAGACTAAGATAACTTACTGTGCGAAGTAAGCGGTCCCGGTCCTATCAAGACTAAAGCTACAAAACAAGTGGTCCTGGTCCTATCAAACCCCAAAGCTCCAGAAAGTGGTCTTCGAATCCTGGTCCCATCAGGTCCAAAACTACAAAATTCAGGGGTACCATATCCCTTTACCCAAAAAGTAATAGTCCTAGTCAGTTAAAACTCAAAAGGCCACACAAAATCCAGTGATCCTATGTTAACTGCATGTCGTTAAATTCTTGGGACCAAAAACTGTAAAAGCAAGTCTTGCTACAGGTGTTGTACAAAATATCCACTTAATGTTGAACAACAATACTTAAGGCGACTAGAAAACAAGAAGCAAATATGCACAAAAGTGAAGCAGCTGACACGAAACTATATAATATGCATTTGAAAATCAAACACCAATGGCTTTGAGAATGTTTAGGACACATATCACAACTACATACTTCAATCACCTTTTCAAATTTAATGCAAAAGCATTTACAAGTAAAAAAGATTCAAGGATAGGGAAAAAATCATACATAGAGTAACAGATGGAGTATACTCTGGTGTTACAAGCCTGAAACAAGACCCTCTTTTGTGATGCTAGTGACACGAAGTACAGCTTGAGCACTTAATTTTGGAAGGTTGGATTCGCAGAATTGCTCCCAAGTATATACTACTTGAGGTTGGTCAGAAGGTGCATCTTGTTCGGGTGCCAAAACGGGAGATTTTTCATATGCAGTTTGCAGCTCCAATAGAAGCGAACGAGCAGCCTCTCGTGACTCAGGGAGCTGGTCACTCAGTTGGGCTGAAGCTATTTGGGTCAATTTGTCAATCCCGTAATCTTTGATTCCTTCAGTATCCTTTATGAAAAGCAAAACAAATAGAACCATGTTATCTCAGCAAAACAAAGATAATGAAGATAAAGGTAACATGATAGGAATTCCAATTCTGCTTAAAAGTTTTCCAATTTTGTCTCATTTCCGCTGCATGAACAACACAAAGTTTGCAACAATAACCAGAACCAAACACTGCTACTGCTCTAAACGAACTCAAGATCTCCACTAGAAGTTTTCAGAAAACAAATATGAAAATACTGCAGAATCTAATGTACAGCACATAACCCAATAAATTTAACTGAAAAACAGGACGAGACTGGCAGCATTAGAGAATCATTGTCGTAGTACTAAAACTAAAATAAAAATAAAACAGTATATAATACCATACTAAGGCATATAGAAAGACAAATTGATGTAATTGTCTAAATGTTTACCAGATACTAAATACACTGCACACATTCTACATGCCTTTGGTTGTACCACACAAAGCATTACATAAATGTTTACCAGAAAAAAAGCACGAAGGTTTAAGAATGTGTAATAACTAAATGCCAAGTTGCCAGCTTTATCCCTATAAAGTATAAAGTGCATGCTGTTTTAAATATTGCAATAAATGCAGCCTGGTGACTAAGGGTAGAATGGGGAGCTTGATCAATAATTTTAAAAGTGAATAAATTTTTGCGACAAACTCACAAAATAAGATAGTAAAGTGGGCATTTATTCCAGGGCAGAGGCAGCGTAGAAATAGAGCGGAAGAAAGGACTTTCCTGTGTAAAGTTATAATCGAAAAGAATAGCATGCAAAAACATTTAATTTATTTACTAGGATAAGAAAAAAATCAACATGATACAGAAGTTGAAGCAAACTTCAAGTACTTACCAAGCGTGGTACACTACGAGAAAAGCACATTGAAGCTTTTGCTCGAATACGAGGATTGCGGTTCTTGAGGTAAGGTTGCAACTTCGGTAACAGCAAAACAGGGGAGACCCAAATTGTCAAATCTATTAAAGCTTTTTCAGCAGCCTCGCACACAAAGCGCTTGTCTTGAGAGGACTTGAGAAGAAGTTGTACAAGCTAAAAAGCAAAGACAATTGAACAGATTGAAGCCAGAATAAAATAACCATTGAAAAAGGTAACATCTACAACCAATGGCAGAAAGCAATGGTAAAACCCAATTACCAACGGATCCAACAAATCAATTATACTATCTCCAAATGCTTTGAAAATGTCTGCAGAGGTCATAATGGCAGTTTTACATACAGCACTTCTCGGATTCTTCAGGGCTTTCACAACAAGGGAAATCACATTGTCCCTGATCAATGAAACAGTGTAGAAACTTGTTACAATGGTAGATAAACACATGACTTTTGAGACGAGTAAACTCTTTGGTTCTTCAAGGATGTAACAAAATAGAAAATGCTCACAATATGTCTTGCAATGCTTCCTTGTGGTATATTGAGAAACGACGTACATTGTTGAGTGTCTCACAAAGCAAAACCCAATCTTTAGACCCTAACCCGTCTAGTAGCAACTGAAAGAAAATGAGAAATGGGGTAAATAACAAATGTTACACCTTGATAATGAGAGTTTTTAACGAAAAATCATATTAAATAGATACTGTGACAGTTTCACCATCATGAGATGAGAAGTAAAAAAAACACCTTAAGACTCTCATCAACATCTTCTAGATCATTCAGTTTGTCAGATTCAATGTATTCCACTTCTGCAACCACCACCTCTGTGCCAGAATGCCCAACCTCGTTTCCATTCGCAGGTGGTTCAACCAGAGAAACAACATTTTTTCTTTGTTTGCCTCCAACATTTTCATCAGTAGGTTCAACATATGGCTTAGCTAAGACGTCTTTACTTGACGCCTCATTTGACCTCTCAGATTTAGGCAGTAAATTAAGATCTCTAAGAGCAGTTTCAGACATCATCGTACAGCTGCAATTAGTTGAAATAAAAAACTAGAACATAAACACTTGAAGCAAAGTAATGTCAATTACAAACTATCCAATCATCTTCAACACATCCCTCAACATATACAATGCCACCAACAGTTGATTTCTCTAGCATACAAAGTACTTGCATTAACAAATCATCACTCATCATGACTATATTTCAAGTCAACCAAAAAAAACTTACAAGCATCAAGCAAAACAGAGTCTACTAGTCGGATCCAAATTAAAATGAACCGTATTGATGTACCCGATAGCTAAATGACAAAACAGCAAACAAACTCACTAACCATAGCAGATCATGACACATAAATCTACACTAAATCCTGTAAAAAACTCATTTTACAGTCTGTAAACTAAAATCTGCAACATACTGATGTAGCAAGTATGAAACACAAGATCCAGCACCAACAAACCCTAACATTCAACAAAATTTGTAAACAACATCTTCGAATTCAAAACCATTTCGCAAACTAACCAGTAACAAAACCAAATTAACCAAATTAAAAGCAAAATAAAGCACAAAACCTTAGATTCGGTGTTTGCATTCACGGAATATGAGATTCAAATCGACAGATCCAACAATAAAACCCGTATTTGCATCCAGCAAGTAGTTCAGAAGAAAACAAGTAGAGATTTAAAACCTAGAATCAATTATTACACGGATATAATACAAAAAACTTAAAAGCGAACATGAACAGCGCAGATACAGTAAAAACGCTGATAACTGAATCGATGAATAACAAACTACCTGAATAGAAGAAAAACGGAAACGAAATGATGAGACTGAAACAGATTACAGTTATAATGTGATTTTAGGGTTTAAGCGTTGGCGGTGGAGTTACGACGGCGGTGAATGGTGGTGTTTACCGGTGTAAGGCGGCGGAGACGGTGGAAATAAATAATTCGCCGGTGAAGAGTGGGAAGCGATGGTGATTAAATTGGGTGGTGATATTTTCAGAATGGTCCTTGATTTATTGATTGAAGTGACGTTTCAACCCCAAAGTTAAAAGCGATGTGTCATCAATCATCATTAGTTGGTGATTATGGAGGGTAGGTTTCCACCGTGTATTTTGTTTTGTATTTAATAAATGAAAAAAAGTGGTCGTGGGTTTTGTGATCAAAAAAGTAAAAGGTGTGAAATTTGAATTTAGAGTTTAAAATTAAGGGTGTAAATGAGTCAAATCAGCTCGTAAGCTATTCGAGACTGACTCAGTAAAAAATTTATTTGAGCTGAGCTTTGATGAGCTCGAACCTGATCTCAAACCTAAAATAATATTCGTTATTATCGAGCTCGAGCTTTGTAATCAAAACTCGTTAAGCCTTAACGAGCTAAGTTTTTAAGCAACAGAAGTAGTCTTTTCGGTGACTAAAAACTCAAAAGGAAGATGAGGCCATGGTTTATTGGTTTGTTTATAATGTTATATTTATATATTTATATTTCAAATTAACGTCAATAGGAATTTACAGCTACATATGCACATTGTACTTTTTTAATTACTAGATTTACAACTTATTATACACAAAGTACCATTTCACCATTTCTATTGTGGAGGCCATGTGTCGCTATCTTCTGCAGCCAACTTTTATGTTCACTTGACACATAATTGATGAGAAAAAAATATGAAATCCAAATAACAAATTTTTGCAACTTACTTTATTTCCATCATTTCTTTCTTTGAAGCATTCTTTCTGACTTCTTTTTCTTTGAAAGAAGAACACGAAAGGCTCATAAAAATCTCACACAAAGTTCATATGGTGTTTAAAAGACCTAACACCTAGAATGTGAGTTTTGTTACTTGACGAAACTGGTTGTCGTTTGACTATTTGATGACCAACTTTGGTATGTTGCTTGGATTTGTCGAAATTTAACCGATCTTCCAGCCATCCTTGTCGACTGTCTTTCATGGGTGTTTGGTAGCATGGTTGTAAGTAATGCTTTACATGCTTTTGTTTTGGTGTTTGTTGGTCTATGAAGATAATATTGTCATCAGATACTTTAACGGTGTTGAGTGTGGCTTCTTCATTGCATGTCGATATGACGATTGCATAATAGAAAAATGAAAACATGTGGTTTCCAGCAGTTGTTTCTGGCCGTTTTAGGTGGTGGTGATCTAGGGTTTCATGTTTACTTTCTGTGGTATTTGTTTTCTTCCTTAAACTCTTTGGGTTTTTCAAATCTGAGTTCGATCGATGACGATGCTGGTTTTTGCATCTGAGAGATGAACTCTTTGTGTTTTTTAGATCTGAGGTCAGTCGATGATGATGTTGGTTTTTGCATTCGAGACCTTTGGGTTTTTCAGATTTGAGGTGGGCGTATGTGATGTCTATTGTATATTCAAATGTGAAAATATCGTGTTAAAATTGGTTTCTCTTGAACCCTTGATTAAAGTTTGTACTTTACTTAAAATGCAAAATGTTTGCTTTTGAGCAATGGAATTCAAACGACATTTGAAATTGTTTTTTTATTAAATAAATTGTGTTTATTCTTTGTGTTTACAAGTATATGTTGTTGTGGCATTTTTTCTATTACGGTCCATGTTGATGTAAAATTAAACCAATTTTTGTTTGAGATAAAAGCAAGCATTATGAAAATGGGATGGTTCGGCCCTGGGATTAACGTGTCAAATGGGTCTAGTGCCTTAACCCTTATGTATAATAACTTTGGTATTTGATCGTTAGATAAAAACAATACGGACCCGCCGCTAAGCGCGGGTACGTAACTAGTTATATTATATATATTTTAAATAAATTATAATATGTACTAACATGTAACCAGGTAAATATTTGTTTAATACATGAAAAATAACATGTAGATTCTTATCTACTTGTTTAGTACTTGTTACCCATTAAGAGCATCATATAGGTTCGTGTCGTGTATTCGTGTTCATGTACAAATTTGTCAACCCTACATTACAGTTTTACTCTCTTTCACTCATAATCAATTTTAAAAATATTCAAATAAAATAGAGTTAATAGCCAAAATGGTCCCTAAGGTTTACAAGATTTTGCAGTTTTAGACACTTTTAAGAATTTTTGCATAAATAGTCCCTACATGCTAAAACCTGTTGCGAAATCGGTCCACGGCACTAACGGAGTTAAAAAAATTCTGTTAGTTGATTAGGAATTGACCAAAATGCCCCCAGGGACCATTTTGGCAATTAACTCATTTAAAAACAAAAAACTCTTCCACCACCATCTTCAACCACCACCACCACCACATCACTGCTGCTGCCCAATTCACAGCCCGAACGCTTCAGATTTTTTCCGGCCACGGCCCGGACGCTTCAGATTTTTATTTTTGCGGCGCAAGTCACGGCCCGGTTTTATAACATGATTAATTTGTTTTGTGAAGATAATTTAAAAGGTCGAACCATGATTAATGTTTGACAACTGCTATTGACCCACAAGATCATGTTTCATATGAATATGGTTAAAATGAATGAATTAAAAGTTAATTATGTTGCTCCAAAACAACCACCTTCACCCGTAAGAGAAGGATCACAGGAAGGTACATCTCCAAGGGCATCAATTTCAGAAAATGGGACTACAAACACAACCGACTCTGTTGCTGTGAGATTCTTTTGTGTGTGTGTGTGTGTGTCAGTGTCTGCAATATTTAAGCATCTAGAGTTCTAGACCGTTGCTAGGGAACTGGTTTACAAAGGCATAAAATTTGTGTCTGCAGGTTCCAAGAGCATATGCTGCTGAATCTTACGATAAGCCGCCAGAGGTTATTTCCTGAGCTAAAAATCTGAAGCGTTCGGGCTGTGAATCGGGCAGCAGCAGTGATGTGGTGGTGGTGGTTGAAGATGGTGGTGGAAGAGTTTTTTGTTTTTAAATGAGTTAATTGCCAAAATGGTCCCTGGGGCATTTTGGTCAATTCCTAATCAACTAACAGAATTTTTTTAACTCCGTTAGTGCCGTGGACCGATTTCGCAACAGGTTTTGGCATGTAGGGACTATTTATGCAAAAATTCTTAAAAGTGTCTAAAACTGCAAAATCTTGTAAACCTCAGGGACCATTTTGGCTATTATCAATAAAATATTACAAGATTGAACAATAGTTTTCCGTATATAAAATCTTTATTTCTTCCAATATTATATTGTCTCTCTTTTACTGACTGCCAGTAAAAACTAAACTCTAAAATATGAAAACTTCACTCACATGCATATATGGAACCTAATTGACAGATGATCCGAACGTTAAATTATTTTAACGGCATATTAACACTTAATAATTAATATAATTAAGTTATGGTTAGCAATTAATATTTAATATAATCAAGTTAGTATTTAAACGTTAATGTCTGGATTTGAACTCAGTATCTCTAAGAGATGTAAAACCTTTCACTTCATTCTTGACCACTAGACGAAAAGATCATTGACAATAGAAACATTAATTGTCTCCTAAGTATATTTTAACTAGTTATTGGAACCATACAAGATTAGGTTCAAACAAAAAGTCTAACTAATCTAGAAAGTATAAGAAACATTTAGGAAATAACATGTGCCAGTCTCTTAAAATTAGAAGTAAGAGTAATGTTGCTAATATATATTTATGGCAAGTTTCTCTCATTTATTAAACGTTTATAACCGTTACGTACGATATTTTTTAAGTTACACTATGAAAATGAACATTTTTTTGTTCATAAAACACGCATAGTGTTGTATATTTTTTATGTTGCTCACTTTATCGTGTGATTTCACCAAGTCATTATTTAACTTTCAGAATTGACAATGATTACACAATACCATGATGCATATTACGACATGATGACCATTTTTTAAAACATTGGTCAACATTAGACACCCAGGTCAACAATGGTCAACATTTGACACACTGAACAACATTACACATAGTGACCAACGTTAGACTCAGTGATCAACATTACCCAGGTCAACAATGATCAGTTTGATAAGGATTACACGATTATCTTGTTAGGATTACGCATGCAATCAACTTGAAAACCTAAAAAATACATTTTCAACATTGTGGTATTTTAAAGTTATTATTTTAAAACAACACAATAATCTGACAAATATTACATAGTAGTCTGAAAAATATTACACAATGATTTAATAAACATTACACAAAGTGTTGAAAAACATAAAACAATAGTTTTTTTATAGCTATATTGGTTTTTACTGGTCCCAACTATCACTTACTACCGGTCCCAACTATTGAATTGGTTGTCACAGGTCCCAACTTTTATCACTTTGGCAACCACTGGTCAATCGTTAAATTTTTTTAACGCCGTTAAGTTTTTTTCAAATATAAGACCGATGTTTTAGGCTTTTTGATCGGAAAGATAATACGAGTCGATTGATGTAAAAGTTTTCTTGAAAAGGCTCTCTGAACGATAAATTTTTTACATCCGATTGAAGCACCGTTAGGTTTAAACACCCGATTTAACTACTATTTCATTGTTCGGAGCGCTGATTCGAGGCAACTTTTCCATCAATCGACTTGTATTATCTTACGATCAAAAGGCTTAAAACATCGGTATTGAATTTGGAAAAAACTTAACGGCGTTAATAAAAATTTAACGACGGACCAGTGGTTACCAAAGTTGTAACACCCTAGGCAAATCCCACATTGGCCGTGGGCAGGAGAGATCTGGGATTTATAAGGAATGTCCGACCTCAAATACCAACAACGTGTTTTGGGGCTTAACGCTAATGGATGAGTGGAGAACTCCACAGTTAAGCGTGCTCGGATGAAATCAATCTCAGGATGGGTGACCATCCTGGGAAGGCTTCACCCGGACAACCAAAAGCAAATCCGTGAGCTCTAATGTAGCAAAGCGGACAATATTGGTGGTATGAGGGGCCGGATGTTACAAGTGGTATTAGAGCAACTCCTGTGCCGTTCGGGATGGTGGGGCAAACCTCATCGAGGATGGTGAGTCCCCGGGGGTGTTCAGAGGGACACCTTAGACAAATCCCACATCCAAGAGATGGATGGTGGGGCAAACCTCATCGAGGACGATGAGTCCAAAAGGGGGGGTGTTTGTAACACCCTAGGCAAATCCCACATTGGCCATGGGCAGGAGAGATCTGGGATTTATAAGGAATGTCCGACCTCAAATACCAAGAACGCGTTTTGGGGCTTAACGCTAGTGGATGAGTGGAGAACTCCAGAGTTAAGCGTGCTCGGATGACAGCAATCTCAGGATGATGGGTGACCATCCTGGGAAGGCTTCAACCGGACAACCAAAAGCAAATCCGTGAGCTCTAATGTAGCAAAGCGGGCAATATTGGTGGTATGAGGGGCCGGATGTTACAAAAGTGATAAAAGTTGGGACCGTTGACAACCCATTCAATAGTTGGGACCGGTAGAAGACAAAAGGTGATAGTTGGGACCAGTGAAAACTAATATACATTTTTTATATATCAACATTATACACGATTTAAAGATAAATCTATCTATACCTTCTAATATAAATGACACATGTCATTCATTTGAGAGGGTGTTGGAGCATTTTTTCCGCTCAAAACTAGGGGTGTAAACGAGCCGAGCCCGAGCTCGTCTAGGCTCGAGCTCGGCTCGTTTAAGTTTAACCAGGCTCGAGCTCGAGCTCGTAACAAACTTCTCAGGCTCGGGCTCGGCTCGTTTGATGATTTATTATTTTAATTTTAATTATTTATATTTAATTTTATATATTTTTTTATTTTTTATATTTAATTTTATATAAACTTTAATTATATGTATTTTATACATAACAAAATACATATTATATATTTTTATTCATAATTTATACATATTTTAACTAATAATAATAATATATATTTATAAAATAAATAAAAAACATATAAATGAAAAGCTCGATAAGGCTCGCGAGCCGGCTCGAGCTCGATGTGTAAAGCTCGAGCTCGGGCTCGATAGCTTAATGAGCTTTTTTCTTAGGCTCGGGCTCGGGCTCGGGCTCGGGCTCGGGCTTGAGCTCGAAAAAGCTCGACTCGTTCGAGCTTTTTATCGATCCGATCTCGAGTAGCTCGCGAGTAGCTCGGCTCGTTTACACCCATACTCAAAACTAATAATATTCTCTTCTAAGTTATGTATGGAAAGAAATCGATAACATTAAATCACCCATAATATCTTTTTCAAATTTCAATCTACCTTATTTACATATTTGAAATCACTGTAAAAACGGAAAACAAACAACTTAACAAAAAACTCATCGCAATTTACGACCTAGACCGACGCATGCCGACCCGTATGCTTGACCCGGCACACAAGTGTCACCTGGATTATTTGTATGTATGTTTTTCTTAAATAGGATTTATAAGATACTCTTATTAAAAGCATTGATATCTAATTTGGTACTTATATTGTATTTGTAGTTTCTATTTGTTCAAGGCTCAAATTAGAGTTTTAATGCAATTTGTGTTTCTATTTTAATATATCTTTTATTGAATATGTAAATTATTTTCAAATGTTATTTTTTCATAATGTTTTATAATTGTGTTTTTTTTATGTTTCCACCCGTATAATACACGGGATCTAATCTAGTTGAATAATAATATGTTTAACCAATCCAAACAAAGTGATTAATCCGAATAAGCATAATTTGTATATTCGAATAAATCTCTTTATTTGGATATTCAGTTTGAATAAACCATATTTTGTATAATTCTTTCTGGCATTTTGGTCATTAAGACTCGAGTAGCTTAAGGCTCAACTCGAATGAGTTTTTACCAAATCGATCTCAAGTAGATTACAAGTCGACTTTACTCATTTACACCCTTAATTTTAAACTCTAAATTCAAATTTCACACCTTTTAGTCTTTTTGATCACAAAACTCACCACCACTTTCTCATTTATTAAATACAAAACAAAATACACGGTGGAAACCTACCCTCCATAATCACCAACTAATGATGACACATCGCTTTTAACTTTGGGGTTGAAACGTCACTTCAATCAATAAATCAAGGACCATTCTGAAAATATCACCACCCAATTTAATCACCATCGCTTCCCACTCTTCACCGGCGAATTATTTATTTCCACCGTCTTCGCCGCCTTACGCCGGTAAACACAACCATTCACCGCCGTTGTACGGTACGTGTTATGAATGCAATAGGCCTATATCTCTATCTGTTTGCTTCATTTATCAAAGCTAGGTTTAGGTTTTCATTCATATCACAATATTGTTCCACGTCAACTTATTCTCATCATTTCGATATTGTCTGATGAATTCGCCAACGATATTTTATCTGTAAAACTGAAAATTTGAACTAGTTATTGCATATTTACAAAGCCATACATCGTTTCTCCAATTCTGATCACTTCAATTGCACTAACCTACTGTTGTTTCATGAGTTTAAATTCATATATCAGTCTAGTTAAATTTACTTAGCGTGTGTGTAGAGAGAGGCGTTCGTTTCAGACCAGACCAGTAATATGTTGAGAACTGCGAGAATCGCTGTATTTCTGGTACTTTTTGTTATATAAGCTGACTGAAATGCATATGAATTTCAATATATTTAAGTTTTTTAGACACTATATGCACATGTATATGCATATCTGCACATTTTTACTAGACTAATATACAAACCTTTGATTTTCAATTATATGTTTTTCATTGTATTGATATGTACATGTCTTATGTCTTATGTGGCTCTCGTAGTCCTCAACTTACCATTGGATATAAAATTAACGCATCCGTGTATATAGTTATATGTATAATGGGTTGCATTATGGGAAATTGGGAATGTTGACAACAATAAGATTGAGCTCATGTTACTCTGTGCAAAGTGATTGTGGTATCTTTTGTGGCTGACACACAAATTTGCAAGTGTTGATTTGGATGTACAGGTTGATCATGTTTTGTTTTACATGTAATCTGAACTATATTATTGCATGTTAATGATTGCTAATGGCTGTTTGTTGTTTTCCTCAGTCGTTTGGAAGAGCCGTTAAAAGTGTAACAAACATTTTATCTATGGGTATTAAGAGGGACAGTTCAGATGGCTGTGTTTCAGAGTGTGTGACAGTGCTAGATCTCGTGAAAAAGCTGTCAACAAATGGTGGATCCGGACTTAGAAACTGTGTCTATGAGGCTTTGAAGAAAAATTCACCTGAATGGGCTAAGAAGCTAGTGGAAACTTCAATCTCAAAAGATGGGCCTGCTAAGGTACGACTTGTTTCTTTTTTTTGTTGTGATTTTCAGTTTCTAAAACAGTGTGATCTTTTATGGAGTATGCACTGACTTTTTTCTTGCTCCAAACAGAGGGCTGTGATTGGTGTTTCAAGAAGAGCATCGTCTGATGTATCACGAAGGCTGTTATCACTTGATGCGAACATAAGAAGATCATGCGAGCTTCTTATATAATATACAATCATGGAAAAGTGCAGAAGCAAAAGGGATTTTTCTAACCTCTTGTGGTACAATTTAAAATTTACTGAGATTAAGGCTGTTTCTGGATCTGTGTCGAAACGTCCTTTGGATTTTGTGATCTATATAAGATTGTTTCATTGAGAATATGGTGGTTCACTTGAAGCTTCTCTTGAGGATGATAGGAAGGTCAGACATTATTATCCTGAAATGATTTTTTTGCCTTTATCTTCAGCTTTTTGTTTATCGTTTTGTGGATGTACTGCATCCTTTTTTGGTGATTTATAAATTATACATGTGGATCGTCTCGGGGAAAAGTCATGTCAATACAGCCTAGTCTGGTTAATGTTAGTTGATGATACAGTCAAAGACTTTAAGTTGAAATAGGAAAATGTGGTTTATAAGGTTGTTCATTTTATCACTTTGTACGAGTTCTTTGTTGTATTTCTTCTTTTTAGAGAAATTAAATGATTGGCTGCTCATATGCTGTGTTGGTAAAAGCTTCACATTTTGTGGCCTTACAATTAGAAGGGTAATTTTTTCTGTAAATGCGTGCAGGTACCCTCTATTGAGGAGGTTGTCTGAATATAACTGGAACGAAAAGTTTTATGCAGAGGTGGAGGAAAAGCTTTTAGCTTTTATCGACATCTCTAAAGTGCCACTGGAAGCAGGAATCTGCAAAGCATGTGGCGTCGACCTAGATGATGATGATAAGGAGTTGTTGTGTTGCCTAAATCCCCCCTCCTTTTAATATTCCACATGGTAACTGGTATTGTCTTACTTGTAAGCACCCAGTGGACAACAAACCAGAAGGTGTTTTGCATGTATTACAGTTCGTTGATAGATGCTATTGTGAGGAAGCAAACAATTATGGATAGACTGGATGTACTGGTAGTCCATTGCACCATTGCAATTAGAGGCACATGACTATTCGGCAAATATAATGGGGCTTCCCTATGTAAGAACACATTGTGGGGGATAGTCATAAATGGGTTGGAGAACACTAAAGTAAAACCATTTGACCATCAAGCACATTATGGAGCCAAATGCAACAAATTGTTTAAAGAAGCCAGAAGAAAGAACGAACATGGCAAAATGGCACACATGTGTCAATTGCCAAGAAACATTCATCATGAATTTTGAATAGCAAGACCAGAAGAATTCTACATGTGAAGAATTACTGATTCTGGCCATGATGATGCAGATGCTACATATTGATCCGGATTTGATTGCTTGAATCAAGTTGGCTCAAATAGCTCGTCAAGGATGTTGGACCCGCATAACAAGGTTGGTAAAAACTTTACTTTCAATTCTTTGGTTGAGGAATTTTTTGTAGCCTGATATGTAACCAAACTGAATTTATTTTTTGTCAGTCTTTGTTTCAAGTATCTATGTTAATTTTTTAGTTTCTTTAACTTAACTCTCCTTTATTAATTTATTCATCTAAAAATATATCTACGTGGGAGCAAGGTGCATTTTTCTAGTGATTGTCCTAATTTGAAAAGGGCATGGGAGCTATAGAAACACCTTCGTAGAGTTCTAACAAGTTTTACGAGGAGCAATGTGGTATATGTAGGAAACGACTCAAGAGTTGAGGTTAAAGGAATCATTCGTGCAAGTTAGCTATACGTGAAGGACAAACTTGGTGATATGCGAGTCCACTTGATGTAAGAATGATCTCATGATTAATATGCTTACGACCTTTTCTTCTTTCACGGGCTTTTTTTAACGATTGCTATCTTAAGGCATAGTGACAAGTCCAAGTGACAAGAGAATTGTGAACACAAGATGTTTTGTATTCATAAATAGAGATCATGAGAAACCTTGACGTGATAAATAATCTACGTCCTAGGATATTACATGCTAAATCTGCTCTTATCAATTATTCAGAGATGCTATGTATACTAACAATTGTCCAGGATGCAAGCTCTAAAAGCATGCCAGTTACACAGACTAATTTTCAAGCATGAAATGTTTTCCATGTCTTGAGAGGATATATCGAATATATCATAGTCGTTTTGTGTACGACTGTGAGATGTTGGAAATCTTTTCATCTGGACTCAACCCAGCCTGCCCACAAACAGTTTTGTAACTGATACTGCAACTGTATTTTCTAACTGCCCTCACCTCTATTAAAGGGTTGGTTCTTTGCAATATGCAGAGATTAATTTTCTTGCACAGGCAAACAAAATCAAAGCAGTAATAATGCAAATATAAGAAGATTTAGACCGCGATTCACTTATTTATGAAGATTTTCCAATGCATGATTATCCTCCCAGCCGGTGAAATAAGCTATCAAACGATCCGCTTCCGCATCGCAATTCGGGTAAGTTTTATCTGTGTTTCTTGTAGTAGTAGTCCATGTTGATTTCGTCATCATATTGGAAAACATAACAAAGAAACTAGAGAAAGAGGCAGCTTTTATGGTAGTTTTTGGTAGTCATCCATAGATATAAGAAGAGAGAGATGGGAGAGATTGAGTGAGAGAAAGAGTTTGGAGTTTGAGTTTTACATAGATAAAAGAGGAGTGTGTGCATGTACATAGATATGTCATATGTCTAAGTGGGCTTGAGTTGGTTGTACTTAGAGCTCCTTGGGTTTTACTTAGAGTTGAGCTTCTTTTGGTTGTACATAAAACTTCTTTGGTTCACTCAACTTTGTGTGATTAGAAGTATAGTAAGCACCCAGAAGTGTACTTCTATATGAAAAATGATGAATGTTAAGGGTCCTTTGGAGAATATATGTAAGCATGACTTCACTATAGCATGATGGAGTGGAACAAGTTATGTTTTCTCTAGCTTTTCATATCATTTGATTTAATTGGCAAATTGGTATAAATATTACGAATTTACCCTTATATCTTATTTGAAATCTTTTCATTTAATCTGATTTGATATTTCCACGTCTATAAATGCATCAGGGAAGAGGCTGGAACCCTAACTTTGTGAAACAAGCGGCGGATCCAAATCGAGAAGGCACAGGTGAGTGGTGAATGGTCTCTCTTTGCCTCTACTAATCAATCTATCGACCTTTTGTTTTGTATTTATTGCTAAATACTCTATCATGCCTAATCCTAAGATCAGGTATTCTCGACGCAGAATGTGTGAATTGTTCTATAATCGTATTTATTTAATTTAATGAAAATCAGTAGATGTCGGTTCTGCTTTCTCGATCTTTATGATGGAAAATGTTTGAATCAATGTGGGTAATTAAGTAGTGATAATATTTTTGTGGTATTCTGTAGTAGTTTCCCTTCTTGAAGCATGTTGTATGGTATGTGTTATAAATGCTGGTATCGGGTTGTGGCAGTAAACGATTGCTATCTGTTTGCTTTTACAAAGCTAAGTTTTTCAATTTTCATACATATGACATTGCTGCGTATTTGGTAACGATGCATTGATTTCTAATAAAAAAAATTGAATTAACAGTTGCATATTTGGAAAAGATATCATTTCCCCAATTCTAAGCTTGACTGCAGTTTAATTGCATTGATTTTTCTTTTTTGAAGATAAATTGCATCATCACAAGGAGGTTGCAAATTAACAACACTCACCAAATCAAGCAAAAAAAATGAACATGGAGATCATCGAAGAGAGTGTCAGCAATGAGCAATCATTTCCTCAAGGGGGCTTAGTTAGCTCAAGGCTGTCATCTCATGCAGTAGGCAACCTTCTTGAGGTAAACTTTCTCATTTGAGCTTTACTGATTAAATACTATGCATTTTTAATGCATTGTGTTCTCTTGTTCCCAGGTGCATGATTTCCTTTGTTGTTTTAGAGAGGTCATTGGATTGAAAGAGCCGATTTCATTTGAAGAGCTTGAACAAGAGCTTCTATGTCCATGGGCACATGGGGTTGGCAAATCACCAATCTTGGAAGCAGTTGAAACATTTGTTCACAGTGAACTGCTTCCTAAGCTTGTAAGTAAGCTATTAGAAAAAATAGCTTCAGTGGTTAACACAAAATCAGGGGTTAAAGTACAGTTTGATATGCTTCCAATTAATGCGTTGACCTGGCCGGAAGTGGTTCGGAGATATATCATGGCTTACTTGCTAATGGGAGGAAGACCTGGTTCCTTAAAGAGTGCTGAAAGCAATATGACTAAGCTCATTCACTGTTTGCAAAGTGATTGTGGTATTTTTTGTTGGTCATCCACAAACGCTGCAGGCATTGA
Source organism: Tagetes erecta (assembly GCA_030867185.1). Lineage (NCBI taxonomy): Eukaryota > Viridiplantae > Streptophyta > Magnoliopsida > Asterales > Asteraceae > Tagetes > Tagetes erecta. Next base: position 93,957,934 of record CM061487.1, on the reverse strand, counting down.
TTTGGATGCGCAGGTAAATGAATGTTTGGTGTTGATTTAAATGTAATCTGAATCATAACTATTGCAAGTAAATTGATTGCTAATGGCTGTTTTTTTCTTAGTTGCTTGGAAGAGCCATAAATAAAGTATTTGGAAAAGTAAAAAGCAACAACACTTTATCTATGGCAACTAAGGGAGACAGTTCAGATGGTAGTGTTCCAGAGTGGGCAAAAGTGCTCGATCCTGTGAAAAAGCTGCCTACAAACGTTGGATCTAAAATCAGAAACTGCATCTACGAGGCCTTAAAGAAAAATCCACCTGGATGGGCGAAGGAGGAACTGGAAGCATCCATCTCTAAAGACGTTTACAAAGGCAATGCGTCTGGGCCCACTAAGGTAATACACGTTTCTTTTCTTCTTTATTGCTTGTGATTTGCATCTTCTAAAACAGAGTAATCTTAACCATAGTATGTAATGACTTTATTTTTTGTTCCAAACAGAGGGCTGTGATAAATGTTTTAAAAACAGCCGCATCTCCTGTACATCTAAGGCCTGTATCTCTTGATGTGAACATCAGAAGAAGATCATGTGAGCTTCTGATATCAAAAATAATCATGAAAAAGTGCAGAAGCGTACTGCGCGCTGTAGCTGCTGATCATGACAGAAGAAAGGACTTTTCTAAAATCATGAGGAACAACTTAAATTCAAATGATTTTGAGGTCGTTTTTGAATCCACTTCAAGGCGCCCTCTGGATTTTCCAACTGTGGATTTAAGGTTGCTTCATGACACATATCATGGTTCACCACAAGCTTTTCTTGAGGATGTTAGGGAGGTTAGATTTTATTCACTTAATATATGTTTTTACCGTTTCAGCATTTTACTCACCTTTTTTTTATTCTTGAATTGTAGTTGTGGACGAACATAAAGAAAAGTCAGACAAATGCGTCTAGTCTGGCTAAGTTGGTAGTCGATATGTCCAAGGACTTCAATTTAAAATATGACAATGAGGTTTGTTAAGTCATAATATAGCAACCATATTATCATTTGTGCAAGTTCTGTGTTATATATCTTATTGGAGAAAATAAATGACTTCCTCATTATATGCTCTGTTGGTAAAAGTTTCAATATTTTTTGTCTACATAATTGGATGAGAGATTTTTTTAATGCATGCAGGTAGAGCCATTATTAATAAAGTTGTCTGAGTATAACATGAAGGGAGTTGAGGTAGAGAAGGAGCTAGAAGAACTTTTAACTTCTATTGAAATCCCTAAAATGTCACTGGAAGCTGGAATCTGCAAAGTATGTGGCATTAATGAAAATGATGATAAGGTGTTGCTGTGTGACACTGAATGGTGTAATGCAGAGTATCACACATACTGTCTGAATCCTCCTCTCTCTGACATCCCACAAGGCAATTGGTATTGTCCCGAGTGTAAGGAGCCAGTGGATGATCAACCAATAACGGAACATATTTTACAATTTGTTGATAAAAGCTGTTGTGAGGAAGTGGGTCAGTTAATGGATATAGTGGCTGCTCTGGAGGAAACAGAGTATGGGCAATTAGAGGCACATAAGGTTGGTCTATATTTTATAACAGTAAACATATGGATTGATATGTATTTATTTGAAATATACATGTTGATGAGAGTTTCATTATTTTTTAATTTTGTTTGCAGAAACTATCCTTGCTCAAGTTTCTAGTTGACAGGTCGTTAGACACCGACCTGATACGTATGAATATAGCTGAAGTAAGAACAAAGGTAGTCAAGAAGTTTTTAGGAATCGACTCTAATGGGCGAATATATTGGGGCTTTCCCTATGTAAGTTCAAATTGTGGGATCGTCATAAATGGATCAAACAATGCTAAAACAAGCCCGTTTGACCATCCAACAAGTCACTCACAATATGATAATTGTGGTGAGTGGTATTTGGTCCAAACTGACCAAGAGATTCGAAAACTTGTTGACTACTTGGCAATAAGTGACCCATATGTAACAGAATTGAGAGATTCTATCTTGCAATGGCAAGAAACAATGTTACAGAGCGGTCAGCATACATGTAGCAAGAAGGCCGTGGGGGGAGAGACAAGTTCTTCTACACACTTGAACATATCTCTTGACAATTGTCGTCTTGCTACAAACGCAACTGTTTTGCTTGAGGACCAATACGGTTTCAACATGGAGCCAAATGCAGCAACATCTATAAAGAGGCCAAGAGCAAAGAACATGGCAAAAGGGCACAGGTGTGATTGTCTTGAACCCATTTTTCCATCTCGATATCACTGTGTCAACTGCCATGAAACATTCTTCACAAGTGTTGAACTTCAATATCACAAGAATTCTACTTGTGAAATCACACTTGAAACTGGCCATCTTGGTAGAAACTTTTCTGTTCCCGAGTCTTCATCAAAGTCACTTTTTGGAAATGCTCAGCATATACTTAGGCAGTTGTTGATCAATTTATTGGATATGGAAGCTGCATTGCCGGATGAAGCAAAAAGACGTTCCATGGCAAGCCACAATTGGAGATCTGCATGGTGTTCATTTGTTAAATCTGCTAATACGATATACGAGGTACGCGCTCTCTTTTTTATTATTTCAATAAAACCCAACCTGTTTTAATGAGTCTTAGAAAAACTCGTTCTATTTGCATTGTAGCTCGTTGAAGCAACTTTAGCACTAGAAACCATGATCAAGACAAAGTATGTCAACAACACTTGGTGGTGGCACTGGTCTTCCGTTTCAGCTGCTTCAAAAACTTCCACCATCCACGCCCTTGCTTGTCGTATCTACACACTTGACGCTGCTATAAAATACCAAAAAAACCCCACCACCTCTAATAAGCAACAGTCAAGAAAAATGAAACAAATGCCAGAAAAAGCAAAGGAACCCGAAGAACATGTAGATAGAACTGATTGTGCATCAGGTCTTTGAATGCCATAAATGTGGCTGGTCCTAAATTCACATTCTTTTGTATTTATTTTGGGTTTCAGATTTGGTGTTTCATTTTGTGATAGAAATATAGAATGTATGTATCTGACATCAACAAGCAATGAAAATGTTCTTTTCAAGCTTCAAGCATTAGCTATGGTGTTCCATTTAGTGTTCATTCGATCTTGTCGATCAAGTATTTTACCACTTCACATAATGTAGATATCGGCTCAATGCTAATTCTCTCTCTCTCTCTCGCAATTGTGTGTTGAAATTGGTCCATGACCTTTACACCTGCAATTGCAACAATCTTTGATGGCTTTTTACTAATTAGTTGTGAATTAAACTAGGTTAAATGCCATAATATTTTATAACAAGAATGATATTTCTTTTACTGATTTTATTATTTTTTTGGTAGAAAATGAAATGAGTTCATGAGTTGATCGAAGAGTTACACTCGGTCCACTCTTTAAATCATTCTGCTTATTACATGGTTCGAAGAAAAACGGGCAGGGTAACCGTTATGTTTAAAACCTCCAAAAAAGCATCTTGATCAAAACAACTTTATAAACAAAACCGGTTACAATAACAATAAGAAAGTTTCCCAAAACTAATCATCCCCAATCTATTTAGCTATGTTAGAAGTAATTGGTTGACATAATTTTCAATTAGAGAAAACTTATATATATTATCATACTAGCTTAATACCCGTGTGTTACACGGGTAGTGACATGAAAAACAGAAAAGTTAAATGAATGTTTTCAGAACCGAACCGGACATCGAACTGGTCTCCTTACCGGTTCATCGGTCGGACCTGTTGAACCGGATATAAGGACCTGATGATTTCAAAAATATTTTTAATATAAATACAAAATAATATAGGTAAAATTTTAGAATTTCCGGTCCAACCTCTTTTCTCTCCTGGTTCAACCGCACGGTTTTCCGGTTCGACCGGTTTTATTTGGATCCGGCCGGCCGAGCCACACTCAAAGCGGTTCAACCCCTTAACTGGACTAATTCCCGGTCAACCAGTCCGACCGATAAGTTTGTAAAAATAAAAAAAAATTGACAATTTTTTTTTACAAATTGCAGCAAATTAAAAAAAATACAAAAAAAACTATAAAGTAATCTGTGAATTTTTTTAAAGTTTGCAGAAAAAACACAAAACGGGTCCCAAAATATTAAAAAATCAATGTTTACCTATTATACAAGTTAATTACCTAAGAGTGGAACACCTTTTAAACTTAAGTGATCTAATTGAAATAAAACAAAGTTTAAGTGACTTAACTGGAACAAAATATAAAGTTCGATTTAAAACATTATGGAAAAACAATTGAATGTAATTTTTTAGATTTAAACATTATGGAAAAACAACAATTAAGGAAGCAAATTAATTCAAAAGATAATATGATTTTTTATATTTTCAAAACTATATATTTTTAGAAATAATTTCATTTAATTATCTTGTTAAATTTAAATTAATTAAAAATGATTAATTATGGAATGAAAATCTCCATATAATAAAAATGTTATTAACATTTTGAGCGGGAAAACGATTCTCTAGATGCCTCAAATGAATGACAAGTGTCCTCTAAAACCCTCTTTTATTAGAAGGTATAGATATCATATTCTATATTGTATATTATTAAATCATGCTTAGTAGCATCTACGTTATACAAGTATCATCGTTACAATCAACCTCACACTTTCAACTTATTCTATCAATTTATAATTTATAAATTGATTTTCATAAATTCAATTATATCTTATACTAAAGATCTATTAATTTTTTTAATTTTAATCATCAAGTATTTATTTAATATTTTCATTCAATTCGTGTATTACACGAGTGTCTAACCTAGTACATAAATTCAATCATATCTTATACTAAAGATCTATTAATTTTTTTATCTTAATCATCAAGTATTTATTTAATATTCTCATTCAACTCGTGTATTACACGAGTGTTTAACCTAGTACATTAATTCAATCATATCTTATACTAAAGATCTATTAATTTTTTTTTATCTTAATCATGAAGTATTTATTTAATATTTTCATTCAACTCGTGTATTACACGAGTGTCTAACCTAATATATAAATTCAATCATATCGTATACTACAGATCTATTAATTTTTTTTTATCTTAATCATCAAGTATTTATTTAATATTTTCATTCAACTCGTGTATTACACGGGTGTCTAACTTAGTACATTAATACTACATTACTAGGTTAGAAACCTGTATATGACACATGTTGAATGACAAAAATGAAAAAAAAATTCACAAATTTACTATATGTAATATTGCAATATGAAGATTTATGGAAATATTTCATAAATTTTCAAAATAAGGATTATTATAAATTAATATTTTTTTTTAATTTTGGTTGAGGAAATATTTTCAAGATAAAAAGATAACTATCAAATACTTAAAATTATAAATTTTTACTGTAATATTTAAGACATTGAACATCTTATTAATAAGTAAACTTAACAAAAAATATGAACTTATGGACATAATTATTAAATATTTTTTAACATATACTGAAAATAATAGGGGTTTAGAATTACGACAAATGACAAAGTTTTTATTCCTTTATTAGTAGACAAAGATATGATGCTACGTAACAATCACATTATAACACGTGTTATCATCAAAATTGACGTCACACTCACCCTTTATTCAATCAATTTATAATTAACAAATTAGTTTTCATAAATTAAATCACATCATACTAAAAAATGATTTAAAACTTTTTTACCATAAAATATTCAATTTAATATTTTCATTCAGCCGTGTATTACATGAACGTTTAAAGTAGTACACTAATATTAAGTTGTATTATCATATCATATTATATCATATTTGATGCGTGCAAATGTATATATAAAAACTAACAACTAAAAACACCTAAGTTTTAAATTTATAAAACCAAGACTAGAAGACTATTTCACACACAACCGGCAGTGGACCGGTCGAATGTAATATAGTGAACGTAAGTCCGGGTGTCGACCCACAGACTCTATATATTACGTTAAAGAAACTAGACAAGACTCAACTCAACTAGACACGACTTTAATTACAATTAACGAATTGAAAGCGTAAAAGACTTGATTCAGATTTGAGAAAAACGTTACCTAGGTTGCTACTAATGGTGAACGATTATTGATTAAACTTTAGACTTGGTTGTTAAAACGAAACTAGGATCATAAATTGCAAACTCTACGAACCTTCTAAGGATCCTAGACCATTATCCGGGTGTGACCTTTTGGTTATCCGAAGTGTTGCTAAGCTCACTAGTTAGTTAAATCGCCTCTCGGTTCCTTTAACAGTAATTAAATACCCTATGATCGGCTCCCCTCTCAGTTTCACCGATCCAATATATCCTAAGACACAAGGGGTGGTTTAATAGTTAATTCTATGACTCAAACGTACAAGTTTACTTCGTTATTAGAAAAGTTCCTCTCGTACCCTATTTCTAACGACTAGATAAACAAGACACGCCGACAAATCCTCACTTCTCGGGTATTGGACTTAGTAGGACAAATGAATTTATTGAATTATTAATTAACCTCCTATGGTTCCTACGTCTAGACAACCATTCAAAACACGAAAACAAGAGTTAACGATATTGATACGCAACCATACACAAAAGACATTTGCAAAGCTACGTAAGGCGATTTAACAAATAACACAATCCATTCATTCATTCAAAACACATCATAGAATAAAAAAATCAAACTTTTATAAAATTACTAACTCGTTTTATCAATCAACCAAAACCAAGTTTAATCAAATAAACATTACCAATAGCAAACAACCTAGGTAACTAATAAGTTTAGTTCATAGTTAAAGTTAAAAACACAAAACAAGTCAAGGTAATTGTATTCATGAGCATAAATGACAAGAAATCAAAATAACGCATGCAAACACAAGTAGGTTGGATGAAAACTACCCGATCACAACCTCCGAGAACTGATTTCGTGCCCAAAACTCCAACTTCTTTGCTCTGAATTCGTCCGTTTCAGCCTCCAGATTCGTATATTAAAGCCGTCTTGCGCGTTCCCTTTTAAACTCGTTCAACTAGGTCAAAACCATGTTTTAGCGATAACTCAGGTAGGTGGCGGTACCGCGGCGTGGAGGACTTTAGGTGGCGGTACCGCCACCTGCTCATTTTAACAGAAACTTCGGCAACTTGTTTCGTTTCCCATTTTCAGCTCGTAACTCCGTTTCGCGTCCGGTTTTTTCCTACGTTCTTCTTTTCTCGCTCTCTTTTCAACCCTTCATAAACTTGGGACCTAGAAAACACAAATGAATCACTAGTAGATAAAACTTAAAGAAAACTAATTGAAAAGACTCGAAAAAGGGTATAAACTCTACACGGGATAAACGTATAATTTGCACTATATCAATATTGTATCATATTACATAATGTTGTATTTTATTTTATTATATACCATTATAATATTGTATCATATTAGATCATATTACGTAGCATAGTATTGTATCATATTATATCTTATTTCATATTATCTACTCTATATATAGTAAATAAATAATACAAAATATATTTTTCATTTATTATTATTTTTTATCGGATTTAGTTATCTATTTATTGTTTTTAATGCATTTCAAAAGAACATTTAATGTTTTTAATGCATTCCAAAAGAACATTTAATTTTTTTAATGCGTTTCAAAAAAACATTTATTGTTGTTAGTATTGAGTGATTTTTTTCAACATATCAGCCATGCATATATATATTTGACTCCATCAACATTTCAGTTCTTTTTTTTTTGTCAACAATTGTCCCTCTTATAATATTTTACCTTGTGTCAAAAACCACAACGTAGTTCTTGTACTCGTGAAATTTCACCGAAGAAACCACAACTGCAAACATAACCCCGTTTGCTCCTATGTAGACATTATTTCCGGCGGCGATTGTTCTTCGAAAACAGGATTCGACCGCCGGCCTTTGATTCCCTGCAACGTCAGTTCAAGGTAACATGTTTCTTTTCTCTAGCTAGTGCCTTATGACCAACAAATAGAGCTTAATTATTATTAAAAAAAAACTATGTTTGAAGATAAATTTTTTCTAGAAGGTTTTCGTAGCAGTTTAAATATAGAATTTTTATCATCTAGCGGTGTCAACATGACCTTAGACATGATGACACTGAAGCGGTGAATCGGAAACTTTTAGGGTCATGTTTGAAGATAATTTATTTTTGTCGGGTCACAAAATAAAAATGAAAAACTATGTTTAAAGATAAATTTTTAATATTTTTTAGCCGGGTCATACGGTACAAACTTTTATTGAAGCTAACATTTCTTGAAATTTGGTAATTTCATGAGTTGGTGTAAGAATTTCACGGGAATGTTGGTGTTGATACTTCATTGGATTCAATTGTGATTAGATATATTAATTTATTATATTTTTTTGACAATGTGCCTGATCTTTTCTCATTTATAACTTAATGTTTTTATTATAATCTTATATGTGTTTTGTTCACGGGTTTATGACGGGACAATCTATTAAATAAATAAATGAAATAAATAAAGATCCGAAGACGGAATATGTAAGTTTTAAGAAGAGGAAAGTGAAAGAAAAAAAATACCAAAAGTTAGACACCTAATACCAAAATAGTGCATGTGGCGATAAAAAAATGTAACAAAAAGCCGGATTCAAACTTCGGCCATAGTAGTAACAACCAAAACCCTTACCAGCCAACCAACATAACACAATGAAAAGGCATATATACTGATATACAAACCTATTGTGAAGGATAGAAAAAAGAGATCAATAAACAAAAGGCCCACATGTTTAGTATTCAAACTCTTTGTTTTTTCAATAAAAAGATCATAATTACCATATCTGTTTTGTTCACGGGTTTACGACGGGACAATCTATTAAAGAAATAAATAAGATAAGTAAAGATCCGACATCAAAAAAGGTAAGTTTTAAAAAGAGGAAAGTGAAAAAAAAAAACATAAACCAAATCCGAACACCACCTAATCACTAATATGGTACAGGCGGGGTTCAAGAAAAAAATAAAACACAAATCCGGATTCAAACTTGGGCATAGTAGTAACAATCAAAAGTTTATATACATACCTATTGTCATTTGTCAAGATAGAAAAAAATACCAATACACAAAAGCCATACATGTTTACCTTTCAAACTCTTAGCATTTTCAATAAGAAGAACATCATAAGCTTATGTGTTTTGTTCACGGGTTATGATGGGACAATCTATTAAAGAAATAAACGAAATAAGTAAAGATCCGATGACGAGAAAGGTATGTTTCAAGAAGAGAAAAGTGAAAGAAAAACATACAAAAAGTCAGACGCCTAATAACCAAAATCGTACACGTGACGTTCAAGAAAAAAATGAAACAAAAATCCGGATTCGAACTTGGGTCATAGTAGTAACAACCAAAAGCCCTACCTACCAACCAACATAACACAATGGAATATAAATCCAATAAAAAGGTATAGATACATACCTATTGTCAATTATAGGAAAAAATAAACAAAATCCATGTTTAATATTCAAACTCCTTGCCTTTTCAATAAGAAGAATGATATAGTATATAGAGAAAGAAAGATCCAAGGTAAAATGGGGGAAATGTTTTTTTTTCCTAAAGAAATAGCAAAGTAACATATCTTTTTAACTTGTGTTTTTGTTGCACTTCTCCTAAAGTTAAACTCGTAGCAAGGTTTCTAATTTACTTAAAGTGGAACATTAATTGTTAAGCATTTTTGGTACCCTTTGTTTGGATGATGTTGATGGATGATAATTCAAATTTGTTCACAAACTAATTATATATGATGTGAAGGCATAGAGCAGACAATTATTTAACTATTTTTATTTATATGATTATACATGCACAAGCCACAAGAATATAATATGTTTGGCATCTTAACAATGTTTTATCCTCATATTTAGATGATTATAAATTTCTATGGACATCATCTCATATATACTTGGTATTTCATATTTGAAGCATGCTTTTAGTGTAAAAGTTGATTGATCAAGATTAACAGTAGTATACTTACAAGTTACAATTTATATCGAACACCGTAAGCGCTTATATGGTAGGGATTACTTATGTTTGTTCCTTTAAGGCTTTAAGTTATCTTGTGTTAAATGTTCATCTATGAAAGGAAGAGGATGTCTAGCTTTGGGAAAAAAGATAAATTTACAAATATGGTCAATCTATATACTTTGAGCAGCTAGGGATGATGTGAATATATATGTTAGCAATGTATTTACTAATAATGTAAAACTAGAATTTATGGGACCTCTTTTGAACTTGTAAATAGTATCTATAGGTAATGGTTTTTTTTTTGTTTTTGTTTAACAACAATATATTTATAAAAAGAACAACACTAGCAAGAAACATGACGTGACGTGCGAGCATCCAAGCACTGAATGTGTCTCCGCACCTGAGCCGATTGCTAATGTTCGACGTTGAAGAACCTGACCAGGATATATCTGTTCGTTTGAGGGAAGATATGAAGATTTATTTGAAATTAGAATTCTTTCATTTTTTTGGGTTTTTGGTATTTATCTTTTTAGTTAGTTCTTGAATTATTTATAGAGAGATTATACCTAGATTTAGGTATACGTTTGTTGGATTGAATTATTGTAAAGAGTATTGGGCTCTTCAGTTTTGGTTCATTTTGGTTTATCACCATGAGATGAAAGTGAAGTCTACTCCTAAAGCTCTGGAACACAATTATGATGGTTCTAGACCTGATCGTATGGCATGCCGCCGCCTCTAATTAAGTCATGCCTTTATTAGCTAACCTCTCATTAACCCTGCAATCCTTGTAAAGTTCACGCACACATAATCTATGGAATAGATCATGCAATTTATGTCCTCCTAACGACGCATTTTTCTAAAAAGTATAATCAATCTTTTTTCCAAACGTCATTACCATTAGATCCGATACACATTTCTAAAATCCTAACATTACATAAGTGGATGGATTTAATCATTTTTACTCAAATAGAAAGAGGTTCGTTTACACACCTCCACCTCTATTCTTGAAGAACAACATCGTAAAGCCTTCGAGTGAATCTATCTCTAAGCCACCATGTTGGCATTATTGTGAATTAGGCCACACAGATTCATATCTCGAGTTAATCTGCCGATTACTTTATTACCGTCGAAGCTTTAGAAAAACAACCAAAGACAAGCTAATCTGTTAACCACTCAAGCATGCTGGGCACAAAGCTTATCCGTCGATAGACCACAACTGCTGAATAACTGTCTATTCGATAGACTTACTATCAATAGGAAATATTCAGAAGATAGTGTGTCAGAGCTGAAGAAGAGTGAAGCTACAACTCTACAATTGCCGATCGATTGTCTGTTGTACTTTAACTTGTATTGTCTTTCATTGTAACCAACGAGTATGTACTAGTGGTATGCCATAGTACATGTATCAACGGTGGTAGTTTGCAATTGATCATTAACCTAATATGAACATTGTGGATTCATCTCTAGTGTTAGCTTTTGTAGTATATAAACCTCAAACATGTGAAGTTTTAAGTTTACATGCTTTGTGGCTTATCACATCTTGTTATTATGAGCTTGCAATATGGTGAAGAAACACTTTGATAGATTTCCTTGTGTTCATATTGTTCAAAGTAATTATGTGTAGATTGATCTTAAATGTTTAGTACGTATAGATTTCGCATCTACTAAGTTGTGATTACAGAAACTTGTGCGTATTAACGTAACCAATGCAACCCACCGTGATTTTGAAAACCCAAACATCAACCTCTTTGATCCGATGCATTTTCAGCTTTCCTTATATCTACCCTAGAAAAAAACGTTAAGACACCCTTTACAACCAGAGATAATGACATAAGATAAAAGCCAAGTGCTCCAAAAACTGATGCTTAAAGTATAAAACGCCCCCTAATACGTAACATATTTCCTTTTTAGTTAGAGAGTGGAAATCTATAAATCATATTTTTCTATCTATCCACCCTATTCGTATTTGATCTCACCAGGATCCTTAAGTCGAAGGGAATCTTCGTTGCCTTACATCACGTTAGTAGAGATTCCGCATCTACTAAGGTGTGATTACAGAAACTTGTTCCGAGTATTAACCTAACCGATACAAGACACTGCGATATTTAGACGCTAACATCAACTCCCATTTAACCCATTGCATTTTCGGCTTTCCTTATATCCATCAAGAAAAAGCAAGATCTCAAGGATTCTAATAATTTTAAGACACCCTTTACGACCAGAAATAATGACATAAGATAAATCTTAGTGCTTCAAGAACCGAAGGAAAAAGTGTAGAACTACCTCTAATAGAACACATATTTCCTTTCCAATTAGAGAGCGGAATAAAATCTATCATTTATAATCCTCCATCCATCCACCCTACTCGTATTTGATCTAACCGGGATCCTTTATTAGATATAATGTATCTACTAAGTTATGATTATAGAAACTTGTTGAGTATTAGCCCATCCAATATAACACATTGTGACTTTAGACACTAATGCCAAATCCCATTTAACCCAATGCATTTTCAGATTTTCTTAAATGCGTTAAATATCATAAATAGCGCTGAAAATATCAGTACTGCTATTTTACAAGGGCTGATAACCGTTATCCCACCACTATGAACTGCATAGTAGCTACCGAAGAAAAAAACACGATCTCAAGAATTCTAATATTTTTAAGACTTTCTAAATTTGACGATGAGAAATAATAGTATAAGATAAAAGCCAAGTGTTCCAAGAACCAAAGCTAAAAATAAAGAACTACCTCTAATAGATATCATATTTCCTTTTCAGTTAGAGAAGAGAATAAAATCCATCATTTATATTCTTCCTTTCATCCATTCTACTTGTATTCCAACCTACCGGGATCCTTAACTAAATGAAGGAAATCTTTTGCCTTACATTGCGTTAAAAGAGCATATTTTACAACCTCATCCAAATCCGCCCCAATACCAATTAACTTGGATTTATGTAAGTTAGAAGTGCCCAAATAGTAAGTGAGGAGTCACTAGGGTAGAGTTTATATGATCTTTCTCTATTTTATATAACATTTAGAAAAAAGAAAAATAAACTCTTTAAAATGATTATGAATAATATACATCTGTTAGGAAAGTATAAGTTGATAATTACATTAGGATAATTTGAGACCATTTCCTGGAAACTATTATAGCATGTTGAATAAGTTAACTTTAAGTTTATTAACATACCATAATGTTTTATAGCATTAATTTTGAAGTGCAATAAGTTATGTTTTTTCTAACTTGCGTTATTAAATAACTTAGTTGGCATTTTGGCCCAAACGTTACATGTTCAACACAATATCTTCTTTGTAATTTGTAGTTTTAGCATACTCTAATTTGATTTTTTTACTTCTGTAAAATGTGTTTATAAAGTAGAAAGAGATTATGTATATACCAAGTCGTGATTACATAAACTTGTTTTGAGTATTAACCGAACCGATATAAAACCGTGACTTTATATAGTAACGCCAAACCCCATTAACCCATTGCATTTTTGGATTTTCTTATATTGGTTAAATATCATAAATAGCGTCGAAAATATTCGTGCTCAAGTTTTCTTCCCAGTTATCTTTCAATTCTGATATGTTTATTTAATAAATCCATTGTTTGTTTATGCAGAAAATATTCTTGCTCAAGTTTTGTTCCCAAGATTTTTGCTGAATCAAAACAAAACATCTAAGAAGTATTTAAGGAGCTGTTGTGTAGGAAGATTATACTGGGGATTTTCATATTCACATTGAACGAGGTTGGTTAACACTTCATATTTACGTTCTCCGACGTCTTGTTTGTTTTTTTTGGCTCAGGAATCTTTGTTACCCTATTCGTAAACACAGCTGAATTCATTTCAGATTTATAAAATCATGAAGAAGAAATTAAATCTCAATGAGTTTGAGGTCGTTTTTGAATCCGCTTCAAGGCGCCCTCAAGATTTTGTAACTGTGGATTTAAGATTGCTTCATGACACATATCAAGGTTCACCACAAGCTTTTCTTAAGGATGTTAGGGAGGTAATTAGATTTTATTCACTCAATATGTATGTATGTTTTTTTCCACTTACTGTTTCAGCATTTTACTCACCTTCTTTTATGATTCGTAAAATGTAGTTGTGGATGAACATAAAGAAGAGTCACGCGAATGCGTCTAGTCTGGTTCAGTTGGTAGACGATATGTCCAAGGACTTTAATTTGAAATATGAAAATGAGGTTTGTAAAGTCATTCTATACCAACCATATCATATGTGCATATACATTTTACTCTTATAAAACAAAATTGCATATACATTTTACTCTTTTCCATTGATTATCATTTTATAAAATATTTTTTTAGGCAACAATGAATTAACATTGAAAAACTAGTGAAAAACTAGACCAAAGTACAATTTTTATAATGTCTAAAGCACTTATCTTTTACTTTATTATTAAGAAAGTTTAAAATACAAACTTGTTTTTCATACGGAGTGTAAAAGTTAATTACGCAATGGTAATTTATACTTGTGTAACTATTTAGCGTAATGATGAAATTCTTATGCAAGGTGTTTTTACGTAAAAATTTTAGCTTACGTGAGAATTATTAAATAATTACGCAAGTATAACTTATACTTACGTAATTAATATTCACACTTCGCATGAAAAAACAACTTTGTATTTAAACTTTTCCCATTTATTATATACCTATATTTTTTAGAAATTTAAGTAATAATTTAAGCTAATTTGTTATTTATATATCAGTTTATAACAAGTATTTTACACAAATAACCATTCTTTTCATTAGAATAATATCAAAAATCACATTATTGCAAAAATTAAAATATATATATAATTTATTTCACAACTTTACTAATGTCATAAATTACAAATCATCACATAATTATGAGTATTGTGATATTAGACGTGGTAAATCAAAAAAATACTTCATGAAATCTCTTAAGAGACATACTATAGGTATTCATCAGGGAATCCTTCGTATATTTAGTTTTCGTCTTACATTCTGAAAATACTAAAGTTTCATATTATTTTTCTATATAAATTTCAGAAAGTTTATAGCCAACGGCATTTATGATGTCACGTATAATACATTAATAGTACACCTATATATATAGAATGTGAAATTTTGACATTTTGATAAATTAATTTCATGAAATTGATGTCATAAATAAACGGTTATTTATTGTGGTTTTTCAATATTATCATGGTTTCTTAATACATATTTTTTTTATTTTCCTTTTTTTTAACTTTTTATAAAATTTTTGTAGTAAAAATGATAGCTATCCATATAATAAATCAAGGTTTTATAGGGACATTTTTTAAGGGAAAATTATTTGTTTTATTAAAGAAATTTATAAAGGGAAAATCTGAGTAGAAGAATTGATGAGAAAAAACTTTGCGATTAATGGTATTTTTACAAATATATTTACAAATCTTTAAATATAATGATCATAAATTTTTTAAATAGTTGTATTTAACTCGTGTGTAGCATACGAATATTAAACCTAATCATGTAATAAATCAAGGTTTTAAGAAGGCTACCAAAACCTCTTTTAGGGGGAAAATAAGAGGTGGGGGGATGAAAATCAGGCATCATTCTGCATCTTGAACCGTGTTTTTTTTTTCATTTTTCTATTCAATATTCAGCTATCTTTTCTGGAACTAAAATTACGGGTATATTGATTTTGCAATTAATTATTTCCTTTTTCATATTTCAGTTTTAAACTAAACCATTCAATTCTGAATTATAATTTATTTTCTTAACTTTAAATTTTGATTACATATGAATACAAAAAGACATATAATGTCACTAAATATTTAATTTAATGTTTTACAATTTTAATAAATTTATACGTGTGTACGTGTATACGCATGTATGAAGCCTACTTAATTGAATGTTTATTAAATATAACTAATATGCATGTGTTAGTAAGTTGTAAATGGATCAATTAAAATTCTTCCCTGATTTATATAAGTCGATCAAAATCTAGTCAAAACATTTTATAATAAACAATAAATCACCAAATCACTCTTAATTAGCCTTTTCTTTAAAGTTTTTTTTACATATTTCCCCTTCCTAAGTCTATCAATTACATATTTACCCAAGCCTAAAGTTTAATTACATATATCCCCTTTGACATAATAAATTACTCATTTACCCCTTCTTTTACACAAACCATAAAAAAATATAAAAATATATTTATGAAGATCATTAAGGGTAAAATAGTAAATCAAAATGATATTTTAAAGAAATTGGGTAAATATGTAATATATATGGTTTAGGAAGGGGAAATATGTAATTAAAATTAAAGAGTGGGTAAATACGTAATAAATGATCTTAAGAAGGGGATATATGTAAATGCCCCTTTCTTTAAATTAGTTGTGTGTCTTGTCTCTCATTTGTTAATCAAATTGCATGGGTATAACTGTCCACGTCATATTTATTTTTGAGTTGCATATTTTGTACTGAAATTTTGGACTTTGGTATTATATGATTGGTTAGAAACTCATTGTGTATGTGTGTCGATATGTATAAAATATTATTTTTAATAATTTAAGGTAAAGTCTAAGATCATGTGCTAATATTGGATTTGTACTTTTTGGGTGACTACTTGTAAATCTATTTTATTACTTTTTTCTATTTTTTTTATGTAAAACAGTTACTTTGATCATTTGATAATTTAATATTATTGTATAACAAATTTTAGTGTTGATTAGGGGCATATGATGATGAAGATCGAGGCTGCGGGTGTACCTTGCTGCTATTAAGTATTGGGGACTTAATACCACCCTTAATTTCAAGGTAACGTATTTAATTGGTGCGTTAAAGCTAATGATGCTAGAGACATTTCAAGTGTAGCAATACGGACATGCATATCGTTTTACCAAGTCAAGTTATATGAATTTGTATTTTAAACTATTAAAAAAATAAAATGTAAGTTACACTTGCGTAATTATTTTGAAATGTAAGGGCAATTATTTGTTTTGTGATCTGTTGTACCATGTATATTGTAACCATTTTGAATAATATTGTAGGTAAATACGTATAAAGATGAGATGGAAGAAATGGAAAAAATGACCAATGAAGAATACATAGCATTTTTAAGAAGGAAAAGTAACGGGTTTTCAAGAGGCGTTTCCAAATACCGAGGAGTAGCCAGGTAAATTAAACATTTTTTCTACATTGTTATATCAAATGTTACGGGTCAGCAGACTAAAACCTAAAAAACCACGTTTCTTGTTTTCAAAAGGATCATAATCAACTCATAAATTAGTCTTATATAGACTCTATCAATATACACATGTCACATAAATAAATCACACCCTTATGTGTTGTTATGTGCTAAATGCTAATCATATAAAGTTAGTATATATATAGTTTCATTTATAAACAACAATATATAAAAACTATCTAAAAAGTTAATGAAATATAATTATCGACCAGTTGTGGGAATAAGTTATTGGAACATGCATGCATCTTTTGAACAAAAATATTGTCTCTTATATAGGCATTCATATGCTTTGATCAACTAGTAGCTAGATAAAAATCTCATTCACCTTCTAGAGTCTATTTTCAAAATTAAGTAACTTAATGCCAAAGACAAATATATCTTACCAATATTTGTAGAATATAGACATCCTTTAAAAATTAAACATGAAAAAAATATTAACCATTTCTCATAAATATTAAAATAAAGGAATAACATACATATAGCCAGGAGTATATATATTTATATGAAAGAAAAGCTTAAATAATTAATTAAATATTTAGTCATGTATAATTTAAATGGATATAATAATAGTAAAATTAATAATAATATATATTATGAAATAAATTTTGAAAAATAACGACAAACGCACGTTGAATCGTATAGACTTTACTAATTGATCGTTGGAACTTATTTTGGTAAAGGTTTTGGCTATTAAAATGAGAGGCCATGATTGTAAAATAATCAAGTATTATATTTATCACGATAAATCTTTTGTATGTGATCGACACGTACGTACTAGTATCAAAGATTCAAAGTTAACATCAAAAAGGTTAACCCAGTTTGTAATTAACTTTTAGTTGATACAAGTGATCATAAAGAAGTAGCTAGAAACATCTAGACGTATAAGTGTATAGGAACACTGTATACTTTTTTATTTTATTTTTTATATACTCTTGATAAGCGAGCTGATATGGAAGTCAAAGTTGTAATTGGCTAGTTAGGGGACTAATAGATAATGTTGGTAACGATCTTGGCTATTAGACCTCTAACTTTAGTCAAGTTACAACTTTGACGTATTTATGGTTTTAACTCATCTTACTTTGATTTAATTATCATTTGACCTCTAAGTTCATATGCATCTCATCATTTAATATATGATGCATTATGACCTTACATTGTAACAAGGCCGGTCTTGAGGATTTTGATGCCCTGTACGAGACAAGAAAAAAAGGCCCCCGCCAGTGGCGTACCCAGGAAATTTTTTCATGGGGGTCGGAAATTTGGTAGTAATCGTTTAAGTATCGATATATAATTTTTTTTCAATCCGGTTCGATTCGGTTCGGGTCGAACCGGGCCGGGTTAAATTAAAAAAATGACAACAAATAAATTTGATGGGTCAAAATTAAAAAAAATTTCATTTTACCTCCACTTATATTTAAAAGTAAAAATTTTCATTCCCTCCACTCAACCAAATCTCTCTAATCACTTTCATCATCTAAATTCTCTCTCAAACTCTCTCAATCTATTTAAGAATTTCTACAAATTTCATCTTTCAAACTCTCTCTCAAATTTTATCTTTTTTTTCAACAAATTTTCAACAACAACTTGTGAGTTTTTTATTCTTTCTTTCATTTTTATTCCTAAATACTTGAAACATCCTCTATAACTTTACCATGTATTTACCAAGGTAAATAGAGTTTGGTGAATCACCATTTTGAGGTTCGAGTTAGGATTGTTTTTCTCAAACTATATAAAATAAATCTTTTATTTTGTTTCTTAAACTTCATATGCCTCCATTATACATCTTTTTTAAGTCACTAATCTACAAATAAGAAGTTAATGAAACCAAACCATGTTTCCAAACAATATTATGTTGGAAAACTTGTGTTATGGTATAAAAATGGTGATGTTGTGAACCTTGGTTCTACAACTAATTTTTCCACCATTCATCAATTCTCACTTGATTACTTAGCAAAAGTAGTTAATTTATTTATATATTTCCATTTTGTACTCATGACCATCCAAATCATCAACTATATTGATGGTTTTGTGCAATGGTGAAACACTTAAGGTTACAATACCATAATGATTGACTATATATGACAATATAAATAAATATATATTACTATCTTCTAACCATAATATAACCCAATCCATTGTTAAATATTATGTGTCTCATATAGGCTACTAACTGGGCATTAAACTGAGTTTTCAAGCCTGTATGGGGGTCGATCGAGAATTTAACATATAAAAACAAAAAAAAAATTTCGCAGGGGGAGCGGGCGCCCCCCACCCCACCAAAGTGGGTACGCCCCTGCCCCCCGCCCCCAACCCGAAGCACCAATGCACTAAACTATATAAACTAAATTTTTAACCAAAAAACAAACGTTTCATAAATAAACATAAGAAAATCAAAGTATTCGAATTAGTGAATTACCTATTACCTAACCAATAACTCGTGAAGCTCTCCGAGCATTCTTCATAGCAAATTGGTTTATCACATCTTCACTTATATTAGTATGGATCTTCACAAATGAGTTATTTCAATTAATTCAAGATCATATATTTATGGGTCTGGGCCTACTGCTGCATTCACGTTTAATTTATTAAAAAAATTTACATATAATTTTTTTTAAAAATTTGATACCCCCGTCAAGCGAGTGTCATGTTTTAATGAGTCTTAGAAAAACTAGTTGTATTTGCATTGTAGCTCGTTGAAGCAACTTTAGCACTTGAAACCATGATCAAGACAAAGTATGTCAACAGCACTTGGTGGTGGCACTGGTCTTCTGTTTCAGCTGCTGCCAAAACATCCACCATTCACGCCCTCGCTCTTTCTTTGTATGTTCATATCCATCTATCAACCAGCCTTCGGTTTATGAAGAACCAATTTCATTTGAAGAGCTTGAACAAGAGCTTCAATGTCATGACCGTGTACGAATTTCAATGTTCATATGGGGTTAGCAAATCATGATCGTGTACGAAGATTATACTGGGGATTTCCATATTCAAGCACACATAGTGGGAAAATTTTGTTCAGTGGGGTTGGCAGGTCATCAACCATGGAAGCACTTAGAAGCATTTGTAAGCATCCATCTCGAAAGACGTTTACAAGGGCAATTCATCTCGGCTACTAAGGTAAATGCTTTTTTTGAAACAATTGTTAACAATTTGTTCCTGAATATTTGGTAAAACAAAGTGAACTAGCTAGACTGTGAACACTTGCATATATGCTCCATATATAACAGACTTAAAACTCAAGAAAATAAAACTAAAAGGGTCACTTAAATTTGCTAAGAATAAGCTTAAATCTTTAAGCTTTAAACAAGTTAGTTTTTTTTAAATGACATGTTCCGTTTATTGATAAATTGGTTATTGAAATAAGTAATGTTCTATAAACACAATATTTAGGCTATTGAAGTAAGTTATGTTTCCAATTACTTGCCATATGATCATATACTTTATTTGACAAATTGGTCCAAGCGTAATGAATGTGCCATATATATAATATCTTTTTTATGAAGATTGATGTGTGGTTTATTTTCTTTATTTGAAGTAAATCCATTGATGAATTTTTGATTGTGCAGAATTTGTTGATGAATCAAAACAATGCTGCTAAGAAGCTTTTGTCCTGTATGAAGATTATACTGGTGATTTCCATATTCAAAACAATACGTTGTCGGGAACCGGTTTCTCGATCCATCTCCAAGTATGGGCAATTAGAGGCACATAAGCTCAAATTGTGGGATCGTCATAAATGGATCAAACAATGCTAAAACAAGCCCGTTTGACCATCCAACAAGTCGCTCACAATATGATAATTGTGGTGAGTGGTATTTGGTCCAAACTGACAAAGAGATTAGAAAACTTGTTGACTACTTGGCAAAAAGTGACCCATATGTAACAGAATTGAGAGATTCTATCTTGCAATGGCAAGAAACAATGTTACAGAGCGGTCAGCATACAAACGCAACTGTAGATGGAAGGGATTGTGCATATATCAGGTCCTTCAATGCCACAAAGGCGGCTGTTTTTTTCTTAGTTGTTTGGAAGAGCCATAAATAAGTAGGCTAGCTACGAGAAAAAATAGCTTCAGTGGTTAACACAAAATCAGGGGTTAAAGTACAGTTTGATATGCTTCTAATTAATGAGTTGACCTGACCGGAAGTGGTTCGGAGATATATCATGGCCGGTGTAGTTGCTAATGGGAGGAAGACTTGGTTCCTTAAAGATTGCTAATGACAGGTAGTTGCCATAAATAAAGTATTTGGAAAACTAAAAAGCATAAACAACACTTTTTCTATGTATGTGAACTAAGGGAGGGGTACAGTTCAGATGGTAGTGTTCCAGAGTGGGCAAACGTGCTTGATCCTGTGAAAAAGCTGCCTACAACCATTGGATCTAAAATCAGAAACTGCATCTACGAGGCTTTAAAGAAGTATTTAAGGACTGGTTGTGTAGGAAGCTGATCATTATACTGGGGATTTCCATATTCAGATTCAGCAACCTAGCTTATTCGGGGCTGAATCAAGAACAAAGCTAATCATGAAGTTTTTGACTCTGATGGTCAAATATACTGGGGCTTTCCCTATGTAAACTCAATATGTGGGATAGTCATAAATGGATCAGAGAATATGAAAATAAGCA
Organism: Tagetes erecta; assembly: GCA_030867185.1. Classification (NCBI taxonomy): domain Eukaryota; kingdom Viridiplantae; phylum Streptophyta; class Magnoliopsida; order Asterales; family Asteraceae; genus Tagetes; species Tagetes erecta. Next base: position 93,936,128 of record CM061487.1, on the reverse strand, counting down.
TGTTTCACAGTATGATAATTGTGGTGAATGGTATTTTTCTTTCCAAACTGACGAAGAAAACAGCAAACTTGTTGACTACTTGACAATAAATGATACGTACGTACGTAACAGACTTGATAGATAATATCTTGCAATGGCATAAAACAATGTTAAAGAGCCGGTATCTTGAGCAGATATATATCCTTCTCATAATTATCTAATTACTACAAACGCAACTGTTTTGCTTGAGGCCCTATATGGTTTCAGCATGCAGCCAAATCAAATGTATAAAGAGGAAATAACATGGCTAAATGCCACATGTGTGCTTGCCTTGAACCCATTTTTCCATCTTGACACCATTGTGTCAATTTCCATGAAAATTCATTATTTTCATATGATATACGAGGTACGTATGCGTTATCTGTGCTATTTATTCAAACCAACCCATCCCGTTTTGATCCGTCTTGAAAATTTATTCTTGTTGCATTGCAGCTTGTTGAATCAACTTTAGCGCGCACCGGAAACCATGATCAAGACACAATAATGCAATATATCAACAACACTTATCTATCTATCTATATATATATATCAACCTGTTATCCATTTTTCATAATTGTTCTTTCTTGCCCTAGCCCTAATTGCAGAATGATTGAATCATGTTGCATTCATAAATGCACTTTTTTTTGTCAGCAAGTTTCTAATGTTTTAACAGAAAGCATAAAGATTAATGTACAAATATTATTGTCATGAAGATATTGTATTTATTTAAAATAAATCCACTCAAAATTTTCAAATGACGGGTCGGGTCAGAACACGAAATAAAATCCATTCTCGTTAAAAAGCATACGATAACTGTAAAAAGTCGGCAAAGAATAACAAAAAAACATTTTTTAGGTCGATGCGGATTGGGGACCAAAATGAGTTTTTTGGGTAATAATTGAGGATTGGGTTAGGGCTAATGAATTAATGGATTAATATTATAATGTGCTAAGCCCAATTACATAATTTTTATTAATAGTTCAACTCACAGTTAACCAAATAACCTATTTTATTTAATTTTTTTTATAAAACTATATGATTGTAATTTCAAAAACTTTCATACTTTTTTAAAAACTAAATGAGCAATGATATCATTAGATAACAATGGGGTCGGTAATCAAAAAAACACTGGTGTCGCTCGGTTTTTCGGTATATAAATTACTCTACGTGCCGAGAAAAGAATGAGGTCGATCGAGCTCGGTCGACTCTATTTGGCTACGCCACCGCACCTAGTCACACACCAACCACTCGATAAAATACATGTACCAACCACATCATTAATGATTTTTGAGAACAATCCCATGGCATGTGCGACTTGTTTCCCCCTGATTAATAAATAACTAGTTGTAGTCGTCAGCTCGTACGATGCACAAGCCCTTTATGTTTCTAGTTAGCTCTTCATGTCCGGTGTCGTATTTGTTAAGCATAGACCCTGACACCCACATTTGCTGCTATCTAAAATGCACAAAATACAGATTGTTTACTTGAGTTTTCAATAGATACCATTCAAATTGCACATCCGTTGGCGTCGTCTACCCACGACACCACAACAACACCAACTATCGTTGCCTACAATCATCTAATTTGCCCAATCAAACCGCCACCACTGTTGAACCACTCCCTCATCTATCGCTATGCGATCCATCAGATTTTTTTCTCTTTCTATCTCTCTTTTTGTTCTCTTCTCCTTGTTCCATCTCATACAATATTACCAATATCCTTTGATTTTGCAAATAACAATTCTTTGACAGGGACTAAAAGTGTAAACTAATAACGATATTGTGGCAAAAATCTAAAACAAAAAAGTTAACTATGGAATTTCACCATAATTCTATGGTTTATTAATTAAAAGGGGAATTTCAATAAAAATGTTTTAGTGGGTGGGTGCTTGAAAATCTATAAAAAAACGAATGTTACTTTTAATTATAAATAGAGTTTAAAGTAAACGTTTAATTCTTGCATCACAAAATTACTATCTTTCAAGTTTGCTTCATACTTGGTATAGGAAATGAAATGAGTTGATGAGTTGAAGAGTTACACGTACTGGGTCCATTGAACAAAACTTTTTAAATCATTTTGCTTATTACATGTTTCGAAGAAAAGCAGGCGGGGTACCCGTTATGTTTAAAATCTACAAAAATGCCCTCTAGATCAAACCAACTTTATAAACAAAACCGGTTACAATATCAATAAAAAAGTTTCACAAAACTAATCCTCCCCAACCTATTTAGCTATGCATGTTACAAGTAATTAGTTGACATAATTTTCAATTTGAGAAAACTTATATTATCATATATCATATTCTATATTGTATATTATTAAATCATGCTTCGTAACATCCACCTTATACAAGTATCATCATTACGATCAACCTCACACTTTCAACTTATTCTATCAATTTATAATTTATAAATTGATTTTCATAAATTCAATCATATCTTATACTAAAGATCTATTAGTCTTTTTTATCTTAATCATCAAGTATTTATTTAATATTTCATTCAACTCGTGCATTATACGAGTGTCTAACCTAGTACATTAATACTACATTACTAGGTTAGAACCTGTATATGACACAGGTTGAATGACAAAAATGAAAAAAATAACAAATTTACTATATGTAATATTGCAGTATGAAGATTTATGAAAATATTTCATAAATTTTCAAAATAAGGATTATTATAAATTAATATTTTTTTTTAAATTTTGATTGAGGAAATATTTTCAAGATAAAAAGATAACTATCAAATACTTAAAATTATAAATTTTTATTGTAATATTTAAGACATTGAACATCTTATTAATAAGTAAGATTAACAAAAAAAAATATGAACTTATGGACATAATTATTAAATATTTTTTAACATATACCGAAAATAATAAGGGGTTTAGAATTGCGACAAACGACAAAGTTTTTATTCCTTTATTAGTATACAAAGATATGATGCTACATAACAATCACATTATAACACGTGTTATCACCAAAATTATCGACGTCACCGTCGTCACACCCACCCTTTATTTAATCAATTTATAATTAACAAATTAGTTTTCATAAATTAAATCACATCTTATACTAAAAATGATTTAAAACTTTTTATCTTAACCATAAAATATTTAATTTAATATTTTCATTTACCCCGTGTATTACATGAATGTTTAACGTAGTACACTAATATTAAGTTGTATTATCATATCATATTATATCATATTTCATCATATTGTATCATATTACAAAATGTTGTATTGTATTTTATTATATACCATTATAATATTGTATCATATTCGATCATATTACGTAGCATTGTATTGTATCATATTATATCTTCTTTCATATTATCTACTCTATATATAGTAAATAAATAATACAAAATATATTTTTCATTTATTATTATTTTCTATCGGATTTAGTTATCTATTTATTGTTTTTAATGCATTTCAAAAGAACATTTAATGTTTTTAATGCATTCCAAAAGAGCATTTATTGTTTATTGTTTTTAGTATTGAGTGATTTTTTTCTAACATATCAACCATGGATATATATTTGACTCCATTAACATTTCAATTCTTTTTTTTGTCAACAATTGTCCCTCTTATAATATTTTACCTTTTGCCAAAAACCACAACGTCATTCTTGTACTCGTGAAATTTCACCGAAGAAACCACAACTGCAAACATAACCCCGCTTGCTCCTATGTAGACATCATTTCCGGCGGCGATTGTTCTTCGAAAACAGGACTCGACCGTCCTTCGATTCCCTGCAACGTCAGTTCAAGGTAACATGTTTCTGTTCTCTAGCTAGTGCCTTATGACCAACAAATAGAGCTTAATTATTATTAAAAAATAAAACTATGTTTGAAGCTAAATTTTTTCTAGAAGGTTTTCGTAGCAGTTTAAATATACAATTTTTATCATCTAGCGGTGTCAACGTGACCTTAGACATGATGACACTGAAGCGGTGAATCGGAAACTTTTAGGGTCATATGTTTGAAGATAACTTTTTTTTGTCGGGTCACACAATAAAAATGAAAAACTATATATGTTTAATGCTAAATTTATAATATTTCTTGGTCACAAAACAAAGTTTTATTGAAGCTAACATTTCTTGAAGTTGTGTAAATGCATGGGTTGGTGTTAGAATTTCACGGGAATATTGGTACCGGGACTTCATTGGATTCGGTTGTGATTAATTAAATCGTATATATATATTATATTAATTTATTATTTTTATGATGGTGTGGCTGACCTCTTTTCATTTATAACTTAATGTTTTTATCATAATCTTATATGTGTTTTGTTCACGGGATTATGACGGGACAATCTATTAAATAAAAAAATGAAAAAATAAAGATCCGACGACAAGATATGTAAGTTTTAAGAAGATGAAAGTGAAAGAAAAAACATACCAAAAGTTAGACACCTAATACAAAATAGTACACGTGGCGATAAAAAAAAGTAACAAAAAGCCGGATTCGAACTTCGGCCATAGTAGTAACAACCAAAAGCCCTACCAGCCAACCAACATAACACAATGAAAAGACATATATACTAATATACAAACATAGAAAAAAGAGATCAATAAACAAAAGGCCCACATGTTTAGTATTCAAACTCTTTGCTTTTTCAATAAAATCATAATTACCATATGTGGTTTGTTCACGGGTTTATGACGGGACAATTTATTAAAGAAATAAATAAAATAAGTAAAGATCTGACAGCGGAAAAGATAAGTTTTAAGAAGAAGAAAGTGAAAAAAAACATATACCAAATCTGAACACCACCTAATCACTAATATGGTACAGGCAGCGTTCAAGAAAAAAATAAAACACAAATCCGGATTCAAACTTGGGCATAGTAGTAACAATCAAAAGTTTATATACAAATCTATAGTCATTTGTCAAGGATAGAAAAAAATACCAATAAACAAACTCTTAGCTTTTTCAATAAGAAGAACATCATAACCTTATGTGTTTTGTTCACGGGTTATGACGGGACAATCTATTAAAGAAATAAACGAAATTAGTAAAGATCCGATGACGAGAAATTAAGGTATGTTTCAAGAAGAGGAAAGTGACAGAAAAAACATACCAAAAGTCATACGCCTAATCACCAAAATCGTACATGTGGCGTTCAAGACAAAAATGAAACGAAAAGCCGGATTTGAACTTGGGTCAGAGTAGTAACAACCAAAAGCCCTACCTACTGACGAACATAACACAATGGAATATAAATCAATAAAAAGGTATAGATACATACCTATTGTCAAGGATAGAAAAAATGAACAAAAGCCATGCTTACTATTCAAACTCCTTGTCTTTTCAATAAGAAGAATGATATAGTATATAGAGAAAGAAAGATCCAAGGTAAAATGGGGGAAACGTTTTTTTTCCTAAAGAAATAGGAAAGTAACATATCATACATTAGCTAATTTGGAAAATAATACACTATATAAAATACATACTAAAGTTTAAAGTTATGCTAGCAAAGGCAACATATTCTTTTTTAACTTGTGTTTTTGTTGCACTCCTAAAGTTAAACTCGTAGCAAGGTTTCTAGTTTACTTAAAGTGGAACATTAATTGTTAAGCATTTTTGGTACCCTTTGTTTGGATGATGTTGATGGATGATAATTCAAATTTGTTCACAAACTAATTATATATGGTGTGAAGGCATAGAGCTGACAATTATTTAACTATTTTTAATTATATGATTATACATGCACAAGCCATAAGAATATAATATGTTTGGCATCTTAACAATGTTTTATCCTCATATTTAGATGATTATAAGTTTCTATAGACATCATCTCATATATACTTGGTATTTCATATTTGAAGCATGCTTTTAGTGTAAAAGTTGATTGATCAAGATTAACAGTAGTATACTTACAAGTTACAATTTATATCGAACACCGTAAGCGCTTATATGGTAGGGATTACTTATGTTTGTTCCTTTAAGGCTTTAAGTTATCTTGTGTTAAATGTTCATCTATGAAAGGAAGAGGATGTCTAGCTTTGGGAAAAAAGATAAATTTACAAATATGGTCAATCTATATACTTTGAGCAGCTAGGGATGATGTGAATATATATATGTTAGCAATGTATTTACTAATAATGTAAAACTAGAATTTATGTGACCTCTTTTGAACTTGTAAATAGTATCTATAGGTAATGGTTTTTTTTTTTGTTTAACAACAATATATTTATAAAAAGAACACCACTAGCAAGAAACGTGACGTGACGTGCGAGCATCCAAGAACTGAATGTGTCTCCGCACCTGAGCCGATTGCTAATGTTCGACGTTGAAGAACCTGACCAGGATATATCTGTTGGTTTGAGGGAAGATATGAAGATTTATTTGAAATTTGAATTCTTTCATTTTTTTGGGTTTTATTTTTGGTATTTATCTTTTTAGTTAGTTCTTCAATTATTTATAGAGAGATTATACCTAGATTTAGGTATACGTTTGTTGGATTGAATTATTGTAAAGAGTATTGGCTCTTCAGTTTTGGTTCATTTTGGTTTATCACCATGAGATGAAAGTGAAGTCTACTCCTAAAGCTCAGGAACACAATTGTGATGGTTCTAGACTTGATCGTATGGCATGCCGCCGCCTCCAAGTCATGCCTTTAATAGCTAACCTCTCATTAACCCTGCAATCCTTGTAAAGTTCACGGGCACATAATCTAAGGAATGGATCATGCAATTTATGTCCTCCCAACGACGCATTTTTCTAAAAAAGTGTTATCGATCTTTTTCCAAACGTCATTACCATTAGATCCGTTACACCTTTCTAAAATCCTAACATTACATATGTGGATGGTTTTAATCATTTTTACCCAAATAAAAAGAGATTCGTTTACAAACCGGCCTCCACCTCTATTCTTGAAGAAGAGCATCGTAAAGCCTTCGAGTGAATCTATCTCTAAGCCACCATGTTGGCATTATTGTGAATTAGGCCACACAAAATCATATCTCGAGTTAATCTGCCGATTACTTTTTTTATCGTCGAAGCTTTAGAAAAACAACCAAAGACAAGCTAATCTGTTAACCACTCAAGCATGTTGGGGCACAAAGCTTATCCGTCGATAGACCACAACTGCTGAATAACTGTCTATTCGATAGACTTACTATCAATAGGAAATATTCAGAAGATAATGTGTGAGAGCTGAAGAGGAGTGAAGCTACAACTCTACAATTGCCGATCGATTGTCTGTTGTACTTTAACTTGTATTGTCTTTCATTGTAACCAACGAGAGTATGTACTAGTGGTACGCCATAGTACATGTATCAACGGTGGTAGTTTGCAATTGATCATTAACCTAAAATGAACATTGTGGATTCATCTCTAGTGTTAGCTTTTGTAGTATATTATAAACCTCAAACATGTGAAGTTTTAAGTTTACATACTTTGTGGCTTATCACATCTTGTTATTATGAGCTTGAAATATGGTGAAGAAACACTTTGATAGATTTTCTTGTGTTCATATTGTTCAAAGTAATTATGTGTAGATTGATCTTAAATGTTTAGTACATATATATTTCGCATCTACTAAGTTGTGATTACAGAAACTTGTGCGTATTAATGTAACCAATGCAACCCACCGTGATTTTGAAAATCCAAACATCAACCTCTTTGATCCGATGCATTTTCAGCTTTCCTTATATCCACCTTAGAAAAAAACGTTAAGACACCCTTTACAACCAGAGATAATGACATAAGATAAAAGCCAAGTGCTACAAAACCGATGCTTAAAGTATAAAACGCCCCCTAATACGTAACATATTTCCTTTTTAGTTAGAGAGTGGAAATCTATAAATCATATTTTTCTATCTATCCACCCTATTCGTATTTGATCTCACCAAGATCCTTAAGTCGAAGGGAATCTTCGTTGCCTTACATCACGTTAGTAGAGATTCCGCATCTACTAAGTTGTGATTACAGAAACTTGTTCTGAGTATTAACCTAACCGATACAAGACACTGCGATATTTAGACGCTAAGACCAACTCCCATTTAACCCATTGCATTTTCGGCTTTCCTTATATCCATCAAGAAAAAGCAAGATCTCAAGGATTCTAATAATTTTAAGACACCCTTTACGACCAGAAATAATGACATAAGATAAATCTTAGTGCTTCAACCGACAGAAAAAGTGTAGAACTACCTCTAATAGAACACATATTTCCTTTCCAATTAGACAGCGGAATAAAATCTATCATTCATAATCCTCCATGCATCCACCCTACTCGTATTTGATCTAACCGAGATCCTTTATTAGATATAATGTATCTACTATGTTATGATTATAGAAACTTGTTGTGAGTATTAACCCATCCAATATAACACATTGTGACTTTAGACACTAATGCCAAATCCCATTTAACCCAATGCATTTTCGGATTTTCTTAAATGCGTTAAATATCATAAATAACGCTGAAAATATCAGTACCGCTATTTTACAAGGGCTGATAACCGCTATCCCACCACTATGAACTGCATAGTAGCAATCGAAGAAAAAAAACACGATCTCAAGAATTCTAATATTTTTAAGACTTTCTAAATTTGACGATGAGAAATAATAGTATAAGATAAAAGCCAAGTGTTCCAAGAACCAAAGCTAAAAATAAAGAACTACCTCTAATAGATATCATATCTCCTTTTCAGTTAGAAAAGAGAATAAAATCCATCATTTTCATTCTTCCCTTCATCCATTCTACTTGTATTCCAACCTACCGGGATCCTTAACTAAATGAAGGAAATCTTTTGCCTTACATTGCGTTAAAAGAGCATATTTTACAACCTCATCCAAATCCGCCCCAATACCAATTAACTTGGATTTATGTAAGTTAGAAGTGCCCAAATAGTAAGTGAGGAGTCACTAGGGTAGAGTTTATATGATCTTTCTCAATTTTATATAACATTTAGAAAAAAGAAAAATAAACTCTTTAAAATGATTATGAATAATATACATCTATTAGGAAAGTATAAGTTGATAATTACATTAGGATAATTTGAGACCATTTCATGGAAACTATTATAGCATGTTGAATAAGTTAACTTTAAGTTTATTAACATACCATAATGTTTTATAGCATTTTGAAGTGCAATAAGTTATGTTTTCTCTAACTTGCGTTATTAAATAACTTAGTTGGCATTTTGGCCCAAACGTTACACGTTCAACACAATATCTTCTTTGTAATTTGTAGTTTTAGCATACTCTAATTTGATTTTTTTACTTCTGTAAAATGTGTTTATAAAGTAGAAGAGATTATGTATATACCAAGTCGTGATAACCTAAACTTGTTCTGAGTATTAACCGAACCGATATAACACACCGTGACTTTATATAGTAACGTCAAACCCCATTTAACCCAATGCATTCTTGGATTTTCTTATATTGGATAGATATCATAAATAGCGTCGAAAATATTCTTGCTCAAGTTTTGTTCCTAATTATCTTTCAATTCTGATATGTTTATTTAATAAATCCGTTGTTTGTTTATGCAGTAAATATTCTTGCTCAAGTTTTGTTCCCAATATTTTTTCTGAATCAAAACAAAACATCTAAGAAGTATTTAAGGAGCTGTTGTGTAGGAAGATTATACTGGGGATTTCCATATTCACATTGAATGAGGTTGGTTAAGACTTCATTTTTACGTTCTCCAACGTCTTGATTGTGTTTTTGGTTCATGAATCTTTGTTACCCTATTCGTAAACACAGCTGAATTCATTTCAGATTTATAAAATCATGAAGAACAACTTAAATCTCAATGAGTTTGAGGTCGTTTTTGAATCCGCATCAAGGCGACCTTTGGATTTTGTAACTGTGGATTTAAGATTGCTTCATGACACATATCAAGGTTCACCACAAGCTTTTCTTAAGGATGTTAGGGAGGTAATTAGATTTTAACCTCATTTTGGACTTTGGTATTATATGATTGGTTAGAAACTCATTGTGTATGTGTGTCGATATGTATAAAATATTATTTTTAATAACTTAAGGTAAAGTCTAAGATCATGTCTAAGATCATGTGCTAATATTGGACTTGTACTTTTTGGGTGACTACTTGCAAATCTATTTTATTACTTTTTTCTAATTTTAATGTAAAACAGTTACTTTGATCATTTGATAATTTAATATTATTGTGTAACAAATTTTCTATCAAGATTATTTTCGCTTTGATGTGTTGATTAGGGGCATATGATGATGAAGAGGCTGCGGGTTATACTTATGACCTTGCTGTTATTAAGTACTGGAGACTTAATACCACCCTTAATTTTGAGGTAACGTATTTAATTGGTGCGTTAAAACTAATGATGCTAGAGACATTTCAAGTGTAGCAATACGGACATGCATATCGTTTTACCAAGTCAAGTTATATGAATTTGTATTTTAAACTATTAAAAAAATAAATAGTAAGTTACACTTGCGTAATTATTTTGAAATGTAAGGGCAATTATTTGTTTTGTGATCTGTTGTACCATGTATATTGAAATCATTTAGAATAATATTGTAGGTAAATACGAAATGGAAAAAATGACCAATGAAGAATTCATAGCATTTTTAAGAAGGAAGAGTAGCGGGTTTTCAAGAGGCGTTTCCAAGTACCGAGGAGTAGCCAGGTAAATTAACAATTGTCGTCTTGCTACAAACGCAACCGTTTTGCTTGAGGACCAATACGGTTTCAACATGGAGCCAAATGCAGTAACATCTATAAAGAGGCCAAGAGCAAAGAACATGGCAAAATGGCATAGGTGTAATTGTCTTGAACCCATTTTTTCATCTCCATATCACTGCATGTGTCAACTGCCATGAAACATTCTTCACAAGTGTTGAACTTCAACATCACAAGAATTGTACTTGTGAAATCACACTTGAAACTGGTAGAAACTTTACTGCTCCCGAGTCTTCATCAAGGTCGCTTTTGGGAAATGCTCAACATATACTTAGGCCTTTGTTGATCAGTTTATTGGATATGGAAGCTGCATTGCCGGATGAAGCAAAAAGACGTTCCATGGCAAGCCCCAATTGGAGATCTGCATGGTGTTCATTTGTTAAATCTGCTAATACGATATACGAGGTATATATGCGCCATCTTTTTTATTATTTCAATAAAACCCAACCTGTTTTAATGAGTATTAGAAAAACTCGTTGTATTTGCATTGTAGCTCGTTGAAGCAACTTTAGCACTTGAAACCATGATCAAGACAAAATATATCAACAGCACTTGGTGGTGGCACTGGTCTTCTGTTTCAGCTGCTGCCAAAACATCCACCATTCACGCCCTCGCTCTTTCTTTGTATGTTCATATCCATCTATCAACCAGCCTTCGGTTTATGAAGGACCAATTTCATTTGAAGAGCTTGAACAAGAGCTTCAATGTCATGACCGTGTACGAATTTCAATGTTCATATGGGGTTAGCAAATCAAGACCGTGTACGAAGATTATACTGGGGATTTCCATATTCAAGCACACATAGTGGGAAAATTTTGTTCAGTGGGGTTGGCAGGTCATCAACCATGGAAGCACTTAGAAACATTTGTGAGTATTACATAGTGGCAAAAGTTAACAATTCGTTCCATATATAACAGACTTAAAACTCAAGAAAATAAAACTAATAAGGGGTCACTTTACTTAGAGTTGGTTACTTGAATTTGCTAAGAATAAGCTTAAATCAATAAGCTTTAAACAAATTATTGTTTTTTTTAAATGACACAAATTATTCCTCATGTTCTGTTTATTAATAAATTGGTCATTGAAATAAGTAATCTATCTAATAAATTAAACTTTTAGGGGGCAATTTTTAGAGGGATTTTTTTTCTATAATAGGAAGTTTAGGAGGTAAAATTTAACTAAATTTTTTATCATGCAAGTTGATGGAGCCAACTCTTTAAATGTTATATATTTACAAATTGTTAAATATAATGGTTATAATTTCTTTATAAATATTACTATTTAACCCGTGTGTAACACACGGGTATTAAACCTAGTATAATAATAATTCAACACACAAGGTTATTAAAAACTAAAAACTAAATTATAAGGTAGGATTTATGATCTCTTTTCACCCTTTTTTTTAATTAAAAAACATAATTATATATTCATAACCGTGTATACTGTACTAAGCAAATGATGGGTGCGTATAATTGAACTTAAAGTCCAAACCTAATGAACCAAGTGATTGCTGATCCTGAATTTATATATGTATTTATATTTATTTATATATTTACTAATTGATAAGGTCAGGGCTTTACATTGACCTAGTCATGTGACATGGCGTCACATTTTAATTTTTTTTACTTTAACGTATTAACGGTTTTAACCCCAACTTTTGGCGTATTTATGTTTTTAATCCCCGACTTCACTAATTGTCATTTTAGCCTCCGATGAGTTTTCGACTTTGATCTCTTCCTCTACTTTGACATATAGTACGACTTTAATATTGTTACCGGTTTCACGTCTAACTTTTTTGGGTTGTTTTTTATATGTAAGGGTGTGCATGAGTCGGTTTTTGGCTCAAACTGAACCCAAACCCCAAACTTTGGTTTTTGTGTTTTTAAAACCCATGGGTTTTGGGTTTGGTTTTTTGGTTTTTTCAACTTGGGCTTTAAATCTAATGTTTTTAGTACTAACTACATGATAAAAACATAACTCTTAATAATTCAAGAAACATATTATAATACTAAAGTTTATATTTAAGTTTCCATAAGGTTTAAACATTAAAAACAAACTATAGACATTTCTAAAGAAAATTTGCTACAAAAACAATAACTATAAACAAAGTTTTGAATGTCCTTTTATTTTAACAAAAAATCTATCTAATAAATCAAAGTTTTAGGGGGCAACTTTTGGGGGGAAATTTTTTAATCCATAATAGGAAGTTTAAGAGGGAAATATTAAGTGTCATGCAATGAGTTAATGGAACAATATTTTTAAATATTAAAAATTTACAAATTACAAATTACAAATCTTTAAATATTTTATAAATATTATTATTTAACCCGTGTGTAACACACGGGTGTTAAACCTAGTCTATATAATAAATCAAGGTTTTTGGGGGGCAATATTTTTGGGGGAAAACATACTTTGCTTTGTAAAAGTAAGTTTAATAGGGAAAAAATTGAGTAGGAGAGTTGATGGAGATAAAATTAATTTTGTGATTAATTATAACTTACAAAAATATTTATAAATTTTTAAATATAATAGCTATATTTTTTTTTAAATATTTTTATTTAACCCGTGTGTAGCACACGGGTGTTAAACCTAGTGTTCTATAAAAACAATATTTTGGCTATTGAAGTAAGTTGTGTTTCCAATTACTTGCCATATCATATACTTTACTAGTTTACAGCCCGGGCTATGCTCGGGAACACAACATTAAAGTGATGCTTTTAAGGATATTCATGAATGTTCCAATCAGTTTTGAGACAAACCGTGGTAAACCGGAACACATGATATACTTTTAAAATTAGACTTTTAGTATAGTAATATTATACTCAAATTTAGTACACCATAAAGTGCTCAGTTTTATGGTGTGGTTTATTTAAAAAAAATCGTATAAAAATGTTATGTATATTTATACAACACCGAGGTCTTTAATTGTATGCTATTATTAACTTTATCCATAAGTTTCATTTTTAGACCATATCAAATATAAACCGACTCGTGTACACCCCTTGTAGTAGAGGGTTAAAAATATAAATATTCTTAAATTTTTAAAAATTCTCTAAAATATTAGGGGACCAAAAATGTAATTAGTTTTATTATAATATATTTTATACACATATTTTAAATAAAAATTCATTATTGTGAGATAAAATCTAATATGATGACACATAAGCCAGAAGCTTTAAAAATGTGCCACATAAGCTTTTTACGTTTTGCTATATTATATAAGGATTTGACAAACTGGTCCAAACGTAATGAATGTGCCATATAATATCTTTATTATGACTTCATTTTCTAAGGATGGAGATTTGTTTCACAATTATAAATGTACATTTTTTTGGTTGACAAATTTTTAGTGAATTACATAAATGAAGATTGATGTGTGGTTTATTTTCTTTATTTGAACAAAATCCATTGATGAATTTTTGATTGTGCAGAATTTCTTGATGAATCAAAACCTAACAATGCTTCTAAGAAGCTTTTGTCCTGTATGAAGATTATACTGGTGATTTCCATATTCAAAACAATACGTTGTTGGGAACTGGTTTCTCGATCCATCTCGAAGTATGGGCAATTAGAGGCACATAAGGTTGGTTTATATTTTATAATAGTAAACATATGTATTGATATGTATTTATTTGAAATAAATTCACTGATGAAAGTTTAATTTGTTTTTTTTTTTTGCAGAAACTATCCGTGCTCAAGTTTCTAGTTTCAACATGGTTTCAATATGGTTGAGGACCAATATTGTATACTCTTCACAAGTGTCGTCTTGCTACAACCGCAGCCGTTTTGCTTGAGGACCAATATGGTTTCAACATGGCACCAGATGCAGTAACATCTATAAAGAGGCCAAGAGCAAAGAACATGGTAAAATGGCACAGGTGTGATTGTTTTGAACTCATTTTTCCATCTCGATATCAATATGTCAACTGCCATGAAACATTCTTCACAAGTGTTGAACTTCAACAGCACAAGAATTCTACTTGTGAAATCACACTTAAAACCGGCCATGATGGTAGAAACTTTGTGATAGATCGAGTTTCTATGTGATAGATCGTTAAACATCGACTTGATATGTATGAATCTGGCTGAATCAAGCACAAAGGTTGCCAAGAAGTGTCTGGGCATTGACTCTAATGGCTGAATATATTGGGGCTTTCCCTATGTAAGCTCAAATCGTGGGATAGTGACAAATGGATCAGATAACACTAAAACTCTTGCTAAAGTTTTGTACGCAAGAATTTGCTGAATCATAACAAAATAGTTAAGAAGTATTTGATGACTGGTTGTGTAGGAAGATTATACTGGGGATTTCCATATTGCGTAAAGTCTTTTTCACACGTACGGTGTTTAACGCATACTTGATCACTGAATGGCGCCAGCCAGCATCTGTTTCAGCTGCTGCATAAATATCCACAATCCACAACCTTGCTCGTCGCATCTGCACACTTGACACTGCAACAAATTACCAAAAACACGCCACCACTTTTGATAAATAAAGTATTTGGAAAAGTAAAAAGCATAAACAACACTTTATCTTTGTGAACTAAGGGGTACAGTTCAGATGGTAGTGTTCCAGAGTATGTGGGCAAATTAAAGTGCTTGATCTTGTGAAAAAGCTGCCTACAATTAAACGTTGGATCTAGAACTAGAAACTGCATCTATGAGGCTTTAAAGAAGTATTTAAGGACCGTTTGTGTAGGAAGATTATACTGGGATTTCCAATTTCAGATTCAGCAACCTTATTCGGGGACGAATTAAGAACAAAGCTAATCATGAAATTTTTGAGCATTGGTATATAACAACGTTAAAGAGCGGTCAACATGTAGGATGGAAGAAGGAGAGACGGTATCTTGAGCAGATATATATCATTCTCATAATTATCTTACTACAAATGCGACCGTTTTGCTTGAGGCCCAATATGGTTTCAGCATGCAGCCAAATGTATAAAGAGGAAATAACATGGCTAAATGGCACATGTGTGATTGTCTTGAACCCATTTTTCCATCTTGACATTATTGTGTCCATTTCCCTGAAACATTTTTCACAAATGTTGAACTTTAACACAAGTATTTTACTTGTGAAAGCACACTTTTGATTCTGATCTTGATGGTGCACATGCTACAATAAAACTGAAGTTAAATGCTTGATTCTGATCTTGATGGTGCATCTATAAAGTCTTTTAAGTTTTTTTTGTCTTTCAGTTAATTAAATTACGTTATTATTATTAGTGTTAGTGTTAATATTATTATTATTATTATTGCTACTAGCTTCTTAAACATAATAGATTCAATTGCATATTTACCCCTTTAAACACCCCTTAAACGCATATTTCCCCAACTAAAAAAATCAATTGCATATATATCCAATGTTAACTAAATGTCTTTATAAAAAATGGGTATATATACAAATTAAAGTTGTTTATAGGGGGAAATATGCAATTGATTTTTTTGGCTGGGTAAATATGCATTTAATGTGTTTTGGAGGGGGAAATATGCATTTAAAGAGTATAACCCCACCCCCATCGTCTTCTTCTCATCGATTTAACGTACACCATCACCACGATTGCCACATCCAACGCCACTGAATAGAGATCCGAAACCCACCTTGATCCATCATCATGTTGATCTGATTTTTTTTTAAAAACGCTGAAAAATCCAAAAACACAAACACATCCAACGATAGTGGTTTTGACGATCCCCACCCCCGGGCTTGATTATTCATTCGACCCGGCCATAGGCGCAAATGATTATATATGGTGCAGATGATTATTCATTGGATTCTCCATATTGGTCACAAAATCACCATAGGCATGATTTTTGAAGATGATTAATTAAAACAAGTCGAATATTAGTTGGGTATTGTTTATGAAAGTCGAATATGATTATCGAATATTATTTTTCTGTTACAGACTCCATTGTTTTAAAAAAATATATATTACACCATTGCCATTTACTTTTTAAAATAATTACCAAAGATTTTATAAAAAAACATGTAACAAATAAATAAAATCAGTTATAGGTTATTTTTTAAAATTACCTACAACGAGATCAACTTAAGCATAAACTCGTCAACTACATTGCAAAAATTAGAGAACATGAAATGTTTGTCAATATGAAGGGAATAGCTAATCTTGCAAAAAATAATAGTGGGAATAAAAAATGTCTTGGATATCCGTTGGTTTATTCTTTATTGAATCAACATTACTTTTAGTGGTTGGAACGACAACTGTTGTGAGGTGTTTTTTTCAATGAAGTATGTGAAGTCGGATTTACGTAACCGGATGGGTAATGAGTATTTGAATGATCTTTGCATTTGCTATTGAAAATGGGTTGTTGGCAAAAGTTGACATTGAAAATATAATGGTGCAGTTTCAAAACATGAAAAAATGTAGAGAACAACTTAAATATGTATTTTTTCTATTTTTTATTGACATATATTATATATTTATCGTGTGTTTTTACATGAGAATTTTTTTGTTTCGTGATTCGACCCGACTCGACATTAGACCACTCAATATAGTTTCAAAAATGGTACAATCAAACAAAAAATGATTGAATCAAAGTTTAAAGTGGCGTTTTGGTGTATTTGGAATGCTTCATAATGAGAAGATATCCATAAGGAAGTATGCATGTGTGACACCCCGTAAATTCAGGTTAACACCGTTAACTACCTTGTCACTATTTCATTAAGTTTTATGTAAGTTAGGGTTCGTTTTGTAATTAACTAAACTAGATATTAACCTTAAAACTTTGATTTAAATAACCTTTCATATTACAGGGACCATTTGTGCAAATATTAAACAAATCACCCAACCCTAACCGCCCCCCATATATGTTTCATCGTTAAACATCATCATCATCATCATATATTATGTGTCTTCTTCATTCGGCCGTAACAACTTAACCACCATCAGTTCTCTTTCGCACTCTCATTTCGTAGCAGCCACCGGATTTCAAACCCCCTCGTCATCTTCTTCTGACCAGCAGGTAGCTGGTGACAGTCTCGAGACAGCAGCAACAGTTCCAATCCGATCATCTTCATCGTTGTTCCGGTAAGTCTCACGACCCGTAGATATGTATGTGATGTACGTATCAATTAATGGTTTTGAGCAGCAGCATCTCCGATCAACGTTTCTGTTTGGATTCGTCTCCGATCATATATCTTTTCATCAAGTTTTCCGGCGAACCTGCAACTCCGACCACGTTTGCCACTTGCTTTCATCGTTCCGGTAAGCATAACCAGTACAACAACTCGTTATTATGTCGTTTTCGTTCGGGGTTTCGATTGAATTTTCGGTTTCGTTTCCGAGTCGTTTCGGGTTTTGTTTCGGTTCAATTATATGTATCATATGTATGCGAATGATGTACTAGCTTATATGTAGCCGTAGATATGTATGTAAATTGTATTATGTGTTGTGATCGTGGATCTATATTTGTAAGTATTGGCATGTTAACAGTGGACAATAACAAAGGTATATATATATAGTTCTTGTATGTGTGCATGAAGAAGACAAGCATTTTTGATTCATGAAGTTGCAATGTAAACAGCAGCAACATAGTAGGTGTACGTGTATGTATGTGTTGTGTATTCTTGTATGAATATATGTGACTGTGTGCGTATGAAATGTATGTATGTGTTGTAGATATATCAAATGGCCGATATATATATATATATATATATATATATATATACATATATATATATATATATATATATACATATATATATATATATATATATATATATATATATATATATATATATATATACACGTGTGTGAATATGCGTATGTAATAAAACGAAAGAAAGGGCATAGATGTACGGGTTCATGTATATGTATATCGTCTAGGTAGTGTTTGAACGGTATGTTTTGGGTATGCGTGGAAGTGTGGCTGCAATAGGTACGTGTAAAAGTGGGTGTCTGTATGCATGTACATGTGGTCGTTGTGTGTGTAATCGTATGTACAAATATATAGATGCGGCGATATAGCAGTAGAAGAGTATAATGATGATATAAATAAAATATGTTAAATTCGTGCTGCCTGTGATTGATGTAAAGATATATGTATGCGTAGCTATGTAGTAATATTGTATTGTATGCATGTGTGTTATGTGTATATGTATAAGAGTATGAAAATAAGTGTATAAGTTTTGTGATTGCTAATTGATCATAATGGTTATGGTATGTATGTTAATAATGATAATGTGGCATGGTTCTTTTTAATGATGATAGGATTGTTAAGTCATGGCTATGGTCAAATGATGATGTTTAGGTGATGTTGTGTAGATGAGGTTGTTAGATGACGTTGTCTTGATAATGAGAATGGTGATGCGCGTATTATGTGGTCATGGTAAATGAACATGGTTTGATGATGTTGTAGGATAGTAAATTAATTGGTGAATCGATGATAATGTTAGTTTGGTAATTATGGTAATGCTACTTGATAGTAACATTTTAGGTATGATTCAAATGTACACGTGATGAATTAATACATGTGTGTGTTATGTAATATTTTAGTTTACCAATCATAGCGTAGCTTGACATCGCGCATGTGTAGTTGTCATGGGTATATGTTTCATGAAATCTAGATGGTTGTGTGTGTGTGTATATAAATAATTATAGTGTGCATTAATTACTTGATATTACTTGGGGAACGAAACCGAACCGAACACGTGAAACCCTATGTGTAACATGATCAGCATGAGAACCAGACTTATGTACAATTATGATGTTTATTCTTAGTTAATGATTAATATTAAATTATTAAGCAGGCCATAGGATGATCTAGGAAACTTGTTTGCATTCTCGCTGTCATTTTTGCTGTGCTTCACAGGTGAGTTCTTTGCCCGCTTTTAAATCTTTTTTCGGGGAGGAAACATACAAATATTTTACAACGTCCTCGGGCAACTATTTTACAGCGCCTTCGGGCGGGCTGCATTTTTATGCCTTCGGGCAGGGCTTTCGGGCAAAACTTTATGCCTTCGGGCGGGGCCAACTAAGGCTGCATTTTATACCTTCGGGTATGGCCTACGGGCAGGTTTCGGTAAAAGTATAAATGCCTACGGGCAGGTTTCGGTAAAAGTATAAATGCTTACGGGCAAGTTTTGGTAAAAGTATAAATGCCTACGGGCAGAATGTTATTAGGGCTTATAGTGCTTTACACGAATTGGAACCACATTCAAGTTTTTATAAAAGTTCGAGGTTGATTAATATATGATAGCGGGGAAATTTGAGTAGTACTACCGGGTTGCGACGGCACCCCACCCTTGACTGGGCGTCATGTGGTGCAAATTGTCCTTAATGGTTATGGGTCATCCTGGTTAGATGGCGACAAGGCAAAAGTAACGTTTAGCTTTCATCTCGACGTGTTGACAAGCAATAAGCATACGGTCTTGCAAACCGGCCTAATAAAACAGATTTTGTTTATCTATGTTATAAACGGTACTTTTTATTGATGTACAAATCTCATTGAACTCACCAACATTATGTGTTGACTGTTTTAATATGTTTTCTCAGGTAATTAATGGAGTACGAGCACGAGTAGGACATGCATGCATTGGGTCGTCCTTTGGACTGTTTCAAAAACTACATTTAATACTTATTTTATTTTATTGACTTGGTTTATTATTCTGTGCGCGGGATTTTTCGTACTGGATTTATTTTATGCTTCCGCTAAAAGTTGGTTTTAACATTTAAACTCTGAATTTTGGTTTATTTACAATATTAAACATTTCGTTAAACGATTGAGTCAGTGTTAACTGTAACTAATGGCTTTAGATCCTGGTATGTCACACGCTTAACGGATACCCCGTTTGTGGAAAATTAAGGGTGTGACAGATTGGTATCAGAGCCATAAGTTATAGGAAACTAGCAATTTCATTGCATATAGTCTATAACTGTAAGCATTTGCATTAGTTACACTTACATTGCACCGTAGTACTATAGTTAGAACTAGTACTTGTTTGCCTATACGTGTTACATTTTTCATGCTTACCTGATATATGATCCTTGTAGTCTAAGAATCCTTATACGAAATACTGTGTCCTTATCCTAAACATGAACTTAAATTTTCCGTCTAAATCTAATTATTCTTCCGCAATGTGGCTGAGACATCTTCTCGAGGCGCATAGAGGCCAAGAATATGAGCCTGACTATTGCAACCGTTTTGACCGTTTGAGGATATCCCTTCTAGAGTTCGTGAAGTGGAGCATAAGTTATTCAGCAGTTCATTCCTTCATGTCAGAATACGTTAAATCTTGTAATCCCAGAAAACTGATTTTTATTCAGATTTTTCTCACTTTGTTGAATGCGTGTTGACAACAAAAGCGCGTTAAGTATTGAACACTCAAATCATAAGGACTAAGACGTTGAATTTATCCGTTGTGGTTTTTTTCGTTAAGAAGAACAAAACAATAAGCATGGTAAGACTTAAGATTAAAGTCCATGATGGGAGACAACCTAGGGTGATTGTGTAAGGTAAATTGACGATTACGGGTGCGCAACGTAATGATGAATTTACAGGTACACGATGATTCTGGTAAGACCTGTCATGTGGGCTAAACCCAAAACCCAATAGTGAAGAACCAAACAACACAGATTCACCTGAAACAAAACTCCATTTAAATAAGTAACGCTTTGATATTGAGACTATCCTTGATCGACACTTATAAAACTCCTTCTATGAATGGTAGACGCGTACAATACACCTATGTGTAGTAAACAATTATAATACAACCTTATATTGCAAATCCAAAAGTTCATCCCTAAACAACATACAATTTACCTTATACACCTAAGTAAAAGAGGATTAAATTCCAGATAGCAACAAGCAAACAATAGTAAGGAGCTACTTAAGCAAACTTAATAGGGATTTCACTACTAATTATTGATTCCAAAAGGTAATGATTCAACCTATCTACAAGCAATCTAAATCTTTCAATATAAACATCTACCTTGCTAAAGTCACAAGTTCATGATAAAATGAGACGTTATAAATTCCGGTCAGCATGTTATGACCTCTTACTCAACATCAATAATAACTTAATATCACGGTTTTCTCAATCGAATATTAAACAAACTTTGTAGTTGTAAGGGTCCCTTGGGGGAGCCCTATAAAACTACGACTTATTTGGAAAACTCCTTCCCGTCAGAATAAACCCACCACATAAAATGCTTTGGATCTTAAAATTTATTTATCCATCAAGAACATTTAAATTCATAAATATTATCTATATTCGGTACATCGAAAAATATATTCAAATTTCTCTACCAAATTGTTTGCGCAGTAGTAACTCAGCTTAGGCATTATTAAATGTTGCTAGTCTATAACCGAGTACCTTCGAACTTCTTATGAACCCTATTCCATCTATCATTCATAAGAAAATTCACTATAAATTTAGACACTTATAACTTTCAGATTTCCATTGTTCACAGTAATAACAGAAACTAAGTGATTTTATTATTATTATTTTTTTTGTAACTAAACCCCCCTCGGCACACTTCTGATCGTAAAACTCAAATTTCATTTGTTTTTAGAATGTCTAAGACACCCTTGATGACCGCGTTTTGGCAACGCTTCTTTAATATAGACTCTTTAGATAAGTCTCGGTCCTTGAAAGTCTGAATAACAACTCGAAGCTCCGTGATCTAAAGTTTCTGAAACTTTCTGCATACAAAATGTTGTTTAAAAATCTTAAGAGTGGATCCCAAAGAAACCTATGAATTTCTTCAAACCCGAGATACATTAGACCAGTTGAATCTTGCAAATGATTACTCCAGATGGTCTAAACCTATGATTTCAAATTAAGTTTTAATTTTCATTACTATTAAATATCATTATCTAATTAAACTAATGGAAAATCAAATATAAAAACCCTAAAGAATATGTGTGATGGTGTTAGAACAAGGTTTACAAAGGGCTTGTAACGGTTGTAACTTGGTCATGGACATGCCGTAAAAAGCAGTCATTTTAATCTCCTCGACGTGTATATTGTATCATATTATATCATATTTTATATATCTACTCTATATATAGTAAATAAATAATACAAAATATAGTTTACATTTATTTTTATTTTTTTATCTGATTTAATTATGTATTTATTGTTATTAATGCATTCCAAAAGAACATTTAATGTTTTTAATGCCTATTGAATGGTTGTAACTTGACCATGGACATGTCGTAAAAAGCATTCATTTCAATCTCTTCGTCGTGTATATTATATCATATTATATCATATTTCATATATCTACTCTATATATAGTAAATAAATAATACAAAATATATTTTACATTTATTTTTATTTTTTTTATCGGATTTGGTTATGTATTTATTGTTATTAATGCATTCCAAAGGAACATTTAATGTTTTTAATGCATTATAAAAGAACATTTATTGTTTTTAGTATTGAGTGATTTTTTTCAACATATCAATCATGCATATATATTTGACTCCATCAACATTTCAATTCTTTTTTTTTCAACAATTGTCCCTCTTATAATATTACCTTGTGCCAAAAACCACAACGTCGTGCTTTTGTACTCGTGAAATTTCACCGAAGACACCACAACGGCAAACATAACCCCGTTTGCTCCTATGTAGACATCATTTCCGGCGGCGATTGTTCTTCGAAAACAGGACTTGACCGCCCTTCGATTCCCTGCAACGTCAGTTCAAGGTAACATGTTTCTTTCTCTAGTGCCTTATGATAAACAAATACAGCTTAATTGTTATTAAAAAGAAAAACTATGTTTGAAGCTAATTAAATTTTTCTAGAGGGTTTTCGTAGCAGTTTAAATATAGAATTTTTATCATCTAGCAGTGTCAACGTGACCTTAGACATGATGACACTGAAGCAGTGAATCGGAAACTTTTAGGGTCATATGTTTGAAGATAATTTTTTTTTGTCGGGTCACACAATAAAAATGAACAACTATGTTTAAAGATAAATTTTTAATATTTTTTGTCGGGTCACACGGTACAAAGTTTTATTGAAGCTAACATTTCTTGAAGTTGTGTAAATGCATGGGTTGGTGTTAGAATTTCACGGGAATATTGGTACTCGGACTTCATTGGATTTGGTTGTGATTAGATCGTATACATAATATTAATTTATAATTCTTTTGACGGTGTGGCTGACTCCTTCTCATTTATCATTTCATGTTTTTATC
The DNA here is from genome assembly GCA_030867185.1 of Tagetes erecta. Classification (NCBI taxonomy): domain Eukaryota; kingdom Viridiplantae; phylum Streptophyta; class Magnoliopsida; order Asterales; family Asteraceae; genus Tagetes; species Tagetes erecta. The sequence goes on along the minus strand of CM061487.1, from coordinate 93,912,262 downwards.
ATAATCTTATGTGTTTTGGTCACGGGTTTATGACTGGGCAAACTTTTAAAGAATTAATCGAAATAATTAAACATCCAACGACGAGATAGGTAAGTTTTAAGAAGAGGAAAGTGAAAGCAAAAACATACAAAAAGTAAGACACCTAACACCAAAATAGTACACATGGCATTTAAGAAAAAAAAATATAACGAAAAATCGGATTCGAACTTGAGACATAATAGTAACAACCAAAAACTCTACCAACCAACTAGCATAACACAATGCAATAAAAAGGTATATATACAAACCTATTGTCAAGGATAGAAAAAAAATAAACAAAAGCCACACATGTTTAGTATTCAAACTCTATGCTTTTTTCAATAAGAAAGAAGATCATAATTACCATGTGTTTTGTTCATAAGTACATGAAGGGACAATAATAAACGAAATACGTAAAGATATGATGGCCGGAGAAGTAAGTTTCAAGAAGAGGAAAGTGAAAGAAAAAACATAAGTCAAAAGTTGGACACCAAATATCACCAAAATAACACGCGTGCCCATCAAGAAAAAATGAAACAAAAATCCGGATTCGAACTTGAGTATAGTACGTAGTAACAACCAAAACCCTACTAACCAACTAACATAACACAATGGAATAGAAATCCAATAAAAAGGTATACATACTATATACATACCTATTGTCAAGGATAGGAAAAAAAACCAATAAACAAAAGCAACACATATATGTTTACTAGTCAAACTCTTTGCTTTTTCAATAAGAATAATAATAATGATATATAGAGTAATACTAAAAGAAAGATCCTAGCTAGGTAAAAAGGTGGAATTGAAATTTTTTCCTAAAAAAATAGCAAAGTAACAAGTCATACATGCAGTAGCTAAGTAGCTAATTCGGAAACCCTAATTAGTTATGCTAGCAAATAAAGCATAATCTTATACTCTATTCTATTAGAAAATGATACACTATATATATAAAATACATACTAAAGTTTAAGTTTAAGGTTATATATGCTAGCAAAAGCAAAACCTTAAACTTAAACTTTAGTATACTCCTCCTAAAGTTAAACTCTTGGCAACGTTTATAATTTACTTAAAGTGGAACATTAGTGTAGGTTATACATTTTTGGTAACCTTTGTTTGGATGATGTTGATGAATGATAATTCAAATGTGTTTAATTACTAACTAATTATGATGTGAAGGCATAGAGCAGACAATTATTTAATTATTTTGAATTATATGATTATACATGCACAAGCCACAAGAATATAATATGTTTGGCATCTTAACAATGTTTTATCCTCATATTTAGATGATTATAAGTTTATATGGACATCATCTCATATATACTAGGTATTTCATATTTGAAGCATGCTTTTAGTGTAAAAGTTGATTGATCAAGATTAATAACACTAGCATGCATACTTACAACTTATATCGAACACCGTAAGCGCTTATATGGTAGGGATTATTTATGTTTGATCCTTTAAGGCTTTAAGTTATTTCGTGTTCATCTATGAAAAGAAGAGGATGTCTTTCATTGGGAAAAAAAGATAAATTTACAAATATACACTAGAATATTTAATTACTTCACAAACATATAAATTGGGGATGCAAATAAGAGATTATTAATCTACATTAAACCCATTTTTACCAGTTTAGTCAATCTATTTGCTTTCAACAGCTAGGGATATGATGATGTGAATATATATATTAGCAATGTATTTACTAATAATGTAAAACTAGAATATCTTCAGGTCTTAAAGCTTAGCACTAGCAGATCGAGTCTACATTAAATTTATGTGACCTCTTTTAAATTTGTAAATAGCATCTATATAGATAATGATTTTTTTTTGTTTTTGTTTAACAACAATATATTTATAAAAAGAACACAACTATAGCAAAAAACGTGACGTGCAAGCATCCAAGAACTGAATGTGTCTTCGCAGCAGAGCCGATTGCCAAGCAAAAGGATTCAAAGTATTTTTTGTCATTGCCTATTAAGGCATGGCCATGTTTTGACCGTCAACAGCCATCCCATTTCTCATGTACATTAAACCACACACCAACCACTTGATAAATACGTGTGCCAACCATGCCATTAATGATTTCTGAGAACAATCCCATGCATGTGCGAGTTGTTTCCAGTGACGGATCCTGAAATTTTTTCCAATGGTGTCACTGTTTTTAGATGATCCAAATGCATTGAACCGGACAAGTAATTCTTCAAGTCGGTTCAACTTGGTTCAGGGTTTTTTCCGGGTCGATTCGACTCTAGTCGAGTTTTGTTCGGGTCAATTCGACTCGGTTCGGGCAACGGTGACTTAACATTTTTGGAGGCCTTAAGGCAACTCAGAACTTGAGGCCCTCTTTGGTATTTATTGTTCCGTTAACTAGATTCAAACCCACGACGATACTAGCACTTTTAGAATTAGAGTTAAAAATTTATATTAACTAGTTTGTTTATGTGTGTGTATAGAATAACTTGCTACATGGAATCAAACATTCAAAAAATTTAGATTAACTTTGTAGCTAAGATCAAACATTGAAACTTTTAATGGAATATCGACCCGTTTGTTTTACCAGTCAATATACAATATAAAACTTTGAGAAGATTTATGAACGGATGATTATAAATATAAGATTATATTTTGTATATTAAAATCATTGTAAAATATACATATTATGTTTTAGCGCTATCAAAATATTGTTTCCATATAAAGCATGAGTGTGTGTTTGTGTAAAATGTATTTCAATTGTCTTCTTAAACGAATCTTATAACAGTTAATTGTGGAAAAGAAATTCAGAAAATTGTAAGTTTTTAAGTTACTATTTCTAATGTGATTAACATATACGTCTTGCTTAACTATTTTGCAAAGTTGAAATATAAGTATACTAGTTTTACGATCGTGTGTTACACGGGTAGAGACATAGAAAACAGATAAAATTAACCAAGTTTTATTTTTTTTTTATTTAAGTCGCTCAAACTTTGTTTGTTTCAATTAGATAACTTAACTTAAAAACGTGTTTCAATCTTTGGTAATTAACTTGTATAATAGGTAAACATTAACTTCCCGAGGGACAACTTCAAGAACAATTGTTTCTAATTTCTCACCACCAACCGGAGCAAGCCCTGTAACATTCAATTTAAATAAAATATAATAAATATTTCCAAATTTTTTAAAAATTCAAAAAAAACCTTGCAAATTTTTTCTTAATTTTGTAAAAACGTCTATAAAAGTGTCATTTTCTATAAAAATTGAAAAAAATTTAAAAACTTGTGAAATTGTTATAAAAAATGATGGCAGAAAAAACGGGTCCTAAATTCACAAAACAGGTCCCAAAAAATTTGATGGCAAAAAAAAAACATGTAAAAAACTGTGAAATATAGTTGATAGCAGAAAAAAACACACAATGTGTCCCAAATTCACCTAAAAATCAGTGTGTGCCTATTATAAAGTTAATTACACATTTTAATTGAAACAAAACAAAGTTTACCTATTATAAAGTAGAACACATTTTAAACTGAAGTTATCTAATTGAAACAAAACAAAGTTTAACTGACCTAATTGGAACAAAATATAAAGTTTATTTGTTTTATGAAATTTTCCTTTAGAAAAAAGAAACATTTAAAAATAAGTTGCATATTATCACGTTAAATAAAGGTTTGTTAAAGCTAAAAAACGAACTACATACAACAATAAAAAAAATCATTTTATGTGAACAATAGACATACTTATATTTGGCAAGGATCTCATCAAGACTTTAGCTTAGAAATACAGACACATCGATTAAAAACATTACATTTTACAATGTTGAATATTTTTGGAACAATTGAATTCAGTTTGTTGATTTTAATTAACATTATGAAAAACAATGATTAAGAACGCAAATGAATTCATAGGTAATATAAATTTTATATTTTTAAAACAAGTCAATTCAAACCATAACATATTTTTGGAAATAAAAAATCATTTGATTACCTTGTAAATTTAGAATTAATTAAAATATGATTACTTATGAAATGTAAATCTTCATCTAATAAAAATGTTATAAAAAATTTGAGTGGGAAAACTATTTTCTAAGTGGCTCTAATGGATGATATGTGTCCTCTAAAACCCTCTTTTATTAGAAGGTATAGATAGATAACTAAAATATAGTAAAATGCTACTAATAAAAGTAAATAAATTGCTTAAAAAGTTATAATAAAACTTAAAAACATACTATATATAAAAAATAAATTAAAACTAAAATTTATTTTAGATTCACAATGTATATATTGACCACACATTTTCTCGATAGATTAATGAAAAAAACACATTTTCTCTTTTGTTTTATTTTAAAGCTTCTTCTTCATTGCTTTCATTTGAAAAAAACCTGCAACAATGTTGGTTCGAAAAAAAAGCAAACAATACCGTAATACAAACTTCACTCTCTTTTTAGTAATACATATGGGTTCACTCCCGTTTTTATCATATAGTTTCTACTAACATTTCAAAACGCAATGGGTTCCCGTGAACTCACCGTAACTAGCTGGATCCGTCCCTGGTTGTTTCCCCCTAATTAATAAATAATTTCAATAAAAATGTTTGTGGGTGTGAAAAAAAAACGAATGTTACTTTTAATTATAAATAGTGTTTAAAGTAAGCTTTATAATTCTTGCATCACAAAATTACTATCTTTCAAGTTTGCTTCATACTTGGTAGAAAATGAAATGAGTTGATGAGTTGAAGAGTTACACTCGATCCACTCTTTAAATCATTCTGCTTATTACATGGTTTGAAGAAAAGCAGGCACCCGTTATGTTTAAAACCTCTAAGAGAGCCCTCTAGGTCAAACCAACTTTATAAACAAATCGGTTACAATATAAATAACAAAAGTTACACAAAACTAATCCTCCCCAATCTATTTAGCTATGTTAGAAGTAATTAGTTGACCTAATTTTCAATTTGAGAAAACTTATATTATCATATATCATACTTTATATTGTATATTATTATATCATGCTACATGCCTACATAGCATCCACATTATACATGGATTATCACTATAATCAACCTCACACTCTCAATTTATACTATTAGTTTATAATTTATAAATTAATTTTCATAAATTCAATCATATCTTATACTAACTATATATCAATTAAATTTTTTATTTTAATAATCAAATATTTATATAATATTTTCATTCGACTATTGTATTACACATGTGTCTGACCTAGACCATTAATATTACATTACTAGGTTTGAACATATACATGACACAAGTTGAATGAAAAAAACGAAAAAAATCATAAATCTATAAAATATAATAAACCAAACCCATTCTTGCCAAGTGTCATTTTCTTAGCAAATCTAGGCCTTAATTGCTTACTTGGCCTAATATTAGAATACTTTTGCTGACTTGGCATTCTATAATTAATGTTTACAAGGTTAGGGTTTTGTTAATATGAATGAATTCATTCCAGCCGCACTTCTAAGAGAAAATATAAAATCCATTCTATAATCATTATCATCGTTTACCAGTTCGATGCAAAATCAACAAATATGATATTTTTAATTATTTTTATTATTACCAAATCCCGTGTTAAACATGAGTCTCTAACCTAGTTTACTATATGCAATATGCTGAAGATTTATGGAAATATAAATAAATTTTCAAAATAAGGATTAATATAAATTTAGAAAGAATTTTTTTAAATTTTGATTGAGGAAATATTTTCAAGATAAAAAGGCAACTATCAAATACTTAAAATTTAAAATTTTTTTATTGTAATATTTAGGATATTGAATATCTGATTAATAAGTAAAATTAACAAAAAAATATGAACTTATGGGGCATAATTATTAAATATTTTTTTAACATGTACGGAAAATAATAGGGGGTTTAGTATTGTGACAAACAGTAAAGTTTTTACTCCTTTAGTATATAAAGATACGATGCTATGTAACATTCACATTATTGTACGTGTTATCACCACAATCGACATCACACTCACCCTTTATTCAATCAATTTATAATTAACAAATTAGTTTCATAAATTAAATTATATTATATACTAAAAATGATTTAAAACTTCTTATCTTAACCATCAAATATTTAATTTAATATTTTCTTTCGGCCCGTGCATTACACGAATGTTTAACGTAGTGCACTAACATTACGTTATATTGTCATATCATATTATATCATATTGTATCATATTACATAATGATGTATTGTTTTTTATTATATACCATTATAATATTGTATCATATTAGATCATATTACGTAGCATTGTATTGTATCATATTATATCAATTATTTCATATTATCTACTCTATATATAGTATATAAATAATACAAAATATATTTTTCATTTATTATTATTTTTTATCGGATTTAGTTATCTATTTAATGTTTTTAATGCATTTTAAAAGAACATTTAATCTTTTTTAATGCATTCCAAAAGAACAATTAATTTTTTTAATGCATTTTAAAAAAACATTTATTGTTGTTAGTATTGAGTGATTTTTTTCAACATATCAGCCATGCATATATATATTTGACTCCATCAACATTTCAGTTCTTTTTTTTTGTCAACAATTATCCCTCTTATAATATTTTACCTTGTGCCAAAAACCACAACGTCGTTCTTGTACTCGTGAAATTTCACCGAAGAAACCACAACTGGAAACATAACCCCGTTTGCTCCTATGTAGACATCATTTCTGGCGGCGTTTGTTCTTCGAAAACAGGACTCGACCGCCGGCCTTCGATTCCCTGCAACGTCAGTTCAAGGTAACATGTTTCTTTTCTCTAGCTAGTGCCTTATGACCAACAAATAGAGCTTAATTATTATTAAAAAAAACTATGTTTGAAGCTAATTTTTTCTAGAAGGTTTTCGTAGCAGTTTAAATATAGAATTTTTATCATCTAGCGGTGTCAACGTGACCTTAGACATGATGACACTGAAGCGGTGAATAGGAACTTTTAGGGTCATGTTTGAAGATAATTTATTTTTGTCGGGTCACAAAATAAAAATGAAAAACTATGTTTAAAGATAAATTTTTAATATTTTTTAGTCGGGTCATACAGTACAAACTTTTATATATTGAAGCTAACATTTCTTGAAGTTCGGTAGTTTCATGGGTTGGTGTAAGAATTTCACGGGAATGTTGGTGTTGATATTTCATTGGATTCAGTTGTGATTAGATATATTAATTTATTATTTTTCTGACAATGTGCCTGACCTTTTCTCATTTATTATTTAATGTTTTTATCATAATCTTATATGTGTTTTGTTCACGGGTTTATGACGGGACAATCTATTAAATAAATAAATGAAATAAATAAAGATTCGACGACGGAATATGTAAGTTTTAAGAAGAGGAAAGTGAAAGAAAAAAACATACCAAAAGTTAGCTAGACACCTAATACCAAAATAGTACACGTGGCGATAAATTTTTTTTAACAAAAAGCCGGATTCGAACTTCGGTCATAGTAGTAACAACCAAAATCCCTACCAGCCAACCAACATAACACAATGAAAAGGCATATATACTGAGATACAAACCTATTGTGAAAGATAGAAAAAAGAGATCAATAAATAAAAGGCCCACATGTTTAGTATTCAAACTCTTTGTTTTTTCAATAAAAAGATCATAATTACAATATGTGTTTTGTTCACGGGTTTATGATGAGACACTCTATTAAAGAAATAAATAAGATAAGTAAAGATCCGACAACGAGAAAGGTAAGTTTTAAGAAGAGGAAAGTAAAAAAAACATAAACCAAATCTGAACACCACCTAATCACTAATATGGTACATGCGGCGCACGTTCAAGAAAAAAATAAAACATAAATCCGGATTCAAACTTGGGCATAGTAGTAACAATCAAAAGTTTATATACAAATCTATAGTCATTTGTCAAGGATAGAAAAAAATACCAATAAACAAAAGCCGTACATGTTTACTGTTCAAACTCTTAGCTTTTTCAATAAGAAGAACATCATAACCTTATGTGTTTTGTTCACGGGTTATGACGGGACAATCTATTAAAGAAATAAACGAAATTAGCAAAGATCCGATGACGAGAAATTAAGGTATGTTTCAAGAAGAGGAAAGTGAAAGAAAAAACATATGTCAAAAACATACCAAAAGTCAGACGCCAAATCATCGTACACTTGGCGTTAAAAAAAATGAAACAAAAAGCCGGATTCAAACTTTGGTCATAGTAGTAACAACCAAAAGCCTTACCTACCTACCGACCAACATAACACAATGGAATATAAATCAATAAAAAGGTATAGATACATACCTATTGTCAAGGATAGGAAAAATAAACAAAAGCCATGTTTACTATTCAAACTCCTTGCCTTTTCAATAAGAAGAATGATATAGTATATAGAGAAAGAAAGATACAAGTTAAAATGGGGGAAACGTTTTTTTTTCCTAAAGAAATAGGAAAGTAACATATCATACATTAGCTAATTTGGAAAATGATACACTATATAAAATACATACTAAAGTTTAAAGTTATGCTAGCAAAGGCAACATATTCTTTTTTAACTTGTGTTTTTGTTGCACTCCTATAGTTAAACTCGTAGCAAGATTTCTAAATTACTTAAAGTGGAACATTAATTGTTAAGCATTTTTTGTACCCTTTGTTTGGATGATGTTGATGGATGATAATTCAAATTTGTTCACAAACTAATTATATATGATGTAAAGGCATATTTAGATGATTATAAGTTTCTATGGACATCATCTCATATATACTTATGTTTGTTCCTTTAAGGCTTTAAGTTATCTTGTGTTAAATGTTCATCTATGAAAGGAAGAGGATGTCTAGCTTTGAAAAAAAAAGATAAATTTACAAATATGGTCAATCTATATACTTTGAGCAGCTAGGGATGATGTGAATATATATGTTAGCAATGTATTTACTAATAATGTAAAACTAGAATTTATGTGACCTCTTTTGAACTTGTAAATAGTATCTATAGGTAATGGTTTTTTTTTGTTTTTGTTTAACAACAATATATTTATAAAAAGAACACAACTAGCAAGAAACGTGACATGACGTGCGAGCATCCAAGAACTGAATGTGTCTCCGCACCTGAGCCGATTGCTAATGTTCGACGTTGAAGAACCTGACCAGGATATATCTGTTGGTTTGAGGGAAGATATGAAGATTTATTTGAAATTAGAATTCTTTCATTTTTTGGGTTTTTGGTATTTATCTTTTTAGTTAGTTCTTCAATTATTTATAGAGAGATTATACCTAGATTTAGGTATACGTTTGTTGGATTGAATTATTGTAAAGAGTATTGGGCTCTTCAGTTTTGGTTCATTTTGGTTTATCACCATGAGATGAAAGTGAAGTCTACTCCTAAAGCTCAGGAACACAATTGTGATAGTTTTAGACCTGATCGTATGGCATGCCGCCGCCTCTAATTAAGTCATGCCTTTATTAGCTAACCTCTCATTAACCCTGCAATCCTTGTAAAGTTCACGCGCACATAATCTATGGAATAGATCTTGCAATTTATGTCCTCCTAACGACGCATTTTTCTAAAAAAGGATTATCAATCTTTTTTCCAAACGTCATTACCATTAGATCCGATACACCTTTCTAAAATCCTAACATTACATATGTGGATGGATTTAAACATTTTAACTCAAATAGAAAGAGGTTTGTTTACACACCTCCACCTCTATTCTTGAAGAAGAGCATCGTAAAGCCTTCGAGTGAATCTATCTCTAAGCCACCATGTTGGCATTATTGTGAATTAGGCCACACAGAATCATATCTTGAGTTAATCTGCCGATTACTTTATTACCGTCGAAGCTTTAGAAAAACAACCAAAGACAAGCTAATCTGTTAACCACTCAAGCATGCTGGGCACAAAGCTTATCCGTCGATAGACCACAACTGCTGAATAACTGTCTATTCGATAGACTTACTATCAATAGGAAATATTCAGAAGATAATGTGTCAGAACTGAAGAGGAGTGAAGCTACAACTTTACAATTGCCGCTCGATTGTCTGTTGTACTTTAACTTGTATTGTCTTTCATTGTAACCAACGAGTATGTACTAGTGCTATGCCATAGTACATGTATCAACGGTGGTAGTTTGCAATTGATCATTAACCTAAAATGAACATTGTGGATTCATCTCTAGTGTTAGCTTTTGTAGTATATAAACCTCAAACATGTGAAGTTTTAAGTTTACATGCTTTGTGGCTTATCACATCTTGTTATTATGACCTTGCAATATGGTGAAGAAACACTTTGATAGATTTCCTTGTGTTCATATTGTTCAAAGTAATTATGTGTAGATTGATCTTAAATGTTTAGTACGTATAGATTTCACATCTACTAAGTTGTGATTACAGAAACTTGTGCGTATTAACGTAACCAATGCAACCCACCGTGATTTTGAAAACCCAAACGTCAACCTCTTTGATCCGATGCATTTTCAGCTCTCCTTATATCCACCCTAGAAAAAAACGTTAAGACACCCTTTACAACCAGAGATAATGACATAAGATAAAAGCCAAGTGCTCCAAAAACCGATGCTTAAAGTATAAAACGCCCCTAATATGTAACATATTTCCTTTTTAGTTAGAGAGTGGAAATCTATAAATAATATTTTTCTATCTATCCACCCTATTCGTATTTGATCTCACCAGGATCCTTAAGTCGAAGGGAATCTTCGTTGCCTTACATCACGTTAGTAGAGATTCCGCATCTACTAAGTTGTGATTACAGAAACTTGTTCTGAGTATTAACCTAACCGATACAAGACACTGCGATATTTAGACGCTAACACCAACTCCCATTTAACCCATTGAATTTTCGGCTTTCATTATATCCATCACGAAAAAGCAAGATCTCAAGGATTCTAATAATTTTAAGACACCCTTTACGACCAGAAATAATGACATAAGATAAATCTTAGTGCTTCAAGAACCGAAGGAAAAAGTGTAGAACTACCTCTAATAGAACACATATTTCCTTTCCAATTAGAGAGCGGAATAAAATCTATCATTCATAATCCTCCATCCATCCACCCTACTCATATTTGATCTAACCGGGATCCTTTATTAGATATAATGTATCTACTAAGTTATGATTATAGAAACTTTAGATACTAATGCCAAATCCCATTTAACCCAATGCATTTTCGGATTTTCTTAAATGCGTTAAATATCATAAATAGCGTTGAAAATATCAGTACCGCTATTTTACAAGGGCTGATAACCGCTATCCCACCACTATGAACTGCATAGTAGCTACCGAAGAAAAGAAAACACGATCTCAAGAATTCTAATATTTTTAAGACTTTCTAAATTTGACGATGAGAAATAATAGTATAAGATAAAAGCCAAGTGTTCCAAGAACCAAAGCTAAAAATAAAGAACTACCTCTAATAGATATCATATTTCCTTTTCAGTTAGAGAAGAGAATAAAATCCATCATTTATATTCTTCCCTTCATCCATTCTACTTGTATTCCAACCTACCGGGATCCTTAACTAAATGAAGGAAATCTTTTGCCTTACATTACGTTAAAAGAGCATATTTTACAACCTCATCCAAATCCTCCCCGATACCAATTAACTTGGATTTATGTAAGTTAGAAGTGCCCAAATAGTAAGTGAGGAGTCACTAGGGTAGAGTTTATATGATCTTTCTCTATTTTATATAACATTTAGAAAAAAGAAAAATAAACTCTTTAAAATGATTATGAATAATATACATCTATTAGGAAAGTATAAGTTGATAATCACATTAGGATAATTTGAGACCATTTCCTGGAAACTATTATAGCATGTTGAATAAGTTAACTTTAAGTTTATTAACATACCATAATGTTTTATAGCATTAATTTTGAAGTGCAATAAGTTATGTTTTCTCTAACTTGCGTTATTAAATAACTTAGTTGACATTTTGGCCCAAACGTTACACGTTCAACACAATATCTTCTTTGTAATTTGTAGTTTTAGCATACTCTAATTTGATTTTTTTACTTCTGTAAAATGTGTTTATAAAGTAGAAGAGATTATGTATATACCAAGTTGTGATTACATAAACTTGTTCTGAGTATTAACCGAACCGATATAACACACAGTGACTTTATATAGTAACGCCAAACCCCATTTAACCCAATGCATTCTTGGATTTTCTTATATTGGATAAATATCATAAATAGCGTCGAAAATATTCTTGCTCAAGTTTTGTTCCTAATTATCTTTCAATTCTGATATGTTTATTTAATAAATCTGTTGTTTGTTTATGCAGTAAATATTCTTGCTCAAGTTTTGTTCCCAAGATTTTTTCTGAATCAAAACAAAACATCTAAGAAGTATTTAAGGAGCTGTTGTGTAGGAAGATTATACTGGGGATTTCCATATTCACATTGAATGAGGTTGGTTAAGACTTCATTTTTACGTTCTCCGACGTCTTGATTGTTTTTTTGGTTCAGGAATTATTCGTAAACAAAGCTGAATTCATTTCAGATTTATAAAATCATGAAGAACAACTTAAATCTCAATGAGTTTGAGGTTGTTTTTGAATCCGCATCAAGGCGACCTTTGGAATTTGTAACTGTGGATTTAAGATTGCTTCATGACACATATCAAGGTTCACCACAAGCTTTTCTTAAGGATGTTAGGGAGGTAATTAGATTTTAACCTCATTTTGGACTTTGGTATTATATGATTGGTTAGAAACTCATTGTGTATGTGTGTCGATATGTATAAAATATTATTTTTAATAATTTAAGGTAAAGTCTGAGATCATGTGCTAATATTGGACTTGTATTTTTTGGGTGACTACTTGCAAATCTATTTTATTACTTTTTTCTAATTTTAATGTAAAACAGTTACTTTGATTATTTGATAATTTAATATTATTGTGTAACAAATTTTTATCAAGATTATTTTCGCTTTGATGTGTTGATTAGGGGCATATGATGATGAAGAGGCTGCGGGTTATACTTATGACCTTGCTGTTATTAAGTACTGGGGTCTTAATACCACCCTTAATTTCGAGGTAACGTATTTAATTGGTGCGTTAAAACTAATGATGCTAGAGACATTTCAAGTGTAGCAATACGGACATGCATATCGTTTTACCAAGTCAAGTTATATGAATTTGTATTTTAAAGTATTAAAAAAATAAAATGTAAGTTACACTTGCGTAATTATTTTGAAATGTAAGGGCAATTATTTGTTTTGTGATCTGTTGTACCATGTATATTGTAACCATTTTGAATAATATTGTAGGTAAATACGTATAAAGATGAGATGGAAGAAATGGAAAAAATGACCAATGAAGAATACATAGCATTTTTAAGAAGGAAGAGTAGCGGGTTTTCAAGAGGCGTTTCCAAATACCGAGGAGTAGCCAAGTAAATTAACAATTGTCGTCTTGCTACAAACGCAACCGTTTTGCTTGAGGACCAATACGGTTTCAACATGGAGCCAGATGCAACAACATCTATAAAGAGGCCAAGAGCAAAGAACATGGCAAAATGGCACAGGTGTGATTGTCTTGAACCCATTTTTTCATCTCCATATCACTGCATGTGTCAACTGCCATGAAACATTCTTCACAAGTGTTGAACTTCAACATCACAAGAATTGTACTTGTGAAATCACACTTGAAACTGGTAGAAACTTTACTGCTCCCGAGTCTTCATCAAGGTCGCTTTTGGGAAATGCTCAGCATATACTTAGGCCTTTGTTGATCAGTTTATTGGATATGGAAGCTGCATTGCCGGATGAAGCAAAAAGACGTTCCATGGCAAACCCCAATTGGAGATCTGCATTGGTGTTCATTTGTTAAATCTGCTAATACGATATACGAGGTATGCGTTATCTTTATTATCATTTCAATAAAACCCAACCTGTTTTAATGAGTCTTAGAAAAACTCGTTGTATTTGCATTGTAGCTCGTTGAAGCAACTTTAGCACTTGAAACCATGATCAAGACAAAATATATCAACAGCACTTGGTGGTGGCAAAACATCCACGCCCTCGCTCTTTCTTTGTATGTTCATATCCATCTATCAACCAGCCTTCGGTTTATGAAGAACCAATTTCATTTGAAGAGCTTGAACAAGAGCTTCAATGTCATGACCGTGTACGAATTTCAATGTTCATATTGGGTTAGCAAATCATGACCGTGTACGAAGATTATACTGGGGATTTCCATATTCAAGCACACATAGTGGGAAAAATTTGTTAAGTGGGGTTGGCAGGTCATCAACCATGGAAGCACTTAGAAACATTTGTGAGTATTACATAGTGGCAAAAGTTAACAATTCGTTCCATATATAACAGACTTAAAACTCAAGAAAATAAAACTAATAAGGGGTCACTTTACTTAGAGTTGGTTACTTGAATTTGCTAAGAATAAGCTTAAATCAATAAGCTTTAAACAAATTATTGTTTTTTTTAAATGACACAAATTATTCCTCATGTTCTGTTTATTGATAAATTGGTCATTGAAATAAGTAATCTATATAATAAATCAAGGTTTTTGGGGGGCAATATATTGGGGGGAAAACATACTTTGCTTTGTAAAAGTAAGTTTAATAGGGAAAAAATTGATTAGGAGAGTTGATGGAGATAAAATTAATTTTGTGATTAATTATAACTTACAAAAATATTTATAAATTTTTAAATATAATAGCTATAATTTTTTTAAATATTTTTATTTAACCCGTGTGTAGCACACGTGTGTTAAACCTAGTGTTCTATAAAAACAATATTTTGGCTATTGAAGTAAGTTGTGTTTCCTATTACTTGCCATATCATATACTTTACTAGTTTACAGCCCGGGCTACGCTCGGGAACACAACATTAAAGTGATGCTTTTAAGGATATTCATGAATGTTCCAATCAGTTTTGAGACAAACCGTGGTAAACCGGAACACATGATATACTTTTAAAATTAGACTTTTAGTATAGTAATATTATACTCAAATTTAGTACACCATAAAGTGCTCAGTTTTATGGTGTGGTTTATTTAAAAAAAATCGTATAAAAATGTTATGTATATTTATACAACACCGAGGTCTTTAATTGTATGTTATTATTAACTTTACCCATAAGTTTCATTTTTAGACCATATCAAATATAAACCGACTCGTGTACACCCCTTGTAGTAGAGGGTTAAAAATATAAATATTCTTAAATTTTTAAAAATTCTCTAAAATATTAGGGGACCAAAAATGTAATTAGTTTTATTATAATATATTTTATACACATATTTTAAATAAAAATTCATTATTGTGAGATAAAATCTAATATGATGACACATAAGCCAGAAGCTTTAAAAATGTGCCACATAAGCTTTTTACGTTTTGCTATATTATATAAGGATTTGACAAACTGGTCCAAACGTAATGAATGTGCCATATAATATCTTTATTATGACTTCATTTTCTAAGGATGGAGATTTGTTTCACAATTATAAATGTACATTTTTTTGGTTGACAAATTTTTAGTGAATTAAATAAATGAAGATTGATGTGTGGTTTATTTTCTTTATTTGAATAAAATCCATTGATGAATTTTTGATTGTGCAGAATTTCTTGATGAATCAAAACCTAACAATGCTTCTAAGAAGCTTTTGTCCTGTATGAAGATTATACTGGTGATTTCCATATTCAAAACAATACGTTGTTGGGAACTGGTTTCTCGATCCATCTCGAAGTATGGGCAATTAGAGGCACATAAGGTTGGTTTATATTTTATAATAGTAAACATATGTATTGATATGTATTTAATTGAAATAAATTCACTGATGAAAGTTTAATTTGTTTTTTTTTTTTTGCAGAAACTATCCGTGCTCAAGTTTCTAGTTTCAACATGGTTTCAATATGGTTGAGTACCAATATTGTATACTCTTCACAAGTGTCGTCTTGCTACAACCGCAGCCGTTTTGCTTGAGGACCAATATGGTTTCAACATGGCACCAGATGCAGTAACATCTATAAAGAGGCCAAGAGCAAAGAACATGGTAAAATGGCACAGGTGTGATTGTTTTGAACTCATTTTTCCATCTCGATATCACTATGTCAACTGCCATGAAACATTCTTCACAAGTGTTGAACTTCAACAGCACAAGAATTCTACTTGTGAAATCACACTTAAAACCGGCCATGATGGTAGAAACTTTGTGATAGATCGAGTTTCTATGTGATAGATCGTTAAACATCGACTTGATATGTATGAATCTGGCTGAATCAAGCACAAAGGTTGCCAAGAAGTGTCTGGGCATTGACTCTAATGGCTGAATATATTGGGGCTTTCCCTATGTAAGCTCAAATCGTGGGATAGTGACAAATGGATCAGATAACACTAAAACTCTTGCTAAAGTTTTGTACGCAAGAATTTGCTGAATCATAACAAAATAGTTAAGAAGTATTTGATGACTGGTTGTGTAGGAAGATTATACTGGGGATTTCCATATTGCGTAAAGTCTTTTTCACACGTACGGTGTTTAACGCATACTTGATCACTGAATGGCGCCAGCCAGCATCTGTTTCAGCTGCTGCATAAATATCCACAATGCACACCCTTGCTCGTCGTATCTGCACACTTGACACTGCAACAAATTACCAAAAACACGCCACCACTTCTGATAAATAAAGTATTTGGAAAAGTAAAAAGCATAAACAACACTTTATCTTTGTGAACTAAGGGGTACAGTTCAGATGGTAGTGTTCCAGAGTATGTTGGCAAATTAAAGTGCTTGATCCTGTGAAAAAGCTGCCTACAATTAAACGTTGGATCTAGAACTAGAAACTGCATCTATGAGGCTTTAAAGAAGTATTTAAGGACCGTTTGTGTAGGAAGATTATACTGGGGATTTCCAATTTCAGATTCAGCAACCTTATTCGGGGACGAATTAAGAACAAAGCTAATCATGAAATTTTTGAGCATTGGTATATAACAACGTTAAAGAGCGGTCAACATGTAGGATGGAAGAAGGAGAGACGGTATCTTGAGCAGATATATATCATTCTCATAATTATCTTACTACAAATGCGACCGTTTTGCTTGAGGCCCAATATGGTTTCAGCATGCAGCCAAATGTATAAAGAGGAAATAACATGGCTAAATGGCACATGTGTGATTGTCTTGAACCCATTTTTCCATCTTGACATTATTGTGTCCATTTCCCTGAAACATTTTTCACAAATGTTGAACTTTAACACAAGTATTTTACTTGTGAAAGCACACTTTTGATTCTGATCTTGATGGTGCACATGCTACAATAAAACTGAAGTTAAATGCTTGATTCTGATCTTGATGGTGCATCTATAAAGTCTTTTAAGTTTTTTTTGTCTTTCAGTTAATTAAATTACGTTATTATTATTAGTGTCACACCCTCAATTTTCCACAAACGGGGTATCCGTTAGGCGTGTGTCATACCAGGATCTCAAGCCATTAGTTACAGTAACACTGACTCATTAAATTTTAACAAAAGTTTAACATAGACAGTTTTCCCAAAACTCAGGGTAATAAAATGTAAGTTTTTAAATTTCAGCGGAAGCTTATAAACAAACCAATTATTTAAACCACTTGTGCTCAAAAGTCTAGCACAATTAAATAGAAACCCCTGTGCTCAATAGTCTAGCACAAATAAATAAAAACCTCTGTGCTCAAAAGTCTAGCACGTAACCAAAAATAAGTTTTCCAAAAACCAATAATGTAAATAAAAGTTGGTAAAAATGTCAAAGTGACTCATGCATGAAATGTCCTACGTGCACAGCTCCTAGCCACCTGAGAAAACATACTGAAAATGGTCAACACATGGTTGGTGAGCTCAATGAGATATTTAACAAAAGTATTTAAATATCAAAACAGTTTAACTGATAAAGTTCATTTGCTATTGCTGGTTTGCAAGACCACCTCGCTTACTACATGAGCACGTTGAGATTAAACTGAACGTTGTGTTGTGCCTTACTGCCATCAAACTAGATGACCAAAAGTTCCAAGGACAATCTGCACCACCTGGATCCCTACCAGCGTGATGGGGTCTGCCGAACCCGGTAGTACTACTCAAATTTCCCCGTTATACCCACTGTATATTAATAATCTCAACTAAAGGAAAGGACTTTTGTTGGAACGTTTATGCTCAAGTAAAATAAGCCATTAGACAATAGAAATTAGTTTATCAAAATAGTTGCCCGAAGGCCCTGCCCAAAGGCATAAAACGCAGCCCAAGGCCGTATAAAATCTTGCCCGAAGGCCCTACCCGAAGGTATAAAAATGCAGCCCAAGGCCGTATAAAATAGTTTTGTATGTTTTCTCCCCGAAAGGATTTAAAGCGGGCAAAGAGACTCACCTTTGAAGCACACAGCAATATAGACAGCAAAATGCAGCAAAAGACCTAAACTGCTCTAGGACCTGCTTTAGCAATTATTTACTAATTATTAACTAGGATAATGCAAGTAAATATATAATATGGTGTTCACTAGGGTTTCGAGCATTCGGTTCATCCTTGCACAATAACAACCTAGCACACATATTTACACACATATCATGTTAGCTATTCACACACTTTCACATATAAATTCTTATGCCAACATATACCATACTTTCGCTTTCTCTATTACACACATAACACAACACATGCATATTAATAATATCATTAATTATTGTTGCTCTATTTAAACGCATATGTCCATATTCCTGCTACGCAGGCAAAACACATATAATACACCGTAACAAGTTACATACATCCAATATCATCATTGTTGTTGCCTGATTGCAAATATACGATTTACCTCATTCGAACACATACTTCGTATTCCCTTGCCTATAATACCCTCATCATACTGTTATACATGTATACTCACATTTTCCACAACTTAATAATACGGTATACCTATAATATATCGCATGTACATACATCTCATAACACATATATATACATACATACACTATTATATCATGTTGCTGCTTCCCAAACATACATACATTCAGAATTATATACTTTGCTGTTTCTAATTAATTACACATACATGAGTGACGTAGAACCACACAAACCTGCTGCTGGACTTTCCGATCTATATATACATATTATCATACCACCATACTATTAAATGTGTATATATTGCATACAATCAGAAATATTGGTACATACACATATACTATTGTACATACAGACCACATATAAACACGTACATCATGCATACCTTAAGTACGTCTAATCGAATCGTAACAATCGTATTATGAGAACGAACCCGAATTCGAATCGAAACCCCGGAACGAAAACGGCATTATAAAAGATTGAATGAGTTGTTTCTACTTACGGGAGTGACGATGAGAAGGAATACAACATACTGCTGCACAAGTCAAGGGTGACGAGAGGTGCTACTGCTATTGCTGGTCTCGGCCGATTAAGATGATGATACGCGATGTTGATACTACATACCGCTTCACAATGGTTCGGAAAAGATGATCAGCGGTGGAGGTGAAACCGGACGGTGGGAAATGGTTGTTGTTGCGGGCGTGCTTTCCTTGATCCGGCTAGCACACAAACTGAGAGAGAGAGACGAGAGGAGATTTGGTGTTAGGGGGCGGGGGTTCTGCTATGCTGCTGCTGGTTTGGTAGTCGACCAAGAGATAAACAACATGCGGCAATATTTATATATATATATATCTCGAATGGTAGGTTAGGTTAGAAGAATTTATTTCAAACTTACACTTAGGCACCTCTAGGTTTGCTAATTATTCTTTTGCCGTTTAACGTTAATAATTTAACTTCCGATAATTACAATTTTGACTCAAGGCTTATATACTTTAACTAATGAGAGCATGTAACGATTGAAACAAGGCAAGCTTGCTAAAATTAACGAGAGCGTGTTAATGACGTTAACTTGAATTTGCGGGTTGTCACATCATCCCCTTGTTAAAAGAATTTTCGTCCCGAAAATTATGTTGTGAAAATGAACAAAAGAAAAGAAAATTTTTCATGTTGTCATATCATCCCCTTGTTAAAAGAAATTTCTCCCCGAAAATTTAAATCTTTCATTTGGTGTTAGACGTTGTTACTTTAATAGCTAAGAATGATTGTATTTGTGTTTCATTAGGTAGCCACTTCATTAGGTTTTACCATCTAGAGTTATCATTGCAGGCTTTTAATTATTGGTCTAATGTATCGCGGGTTTGAAGAGATCCAAAAGTTTCTTTGGGATCCACTATTAAGATTTATAAACAACGATTTGTATGCAGAATGTTTTAGAAATTTTAGATCACAGAGCTTTGAGATGTTATTTAGTTTTTGAATGATTGAGACTTGACTGTAGAGTCTATATTAAGGAAGCCTTGTTATTCGAGTTGTTTCGAGATCATAAATTTGACTCAACTGTGTGTAGGTACTCTACTTTATTAAAGAGGCGTTGTCCAAAAATGCGGTCATCAAGGATGTCATAAACATTCTAAAAACAGATGAAAAATGAATTTGGATACTATTTTTATGTTCGGAAGTACGTTTGAGCAAAAATGATCAAGAAATTTAATAAGTATTTCTATCTTCAATAACTATATGATTTGTTGTGATCAAGAGGACAAGTGGTTGTACAACGTAGTATAATATGTTATTTAAGTTTACGTACGAAAGTAGTGTACAAAAAAAAAGAGTCAATGTCACATGAGTTGTTTCTAGTAATTGGAGTACAATAAGTTTTATTGTTGATGAATTCTAAATGTTACGTTTAGAAGTGTGCCGGGGGGGGGTCAGTTATAAAATTTACTTAGCTTTTCATTATCATTGTGGGCATAAGATACCTGAAAGTTATAAGTGTCTAGTTATATAGCGAATTGCCATATGAATGAGAGATGAAATAGGGCTCATAGAAAACACGCGTTCGTAAGAAGTTTGAAGGTAATCGATTATAGACTCGCAACATTAATAACGATTAAGCTGAGTTACTGTTACGCAAACTATTTGCTAGAGAAATTTGAATATATTTTTCGATGTACCGAATATAGATGAGGTTTATGAATTTAAACGTTCTTGATGGATAAATAATTTTTTTTTTTCCAAAGCATTTTATGTGGTAGGTTTATTCTGACATGAACAAGTTTTTTTTTTCAAATAAGTCGTAGTTATATATAGGGCTCTTCCAAGAAACTCTTACAATTAAAAGGATTGTTTAATGTTTGATTGAGAAAACCATGATATTAAGTTATTACCATTGTTGAGTAAGACATCATAGTTACTTAGAGATGGAGTTTTGTTTCAGGTGAATCTGTGTTGTTTGGTTCTTCACTTTTGGATTTTCGTTGTAACCCACATGACAGGTTTTGACAGGATCATCATGTACCTGTAAATTCACCATTACGTTGCGCACCCGTAATCGTCAATTTACCTTACACAATCACCCTAGTTTGTCTCCCATCATGAGCTTTAGTATTAAGTTTTATCATGCTTATCGTTTTGTGCTTATTTATACGATAATTTATATTATTCCGAATATAGGAAGTATAAGAGAGGTGTGGCGTTCATATAATACTTGCTTATTTATAAGCTGTAGGTTGTGTTTGTGCTAGTATTCAAACGCAGTACTTGTGTAGAAAGAGAATACCATCAGTACTCATCTTCACGAGGTGCCTCTTCGAGTCAATAGTTTTCACGAGAGCAACAAGCACCAACTTGAAGAAATAAAATAAGTGTAACAATATGGAGAAGGTTTAAAAGAATAGAACATAATACTTAACGAAAGACAATCACTATGGATAACTTCAACGTATTAGTCTTTATGATTTGAGTGTTTCATACTTAACGCGCTTTCGTTTTCAACACTCGTTCAACAGAGTGAGAAAAAAAATTTGAATAGAAATCGGTTTTCTAGGCTTAGAAAGAAAAAAAAAATTAACGTATTCTGACAAGAAGGAATGAACTGCTGAATAACTTATGCTCCACTTCATGAACTCCAGAAAGGATAGCCTCAAACGGGTCCAAACGGTTGTAATCGTCAGGCTCATATTCTTGCCCTTTATGCGCCTCGAGAAGATGTCTCAGCCACATTCCGCGAAGTAGAATCAGATTTAAGCAGAAAATTTAAATTCATGTTTTGGATAAGGACAGAGTATTTCGTATAAGGATTCTTACACTACAAAGATCATATATAAGGCAAGCACATAAAATGTAACACGTATAGACAAACAAACTCTAATTTCTAACTATGATTCTACTGTGCAGTGTGAGTGTAACTAATGCAAATGCTTAAAGTTATAGACTATATGCAATGAAATGCTAGTTCCCTATAACTTATGTCTCTGATACCAATCTGTCACACCCTCAATTTTCCACAAACGGGGTATCCGTTAGGCGTGTGTCATACCAGGATCTCAAGCCATTAGTTACAGTAACACTGACTCATTAAATTTTAACAAAAGTTTAACGTAGACAGTTTTCCCAAAACTCAGGGTAATAAAATGTAAGTTTTTAAATTTCAGCGGAAGCTTATAAACAAACCAATTATTTAAACCACTTGTGCTCAAAAGTCTAGCACAATTAAATAGAAACCCCTGTGCTCAATAGTCTAGCACAAATAAATAAAAACCTCTGTGCTCAAAAGTCTAGCACGTAACCAAAAATAAGTTTTCCAAAAACCAATAATGTAAATAAAAGTTGGTAAAAATGTCAAAGTGACTCATGCATGAAATGTCCTACGTGCACAGCTCCTAGCCACCTGAGAAAACATACTGAAAATGGTCAACACATGGTTGGTGAGCTCAATGAGATATTTAACAAAAGTATTTAAATATCAAAACAGTTTAACTGATAAAGTTCATTTGCTATTGCTGGTTTGCAAGACCACCTCGCTTACTACATGAGCACGTTGAGATTAAACTGAACGTTGTGTTGTGCCTTACTGCCATCAAACTAGATGACCAAAAGTTCCAAGGACAATCTGCACCACCTGGATCCCTACCAGCGTGATGGGGTCTGCCGAACCCGGTAGTACTACTCAAATTTCCCCGTTATACCCACTGTATATTAATAATCTCAACTAAAGGAAAGGACTTTTGTTGGAACGTTTATGCTCAAGTAAAATAAGCCATTAGACAATAGAAATTAGTTTATCAAAATAGTTGCCCGAAGGCCCTGCCCAAAGGCATAAAACGCAGCCCAAGGCCGTATAAAATCTTGCCCGAAGGCCCTACCCGAAGGTATAAAAATGCAGCCCAAGGCCGTATAAAATAGTTTTGTATGTTTTCTCCCCGAAAGGATTTAAAGCGGGCAAAGAGACTCACCTTTGAAGCACACAGCAATATAGACAGCAAAATGCAGCAAAAGACCTAAACTGCTCTAGGACCTGCTTTAGCAATTATTTACTAATTATTAACTAGGATAATGCAAGTAAATATATAATATGGTGTTCACTAGGGTTTCGAGCATTCGGTTCATCCTTGCACAATAACAACCTAGCACACATATTTACACACATATCATGTTAGCTATTCACACACTTTCACATATAAATTCTTATGCCAACATATACCATACTTTCGCTTTCTCTATTACACACATAACACAACACATGCATATTAATAATATCATTAATTATTGTTGCTCTATTTAAACGCATATGTCCATATTCCTGCTACGCAGGCAAAACACATATAATACACCGTAACAAGTTACATACATCCAATATCATCATTGTTGTTGCCTGATTGCAAATATACGATTTACCTCATTCGAACACATACTTCGTATTCCCTTGCCTATAATACCCTCATCATACTGTTATACATGTATACTCACATTTTCCACAACTTAATAATACGGTATACCTATAATATATCGCATGTACATACATCTCATAACACATATATATACATACATACACTATTATATCATGTTGCTGCTTCCCAAACATACATACATTCAGAATTATATACTTTGCTGTTTCTAATTAATTACACATACATGAGTGACGTAGAACCACACAAACCTGCTGCTGGACTTTCCGATCTATATATACATATTATCATACCACCATACTATTAAATGTGTATATATTGCATACAATCAGAAATATTGGTACATACACATATACTATTGTACATACAGACCACATATAAAGAATTTTTTTTTAAAATGGTATATATTAGAAAAAAAAAGTGGTAAATGGATGTCATGCAAGAAAAAAATGGAAAATAGTAAAGCCGCTGCTACCACAAGCGGTCGCAGTACACGATTCAGAGTTATGTCAGATTTTGCAGGGGGCCGCTGGTACTACAAACGGTCGCCGTTGGAAATTAAACCCACAAAGGGGGCCGCTCATGGGAGGAGCGGTCGCCCCTTTACACCATTTTTCAACCCTATTTAACGTTAACGAACGTCCGTTTAACACATTTAATGTTTAATAAAAAAAATTATGAAACATTTTACCACTCCACTATTATTGCAGGTTTTGACCACTCCACTATCCTCCAAACAACTTTAAAAATAAATATTTTTACATTAGTACAGGTTTTGACCACTCCACTATCCTCCAAAAAAATATGAAGTGAAAAAAAATAATTTTCTAAAAAAAAAATGTACAACATATCTTTCATAGATGCTTTATTAAATTAAATTATATTATATGTATGCATTGGGTTTTAGATCCATAACAAACAAAACACGTGAACCTTGTTTTGGATGCTTATGGCGATCCCCGTAAATAAACATGACACGTGAACTTTGTTTTGGATGCTTATTGCAGTTTTTGACCACTCTACCATCCTCCAAACAACTTTAAAAATAAATATTTTCACATTATTACAGGTTTTGACCACTCCACTATCCTCCAAACAACTTTAAAAAATACAGGCTTTGCAGGTTTTTATTATTACAGGCATCCATCAACTTTACATCAACTTTTCCAGGCAAATTTATTATGCCATCAACTTTGCAGGCAAATTTAATATTCTCCATTAAATAATTAAGACTTACATAATCAACTTAACCAGCACAAAATAATCGCAAGTACAATAAAACTTATATAATCAACTTAACTAGCATAAAAAGTCAACAACAGGAATCATGATACATAAATCGTATTAAAACTTATATAAGCTTTTAATTGTGTCGGCTTGGACACCTGTTTACCATGTGACCTGTCTGCTTACAACCCGAACACCTACGTCTCGTCCTTTCCTCGGGATAATTGATATCCATCTCATTAAACATTCTTCTTGCACGACGCCTGCCTCGTTTGATAGTAAACCGGTCTGGGTCCGCAACCATCACCCACCCGGCATATTGCCATGTACACTTTGGCGGCACTGGTTTAAAATCACCATTGTATTGTGCACGGTAGGTATCTGAATGGAACCGGTGACTAACAGTTTCTTTAGGATCCTGTTTTAGGTGATGGCAAACAGCTAGAGCATGACTACATGGGAACCGGTAATTTTGCCACCTTCCACACGTGCAAGTTTTATCCTTATATTCAACGGTGTAATGATAGCTGCCAGTTTCGTCAGATGTTTGAATCCTGGTCTCCACCATATATCGCTTGTCTCTGGCGGAATAAGGATACACTCGGTGTTCTCGTGCAATTATCTCACGTTGACGGAAAACATTCCACATGCGTTCTGGAAAGTTTGTCACGCAATTAAGAGCGGTGTTGTAGTTCTTAGCATACTGATCAACGTCCCTCTTAAAAGTATACTCGATTAAAGCCTGTATTGGGAGCATCCTGGCACCACGTAACACGTTATTCATGCATTCTGATATGTTGGTGGTTAGGTTACCCCATCGACGCATGCCCCTGTCATAAAGGAGCGTCCACTTGGTTTTATCGATTTGTTTTAGGTACCGCGACGCTGCTTTGTTTCTTGCTTCAAGCTCCCTCATTAGACGTTCATACTTTGGCTCCTGTGTTGTGCTCCCGATCAACCAACACATTCTTTTCAGGGTCACGTTCTTGAACTTGCTCGCGAAGTTGCTTCTAACGTGTCTTAGACAAAATCGGTGGTGGGCATGAGGTTCTTTCCAGGCTTCCAAGTTATTCATGGCGTGTAATATACCTGCATGTCGATCTGATATGACACAAAGCTTGCGTTGTCGGGGGTCTTGAACATTCTCCTGGAACTGCTGAAGAAACCACTTCCAGCTATCGTTGGTCTCTTCGTCAACGAGGGCGTACGCCACCGGCAATATCATATTGTTGGCGTTTTTTTGAAACGGCTATCAATATTTTCCCCTTATATGGCCCTTTCAGATGGGTGGCATCTATAGATATCACCGGAATGCAGTAACGGAAAGCTTCAATATACGGGTGGAATGCCCAGAAAACATACTTGAAGACGAACACTTCCCCGTCATGTGGCCCATTGGGATGGAATAACCATTGCACAACCGTTTCAGGGTTTGATTGTTGTAGCGCAAGAAGGTAGCTAGGCAAAGCACGGAAGTTTTCATCCCAGGTACCGTATATTTTTTCAATGGCTTTTTTTCTGGCGGCCCAACCTTTGGCATAAGTTATATCAACATGAAGCTTCTCTTTGATCAAAGCTTGAATTTGTTTCACAGAAAGTGATAAATCTACTCTAATTTGTTCTTTGATTTCTTCCGCCACCATCTTCGATCTAAGGGCTCGATTGTTGTTGCGCGTCACAGTGGTGAAGCAGCTATGTGCAGGGGTCCATTGGGTGACCCTGAAATAGTTGGAATTTTTAAATTTTCTTGCCGACACAGTCCAACGACAAGGTGTTTCGTTGTTTGACTCTTTGGTGCTTCTACATACCGCTTTGAAAACATCAGGTCTTGTGTTCTTCATAAAAATCTCTCTGTTCTGAGAAACATTCCATAACCGGACTGCATAGTCAACCTGCTCTTTGGATGTGAAATACATATTTAAAGTTATCTCACCACCTCTTTCAGCATTCCAAAATCGCATCTCGTCTTCACCGAAATTATCAAGAGCCATATAGTCCTGATCCATTGTAGTACCAATAACATTCATACCGGGGAAACCGGCAAATCCCTGACTTCGTTGTTGTGGTAGAGGAGGGATCGGTGCATCTTCTTCTTGTTCAGATTCAGATTCATATTCAGATTCTGAAGGAGATTGTTCACTATCTTCTGTGTCTTCCATTTCTTCTTCTACTGCCATATCTTCTATTTCTTCCATTTCTTCTTCTACTGCCCTATCTTCATTTTCATCCAAACTAGTGTAAGTTGACATTTGAGTTTGAGATTGAGATTGCATTTGAACTTGATGGTATGGATCTGGTTGAAATAAAGAAAGACCCTGTAAAAGTTCCATGTGACTACCTTGTTGGACGTTGGGAGATATCGATGTCCATTTTACATGAATTTTACATATATATTCTGAAACAATGGATGCCAAATGATATATTGTGTACATATCACTTTCTTGTTGAATGAATGAACATTGAGGACGACCACTGTATTCAAAGTACAGTTTTAATTCTAGATGACTTGATTCTCGTTCAGCACCAACACATTGACATATCCGATCAACAAAATCGGTATAACTCATTCCATATGTAACAAAAAATGAAGTAGTAAGAGTGTATGCATCACCTATAACTACCCCTTCGGTGTAAGAAACCTCACCCCCATAATATAACTTTACTAGAAATGGATTGAAGGAGGAAGATGATGCCATTTTTTGAAGATATTTTTTTTATTATATGAGTGTAAGTAAACGTTTATGAGAGTGGATTGATTTTGGGGTGGATGAGTCCACATATATAAAGAAAATAGAGCCTGGGGTGGGTGACACATTTAGAGCCTGCTTTTGGTAGGAGAGGTCTTTAACACCAACACCATTTTATTAAAATAAAAAAACATCATTGAACTTCTTAAACTAATTTAAAGCATTATTAGACACTAAAATAGAAACTACTTAAACTAAGACTAGAAACCGGGTCATAACATTAGCACAACTACTTTAATAATCAAAATAGTCTGCGGCAAACTGGAGCATCTTCTCGCACATGTGGTCGCCAGGTTCCACTTTTTACGTCTTTCCCTGTATCTTCATTTAACTCTTCTGTTACAACATACAACTCAATCTCCCGGACCCCATTAACTCCAATGTATGAAGTTAATAATGTTACATCTTCACTATTTCTCAGTGGAAACAACCCGGTATCGAGATCACCGACCGGATGTTTAAAATAAAACCTTAAATTCATGGGAATAAACCCATAACCAAATTCTGGATAAATAAGATACATCTCAGAGACGTTAAACTCATGGACTTTTAAAAAGTCAACGAAAGTTATGCTACCGTAATCGTATGCTCTACCCGGCATTCCAGTAAAATACCCACCATGGTAAACTTTGAGGCTAAAATACTCAGGTCTGTCCGCATAAAGCTCTTCAACAACCTCTGCTTGGCCGGGCTCATTTACGGATCTAAGCTGAAATCTTGCACGAGGATATAAACCATCTGGAAAGTTGGTCATGATATGTTGGTACGATGAATTTGTTAGATAAATGGATGATGATAAATATGACGTATATGTTGGTATTTATAGTAGTTTATATGATTATTATAAAAAATGACATTTATTATAAAAAATGACATTTATTATAAAAAATGACATTTATAAAAAATGACACAAAGTAAACATGAAAATACATGACATTTATTATAAAAAATTATTATAAAAAATACAACTAAAGATATTTTCCCTATATATACCACAACACCCTTTCATATTCCACCATATCAATTACCAATACATCCACACTAATATGGAAAAACCAAATGGAAAAGATATTGTTGACGATAAAATCTATAGTTCTCAGCCAATTAAGAAATCTCCAAGTTGGGTTCCTAAGAAATGGAGACGTCTAAGTTTAAAGAAACATGAGGGTTCATCATCTACATCGAAGGAGCTTGTTGCTGCCGAGGAGACTGAACCGGTCATTGAAGAACACAAAGATAACATACGTCATTTTATATTCCGAAATAACGAGTCGTACAAATGGTCCAAAGACTCTGTTGAGTTCTATAACAACGGTGATGCTCCATTCTGCTATTGTCGTTTTTTAGGACTAAACAAACTTGATAGTGATTTTTGGGGGACTCTATTAGGACATCGCGGGGACGGACGTCTTACAAGTTTGGTAAGTATCATATCCTTTTTTTGCACATTATTATTAAGCTTTAACCGTTTAACATGCTATATATAATTTGTTATAGCACATTGAAGGTTGGGTTAATCGGATGATGCTAACAAGGTTAAGCGCGTTTAGAAAAAACGGACCAGACGGACTACACTGGACAATTCTACCACCAACATTTCGTTCTGACCTTGTCACCGGAGACAATACATTTGGTGCCAAATATGCCAACGGAACTCATAGTCCGTACCCTCCATTTTGGGAGGTTAAGTATGTTTATATTCCATTATATGTTACAAAAATAGATGAATGGTTACTTGGTCGTATTAATTTGCACACCATGGAGATGACTCAGTATTGGTCTAACGTCAAATACTCATGCAATTATAGAGAGTTGATTCATTTACCATTGTTGGAATCGATTCCAATTTTTTTTCAATTTTTGTTGGAAGAGATTAAGTATTGGCAACATTACAATGGACCTTATATAAGACCAGAAGATCGATCCCTAAATGTCCACGTGGTTAGCAGCGAATACATGCCCAAAGATGAAGATGATCTTGGTGGTGAATCGGGGGTTCTTGTCTGTATGTTAATGGAGTATCTTGTGAAGAACAAAGTTGTGGATATGCAGGGTGATTTTAAAGATAAGTGCACAAAATTCAGGCTACGTATGGCTAATCAGTTGTACAACACACGTTTCTCACATGTTTAGAACTTCCAATGTTATCGTTATGTCTTTCATGTTTTTCTAGATAATAAAAAAATAAATGCATGATAATAGTCCTGAATGCAAATGCCTGCAGTAAAATACAATAATCCAAAACAAGGTTCACATGTTTTGTTTGTTATGGATGTAAAACCCAATGCATACATATAATATAATTTAATAAAGCAACTCTGAAAGATATGTTGTACACTTTTTTAGAAAATTAATTTTTTCATTCCATATGTACTTAAAGGAAATTAAGGAAAATTTATTACGAAACGACTAAAAGTGTTGGACTAGTGTTATTTTAGACCGAGTATAAATTCATTATGAATGCTACTAAATAGTATGCATAATAATACCTGTAAAAGCAATAATATAACACTATTGTTTTGGTTTGATTCAACCATAATAATAATATATCAGCACTAAAGCACAATAGTCCTGCAAAAGCCTGCAGTAAAATACAATAATCCTGCAAAAGCCTGCATGACTAGTCATTCATTAATAAGATAAAACACTACTCAATTCATTTTCTGCAAAAGCCTGCATGATAATAAATACCCACTTGCATGATTTGACTACACTCTGTCGTGTTGAAAATTATTTCGTGTTGATATTACATGCATGCTTTTAATGCAAAAGCCTACAAAACATGCAGGCATAATAATTGATAATATTTTCATGCAGGCATAATAAAGACATGTCATGCATGTCATGCAAAAGCCTACAAAACATGATAATATTTTCACAAAACACTAAATTCATTATTTAATGTAAAAGCCTGCATAAAAAAAAAGCCTATTGGATTTGACTACACATGCATGCTTCAAAATAATGACATTTATTGTTTTCGTTTGATTCAACCATTATAATAATATACCAGCACTAAAGCACAATAGTCCTGCAAAAGCCTGCAGTAAAATACAATAATCCTGCAAAAGCCTACATGACTAGTCATTTCAAAATAATTACGTTTGACTACAAAACACTACTCAATTCATTTTCTGCAAAAGCCTGCATGATAATAAATACCCACTTGCATGATTTGACTACACATTTTGTGGTCTACAAAGACAATCATTTCGTGTCATCTTTATTCACATGGATCATCAGAGCTAACATAGTGTCATCTTTATTCACATGGATCATCATAAGCATCCAACGCATGATTTCACATGTTTTGTTTGTTACATGACTAGTCATTTCGTGTTGAAAATTATTTCGTGTTGATAAAAATATTGCCAGCATGACTAGTCATTTCAAAATAATAACCTGCTGGCTCCAATAAATAATAATCCTGCAATAAAGATCCATGACACGTTAAAACAAAAAAAAAATTAGAACAAATGCATGATTTGACTACACATGCATGCTTCAAAATAATGACATTTATTGTTTTCGTTTGATTCAACCATAATAATAATATACCAGCACTAAAGCACAATAGTCCTGCAAAAGCCTGCAGTAAAATACAATAATCCTGCAAAAGCCTGCATGACTAGTCATTTCAAAATAAATTCGTTTGACTAAATCAAATATTTTTTTTAAATCAAATATCTCCTTTTAACTAAATCAAATATATAGTTTAATTTAAAATAAGTTTATTTGAAAAAAACTTCGTTTTTAATAATATTTAAACTATATATTATTTAAAAATAAATTTTTTTAATATTAAACTAGTTTCGTTTAATTAAATCTAATAATATTTAAACTATATATTATTTAAAAATAAGTTTTTTTGAAAAAAAACTCCGTTTTTAATAAATTTTATACCGGAATGTCCGCAATGAAAAACTAAACAAGACTGTGTATTTAGATTTTTTTAAAAAGTTAAACATTAAAACTTATTAAAGAAAAACTAAAAGAATTGTATAACTAAATGTTAGAAAAATAAAAGAAAAAATGTAACACTACAAAACAAGTTCACATGTTCACATGTTTTGTTTATTCACATGGATCATCAAAGCCTGCATAAAAAAAGACAGTCATTTCGTGTCATCAGAGCTACATAACACTACAAAACACTACAAAACACTACAAAACACTACAAAACACAGTTATTCACATGGATCATCAAAGACTACACATGGATCATCAGAGCTACATAACACTACAAAACACTACAAAACAAATTAGAACACGTTAAAAAAAAAAAGAGGCAGCAATTACCTTTACAAAACACTACATACAAGACTCCTATATATCTCGTAGTATAAATACAAGACTCCTATTAGATTTATAGTTACTCCTTTCTACTGACTTAATTCAGTTGAACAATTTTCTCTCTTGCATCTAACTCTAAAAATCAATGGCCATGAACATGAACCTTCATGTTTTCCCAGGTCCTATCGATAATAATGTTTTGTATCTAGGAGAGGAACATAGAGCTAGAAAACTCTGGACGGAACCAGAATGGGGGTTTACCTGCGACATTGACGTTAAGCGCGGGGAAGGTTCATTTTGGGACGCCGTATATAAAGGTAATCTTTATATATCAGAAGGAGTTTGGAAGAAACTTAAAGTTGCTGGTTTTGATGGAGTCTTCAACTGTGGATACCGAAAAGTTGATCGTGCCTTAATCCAGGCATTGATCGAAAGGTGGCGTCCGGAGACTAACACGTTCCACCTTCCTATCGGCGAGGTAACAGTAACTCTAGAAGATGTGGGAATAATATGGGGTTTACCCGTCGAGGGTGAACCCGTCACCTTATTTAATTCTTTGTACGACTTATGTGAACGTACTGATATGTGTGAGAAGTACTTAGGTTTTAGACCCTTACCTACTGATTTTAAAAGACATAATATAAAAATAAGTAGTATACTAGAATACTTGATATCAAATCCTTTACCTGACGAGGGTGAAGCCGACGAAATGTACGCTACTCATGCGCGGTGTATTATTCTTATACTCTGTTCTAGTACTTTATTTGCAGATAAAACTAATGCATATGCTTCTTTAAGTTTTTTGTATAATATAAACGACATAGATAATTGTGGGGGGTTAAGTTGGGGCAGTGCCACATTGGCCTGTTTGTATAGAGAATTATCAAAAGGAACCAACCCAGAAACAATTGCGGTTGGCGGACCCATGTCGCTTCTACAATTGTGGGCTTGGACCAGGATATTACCGTTGGCACCAAGAATAACAGACAAGATAAATGTTGATGCTACAGCTCCATATGGTGCAAGGTATTTATTTAATATATAATGTCAATAGTTTTATAATTAACAATGACTTGATTTCTTAATTTTTTTAGGTGGGATTATTCCGTTACTCATAAAGAAACTCCCTCACATGTCCTGGTGGCCCACCGTACTAGTTTGCAGAATCTCCTGCCTAATCAAGTATTTTTTTTAAAATAATTTTTAAGTCACTATTGAAAAAAAAGTACTTAAACTAAATTATTTCATTTGTAGTTTGACTGGACGCCTTATAGGAACGTGCATCACTCCCTTCCTGAGATTTGCACGTCCGGAATGCAAAGTTGGGCGTCACAATGTTTTTTAATTTTTTGGGCTACAGTTGAATATCACCCGGCAGAAAGGGTTATGCGCCAGTTTGGTTTAGTTCAAACCATCCCTCGCCCATTTCCTCTGTCTAAAAATACGCATACACAGCTGCGTAAACTTGATCGTTCCGGTCGGGCAGACTTGGACTGGTCCCAGCACCATCAATTTTATATCAATGACTGGGAAAACAGGCACCGGAACGTAGTGAGAGGGGAAAGAAGCGTCACGCCCACCGTAGACCCTCAATACAATGGCTGGTTCAATCGGATTACGGTTCTTTTCGTGAGAAACCCAAATGTCAATCCTGATGCACGGCCTATTGGATTTCAAGATCTTGGTGGAACTTCGAGATTGTTGGTTTGTACCATTAATCGCAACATATTATAAAATGTACAATATATATTTATAATAAACCAAACTTATATATAGACTAATTTATTGTTGTAGGTGGAAGGTTTAAGCTACATTGGCCAAGAAATTCCCAGAATGAGGAATATGGGCGCTGATAATTATTATAATAATTTTAGCGCCCTTGAAAACATGACCACTAACATTTTGGGAATGGTTGGTCAAAGTGAAGCCATACAACATCGCCCATATCTACAAACAGATCCTGTTCATTTTGAAACAGATGACACAATACCGCAGCGTGCTCGTCGAAGACCAAGCACCCGTGGTAGAAGGGGCTCCCAAGGTAACAACCAGAATATTGAGGGTACCTCTAATGTTAGGGAGGGTACCTCTAATGTTAGGGAGGGTACCTCAAATTTTGGGGAGGGACCCACGAGTTTTCATAGGGGATTTGCAAATTTTGGGGAGGGATCCTCAAATTTTCAAGAGGGCAGACAAAATTTTGGGGAGGGCACCTCAAGTTTTCAACAGGGGTTCCAAAATTTTGCAAGCTCTACAGGTGGTTTTCAAATGTTTGGGCAGGGTACTTTTCAAGGAGGTACACCAGGTCTTGAAGCCGGTCCGTCTAACGTTTATCGACCCAGTTTTGAAAATTTTGACCAGCCTACATCGATGAACGTTTATCGACCCAGTCAGAAGGTCTGGATTTTGTCTCCTCATTATTTGATTACCGAACACCCCAAGAAAACATTATTCGTGGGATTTCTCCAAACCAATCCCAACAATTCCAACAGTTCCATAGGTTTCAGTATACTGGTGATAATCAACAACAACCGCACTTCCGTGGTGTATCACCGGTACGTTTAGACTTGGGACTACAAATTGGTCAATCGGAAGAAGAAAACGATCCTGAACCAGAACAACCTGTACAAAGACGTAGGCAACCCCAAAGAAACGCAGGACGACCGCCATGTGGAACCGAGGACCATCACCATACAAGACATAACAGACGGTGAAACATGTCTTTTGTTATTAAAATTGTATTCATTTTTTATTTTACATCTTTGTAAATATTATATTGTTGAATCTACATCTACGTTATTTTCTTTTAATTTTACATGTCATCATTACACAATACAACCAATTATTTGTTTTAATTATTTAATGTAGTGGTCAAATTTGCCTGCAAAGTTGATGGCATAATAAATTTGCCTGTAAAAGTTGATGTAAAGTTGATGGATGCCTGCAATAATAAAAACCTGTAAAGCCTGTATTTTTTAAAGTTGTTTGGAGGATAGTGGTGTAGTCAAAACTTGCAATAATGTGAATATATTTGTTTTTAAAGTTGTATGGAAGATACTTGATGATAAAAAAAAAATATTTTGTGTTTCAAATGGAGTGGTAAAACCTACAATAATTTAAAAAAAATATATTTTAAACTTAATTTTTTTTTAAACATTAAAGAAACAGGAGGTTAAACGAGTAAACGAGTTAAACGGACGTTAAATAGGGTTTAAAGGGGCGACCGCTCGTGCAAGGAGCGGCCCCCTTTATGTGTAAAAGTGGGTTTTAATTCAAAGGGGCGACCGCTCCTCCCATGAGCGGCCCCCTTTGTGGGTTTAATTTCCAACGGCGACCGCTTGTAGTACCAGCGGCCCCCTGCACAATCTGCGACCGCTTGTGGTAGCAGCGGCTTTACTATTTTCCATTTTTTTCTTGCATGACATCCATTTACCACTTTTTTTTTCTAATATATACCATTTTAAAAAAAAATTCCACATATAAACACGTACATCATGCATACCTTAAGTACGTCTAATCGAATCGAAACAATCGTATTATGAGAACGAACCCGAATTCGAATCGAAACCCCGGAACGAAAACGGCATTATAAAAGATTGAATGAGTTGTTTCTACTTACGGGAGTGACGATGAGAAGGAATACAACATACTGCTGCACAAGTCAAGGGTGACGAGAGGTGCTACTGCTATTGCTGGTCTCGGCCGATTAAGATGATGATACGCGATGATGATACTACATACCGCTTCACAATGGTTCGGAAAAGATGATCAGCGGTGGAGGTGAAACCGGACGGTGGGAAATGGTTGCTGTTGCGGGCGTGCTTTCCTTGATCCGGCTAGCACACAAACTGAGAGAGAGAGACGAGAGGAGATTTGGTGTTAGGGGGCGGGGGTTCTGCTATGCTGCTGCTGGTTTGGTAGTCGACCAAGAGATAAACAACATGCGGCAATATTTATATATATATATCTCGAATGGTAGGTTAGGTTAGAAGAATTTATTTCAAACTTACACTTAGGCACCTCTAGGTTTGCTAATTATTCTTTTGCCGTTTAACGTTAATAATTTAACTTCCGATAATTACAATTTTGACTCAAGGCTTATATACTTTAACTAATGAGAGCATGTAACGATTGAAACAAGGCAAGCTTGCTAAAATTAACGAGAGCGTGTTAATGACGTTAACTTGAATTTGCGGGTTGTCACAATTAGTGTTAGTGTTAATATTATTATTATTATTATTGCTACTAGCTTCTTAAACATAATAGATTCAATTGCATATTTACCCCTTTAAACACCCCTTAAACGCATATTTCCCCAACTAAAAAAATCAGTTGCATATATATCCAATGTTAACTAAATGTCTTTATAAAAAATGGGTATATATACAAATTAAAGTTGTTTATAGGGGGAAATATGCAATTGATTTTTTTGGCTGGGTAAATATGCATTTAATGTGTTTTGGAGGGGGAAATATGCATTTAAAGAGTATAACCCCACCCCCATCGTCTTCTTCTCATCGATTTAACGTACACCATCACCACGATTGCCACATCCAACGCCACTGAATAGAGATCCGAAACCCACCTTGATCCATCATCATGTTGATCTGATGTTGTTTTTAAAAACGCTGAAAAATCCAAAAACACAAACACATCCAACGATAGTGGTTTTGACGATCCCCACCCCCGGGCTTGATTATTCATTCGACCCGGCCATAGGCGCAAATGATTATATATGGTGCAGATGATTATTCATTGGATTCTCCATATTGGTCACAAAATCACCATAGGCATGATTTTTGAAGATGATTAATTAAAACAAGTCGAATATTAGTTGGGTATTGTTTATGAAAGTCGAATATGATTATCGAATATTATTTTTCTGTTACCGACTCCATTGTTTTAAAAAAATATATATTACACCATTGCCATTTACTTTTTAAAATAATTACCAAAGATTTTATAAAAAAACATGTAACAAATAAATAAAATCAGTTATAGGTTATTTTTTAAAATTACCTACAACGAGATCAACATAAACTCGTCAACTACATTGCAAAAATTAGAGAACATGAAATGTTTGTCAATATGAAGGGAATAGCTAATCTTGCAAAAAATAATAGTGGGAATAAAAAATGTCTTGGATATCCGTTGGTTTATTCTTTATTGAATCAACATTACTTTTAGTGGTTGGAACGACAACTGTTGTGAGGTGTTTTTTTCAATGAAGTATGTGAAGTCGGATTTACGTAACCGGATGGGTAATGAGTATTTGAATGATCTTTGCATTTGCTATTGAAAATGAGTTGTTGGCAAAAGTTGACATTGAAAATATAATGGTGCAGTTTCAAAACATGAAAAAATGTAGAGAACAACTTAAATATGTATTTTTTCTATTTTTTATTGACATATATTATATATTTATCGTGTGTTTTTACATGAGAATTTTTTTGTTTCGTGATTCGACCCGACTCCACATTGGACCACTCAATATAGTTTCAAAAATGGTACAATCAAACAAAAAATGATTGAATCAAAGTTTAAAGTGGCGTTTTGGTGTATTTGGAATGCTTCATAATGAGAAGATATCCATAAGGAAGTATGCATGCTAGTTGAGAATCATGGAAGAAATAAAACACACAATTTTCATGGACAAAGAATACGAAGAATTTAAATTGGCTTGAGTGGGATAACTGGAAGGTTTTTAATTTTATGCATGGATTGTAATTCACATACTTGGCTCTATTACCTAGCTCCTGACTAGTGTTTTTCGTTAATAAAAGTCCATAGCTGTTCAAGAAAAAAGAGGGCAGGTATAATTAAAGTATGTTTTTTTTATGATTTCAAATTAAGTTTTAATTTTCATTACTATTAAATATCATTATCTAATTAAACTAATGGAAAATGAAATATAAAAACCCTAAAGAATATGTGTGATGGTGTTAGAACAAGGTTTACAAAGGGCTTGTAACGGTTGTAACTTGGTCATGGACATGCCGTAAAAAGCAGTCATTTCAATCTCCTCGACGTGTATATTGTATCATGTTATATCATATTTTATATATCTACTCTATATATAGTAAATAAATAATACAAAATATAGTTTACATTTATTTTTATTTTTTTATCTGATTTAATTATGTATTTATTGTTATTAATGCATTCCAAAGGAACATTTAATGTTTTTAATGCCTATTGAATGGTTGTAACTTGGCCATGGACATGTCGTAAAAAGCATTCATTTCAATCTCTTCGTCGTGTATATTATATCATATTTCATATATCTACTCTATATATAGTAAATAAATAATACAAAATATATTTTACATTTATTTTTATTTTT
The DNA here is from genome assembly GCA_030867185.1 of Tagetes erecta. Lineage (NCBI taxonomy): Eukaryota > Viridiplantae > Streptophyta > Magnoliopsida > Asterales > Asteraceae > Tagetes > Tagetes erecta. Next base: position 93,873,926 of record CM061487.1, on the reverse strand, counting down.
TTTTATCGGATTTGGTTATGTATTTATTGTTATTAATGCATTCCAAAGGAACATTTAATGTTTTTAATGCATTATAAAAGAACATTTATTGTTTTTAGTATTGAGTGATTTTTTTCAACATATCAATCATGCATATATATTTGACTCCATCAACATTTCAATTCTTTTTTTTTCAACAATTGTCCCTCTTATAATATTACCTTATGCCAAAAACCACAACGTCGTGCTTTTGTACTCGTGAAATTTCACCGAAGACACCACAACGGCAAACATAACCCCGTTTGCGCCTATGTAGACATCATTTCCGGCGGCGATTGTTCTTCGAAAACAGGACTCGACCGCCCTTCGATTCCCTGCAACGTCAGTTCAAGGTAACATGTTTCTTTCTCTAGTGCCTTATGATCAACAAATACAGCTTAATTGTTATTAAAAAGAAAAAACTATGTTTGAAGCTAATTAAATTTTTCTAGAGGGTTTTCGTAGCAGTTTAAATATAGAATTTTTATCATCTAGCAGTGTCAACGTGACCTTAGACATGATGACACTGAAGCAGTGAATCGGAAACTTTTAGGGTCATATGTTTGAAGATAATTTTTTTTTGTCGGGTCACACAATAAAAATGAACAACTATGTTTAAAGATAAATTTTTAATATTTTTTGTCGGGTCACACGGTACAAAGTTTTATTGAAGCTAACATTTCTTGAAGTTGTGTAAATGCATGGGTTGGTGTTAGAATTTCACGGGAATATTGGTACTCGGACTTCATTGGATTTGGTTGTGATTAGATCGTATACATAATATTAATTTATAATTCTTTTGACGGTGTGGCTGACTCCTTCTCATTTATCATTTCATGTTTTTATCATAATCTTATGTGTTTTGGTCACGGGTTTATGACTAGGCAAACTTTTAAAGAATTAATCGAAATAATTAAACATCCAACGACGAGATAGGTAAGTTTTAAGAAGAGGAAAGTGAAAGCAAAAACATACAAAAAGTAAGACACCTAATCACCAAAATAGTACACATGGCATTTAAGAAAAAAAAATAAAACGAAAAATCGGATTCGAACTTGAGACATAATAGTAACAACCAAAAACTCTACCAACCAACTAGCATAACACAATGCAATAAAAAGGTATATATACAAACCTATTGTCAAGGATAGAAAAAAAATAAACAAAAGCCACACATGTTTAGTATTCAAACTCTATGCTTTTTTCAATAAGAAAGAAGATCATAATTACCATGTGTTTTGTTCATAGGTACATGAAGGGACAATAATAAACGAAATACGTAAAGATATGATGGCCGGAGAAGTAAGTTTCAAGAAGAGGAAAGTGAAAGAAAAAACATAAGTCAAAAGTTGGACACCAAATATCACCAAAATAACACGCGTGCCCATCAAGAAAAAATGAAACAAAAATCCGGATTCGAACTTGAGTATAGTACGTAGTAACAACCAAAACCCTACTAACCAACTAACATAACACAATGGAATAGAAATCCAATAAAAAGGTATACATACTATATACATACCTATTGTCAAGGATAGGAAAAAAAACCAATAAACAAAAGCAACACATATATGTTTACTAGTCAAACTCTTTGCTTTTTCAATAAGAATAATAATAATGATATATAGAGTAATACTAAAAGAAAGATCCTAGCTAGGTAAAAAGGTGGAATTGAAATTTTTTCCTAAAAAAATAGCAAAGTAACAAGTCATACATGCAGTAGCTAAGTAGCTAATTCGGAAACCCTAATTAGTTATGCTAGCAAATAAAGCATAATCTTATACTCTATTCTGTTAGAAAATGATACACTATATATATAAAATACATACTAAAGTTTAAGTTTAAGGTTATATATGCTAGCAAAAGCAAAACCTTAAACTTAAACTTTAGTATACTCCTCCTAAAGTTAAACTCTTGGCAACGTTTATAATTTACTTAAAGTGGAACATTAGTGTAGGTTATACATTTTTGGTAACCTTTGTTTGGATGATGTTGATGAATGATAATTCAAATGTGTTTAATTACTAACTAATTATGATGTGAAGGCATAGAGCAGACAATTATTTAATTATTTTGAATTATATGATTATACATGCACAAGCCACAAGAATATAATATGTTTGGCATCTTAACAATGTTTTATCCTCATATTTAGATGATTATAAGTTTATATGGACATCATCTCATATATACTAGGTATTTCATATTTGAAGCATGCTTTTAGTGTAAAAGTTGATTGATCAAGATTAATAACACTAGCATGCATACTTACAACTTATATCGAACACCGTAAGCGCTTATATGGTAGGGATTATTTATGTTTGATCCTTTAAGGCTTTAAGTTATTTCGTGTTCATCTATGAAAAGAAGAGGATGTCTTTCATTGGGAAAAAAAGATAAATTTACAAATATACACTAGAATATTTAATTACTTCACAAACATATAAATTGGGGATGCAAATAAGAGATTATTAATCTACATTAAACCCATTTTTACCAGTTTAGTCAATCTATTTGCTTTCAACAGCTAGGGATATGATGATGTGAATATATATATTAGCAATGTATTTACTAATAATGTAAAACTAGAATATCTTCAGGTCTTAAAGCTTAGCACTAGCAGATCGAGTCTACATTAAATTTATGTGACCTCTTTTAAACTTGTAAATAGCATCTATATAGATAATGATTTTTTTTTGTTTTTGTTTAACAACAATATATTTATAAAAAGAACACAACTATAGCAAAAAACGTGACGTGCAAGCATCCAAGAACTGAATGTGTCTTCGCAGCAGAGCCGATTGCCAACCAAAAGGATTCAAAGTATTTTTTGTCATTGCCTATTAAGGCATGGCCATGTTTTGACCGTCAACAGCCATCCCATTTCTCATGTACATTAAACCACACACCAACCACTTGATAAATACGTGTGCCAACCATGCCATTAATGATTTCTGAGAACAATCCCATGCATGTGCGAGTTGTTTCCAGTGACGGTCCGACGGATCCTGAAATTTTTTCCAATGGTGTCACTGTTTTTAGATGATCCAAATGCATTGAACCGGACAAGTAATTCTTCAAGTCGGTTCAACTTGGTTCAGGGTTTTTTCCGGGTCGATTCTACTCTAGTCGAGTTTTGTTCGGGTCAATTCGACTCGGTTCGGGCAACGGTGACTTAACATTTTTGGAGGCCTTAAGGCAACTCAGAACTTGAGGCCCTCTTTGGTATTTATTGTTCCGTTAACTAGATTCAAACCCACGACGATACTAGCACTTTTAGAATTAGAGTTAAAAATTTATATTAACTAGTTTGTTTATGTGTGAGTATAGAATAACTTGCTACATGGAATCAAACATTCAAAAAATTTAGATTAACTTTGTAGCTAAGATCAAACATTGAAACTTTTAATGGAATATCGACCAGTTTGTTTTACCAGTCAATATACAATATAAAACTTTGAGAAGATTTATGAACGGATGATTATAAATATAAGATTGTATTTTGTATATTAAAATCATTGTAAAATATACATATTATGTTTTAGCGCTATCAAAATATTTTTTCCATATAAAGCATGAGTGTGTGTTTGTGTAAAATGTATTTCAATTGTCTTCTTAAACGAATCTTATAACGTTAATTGTGGAAAAGAAATTCAGAAAATTGTAAGTTTTTAAGTTACTATTTCTAATGTGATTAACATATACGTCTTGCTTAACTATTTTGCAAAGCTGAAATATAAGTATACTAGTTTTACGATCGTGTGTTACACGGGTAGAGACATAGAAAACAGATAAAATTAACCAAGTTTTTTTTTTTTTTTTTATTTAAGTCGCTCAAACTTTGTTTGTTTCAATTAGATAACTTAACTTAAAAACGTGTTTCAATCTTTGGTAATTAACTTGTATAATAGGTAAACATTAACTTCCCGAGGGACAACTTCAAGAACAATTGTTTCTAATTTCTCACCACCAACCGGAGCAAGCCCTGTAACATTCAATTTAAATAAAATATAATAAATATTTCCAAAATTTTTAAAAATTAAAAAAAAAACCTTGCAAATTTTTTCTTAATTTTGTAAAAACGTCTATAAAAGTGTCATTTTCTATAAAAATTGAAAAAAATTTAAAAACTTGTGAAATTGTTATAAAAAATGATGGCAGAAAAAACGGGTCCTAAATTCACAAAACAAGTCCCAAAAAATTTGATGGCAAAAAAAAAACATGTAAAAAACTGTGAAATATAGTTGATAGCAGAAAAAAACACACAATGTGTCCCAAATTCACCTAAAAATCAGTGTGTGCCTATTATAAAGTTAATTACACATTTTAATTGAAACAAAACAAAGTTTACCTATTATAAAGTAGAACACATTTTAAACTGAAGTTATCTAATTGAAACAAAACAAAGTTTAACTGACCTAATTGGAACAAAATATAAAGTTTATTTGTTTTATGAAATTTTCCTTTAGAAAAAAGAAACATTTAAAAATAAGTTGCATATTATCACGTTAAATAAAGGTTTGTTAAAGCTAAAAAACGAACTACATACAACAATAAAAAAAATCATTTTATGTGAACAATAGACATACTTATATTTGGCAAGGATCTCATCAAGACTTTAGCTTAGAAATACAGACACATCGATTAAAAACATTACATTTTACAATGTTGAATATTTTTGGAACAATTGAATTCAGTTTGTTGATTTTAATTAACATATGAAAAACAATGATTAAGAACGCAAATGAATTCATAGGTAATATAAATTTTTTATTTTTAAAACAAGTCAATTCAAACCATAACATATTTTTGGAAATAAAAAATCATTTGATTACCTTGTAAATTTAGAATTAATTAAAAAATGATTACTTATGAAATGTAAATCTTCATCTAATAAAAATGTTATAAAAAATTTGAGTGGGAAAACTATTTTCTAAGTGGCTCTAATGGATGACATGTGTCCTCTAAAACCCTCTTTTATTAAAAGGTATAGATAGATAACTAAAATATAGTAAAATGCTACTAATAAAAGTAAATAAATTGCTTAAAAAGTTATAATAAAACTTAAATACATACTATATATAAAAAATAAATTAAAACTAAAATTTATTTTAGATTCACAATGTATATATTGACCACACATTTTCTCAGTAGATTAATGAAAAAAACACATTTTCTCTTTTGTTTTATTTTAAAGCTTCTTCTTCATTGCTTTCATTTGAAAAAAACCTGCAACAATGTTGGTTGGAAAAAAAAGCAAACAATACCGTAATACAAACTTCACTCTCTTTTTAGTAATACATATGGGTTCACTCCCGTTTTTATCATATAGTTTCTACTAACATTTCAAAACGCAATGGGTTCCCGTGAACTCACCGTAACTAGCTGGATCCGTCCCTGGTTGTTTCCCCCTAATTAATAAATAATTTCAATAAAAATGTTTGTGGGTGTGAAAAAAAAACGAATGTTACTTTTAATTATAAATAGTGTTTAAAGTAAGCTTTATAATTCTTGCATCACAAAATTACTATCTTTCAAGTTTGCTTCATACTTGGTAGAAAATGAAATGAGTTGATGAGTTGAAGAGTTACACTCGATCCACTCTTTAAATCATTCTGCTTATTACATGGTTTGAAGAAAAGCAGGCACCCGTTATGTTTAAAACCTCTAAGAGAGCCCTCTAGGTCAAACCAACTTTATAAACAAATCGGTTACAATATAAATAACAAAAGTTACATAAAACTAATCCTCCCCAATCTATTTAGCTATGTTAGAAGTAATTAGTTGACATAATTTTCAATTTGAGAAAACTTATATTATCATATATCATACTTTATATTGTATATTATTATATCATGCTACATGCCTACATAGCATCCACATTATACATGGATTATCACTATAATCAACCTCACACTCTCAATTTATACTATTAGTTTATAATTTATAAATTAATTTTCATAAATTCAATCATATCTTATACTAACTATATATCAATTAAATTTTTTATTTTAATAATCAAATATTTATTTAATATTTTCATTCGACTAGTGTATTACACATGTGTCTGACCTAGACCATTAATATTACATTACTAGGTTTGAACATATACATGACACAAGTTGAATGAAAAAAACGAAAAAAAATCATAAATCTATAAAATATAATAAACCAAACCCATTCTTGCCAAGTGTCATTTTCTTAGCAAATCTAGGCCTTAATTGCTTACTTGGCCTAATATTAGAATACTTTTGCTGACTTGGCATTCTATAATTAATGTTTACAAGGTTAGGGTTTTGTTAATATGAATGAATTCATTCCAGCCGCACTTCTAAGAGAAAATATAAAATCCATTCTATAATCATTATCATCGTTTACCAGTTCGATGCAAAATCAACAAATATGATATTTTTAATTATTTTTATTATTACCAAATCCCGTGTTAAACATGAGTCTCTAACCTAGTTTACTATATGCAATATGCTGAAGATTTATGGAAATATAAATAAATTTTCAAAATAAGGATTTATATAAATTTAGAAAGAATTTTTTTAAATTTTGATTGAGGAAATATTTTCAAGATAAAAAGGCAACTATCAAATACTTAAAATTTAAAATTTTTTTTACTGTAATATTTAGGATATTGAATATCTGATTAATAAGTAAAATTAACAAAAAAATATGAACTTATGGGGCATAATTATTAAATATTTTTTTAACATGTACAGAAAATAATAGGGGGTTTAGTATTGTGACAAACAGTAAAGTTTTTACTCCTTTAGTATATAAAGATACGATGCTATGTAACATTCACATTATTGTACGTGTTATCACCACAATCGACATCACACTCACCCTTTATTCAATCAATTTATAATTAACAAATTAGTTTCATAAATTAAATTATATTATATACTAAAAATGATTTAAAACTTCTTATCTTAACCATCAAATATTTAATTTAATATTTTCTTTCGGCCCGTGCATTACACGAATGTTTAACGTAGTGCACTAACATTACGTTATATTGTCATATCATATTATATCATATTGTATCATATTACATAATGATGTATTGTTTTTTATTATATACCATTATAATATTGTATCATATTAGATCATATTACGTAGCATTGTATTGTATCATATTATATCAGTTATTTCATATTATCTACTCTATATATAGTATATAAATAATACAAAATATATTTTTCATTTATTATTATTTTTTATCGGATTTAGTTATCTATTTAATGTTTTTAATGCATTTTAAAAGAACATTTAATGTTTTTATTGCATTCCAAAAGAACAATTAATTTTTTTAATGCATTTTAAAAAAAACATTTATTGTTGTTAGTATTGAGTGATTTTTTTCAACATATCAGCCATGCATATATATATTTGACTCCATCAGCATTTCAGTTCTTTTTTTTTTGTCAAACATTATCCCTCTTATAATATTTTACCTTGTGCCAAAAACCACAACGTCGTTCTTGTACTCGTGAAATTTCACCGAAGAAACCACAACTGGAAACATAACCCCGTTTGCTCCTATGTAGACATCATTTCCGGCGGCGTTTGTTCTTCGAAAACAGGACTCGACCGCCGGCCTTCGATTCCCTGCAACGTCAGTTCAAGGTAACATGTTTCTTTTCTCTAGCTAGTGCCTTATGACCAACAAATAGAGCTTAATTATTATTAAAAAAAACTATGTTTGAAGCTAATTTTTTCTAGAAGGTTTTCGTAGCAGTTTAAATATAGAATTTTTATCATCTAGCGGTGTCAACGTGACCTTAGACATGATGACACTGAAGCGGTGAATAGGAACTTTTAGGGTCATGTTTGAAGATAATTTATTTTTGTCGGGTCACAAAATAAAAATGAAAAACTATGTTTAAAGATAAATTTTTAATATTTTTTAGTCGGGTCATACAGTACAAACTTTTATATATTGAAGCTAATTTATTTTTGTCGGGTCACAAAATAAAAATGAAAAACTATGTTTAAAGATAACATTTCTTGAAGTTCGGTAGTTTCATGGGTTGGTGTAAGAATTTCACGGGAATGTTGGTGTTGATATTTCATTGGATTCAGTTGTGATTAGATATATTAATTTATTATTTTTCTGACAATGTGCCTGACCTTTTCTCATTTATTATTTAATGTTTTTATCATAATCTTATATGTGTTTTGTTCACGGGTTTATGACGGGACAATCTATTAAATAAATAAATGAAATAAATAAAGATTCGACGACGGAATATGTAAGTTTTAAGAAGAGGAAAGTGAAAGAAAAAAACATACCAAAAGTTAGCTAGACACCTAATACCAAAATAGTACATGTGGCGATAAAATTTTTTTAACAAAAAGCCGGATTCGAACTTCGGCCATAGTAGTAACAACCAAAATCCCTACCAGCCAACCAACATAACACAATGAAAAGGCATATATACTGAGATATAAACCTATTGTGAAAGATAGAAAAAAGAGATCAATAAATAAAAGGCCCACATGTTTAGTATTCAAACTCTTTGTTTTTTCAATAAAAAGATCATAATTACAATATGTGTTTTGTTCACGGGTTTATGATGAGACACTCTATTAAAGAAATAAATAAGATAAGTAAAGATCCGACAGCGAGAAAGGTAAGTTTTAAGAAGAGGAAAGTAAAAAAAACATAAACCAAATCTGAACACCACCTAATCACTAATATGGTACATGCGGCGCACGTTCAAGAAAAAAATAAAACATAAATCCGGATTCAAACTTGGGCATAGTAGTAACAATCAAAAGTTTATATACAAATCTATAGTCATTTGTCAAGGATAGAAAAAAATACCAATAAACAAAAGCCGTACATGTTTACTGTTCAAACTCTTAGCTTTTTCAATAAGAAGAACATCATAACCTTATGTGTTTTGTTCACGGGTTATGACGGGACAATCTATTAAAGAAATAAACGAAATTAGCAAAGATCCGATGACGAGAAATTAAGGTATGTTTCAAGAAGAGGAAAGTGAAAGAAAAAACATATGTCAAAAACATACCAAAAGTCAGACGCCTAATCATCGTACACTTGGCGTTAAAAAAAATGAAACAAAAAGCCGGATTCAAACTTTGGTCATAGTAGTAACAACCAAAAGCCTTACCTACCTACCGACCAACATAACACAATGGAATATAAATCAATAAAAAGGTATAGATACATACCTATTGTCAAGGATAGGAAAAATAAACAAAAGCCATGTTTACTATTCAAACTCCTTGCCTTTTCAATAAGAAGAATGATATAGTATATAGAGAAAGAAAGATCCAAGTTAAAATGGGGGAAACGTTTTTTTTTCCTAAAGAAATAGGAAAGTAACATATCATACATTAGCTAATTTGGAAAATGATACACTATATAAAATACATACTAAAGTTTAAAGTTATGCTAGCAAAGGCAACATATTCTTTTTTAACTTGTGTTTTTGTTGCACTCCTATAGTTAAACTCGTAGCAAGATTTCTAAATTACTTAAAGTGGAACATTAATTGTTAAGCATTTTTTGTACCCTTTGTTTGGATGATGTTGATGGATGATAATTCAAATTTGTTCACAAACTAATTATATATGATGTAAAGGCATATTTAGATGATTATAAGTTTCTATGGACATCATCTCATATATACTTATGTTTGTTCCTTTAAGGCTTTAAGTTATCTTGTGTTAAATGTTCATCTATGAAAGGAAGAGGATGTCTAGCTTTGAGAAAAAAGATAAATTTACAAATATGGTCAATCTATATACTTTGAGCAGCTAGGGATGATGTGAATATATATGTTAGCAATGTATTTACTAATAATGTAAAACTAGAATTTATGTGACCTCTTTTGAACTTGTAAATAGTATCTATAGGTAATGGTTTTTTTTGTTTTTGTTTAACAACAATATATTTATAAAAAGAACACAACTAGCAAGAAACGTGACATGACGTGCGAGCATCCAAGAACTGAATGTGTCTCCGCACCTGAGCCGATTGCTAATGTTCGACGTTGAAGAACCTGACCAGGATATATCTGTTGGTTTGAGGGAAGATATGAAGATTTATTTGAAATTAGAATTCTTTCATTTTTTTGGGTTTTTGGTATTTATCTTTTTAGTTAGTTCTTCAATTATTTATAAAGAGATTATACCTAGATTTAGGTATACGTTTGTTGGATTGAATTATTGTAAAGAGTATTGGGCTCTTCAGTTTTGGTTCATTTTGGTTTATCACCATGAGATGAAAGTGAAGTCTACTCCTAAAGCTCAGGAACACAATTGTGATAGTTTTAGACCTGATCGTATGGCATGCCGCCGCCTCTAATTAAGTCATGCCTTTATTAGCTAACCTCTCATTAACCCTGCAATCCTTGTAAAGTTCACGCGCACATAATCTATGGAATAGATCTTGCAATTTATGTCCTCCTAACGACGCATTTTTCTAAAAAAGGATTATCAATCTTTTTTCCAAACGTCATTACCATTAGATCCGATACACCTTTCTAAAATCCTAACATTACATATGTGGATGGATTTAAACATTTTAACTCAAATAGAAAGAGGTTTGTTTACACACCTCCACCTCTATTCTTGAAGAAGAGCATCGTAAAGCCTTCGAGTGAATCTATCTCTAAGCCACCATGTTGGCATTATTGTGAATTAGGCCACACAGAATCATATCTTGAGTTAATCTGCCGATTACTTTATTACCGTCGAAGCTTTAGAAAAACAACCAAAGACAAGCTAATCTGTTAACCACTCAAGCATGCTGGGCACAAAGCTTATCCGTCGATAGACCACAACTGCTGAATAACTGTCTATTCGATAGACTTACTATCAATAGGAAATATTCAGAAGATAATGTGTCAGAACTGAAGAGGAGTGAAGCTACAACTTTACAATTGCCGCTCGATTGTCTGTTGTACTTTAACTTGTATTGTCTTTCATTGTAACCAACGAGTATGTACTAGTGCTATGCCATAGTACATGTATCAACGGTGGTAGTTTGCAATTGATCATTAACCTAAAATGAACATTGTGGATTCATCTCTAGTGTTAGCTTTTGTAGTATATAAACCTCAAACATGTGAAGTTTTAAGTTTACATGCTTTGTGGCTTATCACATCTTGTTATTATGACCTTGCAATATGGTGAAGAAACACTTTGATAGATTTCCTTGTGTTCATATTGTTCAAAGTAATTATGTGTAGATTGATCTTAAATGTTTAGTACGTATAGATTTCACATCTACTAAGTTGTGATTACAGAAACTTGTGCGTATTAACGTAACCAATGCAACCCACCGTGATTTTGAAAACCCAAACGTCAACCTCTTTGATCCGATGCATTTTCAGCTCTCCTTATATCCACCCTAGAAAAAAACGTTAAGACACCCTTTACAACCAGAGATAATGACATAAGATAAAAGCCAAGTGCTCCAAAAACCGATGCTTAAAGTATAAAACGCCCCTAATATGTAACATATTTCCTTTTTAGTTAGAGAGTGGAAATCTATAAATAATATTTTTCTATCTATCCACCCTATTCGTATTTGATCTCACCAGGATCCTTAAGTCGAAGGGAATCTTCGTTGCCTTACATCACGTTAGTAGAGATTCCGCATCTACTAAGTTGTGATTACAGAAACTTGTTCTGAGTATTAACCTAACCGATACAAGACACTGCGATATTTAGACGCTAACACCAACTCCCATTTAACCCATTGCATTTTCGGCTTTCATTATATCCATCACGAAAAAGCAAGATCTCAAGGATTCTAATAATTTTAAGACACCCTTTACGACCAGAAATAATGACATAAGATAAATCTTAGTGCTTCAAGAACCGAAGGAAAAAGTGTAGAACTACCTCTAATAGAACACATATTTCCTTTCCAATTAGAGAGCGGAATAAAATCTATCATTCATAATCCTCCATCCATCCACCCTACTCATATTTGATCTAACCGGGATCCTTTATTAGATATAATGTATCTTCTAAGTTATGATTATAGAAACTTTAGATACTAATGCCAAATCCCATTTAACCCAATGCATTTTCGGATTTTCTTAAATGCGTTAAATATCATAAATAGCGTTGAAAATATCAGTACCACTATTTTACAAGGGCTGATAACCGCTATCCCACCACTATGAACTGCATAGTAGCTACCGAAGAAAAGAAAACACGATCTCAAGAATTCTAATATTTTTAAGACTTTCTAAATTTGACGATGAGAAATAATAGTATAAGATAAAAGCCAAGTGTTCCAAGAACCAAAGCTAAAAATAAAGAACTACCTCTAATAGATATCATATTTCCTTTTCAGTTAGAGAAGAGAATAAAATCCATCATTTATATTCTTCCCTTCATCCATTCTACTTGTATTCCAACCTACCGGGATCCTTAACTAAATGAAGGAAATCTTTTGCCTTACATTACGTTAAAAGAGCATATTTTACAACCTCATCCAAATCCGCCCCGATACCAATTAACTTGGATTTATGTAAGTTAGAAGTGCCCAAATAGTAAGTGAGGAGTCACTAGGGTAGAGTTTATATGATCTTTCTCTATTTTATATAACATTTAGAAAAAAGAAAAATAAACTCTTTAAAATGATTATGAATAATATACATCTATTAGGAAAGTATAAGTTGATAATTACATTAGGATAATTTGAGACCATTTCCTGGAAACTATTATAGCATGTTGAATAAGTTAACTTTAAGTTTATTAACATACCATAATGTTTTATAGCATTAATTTTGAAGTGCAATAAGTTATGTTTTCTCTAACTTGCGTTATTAAATAACTTAGTTGACATTTTGGCCCAAACGTTACACGTTCAACACAATATCTTCTTTGTAATTTGTAGTTTTAGCATACTCTAATTTGATTTTTTTACTTCTGTAAAATGTGTTTATAAAGTAGAAGAGATTATGTATATACCAAGTTGTGATTACATAAACTTGTTCTGAGTATTAACCGAACCGATATAACACACAGTGACTTTATATAGTAACGCCAAACCCCATTTAACCCAATGCATTCTTGGATTTTCTTATATTGGATAAATATCATAAATAGCGTCGAAAATATTCTTGCTCAAGTTTTGTTCCTAATTATCTTTCAATTCTGATATGTTTATTTAATAAATCTGTTGTTTGTTTATGCAGTAAATATTCTTGCTCAAGTTTTGTTCCCAAGATTTTTTCTGAATCAAAACAAAACATCTAAGAAGTATTTAAGGAGCTGTTGTGTAGGAAGATTATACTGGGGATTTCCATATTCACATTGAATGAGGTTGGTTAAGACTTCATTTTTACGTTCTCCGACGTCTTGATTGTTTTTTTGGTTCAGGAATTATTCGTAAACAAAGCTGAATTCATTTCAGATTTATAAAATCATGAAGAACAACTTAAATCTCAATGAGTTTGAGGTTGTTTTTGAATCCGCATCAAGGCGACCTTTGGAATTTGTAACTGTGGATTTAAGATTGCTTCATGACACATATCAAGGTTCACCACAAGCTTTTCTTAAGGATGTTAGGGAGGTAATTAGATTTTAACCTCATTTTGGACTTTGGTATTATATGATTGGTTAGAAACTCATTGTGTATGTGTGTCGATATGTATAAAATATTATTTTTAATAATTTAAGGTAAAGTCTGAGATCATGTGCTAATATTGGACTTGTATTTTTTGGGTGACTACTTGCAAATCTATTTTATTACTTTTTTCTAATTTTAATGTAAAACAGTTACTTTGATTATTTGATAATTTAATATTATTGTGTAACAAATTTTTATCAAGATTATTTTCGCTTTGATGTGTTGATTAGGGGCATATGATGATGAAGAGGATGCGGGTTATACTTATGACCTTGCTGTTATTAAGTACTGGGGTCTTAATACCACCCTTAATTTCGAGGTAACGTATTTAATTGGTGCGTTAAAACTAATGATGCTAGAGACATTTCAAGTGTAGCAATACGGACATGCATATCGTTTTACCAAGTCAAGTTATATGAATTTGTATTTTAAAGTATTAAAAAAATAAAATGTAAGTTACACTTGCGTAATTATTTTGAAATGTAAGGGCAATTATTTGTTTTGTGATCTGTTGTACCATGTATATTGTAACCATTTTGAATAATATTGTAGGTAAATACGCATAAAGATGAGATGGAAGAAATGGAAAAAATGACCAATGAAGAATACATAGCATTTTTAAGAAGGAAGAGTAGCGGGTTTTCAAGAGGCGTTTCCAAATACCGAGGAGTAGCCAAGTAAATTAACAATTGTCGTCTTGCTACAAACGCAACCGTTTTGCTTGAGGACCAATACGGTTTCAACATGGAGCCAGATGCAACAACATCTATAAAGAGGCCAAGAGCAAAGAACATGGCAAAATGGCACAGGTGTGATTGTCTTGAACCCATTTTTTCATCTCCATATCACTGCATGTGTCAACTGCCATGAAACATTCTTCACAAGTGTTGAACTTCAACATCACAAGAATTGTACTTGTGAAATCACACTTGAAACTGGTAGAAACTTTACTGCTCCCGAGTCTTCATCAAGGTCGCTTTTGGGAAATGCTCAGCATATACTTAGGCCTTTGTTGATCAGTTTATTGGATATGGAAGCTGCATTGCCGGATGAAGCAAAAAGACGTTCCATGGCAAACCCCAATTGGAGATCTGCATTGGTGTTCATTTGTTAAATCTGCTAATACGATATACGAGGTATGCGTTATCTTTATTATCATTTCAATAAAACCCAACCTGTTTTAATGAGTCTTAGAAAAACTCGTTGTATTTGCATTGTAGCTCGTTGAAGCAACTTTAGCACTTGAAACCATGATCAAGACAAAATATATCAACAGCACTTGGTGGTGGCAAAACATCCACGCCCTCGCTCTTTCTTTGTATGTTCATATCCATCTATCAACCAGCCTTCGGTTTATGAAGAACCAATTTCATTTGAAGAGCTTGAACAAGAGCTTCAATGTCATGACCGTGTACGAATTTCAATGTTCATATTGGGTTAGCAAATCATGACCGTGTACGAAGATTATACTGGGGATTTCCATATTCAAGCACACATAGTGGGAAAAATTTGTTCAGTGGGGTTGGCAGGTCATCAACCATGGAAGCACTTAGAAACATTTGTGAGTATTACATAGTGGCAAAAGTTAACAATTCGTTCCATATATAACAGACTTAAAACTCAAGAAAATAAAACTAATAAGGGGTCACTTTACTTAGAGTTGGTTACTTGAATTTGCTAAGAATAAGCTTAAATCAATAAGCTTTAAACAAATTATTGTTTTTTTTAAATGACACAAATTATTCCTCATGTTCTGTTTATTGATAAATTGGTCATTGAAATAAGTAATCTATATAATAAATCAAGGTTTTTGGGGGGCAATATTTTGGGGGGAAAACATACTTTGCTTTGTAAAAGTAAGTTTAATAGGGAAAAAATTGAGTAGGAGAGTTGATGGAGATAAAATTAATTTTGTGATTAATTATAACTTACAAAAATATTTATAAATTTTTAAATATAATAGCTATATTTTTTTTAAATATTTTTATTTAACCCGTGTGTAGCACACGTGTGTTAAACCTAGTGTTCTATAAAAACAATATTTTGGCTATTGAAGTAAGTTGTGTTTCCTATTACTTGCCATATCATATACTTTACTAGTTTACAGCCCGGGCTACGCTCGGGAACACAACATTAAAGTGATGCTTTTAAGGATATTCATGAATGTTCCAATCAGTTTTGAGACAAACCGTGGTAAACCGGAACACATGATATACTTTTAAAATTAGACTTTTAGTATAGTAATATTATACTCAAATTTAGTACACCATAAAGTGCTCAGTTTTATGGTGTGGTTTATTTAAAAAAAATCGTATAAAAATGTTATGTATATTTATACAACACCGAGGTCTTTAATTGTATGTTATTATTAACTTTACCCATAAGTTCCATTTTTAGACCATATCAAATATAAACCGACTCGTGTACACCCCTTGTAGTAGAGGGTTAAAAATATAAATATTCTTAAATTTTTAAAAATTCTCTAAAATATTAGGGGACCAAAAATGTAATTAGTTTTATTATAATATATTTTATACACATATTTTAAATAAAAATTCATTATTGTGAGATAAAATCTAATATGATGACACATAAGCCAGAAGCTTTAAAAATGTGCCACATAAGCTTTTTACGTTTTGCTATATTATATAAGGATTTGACAAACTGGTCCAAACGTAATGAATGTGCCATATAATATCTTTATTATGACTTCATTTTCTAAGGATGGAGATTTGTTTCACAATTATAAATGTACATTTTTTTGGTTGACAAATTTTTAGTGAATTACATAAATGAAGATTGATGTGTGGTTTATTTTCTTTATTTGAACAAAATCCATTGATGAATTTTTGATTGTGCAGAATTTCTTGATGAATCAAAACCTAACAATGCTTCTAAGAAGCTTTTGTCCTGTATGAAGATTATACTGGTGATTTCCATATTCAAAACAATACGTTGTTGGGAACTGGTTTCTCGATCCATCTCGAAGTATGGGCAATTAGAGGCACATAAGGTTGGTTTATATTTTATAATAGTAAACATATGTATTGATATGTATTTAATTGAAATAAATTCACTGATGAAAGTTTAATTTGTTTTTTTTTTTTTTTGCAGAAACTATCCGTGCTCAAGTTTCTAGTTTCAACATGGTTTCAATATGGTTGAGGACCAATATTGTATACTCTTCACAAGTGTCGTCTTGCTACAACCGCAGCCGTTTTGCTTGAGGACCAATATGGTTTCAACATGGCACCAGATGCAGTAACATCTATAAAGAGGCCAAGAGCAAAGAACATGGTAAAATGGCACAGGTGTGATTGTTTTGAACTCATTTTTCCATCTCGATATCACTATGTCAACTGCCATGAAACATTCTTCACAAGTGTTGAACTTCAACAGCACAAGAATTCTACTTGTGAAATCACACTTAAAACCGGCCATGATGGTAGAAACTTTGTGATAGATCGAGTTTCTATGTGATAGATCGTTAAACATCGACTTGATATGTATGAATCTGGCTGAATCAAGCACAAAGGTTGCCAAGAAGTGTCTGGGCATTGACTCTAATGGCTGAATATATTGGGGCTTTCCCTATGTAAGCTCAAATCGTGGGATAGTGACAAATGGATCAGATAACACTAAAACTCTTGCTAAAGTTTTGTACGCAAGAATTTGCTGAATCATAACAAAATAGTTAAGAAGTATTTGATGACTGGTTGTGTAGGAAGATTATACTGGGGATTTCCATATTGCGTAAAGTCTTTTTCACACGTACGGTGTTTAACGCATACTTGATCACTGAATGGCGCCAGCCAGCATCTGTTTCAGCTGCTGCATAAATATCCACAATGCACACCCTTGCTCGTCGTATCTGCACACTTGACACTGCAACAAATTACCAAAAACACGCCACCACTTCTGATAAATAAAGTATTTGGAAAAGTAAAAAGCATAAACAACACTTTATCTTTGTGAACTAAGGGGTACAGTTCAGATGGTAGTGTTCCAGAGTATGTGGGCAAATTAAAGTGCTTGATCCTGTGAAAAAGCTGCCTACAATTAAACGTTGGATCTAGAACTAGAAACTGCATCTATGAGGCTTTAAAGAAGTATTTAAGGACCGTTTGTGTAGGAAGATTATACTGGGGATTTCCAATTTCAGATTCAGCAACCTTATTCGGGGACGAATTAAGAACAAAGCTAATCATGAAATTTTTGAGCATTGGTATATAACAACGTTAAAGAGCGGTCAACATGTAGGATGGAAGAAGGAGAGACGGTATCTTGAGCAGATATATATCATTCTCATAATTATCTTACTACAAATGCGACCGTTTTGCTTGAGGCCCAATATGGTTTCAGCATGCACCCAAATGTATAAAGAGGAAATAACATGGCTAAATGGCACATGTGTGATTGTCTTGAACCCATTTTTCCATCTTGACATTATTGTGTCCATTTCCCTGAAACATTTTTCACAAATGTTGAACTTTAACACAAGTATTTTACTTGTGAAAGCACACTTTTGATTCTGATCTTGATGGTGCACATGCTACAATAAAACTGAAGTTAAATGCTTGATTCTGATCTTGATGGTGCATCTATAAAGTCTTTTAAGTTTTTTTTGTCTTTCAGTTAATTAAATTACGTTATTATTATTAGTGTCACACCCTCAATTTTCCACAAACGGGGTATCCGTTAGGCGTGTGTCATACCAGGATCTCAAGCCATTAGTTACAGTAACACTGACTCATTAAATTTTAACAAAAGTTTAACATAGACAGTTTTCCCAAAACTCAGGGTAATAAAATGTAAGTTTTTAAATTTCAGCGGAAGCTTATAAACAAACCAATTATTTAAACCACTTGTGCTCAAAAGTCTAGCACAATTAAATAGAAACCCCTGTGCTCAATAGTCTAGCACAAATAAATAAAAACCTCTGTGCTCAAAAGTCTAGCACGTAACCAAAAATAAGTTTTCCAAAAACCAATAATGTAAATAAAAGTTGGTAAAAATGTCAAAGTGACTCATGCATGAAATGTCCTACGTGCACAGCTCCTGGCCACCTGAGAAAACATACTGAAAATGGTCAACACATGGTTGGTGAGCTCAATGAGATATTTAACAAAAGTATTTAAATATCAAAACAGTTTAACTGATAAAGTTCATTTGCTATTGCTGGTTTGCAAGACCACCTCGCTTACTACATGAGCACGTTGAGATTAAACTGAACGTTGTGTTGTGCCTTACTGCCATCAAACTAGATGACCAAAAGTTCCAAGGACAATCTGCACCACCTGGATCCCTACCAGCGTGATGGGGTCTGCCGAACCCGGTAGTACTACTCAAATTTCCCCGTTATACCCACTGTATATTAATAATCTCAACTAAAGGAAAGGACTTTTGTTGGAACGTTTATGCTCAAGTAAAATAAGCCATTAGACAATAGAAATTAGTTTATCAAAATAGTTGCCCGAAGGCCCTGCCCAAAGGCATAAAACGCAGCCCAAGGCCGTATAAAATCTTGCCCGAAGGCCCTACCCGAAGGTATAAAAATGCAGCCCAAGGCTGTATAAAATAGTTTTGTATGTTTTCTCCCCGAAAGGATTTTAAGCGGGCAAAGAGACTCACTCTTGAAGCACACAGCAATATAGACAGCAAAATGCAGCAAAAGACCTAAACTGCTCTAGGACCTGCTTTAGCAATTATTTACTAATTATTAACTAGGATAATGCAAGTAAATATATAATATGGTGTTCACTAGGGTTTCGAGCATTCGGTTCATCCTTGCACAATAACAACCTAGCACACATATTTACACACATATCATGTTAGCTATTCACACACTTTCACATATAAATTCTTATGCCAACATATACCATACTTTCGCTTTCTCTATTACACACATAACACAACACATGCATATTAATAATATCATTAATTATTGTTGCTCTATTTAAACGCATATGTCCATATTCCTGCTACGCAGGCAAAACACATATAATACACCGTAACAAGTTACATACATCTAATATCATCATTGTTGTTGCCTGATTGCAAATATACGATTTACCTCATTCGAACACATACTTCGTATTCCCTTGCCTATAATACCCTCATCATACTGTTATACATGTATACTCACATTTTCCACAACTTAATAATACGGTATACCTATAATATATCGCATGTACATACATCTCATAACACATATATATACATACATACACTATTATATCATGTTGCTGCTTCCCAAACATACATACATTCAGAATTATATACTTTGCTGTTTCTAATTAATTACACATACATGAGTGACGTAGAACCACACAAACCTGCTGCTGGACTTTCCGATCTATATATACATATTATCATACCACCATACTATTAAATGTGTATATATTGCATACAATCAGAAATATTGGTACATACACATATACTATTGTACATACAGACCACATATAAACACGTACATCATGCATACCTTAAGTACGTCTAATCGAATCGAAACAATCGTATTATGAGAACGAACCCGAATTCGAATCGAAACCCCGGAACGAAAACGGCATTATAAAAGATTGAATGAGTTGTTTCTACTTACGGGAGTGACGATGAGAAGGAATACAACATACTGCTGCACAAGTCAAGGGTGACGAGAGGTGCTACTGCTATTGCTGGTCTCGGCCGATTAAGATGATGATACGCGATGATGATACTACATACCGCTTCACAATGGTTCGGAAAAGATGATCAGCGGTGGAGGTGAAACCGGACGGTGGGAAATGGTTGCTGTTGCGGGCGTGCTTTCCTTGATCCGGCTAGCACACAAACTGAGAGAGAGACGAGAGGAGATTTGGTGTTAGGGGGCGGGGGTTCTGCTATGCTGCTGCTGGTTTGGTAGTCGACCAAGAGATAAACAACATGCGGCAATATTTATATATATATATCTCGAATGGTAGGTTAGGTTAGAAGAATTTATTTCAAACTTACACTTAGGCACCTCTAGGTTTGCTAATTATTCTTTTGCCGTTTAACGTTAATAATTTAACTTCCGATAATTACAATTTTGACTCAAGGCTTATATACTTTAACTAATGAGAGCATGTAACGATTGAAACAAGGCAAGCTTGCTAAAATTAACGAGAGCGTGTTAATGACGTTAACTTGAATTTGCGGGTTGTCACATCATCCCCTTGTTAAAAGAATTTTCGTCCCGAAAATTATGTTGTGAAAATGAACAAAAGAAAAGAAAATTTTTCATGTTGTCATATCATCCCCTTGTTAAAAGAATTTTCGCCCCGAAAATTTAAATCTTTCATTTGGTGTTAGACGTTGTTACTTTAATAGCTAAGAATGATTGTATTTGTGTTTCATTAGGTAGCCACTTCATTAGGTTTTACCATCTAGAGTTATCATTGCAGGCTTTTAATTATTGGTCTAATGTATCGCGGGTTTGAAGAGATCCAAAAGTTTCTTTGGGATCCACTATTAAGATTTATAAACAACGATTTGTATGCAGAATGTTTTAGAAATTTTAGATCACAGAGCTTTGAGATGTTATTTAGTTTTTGAATGATTGAGACTTGACTGTAGAGTCTATATTAAGGAAGCCTTGTTATTCGAGTTGTTTAGAGATCATAAATTTGACTCAACTGTGTGTAGGTACTCTACTTTATTAAAGAGGCGTTGTCCAAAAATGCGGTCATCAAGGATGTCATAAACATTCTAAAAACAGATGAAAAATGAATTTGGATACTATTTCTATGTTCGGAAGTACGTTTGAGCAAAAATGATCAAGAAATTTAATAAGTATTTCTATCTTCAATAACTATATGATTTGTTGTGATCAAGAGGACAAGTGGTTGTACAACGTAGTATAATATGTTATTTAAGTTTACGTACGAAAGTAGTGTACAAAAAAAAAGAGTCAATGTCACATGAGTTGTTTCTAGTAATTGGAGTACAATAAGTTTTATTGTTGATGAATTCTAAATGATACGTTTAGAAGTGTGCCGGGGGGGGGGGGGGTCAGTTATAAAGTTTACTTAGCTTTTCATTATCATTGTGGGCATAAGATACCTGAAAGTTATAAGTGTCTAGTTATATAGCGAATTGCCATATGAATGAGAGATGAAATAGGGCTCATAGAAAACACGCGTTCGTAAGAAGTTTGAAGGTAATCGATTATAGACTCGCAACATTAATAACGATTAAGCTGAGTTACTGTTACGCAAACTATTTGCTAGAGAAATTTGAATATATTTTTCGATGTACCGAATATAGATAAGGTTTATGAATTTAAACGTTCTTGATGGATAAATAATTTTTTTTTTCCAAAGCATTTTATGTGGTAGGTTTATTCTGACATGAACAAGTTTTTTTTTTCAAATAAGTCGTAGTTATATATAGGGCTCTTCCAAGAAACTCTTACAATTAAAAGGATTGTTTAATGTTTGATTGAGAAAACCATGATATTAAGTTATTACCATTGTTGAGTAAGACATCATAGTTACTTAGAGATGGAGTTTTGTTTCACGTGAATCTGTGTTGTTTGGTTCTTCACTTTTGGATTTTCGTTGTAACCCACATGACAGGTTTTGACAGGATCATCATGTACCTGTAAATTCACCATTACGTTGCGCACCCGTAATCGTCAATTTACCTTACACAATCACCCTAGTTTGTCTCCCATCATGAGCTTTAGTATTAAGTTTTATCATGCTTATCGTTTTGTGCTTATTTATACGATAATTTATATTATTCCGAATATAGGAAGTATAAGAGAGGTGTGGCGTTCATATAATACTTGCTTATTTATAAGCTGTAGGTTGTGTTTGTGCTAGTATTCAAACGCAGTACTTGTGTAGAAAGAGAATACCATCAGTACTCATCTTCACGAGGTGCCTCTTCGAGTCAATAGTTTTCACGAGAGCAACAAGCACCAACTTGAAGAAATAAAATAAGTGTAACAATATGGAGAAGGTTTAAAAGAATAGAACATAATACTTAACGAAAGACAATCACTATGGATAACTTCAACGTATTAGTCTTTATGATTTGAGTGTTTCATACTTAACGCGCTTTCGTTTTCAACACTCGTTCAACAGAGTGAGAAAAAAAATTTGAATAGAAATCGGTTTTCTAGGCTTAGAAAGAAAAAAAAAATTAACGTATTCTGACAAGATGGAATGAACTGCTGAATAACTTATGCTCCACTTCATGAACTCCAGAAAGGATAGCCTTAAACGGGTCCAAACGGTTGTAATCGTCAGGCTCATATTCTTGCCCTTTATGCGCCTCGAGAAGATGTCTCAGCCACATTCCGCGAAGAAGAATCAGATTTAAGCAGAAAATTTAAATTCATGTTTTGGATAAGGACAAAGTATTTCGTATAAGGATTCTTACACTACAAAGATCATATATAAGGCAAGCACATAAAATGTAACACGTATAGACAAACAAACTCTAATTTCTAACTATGATTCTACTGTGCAGTGTGAGTGTAACTAATGCAAATGCTTAAAGTTATAGACTATATGCAATGAAATGCTAGTTCCCTATAACTTATGTCTCTGATACCAATCTGTCACACCCTCAATTTTCCACAAACGGGGTATCCGTTAGGCGTGTGTCATACCAGGATCTCAAGCCATTAGTTACAGTAACACTGACTCATTAAATTTTAACAAAAGTTTAACGTAGACAGTTTTCCCAAAACTCAGGGTAATAAAATGTAAGTTTTTAAATTTCAGCGGAAGCTTATAAACAAACCAATTATTTAAACCACTTGTGCTCAAAAGTCTAGCACAATTAAATAGAAACCCCTGTGCTCAATAGTCTAGCACAAATAAATAAAAACCTCTGTGCTCAAAAGTCTAGCACGTAACCAAAAATAAGTTTTCCAAAAACCAATAATGTAAATAAAAGTTGGTAAAAATGTCAAAGTGACTCATGCATGAAATGTCCTACGTGCACAGCTCCTGGCCACCTGAGAAAACATACTGAAAATGGTCAACACATGGTTGGTGAGCTCAATGAGATATTTAACAAAAGTATTTAAATATCAAAACAGTTTAACTGATAAAGTTCATTTGCTATTGCTGGTTTGTAAGACCACCTCGCTTACTACATGAGCACGTTGAGATTAAACTGAACGTTGTGTTGTGCCTTACTGCCATCAAACTAGATGACCAAAAGTTCCAAGGACAATCTGCACCACCTGGATCCCTACCAGCGTGATGGGGTCTGCCGAACCCGGTAGTACTACTCAAATTTCCCCGTTATACCCACTGTATATTAATAATCTCAACTAAAGGAAAGGACTTTTGTTGGAACGTTTATGCTCAAGTAAAATAAGCCATTAGACAATAGAAATTAGTTTATCAAAATAGTTGCCCGAAGGCCCTGCCCAAAGGCATAAAACGCAGCCCAAGGCCGTATAAAATCTTGCCCGAAGGCCCTACCCGAAGGTATAAAAATGCAGCCCAAGGCCGTATAAAATAGATTTGTATGTTTTCTCCCCGAAAGGATTTAAAGCGGGCAAAGAGACTCACCTTTGAAGCACACAGCAATATAGACAGCAAAATGCAGCAAAAGACCTAAACTGCTCTAGGACCTGCTTTAGCAATTATTTACTAATTATTAACTAGGATAATGCAAGTAAATATATAATATGGTGTTCACTAGGGTTTCGAGCATTCGGTTCATCCTTGCACAATAACAACCTAGCACACATATTTACACACATATCATGTTAGCTATTCACACACTTTCACATATAAATTCTTATGCCAACATATACCATACTTTCGCTTTCTCTATTACACACATAACACAACACATGCATATTAATAATATCATTAATTATTGTTGCTCTATTTAAACGCATATGTCCATATTCCTGCTACGCAGGCAAAACACATATAATACACCGTAACAAGTTACATACATCCAATATCATCATTGTTGTTGCCTGATTGCAAATATACGATTTACCTCATTCGAACACATACTTCGTATTCCCTTGCCTATAATACCCTCATCATACTGTTATACATGTATACTCACATTTTCCACAACTTAATAATACGGTATACCTATAATATATTGCATGTACATACATCTCATAACACATATATACATACATACACTATTATATCATGTTGCTGCTTCCCAAACATACATACATTCAGAATTATATACTTTGCTGTTTCTAATTAATTACACATACATGAGTGACGTAGAACCACACAAACCTGCTGCTGGACTTTCCGATCTATATATACATATTATCATACCACCATACTATTAAATGTGTATATATTGCATACAATCAGAAATATTGGTACATACACATATACTATTGTACATACAGACCACATATAAACACGTACATCATGCATACCTTAAGTACGTCTAATCGAATCGAAACAATCGTATTATGAGAACGAACCCGAATTCGAATCGAAACCCCGGAACGAAAACGGCATTATAAAAGATTGAATGAGTTGTTTCTACTTACGGGAGTGACGATGAGAAGGAATACAACATACTGTTGCACAAGTCAAGGGTGACGAGAGGTGCTACTGCTATTGCTGGTCTCGGCCGATTAAGATGATGATACGCGATGATGATACTACATACCGCTTCACAATGGTTCGGAAAAGATGATCAGCGGTGGAGGTGAAACCGGACGGTGGGAAATGGTTGCTGTTGCGGGCGTGCTTTCCTTGATCCGGCTAGCACACAAACTGAGAGAGAGAGACGAGAGGAGATTTGGTGTTAGGGGGCGGGGGTTCTGCTATGCTGCTGCTGGTTTGGTAGTCGACCAAGAGATAAACAACATGCGGCAATATTTATATATATATATCTCGAATGGTAGGTTAGGTTAGAAGAATTTATTTCAAACTTACACTTAGGCACCTCTAGGTTTGCTAATTATTCTTTTGCCGTTTAACGTTAATAATTTAACTTCCGATAATTACAATTTTGACTCAAGGCTTATATACTTTAACTAATGAGAGCATGTAACGATTGAAACAAGGCAAGCTTGCTAAAATTAACGAGAGCGTGTTAATGACGTTAACTTGAATTTGCGGGTTGTCACAATTAGTGTTAGTGTTAATATTATTATTATTATTATTGCTACTAGCTTCTTAAACATAATAGATTCAATTGCATATTTACCCCTTTAAACACCCCTTAAACGCATATTTCCCCAACTAAAAAAATCAATTGCATATATATCCAATGTTAACTAAATGTCTTTATAAAAAATGGGTATATATACAAATTAAAGTTGTTTATAGGGGGAAATATGCAGTTGATTTTTTTGGCTGGGTAAATATGCATTTAATGTGTTTTGGAGGGGGAAATATGCATTTAAAGAGTATAACCCCACCCCCATCGTCTTCTTCTCATCGATTTAACGTACACCATCACCACGATTGCCACATCCAACGCCACTGAATAGAGATCCGAAACCCACCTTGATCCATCATCATGTTGATCTGATGTTGTTTTTAAAAACGCTGAAAAATCCAAAAACACAAACACATCCAACGATAGTGGTTTTGACGATCCCCACCCCCGGGCTTGATTATTCATTCGACCCGGCCATAGGCGCAAATGATTATATATGGTGCAGATGATTATTCATTGGATTCTCCATATTGGTCACAAAATCACCATAGGCATGATTTTTGAAGATGATTAATTAAAACAAGTCGAATATTAGTTGGGTATTGTTTATGAAAGTCGAATATGATTATCGAATATTATTTTTCTGTTACCGACTCCATTGTTTTAAAAAAATATATATTACACCATTGCCATTTACTTTTTAAAATAATTACCAAAGATTTTATAAAAAAACATGTAACAAATAAATAAAATCAGTTATAGGTTATTTTTTAAAATTACCTACAACGAGATCAACATAAACTCGTCAACTACATTGCAAAAATTAGAGAACATGAAATGTTTGTCAATATGAAGGGAATAGCTAATCTTGCAAAAAATAATAGTGGGAATAAAAAATGTCTTGGATATCCGTTGGTTTATTCTTTATTGAATCAACATTACTTTTAGTGGTTGGAACGACAACTGTTGTGAGGTGTTTTTTTCAATGAAGTATGTGAAGTCGGATTTACGTAACCGGATGGGTAATGAGTATTTGAATGATCTTTGCATTTGCTATTGAAAATGGGTTGTTGGCAAAAGTTGACATTGAAAATATAATGGTGCAGTTTCAAAACATGAAAAAATGTAGAGAACAACTTAAATATGTATTTTTTCTATTTTTTATTGACATATATTATATATTTATCGTGTGTTTTTACATGAGAATTTTTTTGTTTCGTGATTCGACCCGACTCCACATTGGACCACTCAATATAGTTTCAAAAATGGTACAATCAAACAAAAAATGATTGAATCAAAGTTTAAAGTGGCGTTTTGGTGTATTTGGAATGCTTCATAATGAGAAGATATCCATAAGGAAGTATGCATGCTAGTTGAGAATCATGGAAGAAATAAAACACACAATTTTCATGGACAAAGAATACGGAGAATTTAAATTGGCTTGAGTGGGATAACTGGAAGGTTTTTAATTTTATGCATGGATTGTAATTCACATACTTGGCTCTATTACCTAGCTCCTGACTAGTGTTTTTCGTTAATAAAAGTCCATAGCTGTTCAAGAAAAAAGAGGGCAGGTATAATTAAAGTATGTTTTTTTTTATGATTTCAAATTAAGTTTTAATTTTCATTACTATTAAATATCATTATCTAATTAAACTAATGGAAAATGAAATATAAAAACCCTAAAGAATATGTGTGATGGTGTTAGAACAAGGTTTACAAAGGGCTTGTAACGGTTGTAACTTGGTCATGGACATGCCGTAAAAAGCAGTCATTTCAATCTCCTCGACGTGTATATTGTATCATGTTATATCATATTTTATATATCTACTCTATATATAGTAAATAAATAATACAAAATATAGTTTACATTTATTTTTATTTTTTTATCTGATTTAATTATGTATTTATTGTTATTAATGCATTCCAAAAGAACATTTAATGTTTTTAATGCCTATTGAATGGTTGTAACTTGGCCATGGACATGTCGTAAAAAGCATTCATTTCAATCTCTTCGTCGTGTATATTATATCATATTTCATATATCTACTCTATATATAGTAAATAAATAATACAAAATATATTTTACATTTATTTTTATTTTTTTTATCGGATTTGGTTATGTATTTATTGTTATTAATGCATTCCAAAGGAACATTTAATGTTTTTAATGCATTATAAAAGAACATTTATTGTTTTTAGTATTGAGTGATTTTTTTCAACATATCAATCATGCATATATATTTGACTCCATCAACATTTCAATTCTTTTTTTTCAACAATTGTCCCTCTTATAATATTACCTTGTGCCAAAAACCACAACGTCGTGCTTTTGTACTCGTGAAATTTCACCGAAGACACCACAACGGCAAACATAACCCCGTTTGCGCCTATGTAGACATCATTTCCGGCGGCGATTGTTCTTCGAAAACAGGACTCGACCGCCCTTCGATTCCCTGCAACGTCAGTTCAAGGTAACATGTTTCTTTCTCTAGTGCCTTATGATCAACAAATACAGCTTAATTGTTATTAAAAAGAAAAAACTATGTTTGAAGCTAATTAAATTTTTCTAGAGGGTTTTCGTAGCAGTTTAAATATAGAATTTTTATCATCTAGCAGTGTCAACGTGACCTTAGACATGATGACACTGAAGCAGTGAATCGGAAACTTTTAGGGTCATATGTTTGAAGATAATTTTTTTTTGTCGGGTCACACAATAAAAATGAACAACTATGTTTAAAGATAAATTTTTAATATTTTTTGTCGGGTCACACGGTACAAAGTTTTATTGAAGCTAACATTTCTTGAAGTTGTGTAAATGCATGGGTTGGTGTTAGAATTTCACGGGAATATTGGTACTCGGACTTCATTGGATTTGGTTGTGATTAGATCGTATACATAATATTAATTTATAATTCTTTTGACGGTGTGGCTGACTCCTTCTCATTTATCATTTCATGTTTTTATCATAATCTTATGTGTTTTGGTCACGGGTTTATGACTAGGCAAACTTTTAAAGAATTAATCGAAATAATTAAACATCCAACGACGAGATAGGTAAGTTTTAAGAAGAGGAAAGTGAAAGCAAAAACATACAAAAAGTAAGACACCTAATCACCAAAATAGTACACATGGCATTTAAGAAAAAAAAATAAAACGAAAAATCGGATTCGAACTTGAGACATAATAGTAACAACCAAAAACTCTACCAACCAACTAGCATAACACAATGCAATAAAAAGGTATATATACAAACCTATTGTCAAGGATAGAAAAAAAATAAACAAAAGCCACACATGTTTAGTATTCAAACTCTATGCTTTTTTCAATAAGAAAGAAGATCATAATTACCATGTGTTTTGTTCATAGGTACATGAAGGGACAATAATAAACGAAATACGTAAAGATATGATGGCCGGAGAAGTAAGTTTCAAGAAGAGGAAAGTGAAAGAAAAAACATAAGTCAAAAGTTGGACACCAAATATCACCAAAATAACACGCGTGCCCATCAAGAAAAAATGAAACAAAAATCCGGATTCGAACTTGAGTATAGTACGTAGTAACAACCAAAACCCTACTAACCAACTAACATAACACAATGGAATAGAAATCCAATAAAAAGGTATACATACTATATACATACCTATTGTCAAGGATAGGAAAAAAAACCAATAAACAAAAGCAACACATATATGTTTACTAGTCAAACTCTTTGCTTTTTCAATAAGAATAATAATAATGATATATAGAGTAATACTAAAAGAAAGATCCTAGCTAGGTAAAAAGGTGGAATTGAAATTTTTTCCTAAAAAATTAGCAAAGTAACAAGTCATACATGCAGTAGCTAAGTAGCTAATTCGGAAACCCTAATTAGTTATGCTAGCAAATAAAGCATAATCTTATACTCTATTCTGTTAGAAAATGATACACTATATATATAAAATACATACTAAAGTTTAAGTTTAAGGTTATATATGCTAGCAAAAGCAAAACCTTAAACTTAAACTTTAGTATACTCCTCCTAAAGTTAAACTCTTGGCAACGTTTATAATTTACTTAAAGTGGAACATTAGTGTAGGTTATACATTTTTGGTAACCTTTGTTTGGATGATGTTGATGAATGATAATTCAAATGTGTTTAATTACTAACTAATTATGATGTGAAGGCATAGAGCAGACAATTATTTAATTATTTTGAATTATATGATTATACATGCACAAGCCACAAGAATATAATATGTTTGGCATCTTAACAATGTTTTATCCTCATATTTAGATGATTATAAGTTTATATGGACATCATCTCATATATACTAGGTATTTCATATTTGAAGCATGTTTTTAGTGTAAAAGTTGATTGATCAAGATTAATAACACTAGCATGCATACTTACAACTTATATCGAACACCGTAAGCGCTTATATGGTAGGGATTATTTATGTTTGATCCTTTAAGGCTTTAAGTTATTTCGTGTTCATCTATGAAAAGAAGAGGATGTCTTTCATTGGGAAAAAAAGATAAATTTACAAATATACACTAGAATATTTAATTACTTCACAAACATATAAATTGGGGATGCAAATAAGAGATTATTAATCTACATTAAACCCATTTTTACCAGTTTAGTCAATCTATTTGCTTTCAACAGCTAGGGATATGATGATGTGAATATATATATTAGCAATGTATTTACTAATAATGTAAAACTAGAATATCTTCAGGTCTTAAAGCTTAGCACTAGCAGATCGAGTCTACATTAAATTTATGTGACCTCTTTTAAACTTGTAAATAGCATCTATATAGATAATGATTTTTTTTTGTTTTTGTTTAACAACAATATATTTATAAAAAGAACACAACTATAGCAAAAAACGTGACGTGCAAGCATCCAAGAACTGAATGTGTCTTCGCAGCAGAGCCGATTGCCAACCAAAAGGATTCAAAGTATTTTTTGTCATTGCCTATTAAGGCATGGCCATGTTTTGACCGTCAACAGCCATCCCATTTCTCATGTACATTAAACCACACACCAACCACTTGATAAATACGTGTGCCAACCATGCCATTAATGATTTCTGAGAACAATCCCATGCATGTGCGAGTTGTTTCCAGTGACGGATCCTGAAATTTTTTCCAATGGTGTCACTGTTTTTAGATGATCCAAATGCATTGAACCGGACAAGTAATTCTTCAAGTCGGTTCAACTTGGTTCAGGGTTTTTTCCGGGTCGATTCTACTCTAGTCGAGTTTTGTTCGGGTCAATTCGACTCGGTTCGGGCAACGGTGACTTAACATTTTTGGAGGCCTTAAGGCAACTCAGAACTTGAGGCCCTCTTTGGTATTTATTGTTCCGTTAACTAGATTCAAACCCACGACGATACTAGCACTTTTAGAATTAGAGTTAAAAATTTATATTAACTAGTTTGTTTATGTGTGTGTATAGAATAACTTGCTACATGGAATCAAACATTCAAAAAATTTAGATTAACTTTGTAGCTAAGATCAAACATTGAAACTTTTAATGGAATATCGACCAGTTTGTTTTACCAGTCAATATACAATATAAAACTTTGAGAAGATTTATGAACGGATGATTATAAATATAAGATTGTATTTTGTATATTAAAATCATTGTAAAATATACATATTATGTTTTAGCGCTATCAAAATATTTTTTCCATATAAAGCATGAGTGTGTGTTTGTGTAAAATGTATTTCAATTGTCTTCTTAAACGAATCTTATAACGTTAATTGTGGAAAAGAAATTCAGAAAATTGTAAGTTTTTAAGTTACTATTTCTAATGTGATTAACATATACGTCTTGCTTAACTATTTTGCAAAGCTGAAATATAAGTATACTAGTTTTACGATCGTGTGTTACACGGGTAGAGACATAGAAAACAGATAAAATTAACCAAGTTTTATTTTTTTTTTATTTAAGTCGCTCAAACTTTGTTTGTTTCAATTAGATAACTTAACTTAAAAACGTGTTTCAATCTTTGGTAATTAACTTGTATAATAGGTAAACATTAACTTCCCGAGGGACAACTTCAAGAACAATTGTTTCTAATTTCTCACCACCAACCGGAGCAAGCCCTGTAACATTCAATTTAAATAAAATATAATAAATATTTCCAAAATTTTTAAAAATTCAAAAAAAAACCTTGCAATTTTTTTCTTAATTTTGTAAAAACGTCTATAAAAGTGTCATTTTCTATAAAAATTGAAAAAAATTTAAAAACTTGTGAAATTGTTATAAAAAATGATGGCAGAAAAAACGGGTCCTAAATTCACAAAACAAGTCCCAAAAAATTTGATGGCAAAAAAAAAAACATGTAAAAAACTGTGAAATATAGTTGATAGCAGAAAAAAACACACAATGTGTCCCAAATTCACCTAAAAATCAGTGTGTGCCTATTATAAAGTTAATTACACATTTTAATTGAAACAAAACAAAGTTTACCTATTATAAAGTAGAACACATTTTAAACTGAAGTTATCTAATTGAAACAAAACAAAGTTTAACTGACCTAATTGGAACAAAATATAAAGTTTATTTATTTTATGAAATTTTCCTTTAGAAAAAAGAAACATTTAAAAATAAGTTGCATATTATCACGTTAAATAAAGGTTTGTTAAAGCTAAAAAACGAACTACATACAACAATAAAAAAAATCATTTTATGTGAACAATAGACATACTTATATTTGGCAAGGATCTCATCAAGACTTTAGCTTAGAAATACAGACACATCGATTAAAAACATTACATTTTACAATGTTGAATATTTTTGGAACAATTGAATTCAGTTTGTTGATTTTAATTAACATTATGAAAAACAATGATTAAGAACGCAAATGAATTCATAGGTAATATAAATTTTATATTTTTAAAACAAGTCAATTCAAACCATAACATATTTTTGGAAATAAAAAATCATTTGATTACCTTGTAAATTTAGAATTAATTAAAAAATGATTACTTATGAAATGTAAATCTTCATCTAATAAAAATGTTATAAAAAATTTGAGTGGGAAAACTATTTTCTAAGTGGCTCTAATGGATGACATGTGTCCTCTAAAACCCTCTTTTATTAAAAGGTATAGATAGATAACTAAAATATAGTAAAATGCTACTAATAAAAGTAAATAAATTGCTTAAAAAGTTATAATAAAACTTAAATACATACTATATATAAAAAATAAATTAAAACTAAAATTTATTTTAGATTCACAATGTATATATTGACCACACATTTTCTCAGTAGATTAATGAAAAAAACACATTTTCTCTTTTGTTTTATTTTAAAGCTTCTTCTTCATTACTTTCATTTGAAAAAAACCTGCAACAATGTTGGTTGGAAAAAAAAAAGCAAACAATACCGTAATACAAACTTCACTCTCTTTTTAGTAATACATATGGGTTCACTCCCGTTTTTATCATATAGTTTCTACTAACATTTCAAAACGCAATGGGTTCCCGTGAACTCACCGTAACTAGCTGGATCCGTCCCTGGTTGTTTCCCCCTAATTAATAAATAATTTCAATAAAAATGTTTGTGGGTGTGAAAAAAAAACGAATGTTACTTTTAATTATAAATAGTGTTTAAAGTAAGCTTTATAATTCTTGCATCACAAAATTACTATCTTTCAAGTTTGCTTCATACTTGGTAGAAAATGAATGAGTTGATGAGTTGAAGAGTTACACTCGATCCACTCTTTAAATCATTCTGCTTATTACATGGTTTGAAGAAAAGCAGGCACCCGTTATGTTTAAAACCTCTAAGAGAGCCCTCTAGGTCAAACCAACTTTATAAACAAATCGGTTACAATATAAATAACAAAAGTTACACAAAACTAATCCTCCCCAATCTATTTAGCTATGTTAGAAGTAATTAGTTGACATAATTTTCAATTTGAGAAAACTTATATTATCATATATCATACTTTATATTGTATATTATTATATCATGCTACATGCCTACATAGCATCCACATTATACATGGATTATCACTATAATCAACCTCACACTCTCAATTTATACTATTAGTTTATAATTTATAAATTAATTTTCATAAATTCAATCATATCTTATACTAACTATATATCAATTAAATTTTTTATTTTAATAATCAAATATTTATTTAATATTTTCATTCGACTAGTGTATTACACATGTGTCTGACCTAGACCATTAATATTACATTACTAGGTTTGAACATATACATGACACAAGTTGAATGAAAAAAACGAAAAAAATCATAAATCTATAAAATATAATAAACCAAACCCATTCTTGCCAAGTGTCATTTTCTTAGCAAATCTAGGCCTTAATTGCTTACTTGGCCTAATATTAGAATACTTTTGCTGACTTGGCATTCTATAATTAATGTTTACAAGGTTAGGGTTTTGTTAATATGAATGAATTCATTCCAGCCGCACTTCTAAGAGAAAATATAAAATCCATTCTATAATCATTATCATCGTTTACCAGTTCGATGCAAAATCAACAAATATGATATTTTTAATTATTTTTATTATTACCAAATCCCGTGTTAAACATGAGTCTCTAACCTAGTTTACTATATGCAATATGCTGAAGATTTATGGAAATATAAATAAATTTTCAAAATAAGGATTTATATAAATTTAGAAAGAATTTTTTTAAATTTTGATTGAGGAAATATTTTCAAGATAAAAAGGCAACTATCAAATACTTAAAATTTAAAATTTTTTTACTGTAATATTTAGGATATTGAATATCTGATTAATAAGTAAAATTAACAAAAAAATATGAACTTATGGGGCATAATTATTAAATATTTTTTTAACATGTACAGAAAATAATAGGGGGTTTAGTATTGTGACAAACAGTAAAGTTTTTACTCCTTTAGTATATAAAGATACGATGCTATGTAACATTCACATTATTGTACGTGTTATCACCACAATCGACATCACACTCACCCTTTATTCAATCAATTTATAATTAACAAATTAGTTTCATAAATTAAATTATATTATATACTAAAAATGATTTAAAACTTCTTATCTTAACCACCAAATATTTAATTTAATATTTTCTTTCGGCCCGTGCATTACACGAATGTTTAACGTAGTGCACTAACATTACGTTATATTGTCATATCATATTATATCATATTGTATCATATTACATAATGATGTATTGTTTTTTATTATATACCATTATAATATTGTATCATATTAGATCATATTACGTAGCATTGTATTGTATCATATTATATCAGTTATTTCATATTATCTACTCTATATATAGTATATAAATAATACAAAATATATTTTTCATTTATTATTATTTTTTAT
This sequence comes from Tagetes erecta, assembly GCA_030867185.1. NCBI lineage: Eukaryota > Viridiplantae > Streptophyta > Magnoliopsida > Asterales > Asteraceae > Tagetes > Tagetes erecta. The sequence continues at coordinate 93,838,789 of CM061487.1, read as the reverse complement.
CGGATTTAGTTATCTATTTAATGTTTTTAATGCATTTTAAAAGAACATTTAATGTTTTTAATGCATTCCAAAAGAACAATTAATTTTTTTAATGCATTTTAAAAAAAACATTTATTGTTGTTAGTATTGAGTGATTTTTTTCAACATATCAGCCATGCATATATATATTTGACTCCATCAACATTTCAGTTCTTTTTTTTTGTCAAACATTATCCCTCTTATAATATTTTACCTTGTGCCAAAAACCACAACGTCGTTCTTGTACTCGTGAAATTTCACCGAAGAAACCACAACTGGAAACATAACCCCGTTTGCTCCTATGTAGACATCATTTCCGGCGGCGTTTGTTCTTCGAAAACAGGACTCGACCGCCGGCCTTCGATTCCCTGCAACGTCAGTTCAAGGTAACATGTTTCTTTTCTCTAGCTAGTGCCTTATGACCAACAAATAGAGCTTAATTATTATTAAAAAAAACTATGTTTGAAGCTAATTTTTTCTAGAAGGTTTTCGTAGCAGTTTAAATATAGAATTTTTATCCTCTAGCGGTGTCAACGTGACCTTAGACATGATGACACTGAAGCGGTGAATAGGAACTTTTAGGGTCATGTTTGAAGATAATTTATTTTTGTCGGGTCACAAAATAAAAATGAAAAACTATGTTTAAAGATAAATTTTTAATATTTTTTAGTCGGGTCATACAGTACAAACTTTTATATATTGAAGCTAACATTTCTTGAAGTTCGGTAGTTTCATGGGTTGGTGTAAGAATTTCACGGGAATGTTGGTGTTGATATTTCATTGGATTCAGTTGTGATTAGATATATTAATTTATTATTTTTCTGACAATGTGCCTGACCTTTTCTCATTTATTATTTAATGTTTTTATCATAATCTTATATGTGTTTTGTTCACGGGTTTATGACGGGACAATCTATTAAATAAATAAATGAAATAAATAAAGATTCGACGACGGAATATGTAAGTTTTAAGAAGAGGAAAGTGAAAGAAAAAAACATACCAAAAGTTAGCTAGACACCTAATACCAAAATAGTACATGTGGCGATAAAATTTTTTTAACAAAAAGCCGGATTCGAACTTCGGCCATAGTAGTAACAACCAAAATCCCTACCAGCCAACCAACATAACACAATGAAAAGGCATATATACTGAGATATAAACCTATTGTGAAAGATAGAAAAAAGAGATCAATAAATAAAAGGCCCACATGTTTAGTATTCAAACTCTTTGTTTTTTCAATAAAAAGATCATAATTACAATATGTGTTTTGTTCACGGGTTTATGATGAGACACTCTATTAAAGAAATAAATAAGATAAGTAAAGATCCGACAGCGAGAAAGGTAAGTTTTAAGAAGAGGAAAGTAAAAAAAACATAAACCAAATCTGAACACCACCTAATCACTAATATGGTACATGCGGCGCACGTTCAAGAAAAAAATAAAACATAAATCCGGATTCAAACTTGGGCATAGTAGTAACAATCAAAAGTTTATATACAAATCTATAGTCATTTGTCAAGGATAGAAAAAAATACCAATAAACAAAAGCCGTACATGTTTACTGTTCAAACTCTTAGCTTTTTCAATAAGAAGAACATCATAACCTTATGTGTTTTGTTCACGGGTTATGACGGGACAATCTATTAAAGAAATAAACGAAATTAGCAAAGATCCGATGACGAGAAATTAAGGTATGTTTCAAGAAGAGGAAAGTGAAAGAAAAAACATATGTCAAAAACATACCAAAAGTCAGACGCCTAATCATCGTACACTTGGCGTTAAAAAAAATGAAACAAAAAGCCGGATTCAAACTTTGGTCATAGTAGTAACAACCAAAAGCCTTACCTACCTACCGACCAACATAACACAATGGAATATAAATCAATAAAAAGGTATAGATACATACCTATTGTCAAGGATAGGAAAAATAAACAAAAGCCATGTTTACTATTCAAACTCCTTGCCTTTTCAATAAGAAGAATGATATAGTATATAGAGAAAGAAAGATCCAAGTTAAAATGGGGGAAACGTTTTTTTTTCCTAAAGAAATAGGAAAGTAACATATCATACATTAGCTAATTTGGAAAATGATACACTATATAAAATACATACTAAAGTTTAAAGTTATGCTAGCAAAGGCAACATATTCTTTTTTAACTTGTGTTTTTGTTGCACTCCTATAGTTAAACTCGTAGCAAGATTTCTAAATTACTTAAAGTGGAACATTAATTGTTAAGCATTTTTTGTACCCTTTGTTTGGATGATGTTGATGGATGATAATTCAAATTTGTTCACAAACTAATTATATATGATGTAAATGCATATTTAGATGATTATAAGTTTCTATGGACATCATCTCATATATACTTATGTTTGTTCCTTTAAGGCTTTAAGTTATCTTGTGTTAAATGTTCATCTATGAAAGGAAGAGGATGTCTAGCTTTGAGAAAAAAGATAAATTTACAAATATGGTCAATCTATATACTTTGAGCAGCTAGGGATGATGTGAATATATATGTTAGCAATGTATTTACTAATAATGTAAAACTAGAATTTATGTGACCTCTTTTGAACTTGTAAATAGTATCTATAGGTAATGGTTTTTTTTGTTTTTGTTTAACAACAATATATTTATAAAAAGAACACAACTAGCAAGAAACGCACTACAACAAAAATGGCTTTTTAGGACCTTTTGTGTGAGACGCTTGTAAAAGATGGTCCTAAAAAACTATTTAATAGGACGAATGAAATTTTAGGGTCCTTTGATAATATACTCTACTAAATCGGTGTCCTAAAAAATTATTTAATAGGATGGATGACTTTTTGAGGTCCTATTATCATATAACTTAATAAGACACTTTGAATGTAGATCCTAATAATGTAATTTATAAGACATTAAGTTGTTGGTGTCCCATTATGTGGTAATGTAATAGGACACTGGATGAAAGGAGGTCATATTATAACATTACTTAATAGGACACTTTTTAGTTGAGTCTTAAGTGTTCAGTGTTATAGGACCCTTTCTAGTTGAAGTCATATTAGAACACGAGTTAATAGGACACTTGACATTTGAGTATTATAACTTTAACATTTATAGAACGCTTAATCATTGTGGTTTTATAATAACACATTGTAATAGGACACTCGGTATTTGAGTCATAAAACATCAGTTTTATAGGACGCTTATTTGCTAGAGTTTTAATATAACAGAGCTTAATAGGACACTTGACACTTGGGTTTTATAACTTAAACCTTTGTAAAACACTTATTCATTGTCGTGTTATTATAATATATCATGATAAAAAAAGAAATAAACAAGCTAATAAAGTTCGGGGTTGGTTTAGTTATTAAGCACGTTCAGATACATCAATTTACAATCAAGGAAATAATACTTAAAAACGATTTGGAACATCGTGAAAAAAAAAATGTAAGCTTTGACGGAAGTTTGATATGGGAAACGATACTAGACGCAGTGCGTTACACGCGTTATTAAATTAAAAAGCCCAGTAGCCAAACCCTACCTATAAATACACTTTATCATCTCAATTTCATCTTTTTAAAAACCCTAGTATCATCCACACAACTTGCAGCCGTCACCTTTCCGGCCGTTTTCCGGCCAGATCCGACATCCCCATGGGACCTATTATATATCAAAATCTTCGTCTCGACGAGACGGTTCCAATGATAGTAAATTCGCCATCTAACTCGTAACTATGAAAAAGTTATCGCCATTTGAATATTGCGGCTGCTAGGGTTAATTTAACCCCTTCCTTCTTCGTTTTTCCGGCAACTTGTCGGCGTGTTCATAGCGAGTATTATATATCATTTTCTTCGTCTCGATGCAAGGAATCTAATGGTGGTGGTAGTTTCCTTCAGTTCTTAATCGTTGAGAAGATATCTTTGTTTGAATGATGCGGCAGCTAAGGTTCTTCTTGTATGTGTTCTTTGTTTCCGGTTGATTTTCAGCTTCTCCGGCAGTTTCCATGACACATATTATATATCAAATTCTTTGTCTCGACGAGACGATTCTAATGGTGGTAAAGGCATTTTCTTAAACACTATGGTTTGAAAGTTATAGTTAGTAAAAGAGTGCAGCAGTAGTGGTGACGGTTAAAGCTCTTAATGTGGTGGTGTTGGGGTTGTGCTACGATGATGGTTATGTTACAGCAGCAGGTTTCGGTGTTTCATGGTTGCGATAAGTGGTGGTTGGTGATGGTACTAGGGTGTTACAACGGTGGTCTATGGGGGTCGATGATGAATGGCGGTGATTGTTGGAGATAAATGGTATTTCTTGGAGGTTTTAGTTGATATTTGTAGGGGTGGAAGAAACCGGGTCTTGGACAAAGAATGTGGGCGGATTTGAAAACGGAAAGGAAAAGGTATAGTACATAAATTATACAAAGTGAGATCAAACTTATCATAGTGTTTGTTTTTCAAACTGTTCAATTTATATGTATGTGTTTGCAGGATTAAACGAACATAAGAGTGAAGAGTTCTCAAACATTAAGTTTTTCAAACATCATGAAGGCAACTAAGATGATACGGACATCGGAGACCTGGATGATTATGAACTAGTTTTGTGTTTTTAACTTGTAGTTTTATGTTTGTGACTTTAATTAGACAACGACTATATGTTAGCGATTATGTACTTTTATATAACTAAATATATTATAATGGTTCTGGTATTTGTTGTGTATGTATGTATTTGATTGATATGTTGTTTGTATATTGTTTTGGGAAAAACATGAAACTGCTGGAATTATCAGCAAAAATAATTGAAAAATGTTCATGGACCTTTAGTGGCGACTCTTTAGCACTAGCGGCGACAAGGCAAGCATTAGTGACAAAGCAATAGCGGCGACTCATTAGCGGCGATATGTCACCGCTAATACCTTTAGCTGCGACTTATGGGTCTTTTAGCGGCGATAACTGTCGCCACTAATGGTCGGATTTTTTGTAGTGAAAGTAAGTAGTCATATATTGTAACATTGTAAAAGTGTCCTTATATGTTTTTATTAGGACGTTTTTTGAGTTGTTCATAGACATATTATGCGACCATAAAATTGGTTTCATAATCTTATTTGGGATATTAGGACTCTTTTTTTAGTACTAAAGTACCTATACTGTTACATTATAAGGGTCCTATAAACTAATTTTTAAGGACGCTTGTACGTGTATCATAAGATTAAAAGTAAGTAACCACATATTGTAACATTGTAAAAGTGTCCTTATATGTTTTTGTTAGGACGCTTTTTAAGTTGTTTATAGACATATTATGCGACCATAAAATTGGTTTCATAATCTTATTTGAGATATTAGGACGCTTTTTAAGTTTCGAGACTTATTACAACCCCTTTACATGAAACGCTTTTACTATTGGTCCTATTAAATGAAAGGTCCTATAAAGTACCATTATAGGACACTTTTGGGCGTACTAAAAACCCAATTTTGTTGTAGTGACGTGACATGACGTGCGAGCATCCAAGAACTGAATGTGTCTCCGCACCTGAGCCGATTGCTAATGTTCGACGTTGAAGAACCTGACCAGGATATATCTGTTGGTTTGAGGGAAGATATGAAGATTTATTTGAAATTAGAATTCTTTCATTTTTTTGGGTTTTTGGTATTTATCTTTTTAGTTAGTTCTTCAATTATTTATAGAGAGATTATACCTAGATTTAGGTATACGTTTGTTGGATTGAATTATTGTAAAGAGTATTGGGCTCTTCAGTTTTGGTTCATTTTGGTTTATCACCATGAGATGAAAGTGAAGTCTACTCCTAAAGCTCAGGAACACAATTGTGATAGTTTTAGACCTGATCGTATGGCATGCCGCCGCCTCTAATTAAGTCATGCCTTTATTAGCTAACCTCTCATTAACCCTGCAATCCTTGTAAAGTTCACGCGCACATAATCTATGGAATAGATCTTGCAATTTATGTCCTCCTAACGACGCATTTTTCTAAAAAAGGATTATCAATCTTTTTTCCAAACGTCATTACCATTAGATCCGATACACCTTTCTAAAATCCTAACATTACATATGTGGATGGATTTAATCATTTTTACTCAAATAGAAAGAGGTTCGTTTACACACCTCCACCTCTATTCTTGAAGAAGAGCATCGTAAAGCCTTCGAGTGAATCTATCTCTAAGCCACCATGTTGGCATTATTGTGAATTAGGCCACACAGAATCATATCTTGAGTTAATCTGCCGATTACTTTATTACCGTCGAAGCTTTAGAAAAACAACCAAAGACAAGCTAATCTGTTAACCACTCAAGCATGCTGGGCACAAAGCTTATCCGTCGATAGACCACAACTGCTGAATAACTGTCTATTCGATAGACTTACTATCAATAGGAAATATTCAGAAGATAATGTGTCAGAACTGAAGAGGAGTGAAGCTACAACTTTACAATTGCCGCTCGATTGTCTGTTGTACTTTAACTTGTATTGTCTTTCATTGTAACCAACGAGTATGTACTAGTGCTATGCCATAGTACATGTATCAACGGTGGTAGTTTGCAATTGATCATTAACCTAAAATGAACATTGTGGATTCATCTCTAGTGTTAGCTTTTGTAGTATATAAACCTCAAACATGTGAAGTTTTAAGTTTACATGCTTTGTGGCTTATCACATCTTGTTATTATGACCTTGCAATATGGTGAAGAAACACTTTGATAGATTTCCTTGTGTTCATATTGTTCAAAGTAATTATGTGTAGATTGATCTTAAATGTTTAGTACGTATAGATTTCACATCTACTAAGTTGTGATTACAGAAACTTGTGCGTATTAACGTAACCAATGCAACCCACCGTGATTTTGAAAACCCAAACGTCAACCTCTTTGATCCGATGCATTTTCAGCTCTCCTTATATCCACCCTAGAAAAAAACGTTAAGACACCCTTTACAACCAGAGATAATGACATAAGATAAAAGCCAAGTGCTCCAAAAACCGATGCTTAAAGTATAAAACGCCCCTAATATGTAACATATTTCCTTTTTAGTTAGAGAGTGGAAATCTATAAATAATATTTTTCTATCTATCCACCCTATTCGTATTTGATCTCACCAGGATCCTTAAGTCGAAGGGAATCTTCGTTGCCTTACATCACGTTAGTAGAGATTCCGCATCTACTAAGTTGTGATTACAGAAACTTGTTCTGAGTATTAACCTAACCGATACAAGACACTGCGATATTTAGGCGCTAACACCAACTCCCATTTAACCCATTGCATTTTCGGCTTTCATTATATCCATCACGAAAAAGCAAGATCTCAAGGATTCTAATAATTTTAAGACACCCTTTACGACCAGAAATAATGACATAAGATAAATCTTAGTGCTTCAAGAACCGAAGGAAAAAGTGTAGAACTACCTCTAATAGAACACATATTTCCTTTCCAATTAGAGAGCGGAATAAAATCTATCATTCATGATCCTCCATCCATCCACCCTACTCATATTTGATCTAACCGGGATCCTTTATTAGATATAATGTATCTACTAAGTTATGATTATAGAAACTTTAGATACTAATGCCAAATCCCATTTAACCCAATGCATTTTCGGATTTTCTTAAATGCGTTAAATATCATAAATAGCGTTGAAAATATCAGTACCGCTATTTTACAAGGGCTGATAACCGCTATCCCACCACTATGAACTGCATAGTAGCTACCGAAGAAAAGAAAACACGATCTCAAGAATTCTAATATTTTTAAGACTTTCTAAATTTGACGATGAGAAATAATAGTATAAGATAAAAGCCAAGTGTTCCAAGAACCAAAGCTAAAAATAAAGAACTACCTCTAATAGATATCATATTTCCTTTTCAGTTAGAGAAGAGAATAAAATCCATCATTTATATTCTTCCCTTCATCCATTCTACTTGTATTCCAACCTACCGGGATCCTTAACTAAATGAAGGAAATCTTTTGCCTTACATTACGTTAAAAGAGCATATTTTACAACCTCATCCAAATCCGCCCCGATACCAATTAACTTGGATTTATGTAAGTTAGAAGTGCCCAAATAGTAAGTGAGGAGTCACTAGGGTAGAGTTTATATGATCTTTCTCTATTTTATATAACATTTAGAAAAAAGAAAAATAAACTCTTTAAAATGATTATGAATAATATACATCTATTAGGAAAGTATAAGTTGATAATTACATTAGGATAATTTGAGACCATTTCCTGGAAACTATTATAGCATGTTGAATAAGTTAACTTTAAGTTTATTAACATACCATAATGTTTTATAGCATTAATTTTGAAGTGCAATAAGTTATGTTTTCTCTAACTTGCGTTATTAAATAACTTAGTTGACATTTTGGCCCAAACGTTACACGTTCAACACAATATCTTCTTTGTAATTTGTAGTTTTAGCATACTCTAATTTGATTTTTTTACTTCTGTAAAATGTGTTTATAAAGTAGAAGAGATTATGTATATACCAAGTTGTGATTACATAAACTTGTTCTGAGTATTAACCGAACCGATATAACACACAGTGACTTTATATAGTAACGCCAAACCCCATTTAACCCAATGCATTCTTGGATTTTCTTATATTGGATAAATATCATAAATAGCGTCGAAAATATTCTTGCTCAAGTTTTGTTCCTAATTATCTTTCAATTCTGATATGTTTATTTAATAAACCTGTTGTTTGTTTATGCAGTAAATATTCTTGCTCAAGTTTTGTTCCCAAGATTTTTTCTGAATCAAAACAAAACATCTAAGAAGTATTTAAGGAGCTGTTGTGTAGGAAGATTATACTGGGGATTTCCATATTCACATTGAATGAGGTTGGTTAAGACTTCATTTTTACGTTCTCCGACGTCTTGATTGTTTTTTTGGTTCAGGAATTATTCGTAAACAAAGCTGAATTCATTTCAGATTTATAAAATCATGAAGAACAACTTAAATCTCAATGAGTTTGAGGTTGTTTTTGAATCCGCATCAAGGCGACCTTTGGAATTTGTAACTGTGGATTTAAGATTGCTTCATGACACATATCAAGGTTCACCACAAGCTTTTCTTAAGGATGTTAGGGAGGTAATTAGATTTTAACCTCATTTTGGACTTTGGTATTATATGATTGGTTAGAAACTCATTGTGTATGTGTGTCGATATGTATAAAATATTATTTTTAATAATTTAAGGTAAAGTCTAAGATCATGTGCTAATATTGGACTTGTATTTTTTGGGTGACTACTTGCAAATCTATTTTATTACTTTTTTCTAATTTTAATGTAAAACAGTTACTTTGATTATTTGATAATTTAATATTATTGTGTAACAAATTTTTATCAAGATTATTTTCGCTTTGATGTGTTGATTAGGGGCATATGATGATGAAGAGGCTGAGGGTTATACTTATGACCTTGCTGTTATTAAGTACTGGGGTCTTAATACCACCCTTAATTTCGAGGTAACGTATTTAATTGGTGCGTTAAAACTAATGATGCTAGAGACATTTCAAGTGTAGCAATACGGACATGCATATCGTTTTACCAAGTCAAGTTATATGAATTTGTATTTTAAAGTATTAAAAAAATAAAATGTAAGTTACACTTGCGTAATTATTTTGAAATGTAAGGGCAATTATTTGTTTTGTGATCTGTTGTACCATGTATATTGTAACCATTTTGAATAATATTGTAGGTAAATACGTATAAAGATGAGATGGAAGAAATGGAAAAAATGACCAATGAAGAATACATAGCATTTTTAAGAAGGAAGAGTAGCGGGTTTTCAAGAGGCGTTTCCAAATACCGAGGAGTAGCCAAGTAAATTAAAAATTGTCGTCTTGCTACAAACGCAACCGTTTTGCTTGAGGACCAATACGGTTTCAACATGGAGCCAGATGCAACAACATCTATAAAGAGGCCAAGAGCAAAGAACATGGCAAAATGGCACAGGTGTGATTGTCTTGAACCCATTTTTTCATCTCCATATCACTGCATGTGTCAACTGCCATGAAACATTCTTCACAAGTGTTGAACTTCAACATCAAAAGAATTGTACTTGTGAAATCACACTTGAAACTGGTAGAAACTTTACTGCTCCCGAGTCTTCATCAAGGTCGCTTTTGGGAAATGCTCAGCATATACTTAGGCCTTTGTTGATCAGTTTATTGGATATGGAAGCTGCATTGCCGGATGAAGCAAAAAGACGTTCCATGGCAAACCCCAATTGGAGATCTGCATTGGTGTTCATTTGTTAAATCTGCTAATACGATATACGAGGTATGCGTTATCTTTATTATCATTTCAATAAAACCCAACCTGTTTTAATGAGTCTTAGAAAAACTCGTTGTATTTGCATTGTAGCTCGTTGAAGCAACTTTAGCACTTGAAACCATGATCAAGACAAAATATATCAACAGCACTTGGTGGTGGCAAAACATCCACGCCCTCGCTCTTTCTTTGTATGTTCATATCCATCTATCAACCAGCCTTCGGTTTATGAAGAACCAATTTCATTTGAAGAGCTTGAACAAGAGCTTCAATGTCATGACCGTGTACGAATTTCAATGTTCATATTGGGTTAGCAAATCATGACCGTGTACGAAGATTATACTGGGGATTTCCATATTCAAGCACACATAGTGGGAAAAATTTGTTCAGTGGGGTTGGCAGGTCATCAACCATGGAAGCACTTAGAAACATTTGTGAGTATTACATAGTGGCAAAAGTTAACACTTCGTTCCATATATAACAGACTTAAAACTCAAGAAAATAAAACTAATAAGGGGTCACTTTACTTAGAGTTGGTTACTTGAATTTGCTAAGAATAAGCTTAAATCAATAAGCTTTAAACAAATTATTGTTTTTTTTAAATGACACAAATTATTCCTCATGTTCTGTTTATTGATAAATTGGTCATTGAAATAAGTAATCTATATAATAAATCAAGGTTTTTGGGGGGGCATTATTTTGGGGGGAAAACATACTTTGCTTTGTAAAAGTAAGTTTAATAGGGAAAAAATTGAGTAGGAGAGTTGATGGAGATAAAATTAATTTTGTGATTAATTATAACTTACAAAAATATTTATAAATTTTTAAATATAATAGCTATATTTTTTTAAAATATTTTTATTTAACCCGTGTGTAGCACACGGGTGTTAAACCTAGTGTTCTATAAAAACAATATTTTGGCTATTGAAGTAAGTTGTGTTTCCAATTACTTGCCATATCATATACTTTACTAGTTTACAGCCCGGGCTACGCTCGGGAACACAACATTAAAGTGATGCTTTTAAGGATATTCATGAATGTTCCAATCAGTTTTGAGACAAACCGTGGTAAACCGGAACACATGATATACTTTTAAAATTAGACTTTTAGTATAGTAATATTATACTCAAATTTAGTACACCATAAAGTGCTCAGTTTTATGGTGTGGTTTATTTAAAAAAAATCGTATAAAAATGTTATGTATATTTATACAACACCGAGGTCTTTAATTGTATGTTATTATTAACTTTACCCATAAGTTTCATTTTTAGACCATATCAAATATAAACCGACTCGTGTACACCCCTTGTAGTAGAGGGTTAAAAATATAAATATTCTTAAATTTTTAAAAATTCTCTAAAATATTAGGGGACCAAAAATGTAATTAGTTTTATTATAATATATTTTATACACATATTTTAAATAAAAATTCATTATTGTGAGATAAAATCTAATATGATGACACATAAGCCAGAAGCTTTAAAAATGTGCCACATAAGCTTTTTACGTTTTGCTATATTATATAAGGATTTGACAAACTGGTCCAAACGTAATGAATGTGCCATATAATATCTTTATTATGACTTCATTTTCTAAGGATGGAGATTTGTTTCACAATTATAAATGTACATTTTTTTGGTTGACAAATTTTTAGTGAATTACATAAATGAAGATTGATGTGTGGTTTATTTTCTTTATTTGAACAAAATCCATTGATGAATTTTTGATTGTGCAGAATTTCTTGATGAATCAAAACCTAACAATGCTTCTAAGAAGCTTTTGTCCTGTATGAAGATTATACTGGTGATTTCCATATTCAAAACAATACGTTGTTGGGAACTGGTTTCTCGATCCATCTCGAAGTATGGGCAATTAGAGGCACATAAGGTTGGTTTATATTTTATAATAGTAAACATATGTATTGATATGTATTTATTTGAAATAAATTCACTGATGAAAGTTTAATTTGTTTTTTTTTTTTTTGCAGAAACTATCCGTGCTCAAGTTTCTAGTTTCAACATGGTTTCAATATGGTTGAGGACCAATATTGTATACTCTTCACAAGTGTCGTCTTGCTACAACCGCAGCCGTTTTGCTTGAGGACCAATATGGTTTCAACATGGCACCAGATGCAGTAACATCTATAAAGAGGCCAAGAGCAAAGAACATGGTAAAATGGCACAGGTGTGATTGTTTTGAACTCATTTTTCCATCTCGATATCACTATGTCAACTGCCATGAAACATTCTTCACAAGTGTTGAACTTCAACAGCACAAGAATTATACTTGTGAAATCACACTTAAAACCGGCCATGATGGTAGAAACTTTGTGATAGATCGAGTTTCTATGTGATAGATCGTTAAACATCGACTTGATATGTATGAATCTGGCTGAATCAAGCACAAAGGTTGCCAAGAAGTGTCTGGGCATTGACTCTAATGGCTGAATATATTGGGGCTTTCCCTATGTAAGCTCAAATCGTGGGATAGTGACAAATGGATCAGATAACACTAAAACTCTTGCTAAAGTTTTGTACGCAAGAATTTGCTGAATCATAACAAAATAGTTAAGAAGTATTTGATGACTGGTTGTGTAGGAAGATTATACTGGGGATTTCCATATTGCGTAAAGTCTTTTTCACACGTACGGTGTTTAACGCATACTTGATCACTGAATGGCGCCAACCAGCATCTGTTTCAGCTGCTGCATAAATATCCACAATCCACAACCTTGCTCGTCGTATCTGCACACTTGACACTGCAACAAATTACCAAAAACACGCCACCACTTTTGATAAATAAAGTATTTGGAAAAGTAAAAAGCATAAACAACACTTTATCTTTGTGAACTAAGGGGTACAGTTCAGATGGTAGTGTTCCAGAGTATGTGGGCAAATTAAAGTGCTTGATCCTGTGAAAAAGCTGCCTACAATTAAACGTTGGATCTAGAACTAGAAACTGCATCTATGAGGCTTTAAAGAAGTATTTAAGGACCGTTTGTGTAGGAAGATTATACTGGGGATTTCCAATTTCAGATTCAGCAACCTTATTCGGGGACGAATTAAGAACAAAGCTAATCATGAAATTTTTGAGCATTGGTATATAACAACGTTAAAGAGCGGTCAACATGTAGGATGGAAGAAGGAGAGACGGTATCTTGAGCAGATATATATCATTCTCATAATTATCTTACTACAAATGCGACCGTTTTGCTTGAGGCCCAATATGGTTTCAGCATGCAGCCAAATGTATAAAGAGGAAATAACATGGCTAAATGGCACATGTGTGATTGTCTTGAACCCATTTTTCCATCTTGACATTATTGTGTCCATTTCCCTGAAACATTTTTCACAAATGTTGAACTTTAACACAAGTATTTTACTTGTGAAAGCACACTTTTGATTCTGATCTTGATGGTGCACATGCTACAATAAAACTGAAGTTAAGCATCTATAAAGTCTTTTAAGTTTTTTTTGTCTTTCAGATAATTAAATTACGTTATTATTATTAGTGTTAGTGTTAATATTATTATTATTATTGCTACTAGCTTCTTAAACATAATAGATTCAATTGCATATTTACCCCTTTAAACACCCGTTAAACGCATATTTCCCCAACTAAAAAAATCAATTGCATATATATCCAATGTTAACTAAATGTCTTTATAAAAAATGGGTATATATACAAATTAAAGTTGTTTATAGGGGGAAATATGCAATTGATTTTTTTGGCTGGGTAAATATGCATTTAATGTGTTTTGGAGGGGGAAATATGCATTTAAAGAGTATAACCCCACCCCCATCGTCTTCTTCTCATCGATTTAACGTACACCATCACCACGATTGCCACATCCAACGCCACTGAATAGAGATCCGAAACCCACCTTGATCCATCATCATGTTGATCTGATGTTGTTTTTAAAAACGCTGAAAAATCCAAAAACACAAACACATCCAACGATAGTGGTTTTGACGATCCCCACCCCCGGGCTTGATTATTCATTCGACCCGGCCATAGGCGCAAATGATTATATATGGTGCAGATGATTATTCATTGGATTCTCCATATTGGTCACAAAATCACCATAGGCATGATTTTTTAAGATGATTAATTAAAACAAGTCGAATATTAGTTGGGTATTGTTTATGAAAGTCGAATATGATTATCGAATATTATTTTTCTGTTACCGACTCCATTGTTTTAAAAAAATATATATTACACCATTGCCATTTACTTTTTAAAATAATTACCAAAGATTTTATAAAAAAAACATGTAACAAATAAATAAAATCAGTTATAGGTTATTTTTTAAAATTACCTACAACGAGATCAACTTAAGCATAAACTCGTCAACTACATTGCAAAAATTAGAGAACATGAAATGTTTGTGAATATGAAGGGAATAGCTAATCTTGCAAAAAATAATAGTGGGAATAAAAAATGTCTTGGATATCCGTTGGTTTATTCTTTATTGAATCAACATTACTTTTAGTGGTTGGAACGACAACTGTTGTGAGGTGTTTTTTTCAATGAAGTATGTGAAGTCGGATTTACGTAACCGGATGGGTAATGAGTATTTGAATGATCTTTGCATTTGCTATTGAAAATGGGTTGTTGGCAAAAGTTGACATTGAAAATATAATGGTGCAGTTTCAAAACATGAAAAAATGTAGAGAACAACTTAAATATGTATTTTTTCTATTTTTTATTGACATATATTATATATTTATCGTGTGTTTTTACATGAGAATTTTTTTGTTTCGTGATTCGACCCGACTCCACATTGGACCACTCAATATAGTTTCAAAAATGGTACAATCAAACAAAAAATGATTGAATCAAAGTTTAAAGTGGCGTTTTGGTGTATTTGGAATGCTTCATAATGAGAAGATATCCATAAGGAAGTATGCATGCTAGTTGAGAATCATGGAAGAAATAAAACACACAATTTTCATGGACAAAGAATACGGAGAATTTAAATTGGCTTGAGTGGGATAACTGGAAGGTTTTTAATTTTATGCATGGATTGTAATTCACATACTTGGCTCTATTACCTAGCTCCTGACTAGTGTTTTTCGTTAATAAAAGTCCATAGCTGTTCAAGAAAAAAGAGGGTAGGTATAATTAAAGTATGTTTTTTTTATGATTTCAAATTAAGTTTTAATTTTCATTACTATTAAATATCATTATCTAATTAAACTAATGGAAAATCAAATATAAAAACCCTAAAGAATATGTGTGATGGTGTTAGAACAAGGTTTACAAAGGGCTTGTAACGGTTGTAACTTGGTCATGGACATGCCGTAAAAAGCAGTCATTTCAATCTCCTCGACGTGTATATTGTATCATGTTATATCATATTTTATATATCTACTCTATATATAGTAAATAAATAATACAAAATATAGTTTACATTTATTTTTATTTTTTTATCTGATTTAATTATGTATTTATTGTTATTAATGCATTCCAAAAGAACATTTAATGTTTTTAATGCCTATTGAATGGTTGTAACTTGGCCATGGACATGTCGTAAAAAGCATTCATTTCAATCTATTCGTCGTGTATATTATATCATATTTCATATATCTACTCTATATATAGTAAATAAATAATACAAAATATATTTTACATTTATTTTTATTTTTTTTATTTTGGTTATGTATTTATTGTTATTAATGCATTCCAAAGGAACATTTAATGTTTTTAATGCATTATAAAAGAACATTTATTGTTTTTAGTATTGAGTGATTTTTTTCAACATATCAATCATGCATATATATTTGACTCCATCAACATTTCAATTCTTTTTTTTTTCAACAATTGTCCCTCTTATAATATTACCTTGTGCCAAAAACCACAACGTCGTGCTTTTGTACTCGTGAAATTTCACCGAAGACACCACAACGGCAAACATAACCCCGTTTGCTCCTATGTAGACATCATTTCCGGCGGCGATTGTTCTTCGAAAACAGGACTCGACCGCCCTTCGATTCCCTGCAACGTCAGTTCAAGGTAACATGTTTCTTTCTCTAGTGCCTTATGATCAACAAATACAGCTTAATTGTTATTAAAAAGAAAAACTATGTTTGAAGCTAATTAAATTTTTTCTAGAGGGTTTTCGTAGCAGTTTAAATATAGAATTTTTATCATCTAGCAGTGTCAACGTGACCTTAGACATGATGACACTGAAGCAGTGAATCGGAAACTTTTAGGGTCATATGTTTGAAGATAATTTTTTTTTGTCGGGTCACACAATAAAAATGAACAACTATGTTTAAAGATAAATTTTTAATATTTTTTGTTGGGTCACACGGTACAAAGTTTTATTGAAGCTAACATTTCTTGAAGTTGTGTAAATGCATGGGTTGGTGTTAGAATTTCACGGGAATATTGGTACTCGGACTTCATTGGATTTGGTTGTGATTAGATCGTATACATAATATTAATTTATAATTCTTTTGACGGTGTGGCTGACTCCTTCTCATTTATCATTTCATGTTTTTATCATAATCTTATGTGTTTTGGTCACGGGTTTATGACTGGGCAAACTTTTAAAGAATTAATCGAAATAATTAAACATCCAACGACGAGATAGGTAAGTTTTAAGAAGAGGAAAGTGAAAGCAAAAACATACAAAAAGTAAGACACCTAATCACCAAAATAGTACACATGGCATTTAAGAAAAAAAAAATAAAACGAAAAATCGGATTCGAACTTGAGACATAATAGTAACAACCAAAAACTCTACCAACCAACTAGCATAACACAATGCAATAAAAAGGTATATATACAAACCTATTGTCAAGGATAGAAAAAAAATAAACAAAAGCCACACATGTTTAGTATTCAAACTCTATGCTTTTTTCAATAAGAAAGAAGATCATAATTACCATGTGTTTTGTTCATAGGTACATGAAGGGACAATAATAAACGAAATACGTAAAGATATGATGGCCGGAGAAGTAAGTTTCAAGAAGAGGAAAGTGAAAGAAAAAACATAAGTCAAAAGTTGGACACCAAATATCACCAAAATAACACGCGTGCCCATCAAGAAAAAATGAAACAAAAATCCGGATTCGAACTTGAGTATAGTACGTAGTAACAACCAAAACCCTACTAACCAACTAACATAACACAATGGAATAGAAATCCAATAAAAAGGTATACATACTATATACATACCTATTGTCAAGGATAGGAAAAAAAACCAATAAACAAAAGCAACACATATATGTTTACTAGTCAAACTCTTTGCTTTTTCAATAAGAATAATAATAATGATATATAGAGTAATACTAAAAGAAAGATCCTAGCTAGGTAAAAATGTGGAATTGAAATTTTTTCCTAAAAAAATAGCAAAGTAACAAGTCATACATGCAGTAGCTAAGTAGCTAATTCGGAAACCCTAATTAGTTATGCTAGCAAATAAAGCATAATCTTATACTCTATTCTGTTAGAAAATGATACACTATATATATAAAATACATACTAAAGTTTAAGTTTAAGGTTATATATGCTAGCAAAAGCAAAACCTTAAACTTAAACTTTAGTATACTCCTCCTAAAGTTAAACTCTTGGCAACGTTTATAATTTACTTAAAGTGGAACATTAGTGTAGGTTATACATTTTTGGTAACCTTTGTTTGGATGATGTTGATGAATGATAATTCAAATGTGTTTAATTACTAACTAATTATGATGTGAAGGCATAGAGCAGACAATTATTTAATTATTTTGAATTATATGATTATACATGCACAAGCCACAAGAATATAATATGTTTGGCATCTTAACAATGTTTTATCCTCATATTTAGATGATTATAAGTTTATATGGACATCATCTCATATATACTAGGTATTTCATATTTGAAGCATGTTTTTAGTGTAAAAGTTGATTGATCAAGATTAATAACACTAGCATGCATACTTACAACTTATATCGAACACCGTAAGCGCTTATATGGTAGGGATTATTTATGTTTGATCCTTTAAGGCTTTAAGTTATTTCGTGTTCATCTATGAAAAGAAGAGGATGTCTTTCATTGGGAAAAAAAGATAAATTTACAAATATACACTAGAATATTTAATTACTTCACAAACATATAAATTGGGGATGCAAATAAGAGATTATTAATCTACATTAAACCCATTTTTACCAGTTTAGTCAATCTATTTGCTTTCAACAGCTAGGGATATGATGATGTGAATATATATATTAGCAATGTATTTACTAATAATGTAAAACTAGAATATCTTCAGGTCTTAAAGCTTAGCACTAGCAGATCGAGTCTACATTAAATTTATGTGACCTCTTTTAAACTTGTAAATAGCATCTATATAGATAATGATTTTTTTTTGTTTGTGTTTAACAACAATATATTTATAAAAAGAACACAACTATAGCAAAAAACGTGACGTGCAAGCATCCAAGAACTGAATGTGTCTTCGCAGCAGAGCCGATTGCCAACCAAAAGGATTCAAAGTATTTTTTGTCATTGCCTATTAAGGCATGGCCATGTTTTGACCGTCAACAGCCATCCCATTTCTCATGTACATTAAACCACACACCAACCACTTGATAAATACGTGTGCCAACCATGCCATTAATGATTTCTGAGAACAATCCCATGCATGTGCGAGTTGTTTCCAGTGACGGATCCTGAAATTTTTTCCAATGGTGTCACTGTTTTTAGATGATCCAAATGCATTGAACCGGACAAGTAATTCTTCAAGTCGGTTCAACTTGGTTCAGGGTTTTTTCCGGGTCGATTCGACTCTAGTCGAGTTTTGTTCGGGTCAATTCGACTCGGTTCGGGCAACGGTGACTTAACATTTTTGGAGGCCTTAAGGCAACTCAGAACTTGAGGCCCTCTTTGGTATTTATTGTTCCGTTAACTAGATTCAAACCCACGACGATACTAGCACTTTTAGAATTAGAGTTAAAAATTTATATTAACTAGTTTGTTTATGTGTGTGTATAGAATAACTTGCTACATGGAATCAAACATTCAAAAAATTTAGATTAACTTTGTAGCTAAGATCAAACATTGAAACTTTTAATGGAATATCGACCCGTTTGTTTTACCAGTCAATATACAATATAAAACTTTGAGAAGATTTATGAACGGATGATTATAAATATAAGATTATATTTTGTATATTAAAATCATTGTAAAATATACATATTATGTTTTAGCGCTATCAAAATATTGTTTCCATATAAAGCATGAGTGTGTGTTTGTGTAAAATGTATTTCAATTGTCTTCTTAAACGAATCTTATAACAGTTAATTGTGGAAAAGAAATTCAGAAAATTGTAAGTTTTAAGTTACTATTTCTAATGTGATTAACATATACGTCTTGCTTAACTATTTTGCAAAGCTGAAATATAAGTATACTAGTTTTACGATCGTGTGTTACACGGGTAGAGACATAGAAAACAGATAAAATTAACCAAGTTTTATTTTTTTTTATTTAAGTCGCTCAAACTTTGTTTGTTTCAATTAGATAACTTAACTTAAAAACGTGTTTCAATCTTTGGTAATTAACTTGTATAATAGGTAAACATTAACTTCCCGAGGGACAACTTCAAGAACAATTGTTTCTAATTTCTCACCACCAACCGGAGCAAGCCCTGTAACATTCAATTTAAATAAAATATAATAAATATTTCCAAAATTTTTAAAAATTCAAAAAAAACCTTGCAAATTTTTTCTTAATTTTGTAAAAACGTCTATAAAAGTGTCATTTTCTATAAAAATTGAAAAAAATTTAAAAACTTGTGAAATTGTTATAAAAAATGATGGCAGAAAAAACGGGTCCTAAATTCACAAAACAGGTCCCAAAAAATTTGATGGCAAAAAAAAAACATGTAAAAAGCTGTGAAATATAGTTGATAGCAGAAAAAAACACACAATGTGTCCCAAATTCACCTAAAAATCAGTGTGTGCCTATTATAAAGTTAATTACACATTTTAATTGAAACAAAACAAAGTTTACCTATTATAAAGTAGAACACATTTTAAACTGAAGTTATCTAATTGAAACAAAACAAAGTTTAACTGACCTAATTGGAACAAAATATAAAGTTTATTTGTTTTATGAAATTTTCCTTTAGAAAAAAGAAACATTTAAACATAAGTTGCATATTATCACGTTAAATAAAGGTTTGTTAAAGCTAAAAAACGAACTACATACAACAATAAAAAAAATCATTTTATGTGAACAATAGACATACTTATATTTGGCAAGGATCTCATCAAGACTTTAGCTTAGAAATACAGACACATCGATTAAAAACATTACATTTTACAATGTTGAATATTTTTGGAACAATTGAATTCAGTTTGTTGATTTTAATTAACATTATGAAAAACAATGATTAAGAACGCAAATGAATTCATAGGTAATATAAATTTTATATTTTTAAAACAAGTCAATTCAAACCATAACATATTTTTGGAAATAAAAAATCATTTGATTACCTTGTAAATTTAGAATTAATTAAAAAATGATTACTTATGAAATGTAAATCTTCATCTAATAAAAATGTTATAAAAAATTTGAGTGGGAAAACTATTTTCTAAGTGGCTCTAATGGATGACATGTGTCCTCTAAAACCCTCTTTTATTAGAAGGTATAGATAGATAACTAAAATATAGTAAAATGCTACTAATAAAAGTAAATAAATTGCTTAAAAAGTTATAATAAAACTTAAATACATACTATATATAAAAAATAAATTAAAACTAAAATTTATTTTAGATTCACAATGTATATATTGACCACACATTTTCTCGGTAGATTAATGAAAAAAACACATTTTCTCTTTTGTTTTATTTTAAAGCTTCTTCTTCATTGCTTTCATTTGAAAAAAACCTGCAACAATGTTGGTTGGAAAAAAAAGCAAACAATACCGTAATACAAACTTCACTCTCTTTTTAGTAATACATATGGGTTCCTTTCCGTTTTTATCATATAGTTTCTACTAACATTTCAAAACGCAATGGGTTCCCGTGAACTCACCGTAACTAGCTGGATCCGTCCCTGGTTGTTTCCCCCTAATTAATAAATAATTTCAATAAAAATGTTTGTGGGTGTGAAAAAAAAACGAATGTTACTTTTAATTATAAATAGTGTTTAAAGTAAGCTTTATAATTCTTGCATCACAAAATTACTATCTTTCAAGTTTGCTTCATACTTGGTAGAAAATGAAATGAGTTGATGAGTTGAAGAGTTACACTCGATCCACTCTTTAAATCATTCTGCTTATTACATGGTTTGAAGAAAAGCAGGCACCCGTTATGTTTAAAACCTCTAAGAGAGCCCTCTAGGTCAAACCAACTTTATAAACAAATCGGTTACAATATAAATAACAAAAGTTACACAAAACTAATCCTCCCCAATCTATTTAGCTATGTTAGAAGTAATTAGTTGACATAATTTTCAATTTGAGAAAACTTATATTATCATATATCATACTTTATATTGTATATTATTATATCATGCTACATGCCTACATAGCATCCACATTATACATGGATTATCACTATAATCAACCTCACACTCTCAATATATACTATTAGTTTATAATTTATAAATTAATTTTCATAAATTCAATCATATCTTATACTAACTATATATCAATTAAATTTTTTATTTTAATAATCAAATATTTATTTAATATTTTCATTCGACTAGTGTATTACACATATGTCTGACCTAGACCATTAATATTACATTACTAGGTTTGAACATATACATGACACAAGTTGAATGAAAAAAACGAAAAAAATCATAAATCTATAAAATATAATAAACCAAACTCATTCTTGCCAAGTGTCATCTTCTTAGCAAATCTAGGCCTTAATTGCTTACTTGGCCTAATATTAGAATACTTTTGCTGACTTGGCATTCTATAATTAATGTTTACAAGGTTAGGGTTTTGTTAATATGAATGAATTCATTCCAGCCGCACTTCTAAGAGAAAATATAAAATCCATTCTATAATCATTATCATCGTTTACCAGTTCGATGCAAAATCAACAAATATGATATTTTTAATTATTTTTATTATTACCAAATTCCGTGTTAAACATGAGTCTCTAACCTAGTTTACTATATGCAATATGCTGAAGATTTATGGAAATATAAATAAATTTTCAAAATAAGGATTAATATAAATTTAGAAAGAATTTTTTTAAATTTTGATTGAGGAAATATTTTCAAGATAAAAAGGCAACTATCAAATACTTAAAATTTAAAATTTTTTTACTGTAATATTTAGGATATTGAATATCTGATTAATAAGTAAAATTAACAAAAAAATATGAACTTATGGGGCATAATTATTAAATATTTTTTTAACATGTACAGAAAATAATAGGGGGTTTAGTATTGTGACAAACAGTAAAGTTTTTACTCCTTTAGTATATAAAGATACGATGCTATGTAACATTCACATTATTGTACGTGTTATCACCACAATCGACATCACACTCACCCTTTATTCAATCAATTTATAATTAACAAATTAGTTTCATAAATTAAATTATATTATATACTAAAAATGATTTAAAACTTCTTATCTTAACCATCAAATATTTAATTTAATATTTTCTTTCGGCCCGTGCATTACACGAATGTTTAACGTAGTGCACTAACATTACGTTATATTGTCATATCATATTATATCATATTGTATCATATTACATAATGATGTATTGTTTTTTATTATATACCATTATAATATTGTATCATATTAGATCATATTACGTAGCATTGTATTGTATCATATTATATCAATTATTTCATATTATCTACACTATATATAGTATATAAATAATACAAAATATATTTTTCATTTATTATTATTTTTTATCGGATTTAGTTATCTATTTAATGTTTTTAATGCATTTTAAAAGAACATTTAATGTTTTTAATGCATTCCAAAAGAACAATTAATTTTTTTAATGCATTTTAAAAAAAAACATTTATTGTTGTTAGTATTGAGTGATTGTTTTCAACATATCAGCCATGCATATATATATTTGACTCCATCAACATTTCAGTTCTTTTTTTTTTGTCAACAATTATCCCTCTTATAATATTTTACCTTGTGCCAAAAACCACAACGTCGTTCTTGTACTCGTGAAATTTCACCGAAGAAACCACAACTGGAAACATAACCCCGTTTGCTCCTATGTAGACATCATTTCCGGCGGCGTTTGTTCTTCGAAAACAGGACTCGACCGCCGGCCTTCGATTCCCTGCAACGTCAGTTCAAGGTAACATGTTTCTTTTCTCTAGCTAGTGCCTTATGACCAACAAATAGAGCTTAATTATTATTAAAAAAAACTATGTTTGAAGCTAATTTTTTCTAGAAGGTTTTCGTAGCAGTTTAAATATAGAATTTTTATCATCTAGCGGTGTCAACGTGACCTTAGACATGATGACACTGAAGCGGTGAATAGGAACTTTTAGGGTCATGTTTGAAGATAATTTATTTTTGTCGGGTCACAAAATAAAAATGAAAAACTATGTTTAAAGATAAATTTTTAATATTTTTTAGTCGGGTCATACAGTACAAACTTTTATATATTGAAGCTAACATTTCTTGAAGTTCGGTAGTTTCATGGGTTGGTGTAAGAATTTCACGGGAATGTTGGTGTTGATATTTCATTGGATTCAGTTGTGATTAGATATATTAATTTATTATTTTTCTGACAATGTGCCTGACCTTTTCTCATTTATTATTTAATGTTTTTATCATAATCTTATATGTGTTTTGTTCACGGGTTTATGACGGGACAATCTATTAAATAAATAAATGAAATAAATAAAGATTCGACGACGGAATATGTAAGTTTTAAGAAGAGGAAAGTGAAAGAAAAAAACATACCAAAAGTTAGCTAGACACCTAATACCAAAATAGTACACGTGGCGATAAAATTTTTTTAACAAAAAGCCGGATTCGAACTTCGGCCATAGTAGTAACAACCAAAATCCCTACCAGCCAACCAACATAACACAATGAAAAGGCATATATACTGAGATACAAACCTATTGTGAAAGATAGAAAAAAGAGATCAATAAATAAAAGGCCCACATGTTTAGTATTCAAACTCTTTGTTTTTTCAATAAAAAGATCATAATTACAATATGTGTTTTGTTCACGGGTTTATGATGAGACACTCTATTAAAGAAATAAATAAGATAAGTAAAGATCCGACAGCGAGAAAGGTAAGTTTTAAGAAGAGGAAAGTAAAAAAAACATAAACCAAATCTGAACACCACCTAATCACTAATATGGTACATGCGGCGCACGTTCAAGAAAAAAATAAAACATAAATCCGGATTCAAACTTGGGCATAGTAGTAACAATCAAAAGTTTATATACAAATCTATAGTCATTTGTCAAGGATAGAAAAAAATACCAATAAACAAAAGCCGTACATGTTTACTGTTCAAACTCTTAGCTTTTTCAATAAGAAGAACATCATAACCTTATGTGTTTTGTTCACGGGTTATGACGGGACAATCTATTAAAGAAATAAACGAAATTAGCAAAGATCCGATGACGAGAAATTAAGGTATGTTTCAAGAAGAGGAAACTGAAAGAAAAAACATATGTCAAAAACATACCAAAAGTCAGACGCCTAATCATCGTACACTTGGCGTTAAAAACAATGAAACAAAAAGCCGGATATAAACTTTGGTCATAGTAGTAACAACCAAAAGCCTTACCTACCTACCGACCAACATAACACAATGGAATATAAATCAATAAAAAGGTATAGATACATACCTATTGTCAAGGATAGGAAAAATAAACAAAAGCCATGTTTACTATTCAAACTCCTTGCCTTTTCAATAAGAAGAATGATATAGTATATAGAGAAAGAAAGATCCAAGTTAAAATGGGGGAAACGTTTTTTTTTCCTAAAGAAATAGGAAAGTAACATATCATACATTAGCTAATTTGGAAAATGATACACTATATAAAATACATACTAAAGTTTAAAGTTATGCTAGCAAAGGCAACATATTCTTTTTTAACTTGTGTTTTTGTTGCACTCCTATAGTTAAACTCGTAGCAAGATTTCTAAATTACTTAAAGTGGAACATTAATTGTTAAGCATTTTTTGTACCCTTTGTTTGGATGATGTTGATGGATGATAATTCAAATTTGTTCACAAACTAATTATATATGATGTGAAGGCATATTTAGATGATTATAAGTTTCTATGGACATCATCTCATATATACTTATGTTTGTTCCTTTAAGGCTTTAAGTTATCTTGTGTTAAAACGTCACTTGTATAAACATTACGTCTTAAATTGGTTAGGTTAGTTGGTTAATTTCATTTTAAAAACTAACTTTGGACCAAAATTGTCAATTTACAAACTTATATTAAAACTTATATAAACAAATAAACAAAACCGTAAACTGCAGGGGCTATAACTGTAAATTCTTTTGACCAACCCCCCCCCCCCCCCGCGCGTGTTTCCGATTGCCTGCTCCGGCAGCCGTTTCCGGCGTAGTTCATATTCCGGCGACCATGTTGTACGCGTTTTACCATTTTTAAACCAATCGAAACTTTCCTAATCATCTGTTGCCTTGTTTCGAACCCCCCCATTAATGTTTACAACGCGTTTTCTGCTATTATCAATTCAAATTGATTCCAATTCAAAAAGTGAAATCGCAATGTCCATAAACAGTCCCGTAATCAACGATTAACCGATCCATAACACTTTTAATCACTCGAAAAATACATACCAAACACCAAAACACTTCAATTCTCTCTGCAAATTCACGAAAACAATCGACCAAAACCTTAACCCCGGCGACTTAAGTGTTTACCACCTTCGGAGCATCAATACAGGTACTTTTTGGATTCGTTTCAATCCTATAGATCATCTACATCTATCTATATCCTCAATTTGATCTCATATCGTTTCCAGATTCTCGAAAATCCTCAAGAACAGTCGATCTTTTCCCCTTCTGAATCAGTACCAATTCGTTGTTGTCCAAGTAAGTGTTATACATCAAAATGATCGTGAGATCATGGGGATTAAAAGCCCTATGTTTGTTTGGGATTGGATTAACAGGTTAGAACGAATTGAATGGATCTTTGTTCTAGGGTTTGAAACGGAAATGGGTATTGTTGGTTGTTAAAAGTTAAAATTTATTAAAAACGATTTAAATACCAAATGTAGAATCTGGTCTAGTGGTTGGGTATGGCTGTTCACGCGAGGTCACGGGTTCGAAACCCACTGCCCTCTTTTCTTTAATTTTTACATTTTAACTACTTTAAACATTAAACTTTAATTTGCTAATAACCTAAACAACATACTTTAAGTAAAATATATGTTTAAAGGATTTAAAAACCTAAAATTTCAAATACATATATATAAATAATAATTCATGGTTATGAGGTTTTATTTCGAATATTATTTCGCGAAAACTAAAAATAGGTTCGTATAAATATACTCGATACGAAAATATAACGCTTCGTATACATTCCCAAATGTATTTCAAAACCCTAAATCCCAAATCCGAAACCCTAGATTATCTTGTTTTGATTTTTGTTGCTATATTATTGTTTCGTTTCTAAGTTAGGGCTTTTCCCAACTAATTAGGTGATACTAATATTTGGGCAACTCTCGGTTCGTTATAACTGCGTTTCTAGTTCGGTTATCTATTGCATTTCAAGGTGAGTAAATTCACTCCCCTTTTTACTTTTACATTTTGGGGCTGAAATATGTTCAATTATTATTCAATGTTTTCGGTTTTCGTTTCTTTGTTTCTATTTTCAAAAGAGATCATAAAATATGTTAGTCTTGACTCGCGACAAGATGCAATCCTTATGTGATAGTTTAAAGTAGTATTGTTACTTAGTAATCCCACCGGTACAATGTTAGCGCTAATGGTTTGACAAACCCACCTGCAATTATTTCAAAACAGGTGATTTAAACCCGGCCATTCAAATTTCAATGTTACAAGTTACTATGTTACAAGTTGTTATACGATGATACAAGTTGCTATGCTATGTTGCTACGTCCCTTAGATGCTTAAATAATTATTGATAACTTATATCGAGACGGTTACGTGACGGTTGCTAAAAAGGTTATCTTTAATTAATAACATGAGTTGGTTCCTCATGACAAACGATTACAAGATGCTATACAATGATGTTGTTCAATGTGTTCAATGTGTGTTCAAGGTGTCATGGTCGAGAATGATATGAAATAGCTATGCATGTAAGATTGCGCAGCATATTATGATGATCTCGGATTTCTTTATTACTATGCATTCAAATTGTGGTTTACTCACTAGCTTTAAATAGCTAACTTTATTTTTACATATTTCAGGTGGTGTTTGAGCGTTTTATACCTTCAAGACATAGGATGCCTATCGGACCTAGAATAATTGAATAATAAATTACTTTGATTGCCGGTCTTTATTTCTGAATTTATGACTGTTTAATCCTCATTTATGTCACAACAATTATTACATTAATGATATTAAAATATGCTTTTAGTGTGCCATGTGTTTTGTACTATTGATATCCAATTCCAATGACAGCCCGGTGTTTCCGCCGCCGGGCGGGGTGTCACAGTTTGGTATCAGAGCCATGGTTATAGGGAACTAGGATAGGGTATTAGAAACACACCGGCCTAGACTATAACCTAAGTGTCCTTAGTTCAAATACTTGTACTTAGAAATTCTTTTAGTCTTATTTGTGAACCTTTCTATGCTTTTCTTATCTCATTTCTTATCCGATTTCGCGAAGGAGCTACAAGAGACTTGTCTGTGTGATTAGGATCTTCTCTTTGTGGAATCTCGTCATCGTCTTAAGTGAGTTTGAAACGTGAGAACGTGTGCAATCTGGGGGGGAACGCCTGTATCACGGACATCCTGTCTAAGGCAAAGCATTTCGTATAAATCTCTTAAAGAGACCTGTATGCTTACCTGGGGATGTTCGAGATGAGTGTGAACCTATAGGCTAAAGCACGCCTTCTCGAATACGTTGAAAAACGAACTTAGCACTTTGATAAGTTTAAAGTGTCCAAAACCCAGACACATTCCTAAGCCTTCAAAGTTTTATTTTTTTTAAATGATTCTATGATTTCCTTTCAACGATTTATAATTATTTTTGTGAATTTCTTTATTAATTCAAATGTTATTCCAAATTCATCTATTAATACTCCTTAAAGTTTCTAAGTGGTTTCTATGGTATGTTTCAAAGGATTCAATGATGTTCTAATTACTATTACAATTTTTTTAAATCAAAATTTTGTTACACTTATGTTATCCAAAATTCCCTATGTCTCATGAAAAATTATTTTCTATCTTATCTTGTAGAATGTCAACGAGACACAAACGACTTGCTAACACGATTGCGACCCAAATGGCTAACCTTTTGCCTGAACTTGTGAAACAACTTAACGCGGCTAATGAAAACAAAGAACCTAAGGCTCTCCATTGTACTCTTAAGTACTTCAACTCTTGTGGTCCCACCAAATTCTTCGGTACTGAAGGGGCTACTGGTCTTCTCCAATGGTACGAAAGTATGGAGAGTACCTTTGTTAACTGCGATTGCCCCGAAGACTTCAAAGTCCGCTATGCCACGAGTGTACTTCAAAAGGGTGCTCTGACGTGGTGGAACGATGAAAAACGTAGACGCGGTGAAGATGAAATCTCTGAAATGACTTGGGATGAATTCAAAACCGCCATGACTAACAAGTATTGCCCTCCTAGTGAAATTCGTAAACTCGAGAGTGAATTTTGGGATCTCAAACAGGATAGTGGTGAGAACGTGGCCTATGATCGTTTTTCTCAGCTTAGTACTTTGTGCCCTAATATGGTTACTCCCGAATCCCGTGGTATTGAACAATATATCGGGGGCTTACCCATGACTATCCAAGATGCTGTTTGGGGCAGTAAGCCCGATACCGTGGGTGAGGCAATGACTTTAGCGGGTCGTCTTACCGTAAATCATGTGCGGGCTGGTACGTTGACTCGAAAGGGTAACAAAAAGCCCAAGGGTTCTTCTAGTGACGATTCTAAACAACCCGAGGACGATCCTTATAAGGGTTTTAAGCCCGAATCCTCATCCAACTCCAAGAAGCGTAAGAACAATGCCACCAATTATGTAATAACTGCTCATACACCTCCTATGGCACCGCAAAGGGGTAATGATAACCGAAAGTCTTATACGGGGTTCTTGCCCAAATGCAACAATTGTCCTTTTCATCATGCTCCTGAAACTCCATGTTTCAAATGTTCTATCTGCCAACGTTATGGGCATTGGGCAAAAGATTGTTGGAGAAATAATAATCGGGGTAACCAAGGTCCTGCTTGTTTCAATTGTGGCGATCCGACTCATTTACGCAACAATTGTCCTCAGCCTATCAATGTCAACGTGAATACCAATGCCAATGCAAATCAAACTGGTCGTGCTAGAACTTTCTATATCAACGCTAACCAAGCTCAAGCAAACAATGACGTGGTGAACGATCCCCAGTAATAATCGTTACGTTCCAGTTTTACTTGATTCGGATGCTGATAAGAGTTTTGTTTCATTAGAATTTGCTTCATCTTTTGCTATTATCCATGTTAGAATTGATAATCTTTATGTAACGAACGAAAAAGAGTTTTCTATTAATGGTGCGAACTTAAATTTCAAGGTCACGATTTCTTCATGTTTATCTCATTCCTATGACTCTTGGTAACTTCGATGTTTGAAACTCTTGTCTTACGCTTAACTCAAAATACATGCGTGAATGTTATGACGTGTCTTTGGCTCGTGTTAAGGTAAAGACAAAGAAAGAATGACTCGTTCCTTATGTACATCGATATCGCAAGCTTAAATTATATATATGATAATAATAATAATAATAAATGCAAATTAAATAAACAAATAAGTAAATAACCTATTTTTTTCAAATTTGAAGAAATGTTAATCTTATAAAAATCTCTTTGTACCTCTCGGTGAAATTTAAATAAACGAAATCTATGAAATTTATTCAACGGCTATGAGAAATTATGGATCGTGAAGTTGAGCCGCTCAAGCATTGTCGGATACCAATAATAAATGTTCGTTCTAAATCAAAACGAGTGCCTGAGTTTACTTGGGAACGTGAGCATCAAATGAAAGCTTAATATCCACATCTTTTTGTTTCATCTTCTTCTTCGGTTTGAGTAAATTTCGGGACGAAATTTCTATAAGGAGGGGAGACTGTGACATCTGGCCCGAATCCGACTCCAGACACCCGACTCAAACCCGAAATTGTTTATCCTTTAATATATTCGTATTTGTTTTCGTTAAATGTAACGTTTCGTTATTAAAAATATATATATAAATATGTCGAGCGTTACGTCTTTAATATACAACGATTGAATTATTATCCAACGTATACTAATTAAATACCAAATACAATTTATTACACTTCCAAAGAACATATATACATTATATTTAAAGAAAATATAAATACATGTACATATATATATAGTTTATAAAAGAGATTTTATAAAAATTGTTAAACAAAATTATGTCCGAGTCTTGGAATAGTCATTCGACGTCAAGAACGAGTTAAAGATATAAAAACGTCACTTGTATAAACATTACGTCTTAAATTGGTTAGGTTAGTTGGTTAATTTCATTTTAAAAACTAACTTTGGACCAAAATTGTCAATTTACAAACTTATATTAAAACTTATATAAACAAAATAAACAAAACCGTAAACTGCAGGGGCTATAACTGTAAATTCTTTTGACCAAACCCCCCCCCCCCCCCCCCGTGTTTCCGATTGCCTGCTCCGGCAGCCGTTTCCGGCGAAGTTCATATTCCGGCGACCATGTTGTACGCGTTTTACCATTTTTAAACCAATCGAAACTTTCCTAATCATCTGTTGCCTTGTTTCGAACCCCCCCATTAATGTTTACAACGCGTTTTCTGCTATTATCAATTCAAATTGATTCCAATTCAAAAAGTGAAATCGCAATGTCCATAAACAGTCCCGTAATCAACGATTAACCGATCCATAACACTTTTAATCACTCGAAAAATACATACCAAACACCAAAACACTTCAATTCTCTCTGCAAATTCACGAAAACAATCGACCAAAACCTTAACCCCGGCGACTTAAGTGTTTACCACCTTCGGAGCATCAATACAGGTACTTTTTGGATTCGTTTCAATCCTATAGATCATCTACATCTATCTATATCCTCAATTTGATCTCATATCGTTTCCAGATTCTCGAAAATCCTCAAGAACAGTCGATCTTTTCCCCTTCTGAATCAGTACCAATTCGTTGTTGTCCAAGTAAGTGTTATACATCAAAATGATCGTGAGATCATGGGGATTAAAAGCCCTATGTTTGTTTGGGATTGGATTAACAGGTTAGAACGAATTGAATGGATCTTTGTTCTAGGGTTTGAAACGGAAATGGGTATTGTTGGTTGTTAAAAGTTAAAATTTATTAAAAACGATTTAAATACCAAATGTAGAATCTGGTCTAGTGGTTGGGTATGGCTGTTCACGCGAGGTCACGGGTTCGAAACCCACTGCCCTCTTTTCTTTAATTTTTACATTTTAACTACTTTAAACATTAAACTTTAATTTGCTAATAACCTAAACAACATACTTTAAGTAAAATATATGTTTAAAGGATTTAAAAACCTAAAATTTCAAATACATATATATAAATAATAATTCATGGTTATGAGGTTTTATTTCGAATATTATTTCGCGAAAACTAAAAATAGGTTCGTATAAATATACTCGATACGAAAATATAACACTTCGTATACATTCCCAAATGTATTTCAAAACCCTAAATCCCAAATCCGAAACCCTAGATTATCTTGTTTTGATTTTTGTTGCTATATTATTGTTTCGTTTCTAAGTTAGGGCTTTTCCCAACTAATTAGGTGATACTAATATTTGGGCAACTCTCGGTTCGTTATAACTGCGTTTCTAGTTCGGTTATCTATTGCATTTCAAGGTGAGTAAATTCACTCCCCTTTTTACTTTTACATTTTGGGGCTGAAATATGTTCAATTATTATTCAATGTTTTCGGTTTTCGTTTCTTTGTTTCTATTTTCAAAAGAGATCATAAAATATGTTAGTCTTGACTCGCGACAAGATGCAATCCTTATGTGATAGTTTAAAGTAGTATTGTTACTTAGTAATCCCACCGGTACAATGTTAGCGCTAATGGTTTGACAAACCCACCTGCAATTATTTCAAAACAAGTGATTTAAACCCGGCCATTCAAATTTCAATGTTACAAGTTACTATGTTACAAGTTGTTATACGATGATACAAGTTGCTATGCTATGTTGCTACGTCCCTTAGATGCTTAAATAATTATTGATAACTTATATCGAGACGGTTACGTGACGGTTGCTAAAAAGGTTATCTTTAATTAATAACATGAGTTGGTTCCTCATGACAAACGATTACAAGATGCTATACAATGATGTTGTTCAATGTGTTCAATGTGTGTTCAAGGTGTCATGGTCGAGAATGATATGAAATAGCTATGCATGTAAGATTGCGCAGCATATTATGATGATCTCGGATTTCTTTATTACTATGTATTCAAATTGTGGTTTACTCACTAGCTTTAAATAGCTAACTTTATTTTTACATATTTCAGGTGGTGTTTGAGCGTTTTATACCTTCAAGACATAGGATGCCTATCGGACCTAGAATAATTGAATAATAAATTACTTTGATTGCCGGTCTTTATTTCTGAATTTATGACTGTTTATTCCTCATTTATGTCACAACAATTATTACATTAATGATATTAAAATATGCTTTTAGTGTGCCATGTGTTTTGTACTATTGATATCCAATTCCAATGACAGCCCGGTGTTTCCGCCGCCGGGCGGGGTGTCACAGCTAGGGATGTCTCGCTTTGGGAAAAAAAGGAAGAGGATGTCTAGCTTTGGGAAAAAAAAGATAAATTTACAAATATGGTCAATCAATTTACTTTGAGTAGCTAGGGATGACGTGAATATATATGTTAGCAATGTATTTACTAATAATGTAAAACTAGAATTTATGTGACCTCTTTTGAACTTGTAAATAGTATCTATAGGTAATGGTTTTTTTTTTTGTTTTTGTTTAACAACAATATATTTATAAAAAGAACACCACTAGCAAGAAACGTGACGTGACGTGCAAGCATCCAAGAACTGAATGTGTCTCCGCACCTGAGCCGATTGCTAATGTTCGACGTTGAAGAACCTGACCAGGATATATCTGTTGGTTTGAGGGAAGATATGAAGATTTATTTGAAATTTGAATTCTTTCATTTTTTTGGGTTTTATTTTTGGTATTTATCTTTTTAGTTAGTTCTTCAATTATTTATAGAGAGATTATACCTAGATTTAGGTATACGTTTGTTGGATTGAATTATTGTAAAGAGTATTGGGCTCTTCAGTTTTGGTTCATTTTGGTTTATCACCATGAGATGAAAGTGAAGTCTACTCCTAAAGCTCAGGAACACAATTGTGATGGTTCTAGACCTGATCGTATGGCATGCCGCCGCCTCTAATTAAGTCATGCCTTTATTAGCTAACCTCTCATTAACCCTGCAATCCTGTAAAGTTCACGCGCACATAATCTATGGAATAGATCTTGCAATTTATGTCCTCCTAACGACGCATTTTTCTAAAAAAGTATTATCAATCTTTTTTTCCAAACGTCATTACCATTGGATCCGATACACCTTTCTAAAATCCTAACATTACATATGTGGATGGATTTAATCATTTTTACTCAAATAGAAAGAGGTTCGTTTACACACCTCCACCTCTATTCTTGAAGAAGAGCATCGTAAAGCCTTCGAGTGAATCTATCTCTAAGCCACCATGTTGGCATTATTGTGAATTAGGCCACACAGAATCATATCTTGAGTTAATCTGCCGATTACTTTATTACCGTCGAAGCTTTAGAAAAACAACCAAAGACAAGCTAATCTGTTAACCACTCAAGCATGCTGGGCACAAAGCTTATCCGTCGATAGACCACAACTGCTGAATAACTGTCTATTCGATAGACTTACTATCAATAGGAAATATTCAGAAGATAATGTGTCAGAACTGAAGAGGAGTGAAGCTACAACTTTACAATTGCCGCTCGATTGTCTGTTGTACTTTAACTTGTATTGTCTTTCATTGTAACCAACGAGTATGTACTAGTGCTATGCCATAGTACATGTATCAACGGTGGTAGTTTGCAATTGATCATTAACCTAAAATGAACATTGGGGATTCATCTCTAGTGTTAGCTTTTGTAGTATATAAACCTCAAACATGCTTTCTGGCTTATCACATCTTGTTATTATGACCTTGCAATATGGTGAAGAAACACTTTGATAGATTTCCTTGTGTTCATATTGTTCAAAGTAATTATGTGTAGATTGATCTTAAATGTTTAGTACGTATAGATTTCACATCTACTAAGTTGTGATTACAGAAACTTGTGCGTATTAACGTAACCAATGCAACCCACCGTGATTTTGAAAACCCAAATGTCAACCTCTTTGATCCGATGCATTTTCAGCTCTCCTTATATCCACCCTAGAAAAAAACGTTAAGACACCCTTTACAACCAGAGATAATGACATAAGATAAAAGCCAAGTGCTCCAAAAACCGATGCTTAAAGTATAAAACGCCCCTAATATGTAACATATTTCCTTTTTAGTTAGAGAGTGGAAATCTATAAATAATATTTTTCTATCTATCCACCCTATTCGTATTTGATCTCACCAGGATCCTTAAGTCGAAGGGAATCTTCGTTGCCTTACATCACGTTAGTAGATATTCCGCATCTACTAAGTTGTGATTACAGAAACTTGTTCTGAGTATTAACCTAACCGATACAAGACACTGCGATATTTAGACGATAACACCAACTCCCATTTAACCCATTGCATTTTCGGCTTTCATTATATCCATCACGAAAAAGCAAGATCTCAAGGATTCTAATAATTTTAAGACACTCTTTACGACCAGAAATAATGACATAAGATAAATCTTAGTGCTTCAAGAACCGAAGGAAAAAGTGTAGAACTACCTTAATAGAACACATATTTCCTTTCCAATTAGAGAGCGGAATAAAATCTATCATTCATAATCCTCCATCCATCCACCCTACTCATATTTGATCTAACCGGGATCCTTTATTAGATATAATGTATCTACTAAGTTATGATTATAGAAACTTTAGATACTAATGCCAAATCCCATTTAACCCAATGCATTTTCGGATTTTCTTAAATGCGTTAAATATCATAAATAGCGTTGAAAATATCAGTACCGCTATTTTACAAGGGCTGATAACCGCTATCCCACCACTATGAACTGCATAGTAGCTACCGAAGAAAAGAAAACACGATCTCAAGAATTCTAATATTTTTAAGACTTTCTAAATTTGACGATGAGAAATAATAGTATAAGATAAAAGCCAAGTGTTCCAAGAACCAAAGCTAAAAATAAAGAACTACCTCTAATAGATATCATATTTCCTTTTCAGTTAGAGAAGAGAATAAAATCCATCATTTATATTCTTCCCTTCATCCATTCTACTTGTATTCCAACCTACCGGGATCCTTAACTAAATGAAGGAATCTTTTGCCTTACATTACGTTAAAAGAGCATATTTTACAACCTCATCTAAATCCGCCCCGATACCAATTAACTTGGATTTATGTAAGTTAGAAGTGCCCAAATAGTAAGTGAGGAGTCACTAGGGTAGAGTTTATATGATCTTTCTCTATTTTATATAACACTAGATTATACCCCGTGTGTTACACGAGTTGAATAAGTAAAAATATTTAATTATTATCGAGCATAATAAACAAAGAATCATATGACGAGTATTACACTATAAATCATTACCATCTTGGGTACGTTCTCTAACAATAACGAAAACAAAACCTATACAGAAAAAATTAGAAGACAAATTACGGATTCACAAACAGAAAAATCCAATAAAAACATACAAATGAATGAGACCTATAAACTAATGTAGTAGACAAAAACAATGGTTAAATATCATTTAATACAAAAATCAATGCTTTGGAATATTATTGATATATATTTTGGTAATTGATATTTTTACTTTTGTAAAAATATAGTAATTATTTTTGTAATTGATAGAGAAATATATTACTAATATGGTAATTATTTTGTAACTGATAGGTAAATATATTACATGATAATCATATGTTGTGTAATAGTATGAGGATTAAATATGTAATATATAATTGGGCGGGAAAATTATGCCAACAATTGCTCCATTACATGCCATGTGGTATCAAAAACCCTCTTTTATTAGAAGGTATAGATTTAGAAAAAAGAAAAATAAACTCTTTAAAATGATTATGAATAATATACATCTATTAGGAAAGTATAAGTTGATAATTACATTAGGATAATTTGAGACCATTTCCTGGAAACTATTATAGCATGTTGAATAAGTTAACTTTAAGTTTATTAACATACCATAATGTTTTATAGCATTAATTTTGAAGTGCAATAAGTTATGTTTTCTCTAACTTGCGTTATTAAATAACTTAGTTGGCATTTTGGCCCAAACGTTACACGTTCAACACAATATCTTCTTTGTAATTTGTAGTTTTAGCATACTCTAATTTGATTTTTTTACTTCTGTAAAATGTGTTTATAAAGTAGAAGAGATTATGTATATACCAAGTTGTGATTACATAAACTTGTTCTGAGTATTAACCGAACCGATATAACACACAGTGACTTTATATAGTAACGCCAAACCCCATTTAACCCAATGCATTCTTGGATTTTCTTATATTGGATAAATATCATAAATAGCGTCGAAAATATTCTTGCTCAAGTTTTGTTCCTAATTATCTTTCAATTCTGATATGTTTATTTAATAAATCTGTTGTTTGTTTATGCAGTAAATATTCTTGCTCAAGTTTTGTTCCCAAGATTTTTTCTGAATCAAAACAAAACATCTAAGAAGTATTTAAGGAGCTGTTGTGTAGGAAGATTATACTGGGGATTTCCATATTCACATTGAATGAGGTTGGTTAAGACTTCATTTTTACGTTCTCCGACGTCTTGATTGTTTTTTTGGTTTAGGAATTATTCGTAAACAAAGCTGAATTCATTTCAGATTTATAAAATCTTGAAGAACAACTTAAATCTCAATGAGTTTGAGGTTGTTTTTGAATCCGCATCAAGGCGACCTTTGGAATTTGTAACTGTGGATTTAAGATTGCTTCATGACACATATCAAGGTTCACCACAAGCTTTTCTTAAGGATGTTAGGAAGGTAACTAGATTTTAACCTCATTTTGGACTTTGGTATTATATAATTGGTTAGAAACTCATTGTGTATGTGTCTCGATATGTATAAAATATTATTTTTAATAATTTAAGGTAAAGTCTAAGATCACTGCATGTGTCAACTGCCATGAAACATTCTTCACAAGTGTTGAACTTCAACATCACAAGAATTGTACTTGTGAAATCACACTTGAAACTGGTAGAAACTTTACTGCTCCCGAGTCTTCATCAAGGTCGCTTTTGGGAAATGCTCAGCATATACTTAGGCCTTTGTTGATCAGTTTATTGGATATGGAAGCTGCATTGCCGGATGAAGCAAAAAGACGTTCCATGGCAAGCCCCAATTGGAGATCTGCATGGTGTTCATTTGTTAAATCTGCTAATACGATATACGAGGTATGCGTTATCTTTATTATCATTTCAATAAAACCCAACCTGTTTTAATGAGTCTTAGAAAAACTCGTTGTATTTGCATTGTAGCTCGTTGAAGCAACTTTAGCACTTGAAACCATGATCAAGACAAAATATATCAACAGCACTTGGTGGTGGCAAAACATCCACGCCCTCGCTCTTTCTTTGTATGTTCATATCCATCTATCAACCAGCCTTCGGTTTATGAAGAACCAATTTCATTTGAAGAGCTTGAACAAGAGCTTCAATGTCATGACCGTGTACGAATTTCAATGTTCATATTGGGTTAGCAAATCATGACCGTGTACGAAGATTATACTGGGGATTTCCATATTCAAGCACACATAGTGGGAAAAATTTGTTCAGTGGGGTTGGCAGGTCATCAACCATGGAAGCACTTAGAAACATTTGTGAGTATTACATAGTGGCAAAAGTTAACAATTCGTTCCATATATAACAGACTTAAAACTCAAGAAAATAAAACTAATAAGGGGTCACTTTACTTAGAGTTGGTTACTTGAATTTGCTAAGAATAAGCTTAAATCAATAAGCTTTAAACAAATTATTGTTTTTTTTAAATGACACAAATTATTCCTCATGTTCTGTTTATTGATAAATTGGTCATTGAAATAAGTAATCTATATAATATATCCAGGTTTTTGGGGGGCAATATTTTGGGGGGAAAACATACTTTGCTTTGTAAAAGTAAGTTTAATAGGGAAAAAATTGAGTAGGAGAGTTGATGGAGATAAAATTAATTTTGTGATTAATTATAACTTACAAAAATATTTATAAATTTTTAAATATAATAGCTATATTTTTTTTAAATATTTTTATTTAACCCGTGTGTAGCACACGGGTGTTAAACCTAGTGTTCTATAAAAACAATATTTTGGCTATTGAAGTAAGTTGTGTTTCCAATTACTTGCCATATCATATACTTTACTAGTTTACAGCCCGGGCTACGCTCGGGAACACAACATTAAAGTGATGCTTTTAAGGATATTCATGAATGTTCCAATCAGTTTTGAGACAAACCGTGGTAAACCGGAACACATGATATACTTTTAAAATTAGACTTTTAGTATAGTAATATTATACTCAAATTTAGTACACCATAAAGTGCTCAGTTTTATGGTGTGGTTTATTTAAAAAAAATCGTATAAAAATGTTATGTATATTTATACAACACCGAGGTCTTTAATTGTATGTTATTATTAACTTTACCCATAACTTTCATTTTTAGACCATATCAAATATAAACCGACTCTTGTACACCCCTTGTAGTAGAGG
Source organism: Tagetes erecta (assembly GCA_030867185.1). Taxonomy (NCBI): domain Eukaryota; kingdom Viridiplantae; phylum Streptophyta; class Magnoliopsida; order Asterales; family Asteraceae; genus Tagetes; species Tagetes erecta. The sequence continues at coordinate 93,799,446 of CM061487.1, read as the reverse complement.
GTTAAAAATATAAATATTCTTAAATTTTTAAAAATTCTCTAAAATATTAGGGGACCAAAAATGTAATTAGTTTTATTATAATATATTTTATACACATATTTTAAATAAAAATTCATTATTGTGAGATAAAATCTAATATGATAACACATAAGCCAGAAGCTTTAAAAATGTGCCACATAAGTTTTTTACGTTTTGCTATATTATATAAGGATTTGACAAACTGGTCCAAACGTAATGAATGTGCCATATAATATCTTTATTATGACTTCATTTTCTAAGGATGGAGATTTGTTTCACAATTATAAATGTACATTTTTTTGGTTGACAAATTTTTAGTGAATTACATAAATGAAGATTGATGTGTGGTTTATTTTCTTTATTTGAACAAAATCCATTGATGAATTTTTTATTGTGCAGAATTTCTTGATGAATCAAAACCTAACAATGCTTCTAAGAAGCTTTTGTCCTGTATGAAGATTATACTGGTGATTTCCATATTCAAAACAATACGTTGTTGGGAACTGGTTTCTCTATCCATCTCGAAGTATGGGCAATTAGAGGCACATAAGGTTGGTTTATATTTTATAATAGTAAACATATGTATTGATATGTATTTATTTGAAATAAATTCACTGATGAAAGTTTAATTTGTTTTTTTTTTTTTTTGCAGAAACTATCCGTGCTCAAGTTTCTAGTTTCAACATGGTTTCAATATGGTTGAGGACCAATATTGTATACTCTTCACAAGTGTCGTCTTGCTACAACCGCAACCGTTTTGCTTGAGGACCAATATGGTTTCAACATGGCACCAGATGCAGTAACATCTATAAAGAGGCCAAGAGCAAAGAACATGGTAAAATAGCACAGGTGTGATTGTTTTGAACTCATTTTTCCATCTCGATATCACTATGTCAACTGCCATGAAACATTCTTCACAAGTGTTGAACTTCAACAGCACAAGAATTCTACTTGTGAAATCACACTTAAAACCGGCCATGATGGTAGAAACTTTGTGATAGATCGAGTTTCTATGTGATAGATCGTTAAACATCGACTTGATATGTATGAATCTGGCTGAATCAAGCACAAAGGTTGGCAAGAAGTGTCTGGGCATTGACTCTAATGGCTGAATATATTGGGGCTTTCCCTATGTAAGCTCAAATCGTGGGATAGTGACAAATGGATCAGATAACACTAAAACTCTTGCTAAAGTTTTGTACGCAAGAATTTGCTGAATCATAACAAAATAGTTAAGAAGTATTTGATGACTGGTTGTGTAGGAAGATTATACTGGGGATTTCCATATTGCGTAAAGTCTTTTTCACACGTACGGTGTTTAACGCATACTTGATCACTGAATGGCGCCAACCAGCATCTGTTTCAGCTGCTGCATAAATATCCACAATCCACACCCTTGCTCGTCGTATCTGCACACTTGACACTGCAACAAATTACCAAAAACACGCCACCACTTCTGATAAATAAAGTATTTGGAAAAGTAAAAAGCATAAACAACACTTTATCTTTGTGAACTAAGGGGTACAGTTCAGATGGTAGTGTTCCAGAGTATGTGGGCAAATTAAAGTGCTTGATCCTGTGAAAAAGCTGCCTACAATTAAACGTTGGATCTAGAACTAGAAACTGCATCTATGAGGCTTTAAAGAAGTATTTAAGGACCGTTTGTGTAGGAAGATTATACTGGGGATTTCCAATTTCAGATTCAGCAACCTTATTCGGGGACGAATTAAGAACAAAGCTAATCATGAAATTTTTGAGCATTGGTATATAACAACGTTAAAGAGCGGTCAACATGTAGGATGGAAGAAGGAGAGACGGTATCTTGAGCAGATATATATCATTCTCATAATTATCTTACTACAAATGCGACCGTTTTGCTTGAGGCCCAATATGGTTTCAGCATGCAGCCAAATGTATAAAGAGGAAATAACATGGCTAAATGGCACATGTGTGATTGTCTTGAACCCATTTTTCCATCTTGACATTATTGTGTCCATTTCCCTGAAACATTTTTCACAAATGTTGAACTTTAACACAAGTATTTTACTTGTGAAAGCACACTTTTGATTCTGATCTTGATGGTGCACATGCTACAATAAAACTGAAGTTAAATGCTTGATTCTGATCTTGATGGTGCATCTATAAAGTCTTTTAAGTTTTTTTTGTCTTTCAGTTAATTAAATTACGTTATTATTATTAGTGTTAGTGTTAATATTATTATTATTATTATTGCTACTAGCTTCTTAAACATAATAGATTCAATTGCATATTTACCCCTTTAAACACCCCTTAAACGCATATTTCCCCAACTAAAAAAATCAATTGCATATATATCCAATGTTAACTAAATGTCTTTATAAAAAATGGGTATATATACAAATTAAAGTTGTTTATAGGGGGAAATATGCAATTGATTTTTTTGGCTGGGTAAATATGCATTTAATGTGTTTTGGAGGGGGAAATATGCATTTAAAGAGTATAACCCCACCCCCATCGTCTTCTTCTCATCGATTTAACGTACACCATCACCACGATTGCCACATCCAACGCCACTGAATAGAGATCCGAAACCCACCTTGATCCATCATCATGTTGATCTGATTTTTTTTTAAAAACGCTGAAAAATCCAAAAACACAAACACATCCAACGATAGTGGTTTTGACGATCCCCACCCCCGGGCTTGATTATTCATTCGACCCGGCCATAGGCGCAAATGATTATATATGGTGCAGATGATTATTCATTGGATTCTCCATATTGGTCACAAAATCACCATAGGCATGATTTTTAAAGATGATTAATTAAAACAAGTCGAATATTAGTTGGGTATTGTTTATGAAAGTCGAATATGATTATCGAATATTATTTTTCTGTTACCGACTCCATTGTTTTAAAAAAAATATATATTACACCATTGCCATTTACTTTTTAAAATAATTACCAAAGATTTTATAAAAAAACATGTAACAAATAAATAAAATCAGTTATAGGTTATTTTTTAAAATTACCTACAACGAGATCAACTTAAGCATAAACTCGTCAACTACATTGCAAAAATTAGAGAACATGAAATGTTTGTCAATATGAAGGGAATAGCTAATCTTGCAAAAAATAATAGTGGGAATAAAAAATGTCTTGGATATCCGTTGGTTTATTCTTTATTGAATCAACATTACTTTTAGTGGTTGGAACGACAACTGTTGTGAGGTGTTTTTTTCAATGAAGTATGTGAAGTCGGATTTACGTAACCGGATGGGTAATGAGTATTTGAATGATCTTTGCATTTGCTATTGAAAATGGGTTGTTGGCAAAAGTTGACATTGAAAATATAATGGTGCAGTTTCAAAACATGAAAAAATGTAGAGAACAACTTAAATATGTATTTTTTCTATTTTTTATTGACATATATTATATATTTATCGTGTGTTTTTACATGAGAATTTTTTTGTTTCGTGATTCGACCCGACTCGACATTGGACCACTCAATATAGTTTCAAAAATGGTACAATCAAACAAAAAATGATTGAATCAAAGTTTAAAGTGCGTTTTGGTGTATTTGGAATGCTTCATAATGAGAAGATATCCATAAGGAAGTATGCATGCTCGTTGAGAATCATGGAAGAAATAAAACACACAATTTTCATGGACAAAGAATACGGAGAATTTAAATTGGCTTGAGTGGGATAACTGAAAGGTTTTTAATTTTATACATGGATTGTAATTCACATACTTGGCTCTATAACCTAGCTCCTGACTAGTGTTTTTCGTTAATAAAAGTCCATAGTTGTTCAATAAAAAAGATATGGCAGGTACAACTAAAGTGTGTTTTTTTATGATTTCAAATTAAGTTTTAATTTTCATTACTATTAAATATCATTATCTAATTAAACTAATGGAAAATCAAATATAGAAACCCTAAAGAATATGTGTGATGGTGTTAGAACGAGGTTTACAAAGGGCTTGTAACGGTTGTAACTTGGTCATGGACAAGCCGTAAAAAGCAGTCATTTCAATCTCCTCGACGTGTATATTGCATCATATTATATCATATTTTATATATCTACTCTATATATAGTAAATAAATAATACAAAATATATTTTACATTTATTTTTATTTTTTTATCAGATTTAGTTATGTATTTATTGTTATTAATGCATTCCAAAAGAACATTAATGCTTTTAATGCCTTCAAAAAGAACATTTATTGAATGGTTGTAACTTGGCCATGGACATGCCGTAAAAAGCAGTCATTTCAATCTCTTCGTCGTGTATATTATATCATATTATATCACTAGGTTAGAACCTGTGGGTATCAATGGGGTTTAACGATATAATTTATTTATATGTTTTAATATATAAAATATAATAAAGCTACATAACTGGACGTACAATATAGGAATAAAAAAAGTTAACAAAAATATATTAACATGAAAAAATTGACAATGATGAAAATATACCCATAATTAAAAGCATGATTACATTAAAAATGTTAAACTACATGTTTTCAAAAATGTCAATGTTTTAAAAAATAAGCATGAATGTGATGATGACAAGTGGCTTATTGTGAGGAGTTAGGTTAGCAATTTATTATAAGGGAGATATTTAATATATCTACTCTATATATAGTAAATAAATAATACAAAATATATTTTACATTTATTTTTATTGTTTTTATCGGATTTAGTTATGTATTTATTGTAATTAATGCATTCCAAAAGAACATTTAATGTTTTTAATGCATTCTAAAAGAACATTTATTGTTTTTAGTATTGAGTGATTTTTTTCAACATATCAGCCATACATATATTTGACTCCATCAACATTTCAATTCTTTTTTTTCAACAATTACCCAAAAACCACAACGTCGTGCTTTTGTACTCGTGAAATTTCAGCGAAGAAACCACAACGGCAAACATAACCCCGTTTGCTCCTATGTAGACATCATTTCCGGCGGCGATTGTTCTTCGAAAACAGGACTCGACCGCCGGCCTTCGATTCCCTGCAACGTCAGTTCAAGGTAACATGTTTCTTTCTCTAGTGCCTTATGATCAACAAATACACCTTAATTGTTATTAACAAAAAAATATATAAATTTTTCTAGAAGGTTTTTGTAGCAGCTTAAATATAGAATTTTTATCATCTAGCGGTGTCAACGTGACCTTAGACATGATGACACTGAAGCGGTGAATCGGAAACTTTTAGGGTCATATGTTTGAAGATAATTTTTTTTACAATAAAAATGAAAAACTATGTTTAATGCTAAATTTTTAATATTTCTTTAGTCGGGTTATGCGGTACGAAGTTCTATGAAAATTTTAATTTCATGGGTTGGTGTTAGAAGAATCTCACGGGAATATTGGTGTTGGTACTTAATTGGATTCGGTTGTGATTAGATCGTATATATAATATTAATTTACTTTTTTTTTTCTAACGGTGTGACTGACCTCTTCTCATTTATATTTTAATGTTTTTATCATAATCTTATGTGTTTTGTTCACGGGTTTATGATGGGACAATCTATTAAATAAATAAATGAAATAAATAAAGATCCGATGACCGGATATGTAAGTTTTAAGAAGAGGAAAGTGATAAAAAAACATACCAAAAGTTAGACACTTAATACCAAAATAGTACACGTGGCGATAAAAAAATGTAACAAAAAGCCGGATTTAAACTTCGGCCATAGTAGTAGCAACCAAAAGCCTACCAGCCAACCAACATCACACAATGAAAAGGCATATATACTTATATATAAAACTATTGTCAAGGATAGAAAAAAGAGATCAATAAACAAAAGGCCCACATTTTTAGTATTCAAACTCTTTGCTTTTTCAATAAAAAAAGATCATAATTACAATATGTGTTTTGTTCACGGGTTTATGACGGGACAATCTATTAAAGAAATAAATAAGATAAGGAAAGATCCGACAGCGGGAAAGGTAAGTTTTAAGAAGAGGAAAGTGAAAAAAAACATAAACCAAATCTGAACACCACCTAATCACTAATATGGTACAGGCGGCGTTCAAGAAAAAAATAAAACATAAATCCGGATTCAAACTTGGGCATAGTAGTAACAATCCAAAGTTTATATACAAATCTATAGTCATTTGTCAAGGATAGAAAAAAATACCAATAAACAAAAGCCGTACATGTTTACTGTTCAAACTCTTAGCTTTTTCAATAAGAAGAACATCATAACCTTATGCGTTTTGTTCACGGGTTATGACGGGACAATCTATTAAAGAAATAAACGAAATTAGCAAAGATTCGATGACGAGAAATTAAGGTATGTTTCAAGAAGAGGAAAGTGAAAGAAAAAACATATGTCAAAAACATACCAAAAGTCAGACGCCTAATCATCGTACACTTGGCGTTAAAAAAATGAAACAAAAAGCCGGATTCGAACTTGGGTCATAGTAGTAACAACCAAAAGCCCTACCTACCTACCTACCTACCTACCGACCAACATAACACAATGGAATATAAATCAATAAAAAGGTATAGATACATACCTATTGTCAAGGATAGGAAAAATAAACAAAAGCCATGTTTACTATTCAAACTCCTTGCCTTTTCAATAAGAAGAATGATATAGTATATAGAGAAAGAAAGATCCAAGGTAAAATGGGGGAAACGTTTTTTTTTCCTAAAGAAATAGGAAAGTAACATATCATACATTAGCTAATTTGGAAAATGATACACTATATAAAATACATACTAAAGTTTAAAGTTATGCTAGCAAAGGCAACATATTCTTTTTTAACTTGTGTTTTTGTTGCACTCCTAAAGTTAAACTCGTAGCAAGGTTTCTAATTTACTTAAAGTGGAACATTAATTGTTAAGCATTTTTGGTACCCTTTGTTTGGATGATGTTGATGGATGATAATTCAAATTTGTTCACAAACTAATTATATATATATGATGTGAAGGCATAGAGCAGACAATTATTTAACTATTTTTAATTATATGATTATACATGCACAAGCCACAAGAATATAATATGTTTGGCATCTTAACAATGTTTTATCCTCGTATTCATATGATTATAAGTTTCTATGGACATCATCTCATATATACTTGGTATTTCATATTTGAAGCATGCTTTTAGTGTAAAAGTTGATTGATCAAGATTAACAGTAGTATACTTACAAGTTACAATTTATATCGAACACCGTAAGCGCTTATATGGTAGGGATTACTTATGTTTGTTCCTTTAAGGCTTTAAGTTATCTTGTGTTAAATGTTCATCTATGAAAGGAAGAGGATGTCTAGCTTTGGGAAAAAAAGATAAATTTACAAATATGGTCAATCAATTTACTTTGAGCAGCTAGGGATGACGTGAATATATATGTTAGCAATGTATTTACTAATAATGTAAAACTAGAATTTATGTGACCTCTTTTGAACTTGTAAATAGTATCTATAGGTCATGGTTTTTTTTTGTTTTTTGTTTAACAACAATATATTTATAAAAAGAACACCACTAGCAAGAAACGTGACGTGACGTGCAAGCATCCAAGAACTGAATGTGTCTCCGCACCTGAGCCGATTGCTAATGTTCGACGTTGAAGAACCTGACCAGGATATATCTGTTGGTTTGAGGGAAGATATGAAGATTTATTTGAAATTTGAATTCTTTCATTTTTTTGGGTTTTATTTTTGGTATTTATCTTTTTAGTTAGTTCTTCAATTATTTATAGAGAGATTATACCTAGATTTAGGTATACGTTTGTTGGATTGAATTATTGTAAAGAGTATTGGGCTCTTCAGTTTTGGTTCATTTTGGTTTATCACCATGAGATGAAAGTGAAGTCTACTCCTAAAGCTCAGGAACACAATTGTGATGGTTCTAGACCTGATCGTATGGCATGCCGCCGCCTCTAATTAAGTCATGCCTTTATTAGCTAACCTCTCATTAACCCTGCAATCCTGTAAAGTTCACGCGCACATAATCTATGGAATAGATCTTGCAATTTATGTCCTCCTAACGACGCATTTTTCTAAAAAAGTATTATCAATCTTTTTTCCAAACGTCATTACCATTGGATCCGATACACCTTTCTAAAATCCTAACATTACATATGTGGATGGATTTAATCATTTTTACTCAAATAGAAAGAGGTTCGTTTACACACCTCCACCTCTATTCTTGAAGAAGAGCATCGTAAAGCCTTCGAGTGAATCTATCTCTAAGCCACCATGTTGGCATTATTGTGAATTAGGCCACACAGAATCATATCTTGAGTTAATCTGCCGATTACTTTATTACCGTCGAAGCTTTAGAAAAACAACCAAAGACAAGCTAATCTGTTAACCACTCAAGCATGTTGGGCACAAAGCTTATCCGTCGATAGACCACAACTGCTGAATAACTGTCTATTCGATAGACTTACTATCAATAGGAAATATTCAGAAGATAATGTGTCAGAACTGAAGAGGAGTGAAGCTACAACTCTACAATTACCGCTCGATTGTCTGTTGTACTTTAACTTGTATTGTCTTTCATTGTAACCAACGAGTATGTACTAGTGCTATGCCATAGTACATGTATCAACGGTGGTAGTTTGCAATTGATCATTAACCTAAAATGAACATTGGGGATTCATCTCTAGTGTTAGCTTTTGTAGTATATAAACCTCAAACATGCTTTGTGGCTTATCACATCTTGTTATTATGACCTTGCAATATGGTGAAGAAACACTTTGATAGATTTCCTTGTGTTCATATTGTTCAAAGTAATTATGTGTAGATTGATCTTAAATGTTTAGTACGTATAGATTTCACAGCTACTAAGTTGTGATTACATAAACTTGTGCGTATTAACGTAACCAATGCAACCCACCGTGATTTTGAAAACCCAAACGTCAACCTCTTAATTTGATCCGATGCATTTTCAGCTCTCCTTATATCCACCCTAGAAAAAAACGTTAAGACACCCTTTACAACCAGAGATAATGACATAAGATAAAAGCCAAGTGCTCCAAAAACCGATGCTTAAAGTATAAAACGCCCCTAATATGTAACATATTTCCTTTTTAGTTAGAGAGTGAAAATCTATAAATAATATTTTTCTATCTATCCACCCTATTCGTATTTGATCTCACCAGGATCCTTAAGTCGAAGGGAATCTTCGTTGCCTTACATCACGTTAGTAGAGATTCCGCATCTACTAAGTTGTGATTACAGAAACTTGTTCTGAGTATTAACCTAACCGATACAAGACACTGCGATATTTAGACGCTAACACCAACTCCCATTTAACCCATTGCATTTTCGGCTTTCATTATATCCATCACGAAAAAGCAAGATCTCAAGGATTCTAATAATTTTAAGACACCCTTTACGACCAGAAATAATGACATAAGATAAATCTTAGTGCTTCAAGAACTGAAGGAAAAAGTGTAGAACTACCTCTAATAGAACACATATTTCCTTTCCAATTAGAGAGCGGAATAAAATCTATCATTCATAATCCTCCATCCATCCACCCTACTCGTATTTGATCTAACCGGGATCCTTTATTAGATATAATGTATCTACTAAGTTATGATTATAGAAACTTTAGACACTAATGCCAAATCCCATTTAACCCAATGCATTTTCGGATTTTCTTAAATGCGTTAAATATCATAAATAGCGTTGAAAATATCAGTACCGCTATTTTACAAGGGCTGATAACCGCTATCCCACCACTATGAACTGCATAGTAGCTACCGAAGAAAAGAAAACACGATCTCAAGAATTCTAATATTTTTAAGTCTTTCTAAATTTGACGATGAGAAATAATAGTATAAGATAAAAGCCAAGTGTTCTAAGAACCAAAGCTAAAAATAAAGAACTACCTCTAATAGATATCATATTTCCTTTTCAGTTAGAGAAGAGAATAAAATCTATCATTTATATTCTTCCCTTCATCCATTCTACTTGTATTCCAACCTACCGGGATCCTTAACTAAATGAAGGAAATCTTTTGCCTTACATTGCGTTAAAAGAGCATATTTTACAACCTCATCCAAATCCGCCACAATACCAATTAACTTGGATTTATGTAAGTTAGAAGTGCCCAAATAGTAAGTGAGGAGTCACTAGGGTAGAGTTTATATGATCTTTCTCTATTTTATATAACATTTAGAAAAAAGAAAAATAAACTCTTTAAAATGATTATGAATAATATACATCTATTAGGAAAGTATAAGTTGATAATTACATTAGGATAATTTGAGACCATTTCCTGAAAACTATTATAGCATGTTGAATAAGTTAACTTTAAGTTTATTAACATACGATAATGTTTTATAGCATTTTGAAGTGCAATAAGTTATGTTTTCTCTAACTTGCGTTATTAACTAACTTAGTTGGCATTTTGGCTCAAACGTTACACGTTCAACACAATATCTTCTTTGTAATTTGTAGTTTTAGCATACTCTAATTTGATTTTTTTACTTCTGTAAAATGTGTTTATAAAGTAGAAGAGATTATGTATATACCAAGTTGTGATTACATAAACTTGTTCTGAGTATTAACCGAACCGATATAACACACCGTGACTTTATATAGTAACGCCAAACCCCATTTAACCCAATGCATTCTTGGATTTTCTTATATTGGATAAATATCATAAATAGCGTCGAAAATATTCTTGCTCAAGTTTTGTTCCTAATTACCTTTCAATTCTGATATGTTTATTTAATAAATCCGTTGTTTGTTTATGCAGAAAATATTCTTGCTCAAGTTTTGTTCCCAAGACTTTTGCTAAATCAAAACAAAACATCTAAGAAGTATTTAAGGAGCTGTTGTGTAGGAAGATTATACTGGGGATTTCCATATTCACATTGAATGAGGTTGGTTAAGACTTCATATTTACGTTCTCCAACGTCTTGATTGTGTTTTTGGTTCATGAATCTTTGTTACCCTATTCGTAAACACAGCTGAATTCATTTCAGATTTATAAAATCATGAAGAACAACTTAAATCTCAATGAGTTTGAGGTCGTTTTTGAATCCGCATCAAGGCGACCTTTGGATTTTCTAACTGTGGATTTAAGATTGCTTCATGACACATATTAAGGTTCACCACAAGCATTTCTTAAGGATGTTAGGGAGGTAATTAGATTTTAACCTCATTTTGGACTTTGGTATTATATGATTGGTTAGAAACTCATTGTGTATGTGTGTCGATATGTATAAAATATTATTTTTAATAATTTAAGGTAAAGTCTAAGATCATGTCTAAGATCATGTGCTAATATTGGACTTGTACTTTTTGGGTAACTACTTGCAAATCTATTTTATTACTTTTTTCTAATTTTAATGTAAAACAGTTACTTTGATCATTTGATAATTTAATATTATTTGTAACAAATTTTCTATCAAGATTATTTTCGCTTTGATGTGTTGATTAGGGGCATATGATGATGAAGAGGCTGCGGGTTATACTTATGACCTTGCTGTTATTAAGTACTGGGGACTTAATACCACCCTTAATTTCGAGGTAACGTATTTAATTGGTGCGTTAAAACTAATGATGCTAGAGACATTTCAAGTGTAGCAATACGGACATGCATATCGTTTTACCAAGTCAAGTTATATGAATTTGTATGTTAAACTATTAAAAAAATAAAATGTAAGTTACACTTGCGTAATTATTTTGAAATGTAAGGGCAATTATTTGTTTTGTGATCTGTTGTACCATGTATATTGTAACCATTTTGAATAATATTGTAGGTAAATACGTATAAAGATGAGATGGAAGAAATGGAAAAAATGACCAATGAAGAATACATAGCATTTTTAAGAAGGAAGAGTAGCGGGTTTTCAAGAGGCATTTCCAAATACCGAGGAGTAGCCAGGTAAATTAAACATTTTTTCTACATTGTTATATCAAATGTTACGGGTCAGCAGGCTAAAACCTAAAAAACCATGTTTCTTTTTTTCAAAAGGATCATAATCTACTCATAAATTAGTCTTATATAGACTCTATCAATATACACATGTCACATAAAAAAATCATACCCTTATGTGTTGTTATGTGCTAAATGCTAATCATATAAAGTTAGTATATATATAGTTTCATTTATAAACAACAATATATAAAAACTATCTAAAAAGTTAATGAAATATAATTATCGACCAGTTGTGGGAATAAGTTATTGGAACATGCATGCATCTTTTGAACAAAAATATTGTCTCTTATATAGGCATTCATATGCCTTGATCAACTAGTAGCTAGATAAAAGTCTCATTCACCTTCTAGAGTCTATTTTCAAAATTAATTAAGTAACTTAATGCCAAAGACAAATATATCTTACCAATATTTGTAGAATATAGACATCCTCTAAAAATTAAACATGAAAAAAATATTAACCATTTCTCATAAATATTAAAATAAAGGAATAACATACATATAAGCTAGGGGTGTTCAAAAAGCTCGCAGCTCGAGGCTTGCTCGAAGCTTGCTCGAAAAAAGCTCGAGAAAAGCTCGGCTCGAAAAAAGCTCGGTTGTAAACGAGCTGGCTCGGCTCGACTCGACTCGAATTGATTCAAGCCGAGCTCGAGCTAGGCCTGGCTCGGCTCGTGAGCTCGCGAGCCAGCTCGAAATATACTTTTTATATATAAGTTAGTTTTAGTAAAATGTATTAAGTTTAAAAAATAGGTAGGAGATGGTTAAAATGTTAAAACTTTTAAATTAATTAATTCACAACATATAAAACTATGAAACAAAAACATAAATTATACATATAAGTATGTTAATTCTTTATGTTTTATTTATTATTAAAAAATAAAAAAATTAAGAAATTTAAAAAAAAGCTAACGAGCCAGCTCGATTGAGCTCGAGCTGGCTCGAGCTTTTAACGAGCCGAGCTCGACTTTTCAGCTTGGTAAGAAAAACGAGCCGAGCCGAGCTAGCTCGTTTATTATCGAGCTCGAGCCCAGCCTAGCTCGGCTCGGCTCGATAACAGCCCTACATATAGCCATGAGTATATATATTTATATGAAAGAAAACCTTAAATAATTAATTAAATATTTAGTCATGTATAATTTAAATGGATATAATAATAGTAAAATTAATAATAATATATATTATGAAATAAATTTTGAAAAATAACGACAAAAGCACGTTGAATCGTATAGACTTTACTAATTGATCGTTGGAACTTATTTGGTAAAGGTTTTGGCTATTAAAATGAGAGTCCATGATTGTAAAATAATCAAGTATTATATTTATCACGATAAATCTTTTGTATGTGATCGACACGTACGTACTAGTATCAAAGATTCAAAGTTAACATCAAAGAGATTAACCCAGTTAGTAATTAACTTTTAGTTGATACAAGTGATCATAAAGAAGTAGCTAGAAACATCTAGACGTATAAGTGTATAGGAACACTGTATACTTTTTTATTTTATTTTTTATATACTCTTGATAAGCGAGCTGATATGGAAGTCAAAGTTGTAATTGGCTAGTTAGGGGACTAATAGATAATGTTGGTAACGATCTTGGCTATTAGACCTCTAACTTTAGTCAAGTTACAACTTTAATGTATTTATGGTTTTAACTCATCTTACTTTGATTTAATTATCAGTTGACCTCTAAGTTCATATGCATCTCATCATTTAATATATGATGCATTATGACCTTACACTGTAACAAGGCCGGTCCTGAGGATTTTGGTGCCCTGTACGAGACAAGAAAAAAGGCCCCCCGCCCCCAACCCGAAGCACCAATGCACTAAATTATATAAACTAAATTTTTAACCAAAAAACAAACGTTTCATAAATAAACATAAGAAAATCAAAGTATTCGAATTAGTGAATTACCTATTACCTAACCAATAACTCGTGAATCTCTCCGAACATTCTTCATAGCAAATTGGTTTATCACATCTTCACTTATATTAGTATGGATCTTCACAAATGAGTTATTTCAATTAATTCAAGATCATATATTTATGGGCCTACTGCTGCATTCACGTTTTATAAAAAAAATTACATATAAATTTTTTTTTAAATTTGATACCCCCGTCAAGCGAGTGTCATGTGCGGTCGACTAGGCCGCATACCCTTTTGAGACCCCATGCATCGTAACATGAGAGACAAGAAACTTTTTTTTATCAATAAGAGTAATAAATCACATACGTGAGACCCATTGTCCCATCACGTGACCCGACTATAACTGGTATATAACTAACTTGTGACTATCATTACAACATGAATTCATTATATAACTAATAACTAGAAGAAAATTTTACTAGCTAGTATTAAGATTTAAATTAGTATTCTTGGCTCAAACTATAAAGTAGTGTTTGATATGCAGGAGTGAACGGTGAAATAAAATGACTCATTGTCAGAGAACCAAAAGTATGTGTTTGGTTGGCCAATTAAATGAAATCGTCTACTACCTAAATGGATCAAACAATGCTAAAACAAGCCCGTTTGACCATCCAACAAGTCGCTCACAATATGATAATTGTGGTGGCTGGTATTTGTTCCAAACTGACCAAGAGATTAGAAAACTTGTTGACTACTTGACAATAAGTGACCCATATGTAACAGAAACCAGTACGGTTTCAACATGGAGCCAAATGCAGCAACATCATCTATAAAGAGGCCAAGAGCAAAGAACATGGCAAAATGGCACAGGTGTGATTGTCTTGAACCCATTTTTCCATCTCGATATCACTGTGTCAACTGCCATGAAACATTCTTCACAAGTGTTGAACTTCAACATCACAAGAATATATTCTACTTGTGAAATCACACTTGAAACTGGCCATGATGGTAGAAACTTTACTGTTACCGAGTCTTCATCAAAGTCGCTTTTGGGAAATGCTCAGCATATACTTAGGCCTTTGTTGATCAGTTTATTGGATATGGAAGTTGTATTGCCGGATGAAGCAAAAAGACGTTCCATGGCAAGCCCCAATTGGAGATCTGCATGGTGTTCATTTGTTAAATCTGCTAATACCCTTTGGTTTATGAAGAACCAATTTATGAAGAACCACTTGAATGGGCAAGAAGCATTTGTAAGCATCCATCACAAAAGACGCTTACAAGGGCAGTTCATCTCGGCCGCTAAGGTAAATGCTTTCTTTGAAATATCAATCTATCTTTCAACCTCTTTTTGGTTTCGTTTGAAACTACTGTTAACAATTTGTTCCTGAATATTTAGCAAACCAAAGTGAACTAGACTGTGAACACTTGTATGTTCCATAACAGACGTACTTAAAACTCAAGAAAATAAAACTAAAAGGGTCACTTAGAGTTGGTCACTTGAATTTGATAAGAATAAGCTTAAATCATTAAGCTTTAAACAAATTAGTGTTTTTTTTAAATGGCACAAATTATTCCTCATGTTCCGTTTATTGATAAATTGGTTATTGAAATAATTAATGTTCTATAAACACAATATTTTGGCTATTGAAGTAAGCTATGTTTCCAATTACTTGTTGCCCGTTTACCAGCCACTATGTTGTAAATTGTCGTCAGGAATAATATTTGGAATTGGATTCAAAAAAAAAAATAAATAAATAAAAAAATACTTGCCATATCATATACTTTATTTGACAAATTGGTCCAAACGTAATGAATGTGCCATATAATATACTTTAGTATGATTTCATTTTCTAAGGATGGAGATTTGTTTCACAATTATAAATTACATTTTTTTGGTTGACAAATTTTTAGTGAATTACATAAATGAAGATTGATGTGTGGTTTATTTTCTTTATTTGAAGTAAATCCATTGATGAATTTTTGATTGTGCAGAATTTGTTGATGAATCAAAACAATGCTGCTAAGAAGCTTTTGTCCTGTATGAAGATTATACTGGTGATTTCCATATTCAAAACAATACGTTGTCGGGAACCGGTTTCTCGATCCATCTCCAAGTATGGGCAATTAGAGGCACATAAGCTCAAATTGTGGGATCGTCATATATAAATGGATCAAACAATGCTAAAACAAGCCCGTTTGACCATCCAACAAGTCGCTCACAATATGATAATTGTGGTGGCTGGTATTTGTTCCAAACTGACCAAGAGATTAGAAAACTTGTTGACTACTTGGCAATAAGTGACCCATGCGTAACAGAATTGAGAGATTCTAACTTGCAATGGCAAGAAACAATGTTACAGAGCGGTCAGCATACATGTAGAAAGAAGGCCGTGGGGGGAGAGACAAGTTCGTCTACACACTTGAACATATCTCTTAACAATTGTCGTCTTGCTACAAACGCAACTGTTTTGCTTGAGGACCAATACAGTTTCAACATGGAGCCAGATGCAGCAACATCTATAAAGAGGCCAACAGTTTCAACACGTCTCTTTTAAGCCAATTATCAATTTGTTGGATATGGAAGTTGCACCGCTAGATAGAGCAAAAAGACGTTCGAATGGAGATCTTGGTGGTCTGCATTTGTTGAATCAAAACAATGTTGCGAAGAACTTTTCGACTGTTGACCATGTAGGAAGATTATACTGGGGATTTCCATATTCAAGCACACATAGCGGGATGGTCATAAATGGGTTACTGAACTCTAAAGTAAATCCATATGACCATCCATCAACTCACTCGCAATACAACTCAATTCACCGGAAGGAAGAAATCGACAGCAAAACACAAGTTATTCTACATTTTTGGACGAATATTCTTCTTTTTTGGTAAGAACTCTACTTTAACAATATTCTCCGAGTTTTCTCACTATGGCTTTTATAATGCTTTGTGTTTTCTCGTGTGCCCAGGTGCAAGATTTCCAATGTTGTTTCAAATAAGTCATTGGAGTGGAAGAGCCAACTTCATTTGAAGAGCTTGAACAAAGCCCGATCAGGTACTCTATACGTCGAATTTTGAATGTTTATAATTTAAAAAAAAAAAACAGGTATTATATGCTGAATGTTTGAATCGTTTTATAATAAAATGCATTTCTTTATCGATCAGTTGGCTAATATGTAGTTAATCAACAGAAAACAATCAAGCATAAAGATTAATCTGTTTAATTACTCGATCTGATGTGTTTATTTGAAATAAATCCATTAATGTATTGTATGCTATTGCTTGTTTATGCAGAAAATACTCTTGCTCAAGTTTGGTTCGCATGAATTTTGCTGAATCATAACAAAATAGCTAAGAAGTATTTGAGGACCGGTTGTGTAGGAAGATTATACTGGGGATTTCCATATTGCATAAAAAAATTTCACACGTATGGTGTTTAACACATACTTGATCACTGAATATATGACGCCAGCCAGCATGATCTGTTTCAGTTGCTGCATAAACATCCACAATCCACGCCCTTGCTCTTCGTAGATATCTGCACACTTGACACTGCAACAACTTACCAAAAACACGCCGCCACCTCTGATAAGCAACAGTAGAGAACAACGTAACAAACGTCAGACAAAGGTGGCTGCAACAAATTATGTAGGCGGAACGGATTGTGCATCAGGTCCTTGAATGCCATAAAGGTGGCTGTTTTTTTCTTAGTTGCTTGGAAGAGCCATAAATAAGTACGCTATTAGAAAAAAATAGCTTAATTCAGTGGTTAACACAAAATCAGGGGTTAAAGTACAGTTTGATATGCTTCCAATTAATGAGTTGATCTGGACGGAAGTGGTTCGGAGATGTATCATGGCGTACTTGCTAATGGGAGGAAGACTTGGTTCCTTAAAGATTGCTAATGACTGTTGGCTGCTTGGAAGAGCCATAAATAAAGTATTTGGAAAACTAAAAAGCATAAACAACACTTTATCTATGTGAACTAAGGAGGACACTTTATCTTCTTCACTTTATCTTGTGAAGAAGCTGCCGACTAACGTTGGATCTCGAATCAGAAACGGCATCTATGAGAAAGATTACACTGGGGATTTCCATATTCAGATTGAGCGACCGGCCTTATTCGGGGCTGAATCAAGAACAAAGCTAGTCATGAAGTTTTTGAGCATTGACTGATGGCCAAATATATTGGGGCTTTCCCTATGTAAACTCAGATTATGGGATGGTCAAAAAACAATGTTGTTAAGCCGGCTGGTCCGACCGTGGTTGGATCGTTTTTTTAATAATCATCGTTCAATTAGACACAGTTTGATTGATGTTTATGAACCGGTCTGGTCGGACCGGAACCGGATTGTTATTAAACCGGGTTAGTCATAAAATATATATTTTTATGTGTTTGATTTATTTGGATTTTATGTTTACATCTATTTATACTTGTGTTTTTTGTAATGAAAGTCAATATGTTGATTTTTTAAGTGATGAAAATGATGAGCTCGTTTTATTTTTATGTTAAAACTTGTTTAAATTATGATTTTTTGGTGATGCTTGGCGCCTTGGCGTTACAACTTGTTTGGATTATTACTAATATGGTATAACTTAATATTATTGAACTTATGTTGTGTTTAAATTGGAAATTTTATGGTATTACTTTGATAAAAATATATTATCCTACCCTAGTCCAATCCTGAGCCGACCGGTTCGACCATTAAAATTATAATAACGGTTTTAGTGTCCGGTTCAATTTTCAAAACATTGGTCATAAATGCAATTTTTTTGTCAACAAGTTTCTAATGTTTTAAGTTTTAACAAAATTTAAGCATAAAGATTAATGTACCAATAATATTATTTATATAACTACTATTTGGGAAAGCCGGTGCAAAAGCACCGGCTTCTCCCGTCCCGCCACGTTGCGTTTCAACTTTTATTACTTTAACGTAGTTTTTATCCTTGACTTTTTACGCATTGACGGTTTTAGTACCCGACTTTTACTAATTGTCATTTGAGCTCCTGATGAGTTTTTTGACTTTGATCTCTTACTCCACTTTGACACATATTACGACTTTTACTGATTGTCATTTTAGCCCTTGATAAGTTTTTTCGACTTTGCTCTGATACTCTACTTTGACATATTGTACGACTTTAATACTGTTATCGTGTTGACCTCTAACTTTTGATATTTCATCGTTTTTTAACATGTGACACATTACGTTTTTCATCGTGCCGTACGGGACTTTTTTTACAACGCATATGACGAAGTCAAATACGCAAGACCCGACTGCATAACCCAGCCATTACAACGCGCAACCTGGTGTTAAATCTAGTTCTCATTCTCATATATATATATATATACTAGGTCTAATACCCGTGTGTTACACACGGGTTGATTATAATATTTTTTTAAAAAATTATAACTATTATGTTTATGGATTTATAATATTAATATTTAAGTTAGCTCATCAACTCATGCATGGTTAAAATTTTATTTATTTTCCCTTCAAAGCTTCCTATTATAGAGCAAAAAATTTCCCTAAAAAAATAGCCCCCTAAAACCTTGATTTATTAGATAGATATATGAAGATGTTGTATTTATTTGAGATAAATCCACGTACCGGATATTATTAATTTACTAGGTTTTTTCCCGTGTAATACACGGGTTAAATGATAAAAACGATATTTTTTATTAATATAGAAGATTTGTTATTAGAAAAGATAAATCAAATAAATATAAATAATTATTTAAATTTGATATAACTTAATTATTCTATTAAAGATGTATTATTACTATTAAAATAAGTAATATTATTAAAATTACGATTATATCAAATGAATATATTTGAAATCCAAAATAAATAAATTTAGCATTTTCATAACGATTATTCAAATTAAAAATTATCCAAATCCTACTAAAAAGTAGTTATAAGATATAGATAGAGATTAATCATACAAGTTTTTTTTATTTGTTTTCAAAAAATAATAAAATATATTAATAAGATATATGTTAAATATCGGGTTAAATTCAAACCCAGAAACCCAGTTGAAGATCCGCATAAAATAATATATAGGATGAATGTGAGTTTGACACATAGGAAAAATCTTAGGTGGACATGCTATAATCATGCCATGTGTATTTGTTACTCAATTATTAGAATAGGTAGATATATTGCATGTTTCTTAATTAAGCAGAAAATTTTCTTGGTGATGTTAATTCTAATTGACAAGTCATATATATTACGTATGATTATTGTGGTGAATATATGGTATTAATTTGTTGTCTGATCGAGAAAGAAATTAACAAACTTGGTTTTCAGATCGGACATTAATATATTTCTATAATTTAATTGGTTTTTGTATGGCCGGAGCCACATGCATGCATCCAAATGTATAATTTATATATATTGTTTCTTAACATGGCAAAATTAATGATCTTTTGAAACCGTTGTATTGATTGAATTTGAAGTTAAGTTTTGAATATCACATGAACAATAACAAAAGAATATATGTTTTATTTTTTATTTTTATGATTTCGAATTTAAATATCTATATCTAATTAAACCCTAAAGAATATGTGTGACGATGGTGTTAGAACGAGGTTTACAAAGGGCTTGTAACGGTTGTAACTTGGCCATGGACATGCCGTAAAAAGCAGTCATTTCAATCTCCTCGTCACGTATCCTTTCCCATTCGAATGCTTGAATCAAAGTTCCCATAGCTAACCCAAGGATACGATACCCTAAATTTGTTCCGGGACATCCACGTCTACCAACGCTAAACGCTAGCATTTTGTATTTATCCTCAGTACCTATCCTATGATCAAATCTTTCAGGCTTAAACTTGTCTGGCTCATCCCACAAGACAGGGTCTCGTTGAATGGCCCATGCGTTAACCATCAACATCGTACCACGAGGCACTAAGTAGCCACCAATTGTGATATCCTCAGACGCTTCGCGTGGAAGGAGTAAAGGAAGAGTTGGGTACAAACGAAGACTCTCGTTGATGACGTTTTGAAGGTAACTTAGTTTATCCAAATCGCTTTCTTTTAACAAACGCTCAAAACCGACGTGAGTGTTGATCTCGTTCTTGATCTTTTCCATAGCATTAGGATTGTTGAGAAGTAATGACATACACCATTCAAGTGTTAAATATGGTGTTTCAGTACCAGCAACTAGCATAATCTGCATGTCAATGTTAATAAAAGAGATTAATTAATTTTCTTTTGTATCACATGGTTCAAATTAATCAATATATTAATTTTACCAGCATGAAGCCTTTGATGATTTGATCAGTATAAAGCTCAGGTTCTTTTTCTTGCAATGCAAGCAATTTATCCACCATAATCCGGGACTCGCGGCTCCCGGTACAACGACGTCGTTCGGCTATAACTTCTTCAAGAAACTTATCAACTCTCTTCATTAAATCAATCATCTTCTTCTCAACACCCATAAATCCTACCCACCTTAATATGGGCAAAAAATCTCCAAGACTTGGCGTATGTAGTAGCTTGAACAACTCGTCCATCATATCTCGAAACGTCGAGGCTTTGTTTAGATCACTGATATCAATCTGGTCTCCATGGTACCTCTTCCCCATGATCGCGGTTGTTGTTAAGTTATTCAAAAGGTCTCTAAACCATGACTTGAGATTTATAACTTTGTGCGACGAATTAACGTTTAAAAGTTGCCTACACATCAGCTTGACTTCATGCTCACGCAAATGAGTGGTGGCATCAAGACATGTGGTGGATAAGAGGTCATGGGCAGCCACACGACGTAGAGCGCGCCAAAGGTCACCGTATGGGGTGGCACCCATGGTAGTGTAATTGTAATTGAAGTATTTAGTTGACGGTAGCAAGGGTCGATTGGCTAGCACGATATCGTTTGTTTTGGTAAAGCATTCTTCAACAGCAGACGGGGAGGTGACAACGACTACTTGGCGGACACCAAAACGGAGCATCATAACAGGACCGTATTTCTGAGCTAAGGTAAGTAAGGTTTCGTGAATAGGTTGTTTTAAGAGGTAAAGATGGCCAATAATTGGAAGTGATGGAGGAGTTGGGAGTTGGTGTGATTTAGGTCTTTTGGTGAAAATGGTCATTAGAACAAGTGTGAATAATATAATGTATACCAACAACAAAATTGTTTCCATGATATTTGTAAGATCTTCAATTGGAAGAAGTGTGCAAATTTGAAAGATACAATGTTCCTATTTATAATATAACTAATTAAATGTTTTTGCTTATATATTCATTACAAAAATATTTTTTCTTTAAGGGCCCAACATTAAAATTTGAAATGGTGTCTTTAGTCAACTTTTTTTTAAGGGTGTTACTTTTCAATTTCCAACAGGAGACGACGTGGACCAGGCTGAAGGTCCAAAGTTCAAACACTTTGAAAATTTCTATTGACTTTTTATGAATATTTCATGGGTACGTTGAATTCACGATAGGATACTTGTAGTTGATTAAACTTTAAAACCAAATATCTAAATATATGTATTTAAGTTTTTTTTTTAAATAGTTTTTTATTTAGTTTATGTGTTTGTATGAATTCAACTATTTGGGTACTTGTGTTTTTTTGTCATTTTAGTGTATGGATTTGAAGAAATTGGCCAATTTCATCATTTGCAGGTTTGATTGAAAAGAATTATGGTGGTGGTGTTTCTTCACCGATTATAGGTGGGTTGTGGTGGCGCTAGTTTTTGTGGGGTGGTGTTATGTGGTTGTGTGAAAGGACCAAAACGACCATTTAACATAATTAGAAAATGACCAAATTGTCATTTAATAAAGAGGGCTTTTTTGGTCTTTTAACACGAAACTAACAGTAAACGTAAATGGAAGTTGGCAAAGGATCAAACTGGCCAATTTTTGAAAATCCATACACCAAAATGGCAATAAAAACATACGGATCAAAGTAGTTGAATTTATACAAACCTAGAGACAATTTTGATAAGTTTAGTTTTTAGTAGTTATTATCACTAAATTAGTATTTAAATGTTATTGTTTGAATTAAAGCTTAGGACCTATAAGAAATATAAAGTCTCTCACATTTCTTTTGATTAGACTAATCTAAAAGATCGTTGGCAAGTATATGTATTTATGACTTGCAGAATCGTAACCATATACTTTTGATTTTAGTTAGGTCAGTCAAGTCTCATAATGTTGTAACATGAGATTTTTTACTTATACAATAGGTTAGGCTGCATGTATGATTTCTTATTTAATTTTTCTCTTTCCTAGGTTAATGTTTTCTTAGATTTAAATCAACATGTTTAAAAAAAATTATCGGATATTAACAGACCTAACTATTTGCTTTTGTCGCTGTCGGTCTTAACTATCGAAATATATGTTGGCGATCCCAACTTTTATCATTTTTGCTAGCAATGGACCGCCGTTAAAAAAAATTTAACGGCGTTAATTTATTTTCGAAATCCAGACCGACGTTTATGGATTTTGATCGGAAGATAAATATGAGTCGATTGATATAAAAATTATCTTGAAACAATGCTCCAAATGACGAAATGGTCCTTCAACAGGGTGTTTAAACATACCGGTGCTTCAATCGAATGTAAAAAAATCGTCGTTTGGAGCACTATTTCGAGGTAACTTTTACATCCATCGACTCTTATTTTCCTTCTGATCAAAAACCATAAAACGTCGGTCTGAAATTAAAAAAACTTAACGACGTTAATTTTTTTTAACCATGATCCATTGGTAGCAAAAATAATAAAAGTTACGACCACCAACACATATTTTAATAGTTAGAATCAATAACAACCAAAAACAAATAATTAGATCTCTCTTAACATCCAATACTATCTACAAAATCAAAAAAAAGATCCATACACCGAACATTAATTGCACAATGTACGTAGACGGCATTTCATTAGAGTTAACTATAGTTTTTGTCATCAAGTTTTGACTTTTTTGGTCATTTTCATATGAAAAGTAATTTTTTTCTTTTAGGAACGAGTTTTATATCACATTGTTATTTTTGTCTATAACTTAAAATTGAAAATATATATACTCAGCTCATTTTAAATGTTTATATTTTCTTTCTTAATTTAAATATTCATTTAAAAAATAATAGTATAATTTCAAATTTTATTCATAATTATTGAACACAAAAGCTACTTTATGACTAAAAGACAAAAGACTTTAATGACATTATTTTCATTTTATAGGTTGAAAATATAAATAATCCATTTTTCTAATTAAACTTTATGTTGTGAGTCACATAACATTTAAAATGAGATGAAAAAAGTTTTATTTTTGGCTTTCTAATTAGTACCACCGTGGTACCTATTATTCGCCGTATCATGTTCTTATTGCTTAGTTACCGTCTATCTCTATCTATCAAGCAAGCCCTCTTTTAAAACGGAAACCTATGAGAGTATGAATGGAATTTAAATTGCAGATCCACTAGAGGTGCACAAAAAAACCGGAACTGGAACCGGAACCGATCAAATAACCGACTTTAGCGGTTCATGTTCCTAAGAACCGGTTCTTGTTGAACCGAACCGGAACCGAACCGTAGGTTCTGAATAGGTTCTACTATTTTTTTCAAATTACAGATTCCAAAAGAACCGGAACCGGTTCCTAAAAAAAACCAGTTCTTGGAAGAACCGGTTCCTGAAAAAACCGGTATGTTTTAGTGTTGTTACTTATTTAATGTTTTAAAAGCTATATATCTTGTAATATTCAAAGTTTTTAATGTTACTACTTATTTAGTTAAAAATAATATAACAAATTTAGGACCATAGACTCTAAATGAAAGCCCAATGAAGGGTGAATATTTGTAGCAGCCTGACGTTCCGGCCCATGTCATTGAAAAAAACCTTTTTTTTAAGAACCTTAACCGGTTTTTTAGGAACTGGAATCGGTTCTTTGGGAACCAGAACCGGTTCTTTAGGAACTGGAACCGGTTACTAGGTTCTAATTTTTTCATCAAAAACCAGTTCTAGAACCGAACCGGACGTGAAGAACTGAAATAAAAAGATGAGTTTAAGGCCCATGAAGTCCAATGTTAAAGTTTGTGTTAATCTCCAATCATAGTCGATGTATAATACTATAATGTATTAAAAGCTCAAAATTTAGATGCCCATCACGTGTCTTATAATTCTTCGGTTATATGAATTTTTGAGTTCGATTTTATGTAATTAAGCAAGGGAACAAAAGAAAAGAAAGAAACAAGAAGAAACGGTGAACAAAACGGATGCGGCATGATATCTTTTGGTCGTCCTACAAACATCTCATACCCAGGGTCGGTTGTATGTATAAACCTCTTGAAGATTAAAAACGGATCCATATAACAAGACCACAACCACTATTAATGTTTAATACAATCCCAAAGAGTATATAGTATTGAAAAAACATATTTAAAAACGACTTTAGCGACGCCGTTAAAAGTAAAAAAAAATTAACTTAAGCATGCAAAGCAACAAGGCCATGGGAGGTCGCTCACCCGTCTAGCCCTGCTAGTGGTACCAAAGGGTTTGTGGCCTAGTGGTACTTAGAAAAAAGTGTTACTCTTCAACTCGATTTGAGACAAGTGTATAATTAAATAGTGTGTTGATTTAGTTATTTTAAAAGAAAAAACAATGTTGTTTAATTCTATTTTTTTGTTAATTTGGGTTTCACTTATTGATATCATATTTGGTGTTTTAGATCTGTCTCTGATCTGTTAAATGATCTCTTCACGCTTCACGTATTTGCCATGATTTAAGTTTTGCTAAATGTGCTATAACAGTCATATGAATCATGAGTGTAAATAAAACCTTTCTTTTAACATGGAAACTGCCAAATCCAAATCATTATTATTATTACTAGATTAGTACACGTGTACTACACGGATTTTAGTTTTATAGGTTTTAACTCAATTTACGTATCATTTATTTTTAACATATCTCTTATGAAATCGATTTGGATATTTACAAATATATTCATATAAAAAATCATATGTTACAATAAAAGATATGATTTATAATAGTTGGTAAATTTTTATTGGAACATATCGGGTTAGGAGATAATTCATGATAGTTGTAAATTTTTTAATTTGAACATATCAAGTTATGAGATAATTAATGATAATTGGTAAAACTTTAATTTGAACATATCGGGTTAAGATAAATCATAATAATTGATAAGTTTTTTATTTGAACATATTAGGTTAGGAGATAATTCATGATACTTGGTACATATCGGGTTAATATATAGATCATGATAATTGGTAAATTTTGTATTTAAACATATCGGGTTAGGAGATAATTGATGATAATTTGTGAATTTTTAATTTAAACATATCGGGTTATTTCGAATATGGAGCATACCATGACCCGTCTAAAAATTCTCCATCAAATTAATTAGAACATGACACCTAAGCAAAATCCTATGTGGAGTAGTTAAAATGGTGACATGTGGATGTGTTACTCAATTATTAGAATAGGTAGATTATTATTATTATTATTATTATTATTATTATTATTTTCCCTTATTATTATTATTATTTATTTATTTTTTTAACAGCAACACCGGAAAACCCTGGTTAGACCACCCGAAGACAACCACCCAATTACGAACTACCTCACAAAGTCCCCTGTTGCACCCCCTGAAAGGAGGAAACCCACCCGCATAAATTGGGAAAACCTCCCCCGTAGTGATAGAACCCTTGACCTATGGACCCTAAGACTTGCGTCTTACCGTTGGATCACCACGCCCGACTGCAATCATTATTTTTATAAAAGGTCCTTTGTTTGTTTTACGTATCGAACCCATTATGCTTTTGGTGATGGATATATTTCAACGGATTAGAGGATCATTTAGCGACGAATTCCAGGACCACTTAACTACCGAGTAAACTGCATATTGTAATTTTTTTTGTTTAAATTCAAATTATCATATATACAATTAAAATCACAATTTATATAAATTGGCATAGATATACAAATCAAACCATATTTTTCTTAAGTTTTAAGATTGTTTAATTTATCAAAAGATTTTGGTGACTATAAAATCTTTATTTGCACTTCTATGGTAATCTATGTTTAAAATTTTGTGATTATCTTTCTAGGTTATGTAAAGATCTTAAAAAGTTTTAGATGCATAAAATGCACTAGGTTAAATACACATTGTAACACACAGGTTCAATAAAAAATATTAAAATAAGTATATAGATAATCATATATTTTTTTTAATAAATAAATTGGTGTTAAATTTTTTCAAACATAAAAATCTTAGATATCAAAGATAAAACCCAAAATTTAGCTCCATTATATTATAATTAAATATTTAGATAAACACTAAAACTGTATATATATAGTTTTTCGAGTTTAATTTAAACTTTAAAATTAATCAAATGTAACAAAATTTAAATATAGTATTATGAAGATTGTTAGGGCTCGAAATCTTGACAGCAAGGATTCAGTATCCTTATTTACGCTGGACCTAGTATCCTTAGCGTATGAGGATTGAGGATTCTTAATGTTTACAAATATCGAATAACTAACTATTGTCTTCTGTATATCTTAGATATTTTCAATACAGGAAACATTAACAAGACTTAGTCTACCTGAAACTCGGTCAAAGAAGTCGTGGAACAAGTGGAGAATATGGTCAAAACCCTAAAACGGCTAGTTATTTTGACTATTAAAAATGAGGCTAGATGGCTGAGATGAAACACACATTTGACACTCTCTGATTTCATTCTTTTCTCTCGTTTACTTCTGCTCAACATACAATTGTAACAACCATCATAGTTCTCGAGTTCTATCTTTACTTTATCATTAATAAATCGGTAATAGACGATTGTCATCACCGGAGATTTTTATGCCGGCTATCCTTTAAAAGATCAAAGGTTTTTCCTCGTATAAATCATTGTGTTCATCGTTAATTTCTGCTTATTATCCATTAAAACGCACAACCTCACATAACTAATTTGGTTTGTCGATTTTTGACCGAAACAATGATATTGTAGGAATTTTCGTTTTTTTAATTTACTATCATGATGAAGAAATTTTAGAAACTATTTGTTAGACCATTCAATTTCGATTGCACAAATTATAAAATCTTTTAAGATGGTTTATAATAGATAATAAAATCGTAGTTAAATTTTAAATTTATGATATTAAAGAAAAATATTTATAAAAAATAATTATGCAAAATTGATCAATCTATAACCTGTTATAAATATAGATATGACTGCATAGTATTATTGTGGTTATCAACTACTAATATAGAATAGCTTCTTCTCAAAATTTCTCTCCCCTATATATATAACCTATTGTATTTTATTGTAACATACAATTTATCAATGAAATCATCTCTTTCTCTCTAGTAATCTTTCTCTTATTCATATGCTATCAGGTTTGCTTTACAACACGTTATGAGCACGAGTTGCTTATTGTAAGTTTTGAAGTTGTTGTTACGATGTGGCTACTACCACTAATTCAAGATCTCCATATTCAAGGTTTGACTTCTCTTTCTCTATCAGGTAAAAAAATCATGTTATAATAAGTGATAATTTTAAAGCTTTTTCCCTCATACTTAAGAAAAGATGAATCATACTTTATTAATTATTTTGTTACTAATTGGGTTGTTAAATATTTGCTATATGTGTCATGAGTACATTGCTAAAAATATGATTTGAATGATCACTTATATAACAAGTATATATTATATTTAATATTATTGATATGAATACATAAAGTATAAATTGTGGATCCATGTATGATTTATGGACTTAACAAAAAATGTGATAAGTTTAAAATTTTGCCGATTCACATGCCTTAAATACTAATGTGCCATGTATTAAAAGATATGATAAATTATTAGTAATATTATGTTTAAACTTTTAATTGTATTTCTTAACATTCATTTTAATGTTCTATAATCAAAACCGTGATATTTGAATGGTTTTCTGTTTAACATCCTAAAAACCATTTATTTATACATTTTGCTTGTTACATTTTCATCACTATTGAAATTGTACATGTCATTCTACTGTGAAAAAAGTGTATATAACTTTGTTATAAGTTTCATTCTAAATATTACTTATTTTCTATAACGGTTGATATTGTAATTTTATATATTTCAAAAGGTTAATCTACAAAGAATATATATATATATATATTTATTGTATGATATATTCGATTAAGTTCTTCGACATGTAGTCAATTGAGATTTGAATTTGTCATGTACTACGTAAAAAAATATTCGATATGTTGATCTCGCTTAATTTATCTGCAAATCTTTTGTTTTATGTAAAGTTTTTATTTGCCATGATACTTATGGAAGTTATTATAAATATATTTATATTTTTTTATGTACATTAAAAGATTCGAATATTTGAGATATTTGTGTGGATTAAGTACTTTCTATAGTATAATGGGTTTATTATTATGAAAAACGTTTACTCCTAAATAATAAATAAATAAAAAGTTATCATATACATGTTATGATCACAATATAATATCCATGTAATTATTTATCTTTAGATATGACACCTGAAGTTTCATACTCTCTAATCTCATTGTCAATTGATAAAAGGTCTTAAGATTCAAGATCAAAATTAATGCATGAAAGATATGACACCTGAAGTGTCATACTCCCTAAATCATAATATCAATTAACAGAAGGTAGTAAAATTAAGACTGATAAGTTATACAAGACTCGGAAAAATGTGCTTATTATCATTCTCATGAAAGAGTACAACTATGCTTACATATGACACCCGAAGTGTCATACTTCCTAATCTCATTATCGATTCATAAAAGGTCGTAGGATCAAGACCTATTAGTCGAGCAACCACTCGAACATATATGACTTCTCAGTTGATGTTCTGTGAAGATAATGCCAAGTGATGTTGTGTAAAGAGAAGATTACTTCATAAATCTCATTTATTTACATAATTTCAAGATTTAAGATTAATAAGTCTTGTATGCTCCTGAAGTAGCAATATGATGAAAAAAGGGTATTGAAGGACTTCAAATCCTTATGTCCAAGAATATAATGAAAAACTGTGAAACGTGTACGTTTTTTTTCATCTCCTCATGAAGTATGGTCATATAATGATTATTATGAATGCAATGATTATGGACATTGTAATGCTAATAATGAGATCAGCCACCAAAGTGGCAAAATATATTAAACATATGATAACACTACGGAATGTGTTGTTCTCTTGTATTAAAGAATTACATATCCTTATGTGAAGAGGAGATTATTTGTAAATAAATTATGGCTAAAACCATTATCATTTGGCACACCTTTAATATGCTTATGAAGAAGCAATGTGATGGAAACGTTTGAACGGGATTTCATATTTCATATCTTTATATCCGCAAATCTAATATGAAAATTGTTTGGTTTTACTCCATTCCCCGAAGTGAGTGTGAGTATATATACATCGAGTAAATGTTGTGTCTATGGATATAGTTTAAGAAATTGTAATGATGTCCATGTTACTAATGAGATAGACCACCGCATGTGGCAAACAAAAGAAGTGATTATATAAGAATAAAATTTAAAAAAGGATAAAATGTATTATCCATGATAATATGAAATGATAATTTCTTGTATCTTCTATTGTGTAAGCATATGTGCAACAAAATGCATATATGATCATAAACTAGAAGTTTAAAGATCATGATTATATTTATTGCCATGACCGGTTAGACCACACCGAGTCAATGATGATGTGAAATATATTGAAGAAGCGGAGATTCTTCATGATAAAAAAACATCAATGTTTGCTCTTTAAGGAATGTAAATATACCAAATAAAGTAGGGTGTAAATCCCGATATTTTAGTATTGATAAAGGATACATATATCGTAGCATATATACCATTTAGAGTTATAAAACCGATGCATCGTCTAAGTGGTTTAAATTCACGACTTGAAGTTTGTGTATATAAGTAGATTAGCTAATGAGATAGCAAGCACATTAATCCAGATTATCATACTAGTTTTGGTATTAATTCTCAAGATTCTAATGATTATTGGAATAAGTGTTGAACTTTTAATTACTAATGATCGTACACGACTTGCTTTCTTTGAGTTGGCCACTCAATTGAATGCAAAGCCAACAATCATGAGAGCAATGTCATGTTTGTGAACATGTTATTTTAAGTGAAAGAACATTCATTCACATCAATCCAACAAGTTATATATATTTCTTCCCATTATAATTTGTTTTTGGTCAGAAACCAAATATCTACCATCTAAGATTTTGGGTTGTGCAATATATTTTGTAACTATTCCACCACAACGCACAAAGATGAAACCTCAAAGGAGGTTGTGAATGCATGTTGGGTATGAATGTTATTGATTTTTCATGAATCAATATTCCCAACATGAGGTGGAGATAAAAAGCAGTTGGAAAATGAAATAAGTTTGAATGAATTATCTTTGTATCATATTGATCCTCTAACTGATAGTGTGAACCAGAAGTTCAAAGGATAATTCATCGATTACCAGACATTCGTTGAATTTAAAAGAGTGGCCAAGTCACATAAATCCACTTCTAATGCTCCAATTAAATTTATTGTCATAGAAGGACGACTACATATATGTAGTGAGTCTATGACACGTCTAAATCATGATAGACTAATCGATTCCAAGATTAAAATCCTCGAAAAATAAGGAGCAAGTATTAAGATGGTTAAGTCGAGGTATAATGTAAGGGTCTCCTGTAGAGACAATAGACATGATGGTTCTAAATGAACCTCAGGTACCTGAAAATAAAGTCATTTTAGTAAATTATATCATGTCTAAGAAATGTATGGAATCGATATAAAATCGATATCGATGATACTTATGTATTATGATTAAGCGCTTGAAAATATGAAAACAATGAGGATCAAGAACTAAGACTTGCCTATGACTGAACAGTTATTAACGATTGGCCAAAATGGAAAGACGCAAATAAGGCAAAGTTAAATTCTCTACTATGTTGAATATAAAACGGGTCTTTTATATGAAAGCATTAAGCGAAAAATGTTGGCACATGAGTTTTCGCACAGACCTTAATTGATTATAAGAAGACAGATTCTCCAGTGGTGGATGTATGTCATTCCAACATCTTGTTAGTCTGGTAGCCCAAAGAGAATCGATATGCGTCGTATGAATGTTGTAATTCACGTGATACATGTAAAGTGATGTAATGTAAGTTCTCGAGAACATTTTGATTGTTTAATATATTATAAGTATTACACATCAATGAATTGATATAACTGGGAATTCAGATGAGTTTTCCATAGCAGTTAAGTGCTTAATATTTAATTATGAAACATCTTAAGGATGTAATTCTTGTGCCCAATAATCATTCACGAAAGAAACTATGGTTATGATATCTCAACAATATTATGTACAAGAATTGTACATTATATAATTTAGAAATGAAAAATATATTGTTGATGAGATGTTTACATATGATTCGAAAATCAATGCACGAATTTGAAAAGTTTATGCGCCAAAAGTATTGATGCTTGTATGCACATAAATAGTTAGTCAAACTGAAAGAAGTTTGTGAAAGATTATAAATGCCGGAAGCATTGATATTAAAACCTCAAAAGTCTATTCTATAGAGTTAACAAGACGAATATGGATTAATATAGTTGAGTCGAATATGATATAATCGACCTAGTGATTGTCTCATATGTAAGAGATATAAATATGATATAAATGGTCCATAAGTTCTTACTAAAAGAACAAATGAGGTTTATATAAATTGTATATCATATGTTGAAAATATCATCGTATCTAGTGAAAGGATGGAAAATAATTCAAATTGTTAAAGAAAGAATTTGAAATGAAAGATGGTATTACAAATATTTATGTCTCGGTTGGCATGTCGAGCATTTGTATGATGTTAATTTTCCATCGCTCAAGTTACATCAAAAGGATGTTAAAACATCTAATATGGATAAAGCTATCCATGTTAAGTGCGTTAAAAGTCTTACGAGCATCATATTATATATATATGGTAGAAACTATTAGTGAAAATATATCAAAGTTGAATGCAATTATTGTATTAGTATTAAACACGATTACACATATGATTTATTAGTAAACCATAGCTCGTGCTCAATAAAAAGACATTGAAAATGAGACAAATAAAGATTTTGATACTCTTAAGGGACAAGATATGGGTTCGTGTTTTACTAACTCATCGAAACAAGTTTATTTAGTTTTTGCAGATTAAATGAATATGGAAAATATTAGGAGATTTGCTTATGATGAGGCATTACATGAAGATTATAGAGTAATGCTCAACCTAGAAGAATTGCACATCAAGGGTTCAAGCGGAAATCATTAACAACAGAAGTTTTGGTCCATTTCAAAGAAGATCAACACAAATCGTTTGACGGATATTTAAATGAGGGGGAGTCTTACGAGTTGCACTATTTTTACCTTGACTAAGTATTATCCTATTGAGTTTTCTTACCGAGGTTTTTAATAAGGCAACATAACCAATGAAGAAGCATCAGGGGGAGACAATACGCGCTGCACTTTTTTTCCCTTAGCTATGGTTTTGTCCCA
This sequence comes from Tagetes erecta, assembly GCA_030867185.1. Taxonomy (NCBI): domain Eukaryota; kingdom Viridiplantae; phylum Streptophyta; class Magnoliopsida; order Asterales; family Asteraceae; genus Tagetes; species Tagetes erecta. The sequence continues at coordinate 93,766,129 of CM061487.1, read as the reverse complement.
CTGGGTTTTCCTAGCAAGGCTTTTAACGAGGCAGCATCCACAAGCGTATTAAGTTGATAACCAAGGGGGAGTGTTATAAATATAGATATGATTGCATAGTATTATTGTGGTTATCAACTACTAATATAGAATAGCTTCTTCTCAAAGTTTCCCTCTCCTATATATACAACCTATTGTACTTCATTATAACATACAATTTATCAATAAAATCATCTCTTTCTCTCTAGTAATCTTTCTCTTATTCATATGCTATTAGGCTTGTTTTACAACATAACCAAAATTTTTAATATAATTGAGAGTATTAATACATGACACATAAATAAAATGATGTAACAATAATGTGTCATGCTTGAAAAAATGACATACATCAAAAATTACTCCTTTATTAGTATAGATATTTAACTGAATAAAACCGTAAATCATGTGTTTAAATATTACCGCACTACAAGAAAAAGAACATTTAGCAAGGAAATTCTCTAGCAAGGACACCATGTCCTTGCTATAGATCACTAAAAGACAAAAAAGGTGGGACCAGTTGCTATTATAGTTTGACCAGACTTTTAGCAAGGATAATGTCCTTGCAACAAAATTTTCAGCTTTTTTTCCTGATTACTTTTATTTAGTAAAAAAGAAAACACATAAACGCGTGGGACCATTTTTTGGCCAGACCTATAGCAAGAACAATGTCCTTGCTGTAAGTTTATATAAATTTTTTTAATATTCAATTCCCACCAAAATTAAAAAATATGGGGTAAATACGTATTTTCGATTCCCTCTGAAACAAACAAAATCCCGCCTCAAATATTGCAAGTACATTGTCCTTGCTAAATGTATTTCTAAAATGATATTTTTAATTTTAAATACGAATGTTGTATTTAAATTATTTCCAGTTTCTATAAATGAAAAAAAATTGCATAGACTTGCAATAGAAAATATATGTATAAATATTTATGTCGTGTATTTTTGTATGTATATATACATGACACGTATTTATTACATGGATCTATTATGTGTATGTATGTATGTATGTATGTGTGTGTGTGTGTGTGTGTGTGTGTGTGTATGTATGTATGTATGTATGTATGTATGTATGTATGTATGTATGTATGTATGTATGTATGTATGTATGTATGTATGTATGTATGTATGTATGTATGTATGTATGTATGTATGTATGTATGTATGTATGTATGTATGTATGTATGTATGTATGTATGTATGTATGTATGTATGTATGTATGTATGTATGTATGTATGTATGTATGTATGTATGTATGTATGTATGTATGTATGTATGTATGTATGTATGTATGTATGTATGTATGTATGTATGTATGTATGTATGTATGTATGTATGTATGTATGTATGTATGTATGTATGTATGTATGTATGTATGTATGTATGTATGTATGTATGTATGTATGTATGTATGTATGTATGTATGTATGTATGTATGTATGTATGTATGTATGTATGTATGTATGTATGTATGTATGTATGTATGTATGTATGTATGTATGTATGTATGTATGTATGTATGTATGTATGTATGTATGTATGTATGTATGTATGTATGTATGTATGTATGTATGTATGTATGTATGTATGTATGTATGTATGTATGTATGTATGTATGTATGTATGTATGTATGTATGTATGTATGTATGTATGTATGTATGTATGTATGTATGTATGTATGTATGTATGTATGTATGTATGTATGTATGTATGTATGTATGTATGTATGTATGTATGTATGTATGTATGTATGTATGTATGTATGTATGTATGTATGTATGTATGTATGTATGTATGTATGTATGTATGTATGTATGTATGTATGTATGTATGTATGTATGTATGTATGTATGTATGTATGTATGTATGTATGTATGTATGTATGTATGTATGTATGTATGTATGTATGTATGTATGTATGTATGTATGTATGTATGTATGTATGTATGTATGTATGTATGTATGTATGTATGTATGTATGTATGTATGTATGTATGTATGTATGTATGTATGTATGTATGTATGTATGTATGTATGTATGTATGTATGTATGTATGTATGTATGTATGTATGTATGTATGTATGTATGTATGTATGTATGTATGTATGTATGTATGTATGTATGTATGTATGTATGTATGTATGTATGTATGTATGTATGTATGTATGTATGTATGTATGTATGTATGTATGTATGTATGTATGTATGTATGTATGTATGTATGTATGTATGTATGTATGTATGTATGTATGTATGTATGTATGTATGTATGTATGTATGTATGTATGTATGTATGTATGTATGTATGTATGTATGTATGTATGTATGTATGTATGTATGTATGTATGTATGTATGTATGTATGTATGTATGTATGTATGTATGTATGTATGTATGTATGTATGTATGTATGTATGTATGTATGTATGTATGTATGTATGTATGTATGTATGTATGTATGTATGTATGTATGTATGTATGTATGTATGTATGTATGTATGTATGTATGTATGTATGTATGTATGTATGTATGTATGTATGTATGTATGTATGTATGTATGTATGTATGTATGTATGTATGTATGTATGTATGTATGTATGTATGTATGTATGTATGTATGTATGTATGTATGTATGTATGTATGTATGTATGTATGTATGTATGTATGTATGTATGTATGTATGTATGTATGTATGTATGTATGTATGTATGTATGTATGTATGTATGTATGTATGTATGTATGTATGTATGTATGTATGTATGTATGTATGTATGTATGTATGTATGTATGTATGTATGTATGTATGTATGTATGTATGTATGTATGTATGTATGTATGTATGTATGTATGTATGTATGTATGTATGTATGTATGTATGTATGTATGTATGTATGTATGTATGTATGTATGTATGTATGTATGTATGTATGTATGTATGTATGTATGTATGTATGTATGTATGTATGTATGTATGTATGTATGTATGTATGTATGTATGTATGTATGTATGTATGTATGTATGTATGTATGTATGTATGTATGTATGTATGTATGTATGTATGTATGTATGTATGTATGTATGTATGTATGTATGTATGTATGTATGTATGTATGTATGTATGTATGTATGTATGTATGTATGTATGTATGTATGTATGTATGTATGTATGTATGTATGTATGTATGTATGTATGTATGTATGTATGTATGTATGTATGTATGTATGTATGTATGTATGTATGTATGTATGTATGTATGTATGTATGTATGTATGTATGTATGTATGTATGTATGTATGTATGTATGTATGTATGTATGTATGTATGTATGTATGTATGTATGTATGTATGTATGTATGTATGTATGTATATATGTATGTATGTATGTATGTATGTATGTATGTATCACACATATAATCGTACTAGGTATGTATGTACGTACGTACATATGACATGTATGATGTACAATGTATGCATCTATGAACGGATATACTATGTATGTATGTATGACGTGTGATGTACGTATCACATATATAATGTACAATGTGTGTATGCATATATCACATGTATAAGGTACAATATATGTATATACGTAACACATGTATGTATTTATGTATGTATGTATCTATGTATGTACGTATCATATGTATAATGTACAATGTATGTATGTATGTAGGTATGACATGTATGTACTGTGTACATAAGTATGACACGTATGTACGTACGTATATAACTATGTTTATACTATGTAGGTGTGTATATATCACATGTATAATGTATCATGTATGTATGAATAACAAGTATGTATGTAGGTAAGTATGATATGTATGTACGTACGTACATATGACATGTATGATGTACAATATATGTATCTATGTACGGATATACTGTGTATGTCTTTACGTATCACGTGTATAATGTACTCTGTTAAGTTATCTGATCTTAAACATTCATTTCTACTCAATGGGCTCAAAGGCCTAGTATGGTCATATATGATGAACTAAGCCCAGTAAAGACCCAATGCATGCATGATAGAGTGTTCATCCTATTGATTATTATAAATTTATATCTTATATATTTATAAGAATTCAAATAAATTAGTTCTATAACAAACAAGCGTATTGAAATTCAAAATGAGTATGAAATGCGGATGATCTGGATGTTATAAGACCATAAGTATACAATATTTAATTATTATAAATATTTATAATAATGATTTAAATAGCTTAAGTGTCACTTAAAAAGAACGTTAGACACATAATGTAAATACGTGTTTAATCAGATACGTTATTAGAACTAAATTAAACTCACTTAAAAACCCTACCTATAAATATATATCATTCTTCAAACTTTCTCATTCTTATAAACCCTAAACACACACATATTATTCTAGCCGCCACCCCTTCCCTATCCGGCAAGTTTCCGGCCGATTTCCGGCGAAACCAATGTATTGGATCATTGGTTAGTTTATGTTTGTATAAACAAGATACTTGAATTAGTTAATGTTTTGTATGTTTATACATATATTAATGAATCATTATTCCGTTTTGGAGAAGTTGTTTGTATTTTTTGTATGTATGAGTTTGTATATATTAATTGTATGATTGATGATATTCTTGTTGTTGTTTGATGAAAATATGGAAAGCGGAACATGTATCAACCCAGAAAAATTCTGGACGGGAAGCTGTATTTATAGCAAAAATCTATAGCAAAATTTTCATTCTTTCAGCAAGGACTTTTTTTCCTCTAAAGCCTTTAGCAAGGACAATGTATAATATTAAAAAAATATATATTTAAGATACAGCAATGACATAGTCCTTATAATAGATTAAGTATTTACTGTAATATTATACGTTTATAATACATTAATGCATGTATACATGTATAATCGTATAAATATAAATATTATATACGGTTTTATAATTATTTACCGAAAATCTTATAGCAAGGACAATGTCCTTGCTGAAAATTTTTTATCTATTTTTTAAAAAGACAGAGACGTCCTAGCTATATGCGTTGACCGTCCTTGCTATAGACCTATAGCAACGCAGCTTTAGCAAGAAATTTTTAGCAAGGACATGTCCTCGCTGTAGAGCTGTAGCAAGGACTTTCAGACATTTAGCAAGGACTTTTGTCCTTGCTAAATGTCATTTTTCTTGTAGTGCCGGCTTTTTTGGATATTTTTTTGGATTATTATTTATTTGTCTATTAATAACCATATGCCAGGGTGAATATAAGATTATGAAACCGTAGAGACGTAATATTCAAAATTGACAAATTATAAAGACGGAAATTAAAATTCACTTTAAATGTATACAATAACTCAAATTTTATGTTTTTTATTCAACATAAACTTACATTATACATACCTGGTAGCGTAACAAATTTTACACACCACCAAGGAATTATATCAAAACATCATAATTTATGTATTCTACTTTTTCTTGTCCAGGTTTTAAGTTCCAAAGTAGAGTCCAATATGAAGTCCAATACTACAAACTCATACCGTTACACATATAACATGTATATTATATGTACTTATTCTTGAGGCCAACCCCACAAGCCTAGGACGTCGGCTTCCTCATGATGGTGGCGGTCCATGGTCGCAAATGGAAAAGGGAAATCGTTCTGCCCATTATCACTGCCATCATCCTCTTCCGACTGATCCACAGGTGCTACATACTCATGCGGGTAGTCATCACTCGGGAAATACGAATCACCACTGTCCACTAGTTGTGGGCCGTCGTGATCATCAACAACTGCACTACCACCACTACCCGTACTAAAGTGGTCCTCCACTTTCACATTGTCTGAGGGAGCTAGAACATCTTCAGCTTCCTCGGCAGTTGAGCCACCAATGGTTGAAATTTCAGGAACTGTCTTTGACTGTAGCTTCTTGGTTAAAGACAACACCTATAAATAGAATACGCCAAGTTAGAAGTGACTAGGTATATTTTTTAGAAAAAGATAAATAATTAATTCATTTTTTGTTATTAGAAATTAAAATTTGATCTTTTACTATATTTATTATAAATATAATATAATAATGTTTAAATATGAATACAAGTAGCACTAGCAGGAAGAAAAAAGTCCAGTAGTGATGTTGATGTGATATGGTGAAAGTGGGAAGTGAGACATTTCAACTTTTTTTGTAGGTAAAATGGAATATTGTAGCTTAGCAATTAACAGCTGTTTTATGTTCTTTATTCTCCCACACAAAAAAAATTTGACTTGTTGACTTTTTTTTTTCTCTTTAACAAATTCATTTCACTTGTAAAAATGAACTTTTTAATATTATACTTTTTCATAATCTATACAAACTCCAATTATGTTTCAATCATAAATGGTCAGATAACACATAATAAAGGTCACTTTCTAGATAATATTTCTTGTTTTTTCTTACAACAAAAAGTATGCTTTATCCTATATTAGTGTCACAAATATCTTCTTTTAAAGCAGTAAAATCTCTGTTTGAAGTTTGAACTCATCTAATTCTTCTCAAGCTCTTGATTAATTTGTGTAATGAAATATGCTGGGTACGTTTATTTTGTTTTATCAAGTACCTCAAGAATCAAGAAACATGTGTTTTTTTATGAGTTTGCATGTATATATTGATATGATCAAATTAAGAAATATATAGATAACACCCAAATGAAAATAAAACCAGAAGATGAACAAAAAGATAGATCATATATATGTGATTGATTGTATGTATGAATGCATGATCAGGATGAAGAACAATGTTACCTCAGCTTTAAGCTTTTCATTTTCCTTGACAATGGAGTCAAAATCTGATGTAAGAACATCATAAGAAGATTTAAGCCGATCATAATCTCTTTCAAGTGTCTTTGTCTTCCACCGTGCACGGCGGTTCTGGAACCAAACAGCTACCTGTCTCGGCTGCAATCCTAGCTTTTTAGCCAGCTCGGTTTTCCTCTCCGGCTCCAGCTTGTTCTCTTCCTCAAAACTCGATTCCAGCATTCGGACCTTAATCGTTTTAAGACATTCAATTAAACCAATGCATCAGATCCATGATCTATCACTTTTTATATGCCTTTTGATATTTTAAAACAGTCTAGTGAGTCACTTATTCGGTGTCAATATCATGTTTAATTATTCGAGAATCAAATGCTTGACAGTAATAGTAATAATAATAGTAATTTGATTAGACCTGTTCCGGACTGAGACGCCTTTTCTTCTCCGTTAATTGTTCGTCGTAGTATTCTTCTTCTATCATGTCGTCGATTGAGCTCAAAAATGGCCTCTTCTTCGAAGTTTCATCCATGTTGAACTCCATTCTCGTTCCTGTTGATTCAAATCATCAACGAATTAGCTGAATTAGCTCATAGATCGGTTAATTAGCGTGGAATCGAAGAACATAGTTACAATTGATATCAAACATTCATGAATACTGTTAATTAACAGGTTGTTACAATCAAAAAATTGCTAATCGTCAACGAATAAACTCATAGATCGGTAAATTAGCGTCAAATCGAAGAATATGATTACGTACGCGCTCGATATCAAAAGTACTGATGATTAACATATAATTACAATCGAAAATTACTAATCATCTACGAATTAAAACATAGATCGGTTATTTAGTGTAAAATCAGAGAATATGATTACGCTCGATATAAAACATTCATAATTACTTAGATGATTACAATTGAAAATCACTAATCATCGACGAATTAACTCATAGATCGGTTAATTAGCGTGAAATCGGAGAACAAATTTACGTTCGATATCAAACAATCATAAGTACGGATGATTAACAGATTATTTCAATCGAAAATTAGTTTCAGAAGTAACAAAGAGTAAACAGATCTCGAAGATGCAATACAGGAGGAGAAAAAATGCAACAATTACCTCGAAAATAGTTGTCTCCATTTCCGAGGAAGAACATATTGTTACTGTTCGATCCGAAGAACAGACGACTCGATTCCATATCGTAAAAGCTTCAATATGTGAGTAACTATTACTATTACAGATCTCCGGTTACAATTGTGAAGAATTAAGAACAAACCCTAGGTCAGAGTTCGCGTAATATAATCGAGATATATACGTGATTGTATTAACAGATGTGATTCTCTCTTAGAAAATCATGATCTTATGGCGGAAGAAGCTAGTACTCCACAGCAATCTCGCCGGAGACTCTAACGGACATATACAAAATCCCATCATTTGACTACTTTTTCCGGTGAACTAACATGTAACTTGAATTTTGTATGTATATATGTTGAGGAGGAGGTATTTATGACCGGAGACGGTTGTCGGAAAGTGAGATCCCGGCGGCGTGGAGCTGATCGGTTTTTTTCTCCGATTTGCAACCAGTGACCAGAGTTGATAGAGAAGAGGCACTTGCAATTTATACAGATTGTTTGCATTATGCTCCACTGGCTTTAGTCGGATTTACATTTAGACCCTTGTACTTTGAAGAATGACAGTTAATGTTTTTTTTTTTTGCAATTTTGACAACATTGAGTACCTCGAAAGTTGAATCCTTAGTTTATGGTATTGAAACTAGTACATGGCTGGGCGATTGGGTCGTGTGATGCAGCAGCCGAGTTAATATGTGATATATTCACATGTGCTGATATAAAAAGTTTCATGTTTTGCACGTTAAGATGTAAAGTCGTAATGTGTCATATATTAAAAGATATTATATATATATATATGTGTGTGTGGGGGGGAATGACCACATTGAAATCAAACCAAGAGCATTTCCCTAAAAGTGGACTTCCCTGTTAGACTGTCCCTTAAGAAGGAAGAAGTTATGAACACGGGATTTGTAACATTTATATCAATGGGGGAGAAATGTTAACTAATTTAAAAGTATTTTTAACATGAAGATTTCAAAACCCTAAAAACATAAATAACCAAAACAATCAACCAATAACAAAAAATTCATGAAAGATTAGAGCAAAATAACAAAAACTTACCGGAAATCAATGATAATGAATGAAGAAAGATGATGAACCTGTAATGACATACTGTTAGAGCAATCAGAGAAGATGAAAATGGTGCGTGGAGAGATGGCAGATGGTGAAAGCGATTTAGGGTTTGAAAGGGGGCGATGTGTGTGTGTGTGTGTGTGTGTTTGCATAGAAAGAAAAAACCCTAATGCTTTGGTGATGAATATATTGGATCCGTTAGTTAAACATAAATGGGAAGGAAAATGAACCGGGTAATACCAAGATCCGCATAAGTTGTGAGGATGAATATGGTGGTGACAAGTGGCGTAGTGTGGTGATAAGGGTTAGCAATTTATTAGAAGAGGAGATGCCACAATTCACATTTTGGTTTATTTTAAAGGCCCATGTAATTAGTCGATATTAATAATTTTACACTATAAAATCGATAGTAATATTTTTCTACATACTCCCTAACATGTAATTAATCGTTAGGTTCTAAACGACAAAGCTAAATCTATAAAATATAATAAAGCAAACCTACTTTTGCCAAGTGTCAATGTCTATCCTATAAATGCTTACTTGGCATAATATCATTAATCTAATGATGATGTGTCTTGCTCTACTTAATTTTCAGATTTGTTATGTTTTTTTGAAAACTAGGTTTAGTTGAAAACAATGTTTTTAAACCCGGACTAGACCGGCCAGTCCGACCGGTTGAACCGGGAACCGGTAGCTTCAACGGTCCAGTTCATGCGTTAAAACGGCTCCTTAAAGAACCGGCCGATTTGCAACAAAGCCAGGTTAAACCGCTGAAACGTGTCGAACCAGTACACTACAATTAATTAGAATTTTATTTAGACAAGCTATTGCAATTTATAGAGTTGTGAATGAAATCAAAATTTATCAATGTTTCAATGTGGGATGAGTAACAAAATTTTAAAATAAGGGAGGAGGGCTAGCTAAGAATCCATCTCTAGGTCCACGTGGGATGCGAACATGGAGAGATGAAGGTGTCTTGTATATATTTATATATTTATTTTTATTATTTATCCAATTGACCTATCAGGCATATTGTTTCTTAAACTTACTAATATTATTCGGTTCAACCGGTCCAACCGGTCCGACCAGTGAACCAATAATACGTCCGGTTCGTTGTCCGGTCCAATTTTAAAAACATTGTTTGAAACTAGGATTAAAGGCAGAAAAATATAACAAATCTGTATTAATATAAACCGGCAAGAAAAATATAATAATAACACAAATAATCTTTACCAAATCTTCCAAAAACAAATTATTCCATTTTTTGATTACCTTCCAATTGAAAACCAATTTTTAAAAGATCGATATCGGGAATATTTTCTTAATTTATATTTTATAGATAATAAGTCATCTTTGTTTGAACAAGTTAAATAATTAATTAACTATTAGTTTTCATGGTTAGAGACCCGTGTTTAACACTTTGATTGCTTATTAATTATTCATTTTTGGATCCTGCAGTACTACTTGAAGACATAATTTTATTTTGATAAAGATTAGTTTGATGACTTTATGATCATGAAGGGAAAATTTTTGACAGCTACTTTTTACTTCTATATTAAAAGTTACATTGCTTGATTCCAGGTATATAGTTTTTATGTCCCTCTTGATAGAGTGATTATGAGGAAAAAATTTCTTGCAATTAGGTTATTTTTTTCAGGTATTGATTAGAAACCGATTGCTAAATTATTTTTTTTCAGGTATTGATTAGAACGATTGCTTATCTGTCAACCTCTCATAAATTATTTTATGTTTCATTAATCTTCGTTTTAGATTTTTTGTTTCACCTACTATTATTGTTTATGAGTTTTTCTTTGTTTAACTTATTAACAAATGACATTGGATTTCGGGTTTTCATAAATTTTATAAAACCATATTCTGTGATTCTTGGACTTCACATAAGGAAGTATTTAAAAAGTTGTAACTTCGATTGAGAGGTATACAATTGAATAGTTTAATATAAAGTTTTTAGTTTAACTATTTAAATTATTCTAACTCATTCCCGTGTTAAACACGGGTCTCTAACCTAGTATGCTATAAACCAAACAACTGTCACATGATAAATTTAGTAGTAGAACTTCTTTTCATTACAACACACTTGATTTAACACAAAGATTTATAGCCCATTTATGTTAGTTATTCGTTTAGTCTATAACCAAAATTCACGTATTTAGTAATCTAGTAAAATATATACCTTTATCAATAAACAAGATGTCAATACTATTGGTGACTAATTGATAACATTTTTGTGTTTGAAACATCAAATCAGAAGCTTAAATCTTACAATGGATAGGTTGTGGAAATCTATCCTATGAAGTTGCAAAATCAATAGACGAGTTACGTGCTTTTTGTATAAAGTGAACAACTAGTGGGTGATACTTGTACATTTACAAAAACTAAAGGGGTGACAATGTATTATTATTGTTTATTGTTCTTTAAAAATACGTGTTGTTACCATTCCCTTAAAATAAACTCATGTCACAGAAAAGAAACAAGGACAAAACCGTCATTTGATTCCTTTCAGCTGATTGAAGTGTGAAAGAAGACTAAAAATGGTGGGGATGGCACTAACGTGCGCTGAAGTTGACGTGTAAGTGAGATTGGATCTGGACCGTTGGATGAAAAAACCAACACCTGTATGAAAATTGGAAGGAATCGAAAAGCGCCAAATCAAGAGAGAGAGGTACGCCATTATTCATAGTTCCCATACTCTATGGTCGGAAAAACATTAATTAAAAAAAGAGTAAATTATATTTTTAAGTTTATATAAGGCATTGTCTATTTACACACCTCATGTTTCTATCTTCACACTTTTCTTTTGACCTATGCGTCGTGGATTGACCACGGTGTGACGTCTGGGTCACTTTTCAGTACTTTTCAAACATGGAATGTCGTTGGAACGAACTTTTATAACCCTATGCGCCGCGCTAAGGCCTATGCGCGGCTCCTGTATCGTTTTCAGCTGACAACTGACTTTCACAAGGAGGAATGTCTTTAACGAGGAGGATCGCTCCGAACTAGATACAGTGCCTGGACTTGTACATGGCGTGTTTGGGTCATACCGTGCAGGATCGCTCCGAACTAGACACCAAAAGATTGTTAAAGTTTGTTCTTCATCGAGAGTCCATGGTGCCATTATAATGTTTGTAAAAATGCCGGATAGTGTGGAAAAAAGTTGTATGTGATGTTGTTATTTATATAGTCACCGAAAATAAATAAATTAAAAAAAAAAACAGGTGCGGCACCGAGGGCTATGCGCGGCGCCTGACCCAGTCACCCAGGCCCGGTGCCGAGGGCTTAGCGCGGCGGATAAGGGTCGTTGACCGGCTGATTGATTTCGTCCGATGATGTTTGGGATGAGAAGTGACCCAGGCGATGCGCCGTGGTCGATATGCGGCGCCTGGGAGGTGCGGAAAATAAAATAGGAGGTGTGTGAATAGGATGACCGTTATATAGCCATGAACAGATCTATGTAAAAAGTAGGCTGTCAGTTTAAACGCAAAATATCAAGATTTTATTTTAATAAGAGGCCATCCAATGCAATATTATAAAAGAAATGCCACAATTTATATTTTGGTTGGTTTTAAAGGCCAATAAATTTAATCTACTCTAAAAACAAGGTTTATTGGTTTTAATGGTTTTAGCTATTATCTTACGGTCGTTAGTCGTCTTAACTAACGAAACAACCGGTTAAAGTCTCAACCAAAATTGCCAAACCGTGGCTATAATAATCACTGCCGCCATGTTTCTAGTTTTCTCCGAACCGCATAAATTGGTGTAACAATCGATCCATTTTCTAATTGTCTCTCCCACATCTCTGTTCCAACCACACCAACTAAAGATTTTAGCCCAAATCCTAGAAGAAAAATGACAATTGATAAGTAAATTATCCATTGATTCGGTCTTATTGAAACACATAGAACATTCGATGGAAACCACGTCTACACCACGTGACTTCAACTCCTTTTTGTAGGGTATTGTATCAAGTCTTGACTTCCATGAAAAGCACTTGACCTTTAGGGGAATCCAATTTGACAAATGTGCCGGGTTTAGATCGAAGGGAACCCGATTGATCAGTTCCAATATTTTTCTAAGGCTTTTGATAGAAAAATTCTTATCAACAGAGCCTTCCCATTCCTATGAGTCAGCGGTAGCAGATAATGAGACCTCATGAATCAATTGGAAACATTGTTGTAGTTGAATCAATTGGAACATTGTTGTAGTTGTTGAGTTTCAACCCCTAACGTCGGAAAACGCATCCAATCCCACCTCCAACTAACACCTCTGTGCATCTATCCCCCACCATATACATTTTAAATTTCTCAAAGTTTGTACAAATCAGGGAGCAACTCATAAAAAAGACCTTGACCCACCCCCCAATCGAACCAAAATAAGATTAATCTACCCGACCCGACCTTCGCTTTCATGAACCTATTCAAATTGATATTTTCAAAGCTAAGGACAGAACCCACACCTATAATTTGGTTCCGCGAGCCTGCAACTAGCTTGTTACACGGAAATTGCATATGTTTCCTCGATTGGCAATGGATTGCATTGATCACCCCCACCCAAAGACTATCCGATTTGACCTTATAATTCCATTTCCATTTACTTAAAAGCGTAAATTTTAAATCTCTTATACTCCCTACTTAAATCCTACCATATAGTATGTTCGGTTGACAAGAGGTGAAATTGAAATGTGAGTGAATTCCATTGAACTCCAACATCCCATTGGATTCATAAACCCATCTAGTTTTAGAAGATTTTAACCCTAACCCACCCCACCAAAAAAAAAATGTATGTCTAAAAATTTCAACCTAACCCCTACTCATACCTACCTCACCCACAAATTTGTTTTGTTAGGAGATGGGGGTAGGAGGTGGTTGTTGCTTTAAAAAAACCAGCAATGCTAAATCAAGTGTTATGTATCATTTTTACTCTTGCGTATGTAAATCATGCTTTTGCCCAAATGTTGTGTTCTCTTAGGTTGGTGTTGGAATACCAATGTAATGTATTAAGCACAATCCCATGTTTTATGATTAAGGTTGCAAACAAATCGAACGAACACAAACAATGCATTGTTCGTATCGTTTATTAAAGAATAAACATGTACATGAAGTGTTCACAGATACTTACCAAACAAGATTTTTTGTCTACGTTCGTTCATTGAGAAAAAAAATTAATGTTTTGATGAAGTATTCACAAACACTTACTAAACTTAAATGGATACAAACAAATGTTCGTAAACATAAATGGATACAATTGGACATTCGTGAACAGATACGACTACAAACAAATATATATATTCATTTCAAAATAAATATGCATTTTTTATTTCAAAGATGACCAAAAATTCAAACAAAAATAAATAAGTACTTAACATAACTATCTAAACATAGTTGACATAATTATCTTAAACATAATTAACAAAAAAAAATTAAAAAGTTTGTCAAGTTTTAACACAATTTCAAATTTTAATTGTCAAATTATGGATGCTTGTGAAGACATATAATATAACTAGGGTACCAAATTGTTTTAAAACTAAAACCTATAATATATAAAAAAAATTTACATGAACGAACATAAATGAACATTTTACCGATCATTCACGAACGAACACGACTTATATTCATGTTCCTTCATTTAATTTAACTAACGGAATTTATTATTAGTGTTCATTTGTTTATTAAATAAACGGACATAAACAAACTTCCCACCAAACAGTTCACATATTGTTTACTAAAAAAATTAATTCATTTACAGCCCTATCTATGATCTTATGTTACAACTAGTTTTTCAAATGAAAAAATTGATTTCGTGGTAGCATAAACACATACTATTTGTTTGTTACTTTGTGAAACTAAGTTTAATATCATTTAAGTAAAATCATTTTTATATTCATGTGTTTCCTTTGTATTTTTAAGAAAGAACTATGTTGTTTTTCATTTTCTATTATATTTCAACCTGGATACTACTCAAGCTCTCACACTTTTAAAATAAAATACCTAGATTAAGAACTTTGGGTTGTTTAAAATCGAATTTTAGAGAGGAGGGTGTTTAGCCATGGACAAGGAAGTGGTCAACGGTTGCGGCTCTGGCAAAAGAAAAACTAAGCGGTCACCGCTTCAAGGTTTCATTAGGTTAATTGTTTAATGGCTTGGATAGTTGAGTAATAACTAACAAGTATAATCCTTTATCCTAGGGGTGTAAACGAGCCGAGCTACTCACGAGCTACTCGAGATCGGATCGATAAAAAGCTCGAACGAGTCGAGCTTTTTCGAGCTCGAGCCCGAGCCTAAGAAAAAAGCTCATTAAGCTATCGAGCCCGAGCTCGAGCTTTACACATCGAGCTCGAGCCGGCTCGCGAGCCTTATCGAGCTTTTCATTTATATGTTTTTTTTTATTTTATAAATATATATTATTATTAGTTAAAATATATAAAATTTATGATTAAAAATATATAATACATATTTTGTTAAATATAAAAACATATAATTAAAAGTTTATATAAAATTAAATATAAAAAAATAAAAATATATATATATAATTAAATATAAATAATTAAAATTAAAATAATAAATCATCAGACGAGCCGAGCCGAACTCGAGCCTGGTTAAACTTAAACGAGCTGAGCTCCAGCCTAGACGAGCTCGGGTTCGGCTCGGCTCGTTTACACCCCTATTAATCACCATCATATCTAGAGTATGTAATTACATCACCTATTATGATCGGAATCAAGTTAGTAATGGATAGTAATTTTTGAATAAACGAAAACGAATAAATCTAACGGTCTAATATGATACAGAAACACCACACAAGAAACGATTAGGGTTGTCCACTTTTCCCACATAAATATGGAAGAATTATCACCAACTCAAAAATCCATTCAATCAAAGAGGGAAACTTCTCATACTAAAAAACACACTACCTTAATCTGTCAATTCAAAAATACATATAAAGAAAACCAATGGTAACTTCTAAATGGGAAAACGAAAGTGCTACTTAAAATTCATGAGGTTACAACTAATAAAAGCATAAAGGAAGTTAAGTTAAAACTAAAATAAAAAGTGAATGCGAGTAAAAGCGTGGTTTAATGGAGCTCCAATTGAGTTAAATGAATGACGCAAATTTTGTTGCTAACACGCTTCTATCATATTATTTTTTAACAAAATTATAGTTTTAATTCTTTATATTTATATAAATCTACATATTCGGTCCTTTATGTACAAAACTCATAACTAAACTTTAAATTAAACAGAACATAACAAATTTAAATATGATAGCGAAATTGTAGGAATTCTTCGTTTTAAAGTCACTATTGTGATGGAAAAATTGTAGAATTTCTTCGTTAAACCATTCAATTTCGATTGTACAAAGTATAAAGTTTATTAAAGAAGTTTAAAATAGGTAATAAAAATCTCACATCAATTTTAAGTTCGAACTTTATGATATTAAAATAAAAGAATTTTAATAACTAATTAATGCGAAATTAATTCAATGAATAAGATAGATTTTTAATTTAGATTTAATTGCATATTTACCCCTATAAACAACCTCTAATTACATATTTCTCCAACTAAAAAAAAATCAATTGCATATATACCAATGTTAACTAAATGACCTTATTAAAAATAGGTATATTTGCAAATTAAAGTTGTTTATATGGGGAAATATGCAATTGATTTTTTTAGGTAGGTAAATATGCATTTAAAATGTTTTGGAGGAGGAAATATGCATTTAGCCCTTTATTTAATTGGAAGAGTTAATGCGAAAATGACACATATGATCTAATGAGGTGATAAGGATGTGTCGTCTTTAGACAAAATAACATGTGGCAAAAACATTTACACGTTTATTAGTATAATAATAATAAAGGAAGGAGATTTGGTTGTTAAAAAAATTTGTTTTTATTTATTGTCTATTTCAGATTAAATAATAAACTATCGGTTGCCTTTTTGTTTTAGAGTTAAGTGTAAAATACATTCATATGGTTTACATCTAATAGTACCTTGCAACCCACATGAATTTTTAGACTTTTTGCAAACCAAAACTTTTTAAAATGAGTTATTTACAAACCTCAGTTAGTTTAATTGTAAGTTGACCATCCAAAAAATATTAAGTTATCTAACTACCCATCTCTTATTAATTTACCTCTTTACTTGATAAAACCCTAGCTAACATTCCATCTCATTATTTCACTTTTTTTAACACATATGTTTAAAAAAACAAATTTTATGATGTTTCAACATCTAAAGGATTTTACACTTAATTAGTCTTTGTTTTAGTCTGTTTTACATTCTAAGCAAACTTATAATATAAAAGATATATTTAACAAGTAAATAATACACGAACATAATTAGAACTACCACGTACATCCCTTCTTTTCTTTTTGTCTTAATTCCCTCGGACAAACTTTCTTATTTAAATTTAATAAATATGATAAGTGTCCGATACCGCATCTAATATTGTAGAAAATAAAATGTTAGTTGTTTAATTAATCTTGCATGCGATTTAAATAATAATAATAATAATAATAAACAAAAATAAAAACTACTCTTGCATGTTATTATAGACATGAGACATCCCAACAAGGCTTGTTCCTCATCCACATTATTGTCCATTTGTTAAGAAAGGAATCTTAAGGCTTAAACTTAATGATATTTTGTAATTTCTTGTTGAAAAACTATAGTGAACATGTATTTTCTTATTATTAACTTTGAGCATAATAATTATATGTTTCTTTTAACTACTTCATATATGTAATCGCGGTTAATATAAGCTATTAAAAGTTATGATTAATATAATTATTATCCATATAGTTTGTTTTTTAGAAAATGACCAGCCCAACTGGACTTAAGATGAATAAGATATATCATCGTTTGAAGTGAGGTGTTTAGAATAAATAAAGTTGTGAAATCTAAAAACAACGGACGAAACGTGTCTCTCATAAGTGGGAGACAAAATTTGAAGTGGTTAATAAAAATGATCGAACACTCTTTGTAGATTGTTTCATTTTAAAAAGGAGACACAAAATGGGACCCTATAGAGTGCACAAGAGCAACTATGTTTGATGTTAACTTCAGACTCATCGATCGGTTCTCTTATCTGAGTTTAGTCGTGACTCGTCGATTGGTTCTATTATCTGAGTTTGGTAGCGACTACTCAGAGTTTCAATGGCAATATATTGCGCTTGATAGTGATTGGTCGATATATATATATTGAGCTATACGGTGTACATGTGGTCCTCAGTAGCAACTGAGCTTAGACTACCGTGTCTAACCTTTTAATTTCTATATAAACCCAATTATTTTTACACATTCCTCACATCTTATACAAACTTTTTCACACTACATACAAACCACTATTTTTCAATCTCAATTTTTTTAAAAAATCTTCATCATCTTTACAACTATACAACCGATTGAAAAAGAACGATGATACGTCATCGGATGAGTACGAGGAAGAAAATGTGTTTTCAAGTGCAGTATCCGTTGTTGTGGGACGAGTACGACTATGATGCTTCATAAGTAAATTCTCGTTTTATTTATGTTTTTTAATAAATTAATGTATTGTTTTTTATGTTTAATGAATTTTTTGTTTTTTAATTCTTAATATTTAAAATTTATATCAAATGAAGTAATGAGACGATGATTGAAATGTGTTTTTTGAGGCTTCTTCTATTACACATTTTTTGGGCAAAAGCCCCTTGATGACTAGGCATCCACATGGCACACAAAGTCACAAAGCCACTTCAAGGGCTTTGTCCACTACACATGGTCTTAGGATGACTTCGTTTAACTATTCAATTGCGATTGTACAAAGTATAAAAACGCTTAAGGGTGTATAAAACAGGTAATAAAAATCGTAGTTGACTTTTAAGTTTATGATATTAAAATAAAGAAACTTTAATAAATAATTATGTACAATGGATTCAATCAATAACCAAGTTTTAATTTAAATGAGATGATTAATATGGGAGTGACATATAGGATGAAGTGACGTGAAAATGATGTGTCGTGCATTAATTACAGGACATGTGACAAAAAGTTATTGTTTTGTTAATATAAAGAGAAAATAAATGGGTGTATATATGCATTTCTACAAACAAAAAACTCTATAAATAGCATTTCGGTAAATTTATTTAATAAAACGTAGAACATCTAAAGCGGTTGTTAAGCAGTTTTAAAGAATTGAGTTCTCAACCAAATTAAAGTGGCCCGATATTAGTACATATATAATTCAATAAAGAAAGGACACTTGCTTATATTTGCATTTAGATCATGAAATGAAACATGGCCATCTCATTAGTGCATGTTAACAATGTTTCCTAATCACCCAATAGTTGCCATGAGAGATGCCACCATTTATTATCATGCATCGGCCTCATCAACGTATACTTCAAGATCTGGATTTAGATGCAAAATCGCCATCCTAGCTATATACCATGTGTTGAGCAAGACAGATCAATGTACGCTAATTCCATTTTCATTAACATGTTACACGAGTTGATTTAACTAAAAATATTTCACTATTATTGATCATAATAAACAAAGAATCATATGACGAGCAAGCATTACACTATATATCATTACCATCTTTGGGACGCTCTCTAACACCAACAAAGACAAAACCAACGTAAGAAAACTTAGAAGGCAAAGGTATCATAAGCATAAATCGAGCATAATAAACAAAGAATTATACGATGAGTAAGCATTGCACCTTAAATCATTATCATCTTGGATACGTTATTTAACACTAGTAAATACAAAACAAACATAAAAAATAGAAAACAAAGGATTCACAAGTATAAAATCTAAACAAAACCTTACAAATGGTGAAAACTTATACTGCTACAAACCATAGGTTTTGGTATAGAACTAAGAGATCGAAAACCTAATGACTTTTGGTAATTATTTAATAGAAAAATATTTAATAGAGCTAAGAGATTCACAAGTATAAAATCTAAAAAACCAATGTTTAAGTAGTATTTAATAGAAAAATATCAATGTTTCAGAGGATTATTTATACATACTTTTGGTAATTGATAATTTGCATTTGTAGAAATATGATAATTATTTTTTTAAATGATAAAAAAATATATTAATTTGAATATGGTAATTATTTTTGTAATTAATAAGGGAAAATATTGTTTTGAATATGGTATGTATTTTTGTAATTGATAGAAAAATATATTAGTTTGATTCTCGAATGTTGTGTAATATTAGGACGATTTTATATATAATGTATTAAAGAGCTGGAAAATAATGCCAACAATGGCTTTATTGAATGTCATATGACATCAAAACCTTCTTTTATTAGAATGATTATTTTAAATATGGTAAGTATTTTTGTAATAAATAGAGAAATATATTACTTTGCTGCGCGTATCTTGTGTAATAGTAGGCAGTTAAATATGTAATATATTAAAAAGCGAGAAAATGATGCAAACAATAGCTTCATTAAATGTCATATGACATCAAAACCATTTTTTATTAAAAGATGTAGTTATATTTAGATCATATAAGTCTTTTTTTTACTTGAGAAAAAAGTATTCATTGCTCTAATTCACAGGCTTAAACAAAAAAAAATTATGATGTTTTTTTTAAATGAATTAGCTTAACAACCATACATTGGCATGCAATATTAACAAGTTAAATATTTATAGATGGTGAAATTTAGAAAAACTAACTATATAATTATATAGAGGGGTATGTGTATTAATTTTTTAAGTATACACACTTTAAGATATTCTTCTAGTTTTTTGCATCACAGAAATAAAAAATTCATAATACCTCTTCTTTTATTGTGATAAAAAAATTGTAGAAATATGGGACACATAAAATTCTTTTTGAATTTAATTTATTCTTCTAGCTTTTATGCAATTCGAATTATTTATGAGATTTTTTTTGACAAGTTTGTAAACTATAATCTTATCTTATATTAATGAAAAAAAATATTACAACCATAAAGAAGTTAAAAACAATCTTTTTCATCAAACATCAAACGATGTAACCTAAAACCTACCTAAAACCCGTCAAGTAACAGGCACACCTACGAGTAATTGGGTATACTCATTTTTTTTACGGAAATTAGGTATACTCGTCAGTTTCATAAAAACAATTTTGAGTATACTCATGGGGTTTTTATCCGATATACACAAATATTTAGTAGAGGATTAAAAGAATGAATGAACGAGAGCAAAATAGAATTCAGGATTTTTAATATGATGTAATATAACTAAAATAAATAATAAAATAAAATTAAAATCAGATAACTAAAATAAATAAAAAGTAAAAAAAATAATTCTAGCATATAACATGGTAAAGGAATATACATCGGGTAAACGGGTATACCATGTAATCCTATACCCGTGAAAAAATGAAAAAAGTAATCCTATACCCGACCCGTAACCCGCTTACCCAACTGCGTACACGTCCCAAATGTCTCGGGTTTCTAGTTTCTTATCAAGTTTGAGTTTAATTGTCATTCATACTTTCATCCCACACTTGTATGAAAACAATTAAGTTTAAAGTTAAAAAAATTATAAAATATTAAAACGCCCCCTTCTCAGACTCCCACATTACTCGGTGAAGTGGGCATCTGCACCTCCCACAACACACATATCATGTGGAGTCTTGTAGAGATGCATGTCAGTCTCACAAACACATATTTGTCAACAAGGACGTTGCACTTCAAGTTTAAAAGGGTCCACTAACATTTAAATTAGAGGTGCACAAAAAAACTGGAACCGGAACCGATCAAATAACTGAAAATCGATTCTTAGAAGAACCGGTTCTTGTAGAACTGAATCGAACCGTAGGTTCTGAATAGGTTCTACTATTTTTTCCAAATTATAGGTTCCAAAAGAACTGGAACCGGTTCCTAAAAAAACCGGTTCTTAGAAAAACCCGGTTCCTGAAAAAACCGGTATGTTTTAGTATTGTTACTTATTTAATGTTTTAAAAGCTATACATCTTGTAATATTTAAAGTTTTTAATGTTACTACTTATTTAGTTAAACATAATATAACAAATTTATGATCATAGACTCTAAATGAAAACCCAATGAAGGATGAAGATTTCCAGCAGCCTAACGTTCCGGCACATGTCATTGAAAAAAACTGTTTTTTTAAGAACATGAACCGGTTCTTTAGGAACCGAAACCGGTTACTAGGTTCTAGTTTTTTCACCAAAAACCGGAACCGGAACCGGTTTTCTAAAACTGAACCCGAACCGGTTCTAAAACTGAACCGGTTCTTGTAAGAACCGGTTTCTTTACCGTCAACAAGAACCGGAATCGGTTCTTCAAAAAAACCGATTTGTGCACCTCTAATTTAAATGGTATAAATTAAAGTTGCATGTTAAAAAGATGTGTATGATAGTGTCATAGGTAAAAATATGTATGTTTCTGAAAAATTATGAAGTGACATGCTAATTCATAAATAACTAGACTGGTTAATATGTGAAAATAATATAGGTTAAAAAGGTCTAAGTATTGCAGCAAAATTATAAATGCTAACAACAAATCTCTTTTGATCAAACTTAATTCCCTTTAAGCACTAACTATAATTAGAAAGTTTTGTTAAACCTTTCGAATGTAATTAAGGATCTTTTAATTCAATGAGACCAAAACCCTTTTGTTATGTAAAAGAAGAATCTTAACTAACATATGATATTACCAAATACTAATTCATAAAGCATCCTAATTAATTAATTAAGTAAACAAAAATAAAGATACATTTTTAAAGGTTAATTTGGCAAATAAAATACATGATTCTTATAATTCCTTCTTTGCTAAGGAAGGATAGGGGGAAGCACCTGAATTGAATTGAATGCCTTTTTAAAGATATGTTTTTTTAGACTTTAGTAGTAGTAGTGTGTGGATTGAAAATGATGGGTCATTAAAAGTTGCAAGCATAAGGTAGTGGTGCTTTTAGAAGTGGAACTTGGATTGTGACACCTATGGACCATTGATCAATATCACACATGTCACACTATATATGTTGTTAATCTAACTTAATCTTCTTAACATATATGTTGTCATATACTTTTAACATCTAGACACTCTAATATTGGAAGAATATAGATGATCTTTCGTTTTTTTAAACAATTATATATGTTTGTGTGTGTATGTACGTACATACGTATGTGTTGCTATGTTTTTCCGTTAGATAGGCAAGGACTCATTATAGCTATCTTGAACTTTATATAGAAAATGAGAGGTAGCAAAACATGTTATAAGGTGGAGTACGTGAGGATTAAGCCTAAAGAAACATCGTTCGTTCCCATTTACTATTCATACAAGGTCAAAGGAAAATCAAAAGGACCAACGACTTATCTAAAAGAATCAAAGATCCACGAGCTGAGCTTGATCTTTGTTTGTCTAGTTAGTGATGTTTAATATTTAATTTGATTGAACACAAAAAAAAGAATCCAAACAAATCTAAATTTTGATTTCAAATACAGTTTTTGAGTCTTTGATTCGGGATATATAGCAACAAACTCGAACTCTTATTAAATTATAGGCAAATTGGCTAAAAATAATCCCAACTAACACCTATTGGCCAAGAATAATCCCAACTCAGTTTATTCCCTCCAGTGGTCCCAAATCCAACTTTTTTGGCCTCCAGTGGTCCGCCGTTAAGTGCACTTAACGGCCGTTAACTTTTTTTTGATTTTTTTCGAATTTCAAAACAAGGTTTTTTGGATATTGATCGGGAGGAGTATACGATTCAATTGATGTAAACCTTACTTCGAACTGGTGTTCCAAACGACAAAACGGTCTTCAATCGGGTGTTTAAAACCTAACCTTGTATTAACCAGATATCAAAATTAAACCGTTTGGAGCAACAATTGGAAGTAAGGTTTACATCAACTTACTCGTATTCTCCTCCCGATCAAAATCCTTAAAATATCGGTTTGAAATTCGAAAAAAATAGAAAAAAAGTTAACGGCCGTTAAGTGTACTTAACGGCGGACCACTGTAGGCCAAAAAAGTTGGATTTGGGACCACTGGAGGGAATAAACTGAGTTGGGATTATTTTCGGCCAATAGGTGTTAGTTGGGATTATTTTAGGCCAATTTGCCTAAATTATATATATATATATATACATATATAAGAAAATAGTAATGAAAAGTACATTTGGAAATCCGACATGTATCTTTTTTATAATATAGAAAAATAAATTTTGCTTATGTGTCAATCATTTAGGTTTGTTTTACTTACTTGACATAAATTTTGCTTAAGTGTCAACCATTTAGGTTTGTTTTACTTACTTGACATTATTTGAGAGTTTCTCTCATAAATAACTTTATAATTAAAATATGTATACATAATCTATAATAACATATTATAATAACACGAATTACATTTTGACTCTCTAATATTAAGGAGAAACTTAAAAAGCTTTAGAGTAGTTATAATTTTCAACCTTTTTTTATTAGGGTGTGCATGGTCGCTTTATATTTGATAAAGTATATAAATAAAACTTAAAAATAAATTAGTAATATGTTATAATTAAATACATTAGTATCTTTTAACCATCCATAATTTTTATACCATATTTTTTTAAAATTACACCATAAAAGTTAGCATTTAATTCTTTTAATTTGAGTATAATATTGTTATATTAAAAAACAGTGTTTAAAAATGTAATTTGCCTAATAATTTATTGGAACCTTCCATGCCCCATGAATATTGTTAAAATCAATTGAGTATTATGTTCTCGAGCATAGAGCGGACACTAAACTAGTTTATAACAAAGCACAAGTACACTAGATACTTGACAGGTGATGAGTACGTAACTACTGGCTTGACATGTATGTCGTATGAGAAACAACTTTATAATGAGATATGTGATTAGGATTATCAGTATTCTTCATGTTGTCATTCCTTAAAGCATGAAACCTTAATCGTGATTTACTTAATACGCTTCATTGGTTTATCAGTTCACCCTAAAAGAAAGATCAAAAGAACCAACCATTTACTCGTTCATCAACTCGAACTCTCGAAATTGTGTCTTTTCATAACCTTTTTGTGTAATTCATTTTTTGTAATTAGTTTGAATAAGTAGGTCATATAGATTGTGTGGTATATAATGTGTATCTTTAATAGAGGGGCTGTTTGGTAACATCTGAATCATTAAGTATTGAATGGTTAAGAGGTCTGAACTATTAAGAGGCTCTATCAATAGAAGGGATATTAGGATAGAACTTCAAGTGATGTTAAGTTTTGTATATATGTTCCATTCAGTTTCATTCAGCATCTTTCAATCTCTTAACCATTCAGCACTTAATTGAATCATCCAGATGTTCTTTTTTTATGAAACAAACGCTCTGAATGCTGAATCTGAATGATTAAGCACTGAACTAAACCATTAAAAGGTGAAACAAATAGCCCCAGAGTAAGCGTGAGTGGTGAGGCTAAAACTAACGGGTTGAACTTGATTCAGCCCAAAATGTGCCCAACCCATATACCATTTACAATTTTGCATGTACGAATGTGATCATCGTTTCTCTTTAGAAGCTAGATAGGCTTTGTTAAATCAACTCTATTTTTATTTGTCCCTATGTATGCCATTTTTTTTCCCAATGCCTGTCATTAACATTTTTGTATTTTGGAGTATAAGTTTGGAGTATAATTCATGTCGTGGACGTTATTCATTTGTCTTGAAATTTAATAACCATAAATAAATTTCGTTTATATGTTAAACATACACATGTAGAAATCATGTGTAAGTTATGTTACTTATTCATGTGTAAGAAACTTATAAACGGTAAAATTACACGTGAAACACTATTTTAATGGTTTTTTATATACATACCATACATAATTGTCTTTATAAAAGTGAAGTAAACAAAAACACTAGTAAACTTTTTTAATGATATAAAAGTAGTGAAGTTAAAAAGATAAACCATTAGTAAACTTTTTTAGTGATTTAAGTTTGTTCTTATAATATTATGTGTTCACATTTATTTTAACTGTTGAATCAACATACTATTTTATTATGTTTATAAAGATGGGACCAATGGTGACAGACCGAGGTCAGGTGAGAGCATTTATAATTTGAAATAACTAGATACATGCGCTAGCTCGCGTGTTGCGCGAGAGTTTTGTTTTGCGGTTTGGTTTATAGGGTCGGTGACTTCATACCAAGCTTTACGCTCATGATTTAAAGGGACCTACATGTTTCGTAGGGCTGGCAAATCGTGTATACCTGTACCTGTTAAGACACGAACCTGTTAAGACACGAACACGAAACCTATTACCTGTACACGACACGATAAACTATCGTGTACCTGTTACCATTACCTGTACCTGTACCTGTTTATAACAGGTATACACGATAAAACATGATAATACATGATAAGACTTATTTATAAACAAGTATTCAAGAACTTGTTTAGTAAAATAAAAATTTTCTATAAGTATAAGGGTAAATAAGGTAAATATGTTATATTAAATTATATTTTTAATTTTTAAAAAATCATAACAGGTATTAACAGGTACTAACAGGTAAACAGGTAAATACTCACGAATACACGACACGAAAATTAACAGGTAGATTCGTGTCTACCTGTTTAGTACTGACCGGTGTCGAAGCCCCGGCTAAAAATAAAGTGTTTTCTTACCTTTTCTATTTTTAACTAGATACGGCAAGTACGAGTATCGTATCCACGAGGAGTGTTTGTGGTTAGCTACTAACTTTCATTAATCAAAAAGGATTTTGTAAAAGTTGATTGGTTGCTTGTTTTATAAACTAATTGCATAAAAAAAATAAAGTTTAATAAAAGAGTTGTTACGATTTGGAGATAGTGTAGTCACTTACGGTGTCGGGGTTTGGGATAAAGTTGTTTTGTTAATGTCGTTTTCAATATTGACCCGGTTACATAGACATAACCTAGTTCAAGTTCACCACTAACCTAGAGCACAAGTTATATACTTACACACCAAAAGTCCGTTCCTTAACTAAACTAACTAGGGGTGTACTGGGCACGTTCGGGTGGCGTATGATAAACTGTCTGTCGAATCAATGTGAAATCAAACACATATAACTAGTTATAAAACGATCACATGTCAAAGTTTACAACTAATCATAGGTTCAACAATGAAAACTAAACATATATAGGTTCAAACAACTAAAGCCAAAACCCCCTCATACCGGTGTGACTACGAGACGATTAGCCGATCATTATGGAGTATATACTGAACACACAGGTTTCTTTGATACAAACTCCATAAAAAACAGCCCCAAAACTAATGTCACAAACCCACAATTTTTGTCGCCGTTCCGTGCTCGATCGTCTTCAAAAATATCTAAGTTGGTGTCTGAAAGTGATGGAGGCTGCTGCGTTTTTTTGTGATTCAATGAGATTGTCCAAAAAAAATGGATAAGGTGCTTGCCACTTGGGACTCAGATTGTCTGCGTGAGAAATGGGTTAGACTAGGGTTATTCTCTTTTCTTTTTTTTTTTTAAGCATGCCTAACGTCCCTTCTTTTCTTCTTTGACTAGTCCAGCCCATAAATAATAACATTCAACCCAATTAAACTTTCTAGCCCATGTGATGATTTTGGTTGATTAATCCCAATAATTGTTGTGCAGTATCTATATCTAGAGGTGCACAAATCGGTTTTTTTGAAGAACCGGTTCCGGTTCTAGAACCGGTTCCGGTTCTTGTTGACGATAAAGGAACCGGTTCTTACAAGAATCGGTTCGGTTCTAGAACCGGTTTTTGGTGAAAAAACAAGAACCTAGTAACCGGTTTCGGTTCCTAAAGATCCGGTTCCGGTTCTCAAAGAACCGGTTTCGGTTCTTAAAAAACCGGTTCAGGTTCTTAATAAAACGGTTTTTTTCAATGACATGGGCCGAAACGTTAGGTTGTTGCAAATATTCACTCTTCATTGGGCTTTCATTTAGAGTTTATCGTCATAAATTTGTTATATTATTGTTAACTAAATAAGTAGTAACATTAAAAACTTTAAATATTACAAGATATATAGCTTTTAAAACATTAAATAAGTAACAACACTAAAACATACCGGTTTTTTCAAGAACCGGTTCTTCCAGGAACCGGTTTTTCCAAGAACCGGTTTTTTTAGGAACCGGTTCCGGTTCTTTGAGAACCTATAATTTGTAAAAAATAGTAGAACCTATTCAGAACCTACGGTTCGATTCGGTTCCGGTTCGGTTCTACAAGAACCGGTTCTTCTAAGAACCGGTTTTCGGTTATTTGATCGGTTCCGGTTTTTTTATGCACCTCTATCTATATCCCAACTCCAATAAAGTCTTGACAAACTCTCTTTTTCTTAACACGCTTCAAACATTGATTTGACTTTTGCTTCACTTCATTTCCACCAATCACTAATTAAATTAACACTTCAACTTAATTAGTTGAAAACCGTTTTGACTCGGCTCGGTTCAACTTGTTATATATGCATCATTTTGACTTGTTTTCTTTGTAACCTACAAAATATAAAAACGACATAATATAATATATTTTGTAATCATATCAACGCAACTAGTGGATTATTAACATGAAATAAGATTCATCTAAATTCTAAAATGAACCGATCAAGTACCTGTTACCTGTTAAGACCTTACCTGTTACCTGTTAAGACCGTGTAGGTTCGTGTCGTGTATTCGTGTCCGTGTACAAAATTGCCAGCCCTAATGTTTCGAGGATAAACCCTAAGTAAAAGGGAAAAACTTGTAACGGCCTAATGTAGGATGGGTAAAATACTTAAAATAACCCTAGACACATTTTTACTGTTTATAACATAAGGTTTTCAATATAAGTAAAACTACATATGAAAATGAACCACTTATATGTTAATGCTAAGGTAGTTTTACATTAGAGTTTTTATGTCTTAATACATAGGAGAATATAAAGATAATATATATACAACAAATTAAATAGCAACCAACAAAAAAAATCAACCAATCACATATGTTCACGTATGAAACAAACATAACACTATTCATTTGCACTTGTTAATCAATATAATAGGTGTATACATGGCTCGAGCCTTTTATGTACTGCTGCTCTTGTATTTGTAAATGACTCATTTTGTATACATAAGATTTCACCTATTAGTTGTTATGTGTTATATTATTTTATATATATGTGCGTGCTTGTATGTGTGCTTGGTGTGTAAATTTAGTGTTACCTTTCACAAATTCAATTTGATGTTTAGCTAATGATAGCAACTGATATTTTCCTTTTGATGGTGGTTGTTATGGAGTGACTGGTGACATGATTTCCATGTTTTTGTAAAT
Source organism: Tagetes erecta (assembly GCA_030867185.1). Taxonomy (NCBI): domain Eukaryota; kingdom Viridiplantae; phylum Streptophyta; class Magnoliopsida; order Asterales; family Asteraceae; genus Tagetes; species Tagetes erecta. The sequence continues at coordinate 93,736,878 of CM061487.1, read as the reverse complement.
GTTAATGTAATAACTAATTAGTTACTACTAATATATAAGTATTGGCCATTACAAGATTGTTGTTAGTTTAGAAAGGATATGGGTTACAGGCCATATGAATTTACATTTTATCCCTCTTAGCCGGTTGAAATTCATTAGTGTTTTATGCTCAACAAATGCAACCAGTTCCTTTTGCAAACACTTTCACTCAACATCTCAATTTGTGAATAGATAAGTAACAATAAGTTCAAAGACAACTTATAAAATGTAATTCAGCTCTTTTAAATTTATTTGTGTAACTACAACCATGAAACCAACCATCCAATATTGATGGTATAATCAAATAAGGATGACCAGAATGGTAAAACTATATCCCACTGAAAAAAGAGGTATGTTCAAAATGCTAAAAGTAACTAATAAGACTTCAAAATTGCAATATATTCCACAGAAAAATAACAGATCCAATAGTAATATTATATCCCACGTAAAAAAAGAGGAATGTACATTATATGTAGATGTATCGAGGGATGCTTGTCCACCTCCGGAACATTATGTGAGAGTTAACACTAAATGGGGTCGGTTCATTTACCTCCAGTTTTTCTATGGGCTTTGTTAACAACTGTCCAATAGTCACTACATTCTCTGATTGTCCCTTTGGTATTTCACTCGTTGTATGTCCTGCGATACATCTTGCTTTTGATTGTTTCTTTGTCGTGACTGAAGCCTGTTTATTTGAGGTTTTGTTGTTATTTAGAACTTTGTATAGTCGGATAATTTTATGACTTACAGTTGAAGATGTATTCGTGCCTTTGCAGTGGTGGGATTCAGGTAAAGATATATTGTTACACTGGATTGAAGTATTCGGTCTGCAGCTTGAATCAACGGATATGCTTATTGTACCTGAGTCAATATAATAATGCTAATGAGTTTTGGTAATTAAAGTGCCTTACTATTGTAGAAGTTCACTTTGACTACAGTTATGGCTATTATTTTTGGATTTAAGGTACTATTAATTGCAGGCTTGTTGTATTCTACCAGTGATGTTGCAACTTCTTCCCACATTGTCACTTTTATTTATTTATTGCTAGATTAAAGTAGTGGTTGTTAGATTAATATCAATGGTAAAGGCAGGTTTTATGTAATTTTGTTGTTGTTGTTTTACCTACAGTTCCTGATAGTCTATAGCAAATATGGCCAGTATTCTGATGTAGTTTTATCAACATTCAGCAAAATTCCAATGTAATCTGCACATAAAGTTAATGGTTGAGAAAAGTGCAGTTTGTAGTTTAATACATTCAATTCAATACCATTTGGTTGATTGTCTTTGTCACATGGATACGTAATTCTTTTATGGTTGGCTAATTCCAAGGAATGTGAATACAAAGTTTCCAATAATCTCTATACATATTACTTGCATTCTACATCTGACCCGGTTGCCATAAACCCTCTAATGGTGAATATACCTTTCATTATCATTTTGTTGTAGCCAGTACAAAACTAAAGATATTTACAATAACATAATTTCGTTAATAATCAGTAGTGTAATAAAATGATTATTTGACACCCAAACAATCATTAGCATAATCATTTATCCAATAAATTTCAAAAGATGGTTGTAAGTAACTTACTAACCTACAACGCATCCATAACAGTAGTGTTCTCCTCTATAGTTTGAACAAAAACAATCTTTATAAACGTTCAATACTTCAAGCGCCACTGGTGACACATTAAGCTACCTTTTTGCTCATTCTGCCCAAGTGAATCATTGACTTTCCCTTGTAACAAAACTTCAAGTGTGAAGCAAGTGAGCACCTCCAACCTTGCAAAAAAAAAGTGGACGCTTTTGCATTCAAATTTGTAGATAGAAACTGTTAGACATGGAAGCTCATTGAAGTGTAAACCAAACTACAAGATTGGTTATGATTCATTAAAATTGATACTTGAAATCAACTCAAACATTAAAATTGATATCATATTTAAGATTCATTTATAGAACACATATCTATATGTATGTATTGTTATTGGTAATTCTAGACTATTTGGGTGGCTAATAAATCTAAACTATTTGGAGCTATATTAATGCATCACAATTTCTTCAGCTGTTACAATGAAAGTCACACAAAGTGTGTAAACGAAGACAAAGAACAAAACCCCTAAATTTGCTTAACAGTTAATTACGATGAATGAAAGTAATTTATTTATACTCTGAAGCCAAACTCAATATGTATTACATACAAAAAGAATGACTTATAAAGATATTCAATACCATCAAATCTGTTTTCAAAATGCTCCATATCCCACTTCCATCATCATTCCTGTGAAGAACACTCAATCACTCATCTACCCTTTCATAATCTGCAACCAAGCATAAACAAAAACTTGTAAAATTAGCGAACCAAAATGTTTAATCACTTTCATCCTAGCCTAATTGCATGCTTCATCAACTACCTTCATTCAGCCCCCTGCTATAATCCCTTAAATCAGAAACGAAATCGGACCCCATTTGATCTCTATTTAGGGTCATAAAAGTCCAAAGCGAAGCGAATAACCTGAGAACTGAAAGAGCAAACACCGAAAGTGAAGAAGAAGAAGAAGAAGAAGAAGAAGAAAAAGAGTAAAGCGACGGTGTTTGTTTCTTGCTGGAAAGATATGAGTTGCATATGTCACTCCACAAAGTCTCCTGCTGGCAAGACATGAGATACATGCCTCACTCTTATTGGCCTGTGAGTAACCAAGTGTTACTTTAACACAACAACTGTTCATTACGTTTTCCTATTAATAATAGTATAACTAGGTATATTCACTTGCTCGCGCGTTGCGCGAGCGTTGTTTTACGTTAGTATAGGGCGTTGTAAAGCGAGGTAGATTTTCGATCATGCATTAAGATACTTCGAAAATGTTTATTTACAAAAGATGACCATGCATTGCATTTACAAATGAATAAAAGATAGGTGATAGTGTTGTGATAGGTGGGTTGCTAAATGTTGGCTATATTTACATACCATTTAAAGTGGTAGGTTGCATTTATAGGAGATAGATGACTACACAATGACAGGTGGACTTCAAAAGATTGGAGGTAGTTTTAATGCCATGTACAAAAGGTAAGTTCACAGGGTATCATTTGTGTTGTGGCGTCTACTTTCCACTTGCTGGAGCTTTCGTTTTCTTTAATATGGTATTTTGTGTTTGTCAAGAGTTGACGCTTTGCTTATGACTGCCCTGCCCCTGTTATATGGTGGTGGTTGTCTTTTGTTGAGGTGTGAATGGTGTCGTGGAGACTGTGGCTGTTGTTTCTTTGATTCCTGGAGTTTTATTAGTGGTGGTCGTGCTGACAAAATCATAGGCCCAACCTTTTTAAAATATAGCAAAAGGAGACGTGTGCATTACAGCACGGTTGGGGAGGTCCATACTTAAAGTTCGAAGATGAGGAAGGCATTGATTACCACTGCTAGAAACATCACACAGGGAGAAAAATATTAGTTTTTCATAAAAGTAATGGTCTAGCAACTTTAAAGAGCAATTATATACTGTAAACCTACAATTTTATTATCGATCCCTGTTAAAAAAAATAAAGATTCCTTCATACTTTTAGTTGTTGTAAAACTAACAAAATAAGCATTATTTCATGATAAGTGTAGAACTTAAATCATAAGATTAGCAGTTTTATGGCTATATGAACAACACATTTAGTTAACAAAAAAGTTGCATAAAATGAGATGCAAAATTTTGTCCTCGTATAGTTATACATTTTTTTCATAAAGTAATTGAACAATTATACTTTGAGATGCAAAACTTTGTCCTCATGATAGATTATACTGACATTACTACAATGTACAAGTTAATAACTATAAACTTTTCCCTTGTATACTACATCAAACCTCTATTCCAGATGTGTCCCATCATTTGTTAGATTTATTCCTTTTAGTTTTGTTTTCATAAATCACGCCAGTTTCCCTACATGATCTTGATTCAACTTATAAAGGCCAATGACAATTTGGATTATCTAATTTGTAATCAATTATAGATCAAAATGAGGTTTTGATACCAGAGCAATTTATTATTATCAAATAAGCATATGTCAACTTATATAAAAGGGCAAAATCAAATTACCTTGAAGGTCGGAATTGGTTTTAGTTTCTTTAACATATGAAGCATAACTTTTTCCTACATGATAAGTAAATAATTTTTGTTAGCTTTTCTCCTCATCGTTGACTCTTTCCTCAACAACCAACACCTCACTTTACATCACTACAATATCAAGAATTTTGGTCGAATTAGAAAAATGAATTCCATTATCAGTTTTAAAAGAAACATAAAATCCAATAAAGATTTAGCATTTCCAACCATCAGTTTTTTCAAGTTTGATCCCAAAACACAATTTCAAGAAAACCTACCTATAATGAGCTCAATAATAATAAAATTATAATCATAGATCTCACATTCTCAAATACTAATAAAACATCAAAAGAATCAAACTTTCTGATAACATTGTGAACAAAATAACCAAGTTACCGGCCAATAGATCTCAGAGTCAAAGACTCGCCACCAACTGACAAAATCAAGAATGTGATCAACCTGAGAATCTCTTGAAACCCCATTAGCAAGCATGAAGAACATAACAACCATATATAAGGGGCTTTAATCTTGTATCACCAAACAAACATGAATTGCATCGAACACTTGTACGTATTGTACCACCCATAGCTTCTACTCAAAAGTAGCAGGGTCTAAAAGCTACCACACAACCATAGATCAGCCATTATCAAGCTTTTAAACAACTCGATTAGGGTTTGAAGATTTACCTAACCATCTCGATATGCGCGGAACAGAACATGCATCTTACGATATGAACCACTGCATTAGTCCGGGTTGCGAAACCGTCAGTATCGTGTTCGAGAGCCACCGCTTCGTTGAGCACCATCATGTCTGCTATCTCGTCTCCAACCTTGCTTCGTGGAAAAGGCTACCATCGTCGTCCTACCGTCCTGATCATAACTTCCGATGTGTTCATCCTTGCACTTTTCCCTCTCTCTCTCTTTTGGAGTGAATTGTGTTTATCTCTACAATTCTCTCTCTTGTTACAAAATATGATGTAAATACACGTATATGAGGAAACTTTCAAAAGAGGACACGTAGAAAAGAAGACACTGATATTACTAAATTACCCTGGACACTATTCATCAAGTTTCTCTATTATTAATAGAGTAATAATAATAATAATAATATAAAGAGGAATAAAGATAATATATATACAACAAATTAAATAGCAACAAAAAAAAATCAACCAATCACATATGTTCACGTATGAAACAAACATAACACTATTCATTTGCACTTGTTAATCAATATAAAGAGGAATAAGTCCAAACTTCACATTACCGTGAATTAAATTTTGTGACCCCTAAAACAAAAGAAATTCTGATTATTTTATTTTGAAGTTCTAATCCATCAAAAATTAAATAGAGACCCGTTTTTTACTTTTGAACTTTAAAAATAAATTAGTCCAAACTAAAGCCCACATCTAAACTTCACATGTAACGATATAACTAAGAATAGCTTAAGCCCATTAGACCAAAATAGTTAGAAAACAAATCAAGATACAAAATTAAAATTCATTCCCCCAAATTAACCTAAAATACCTCATTAATTCATCATTTGTTAAATTGTTTAAACTAGCATTCTGACGAGCACGCGTGATGCGGTGTCTAGCTATTAGCTGACACATTTTTACGTTAACATGTGTCGTGCGCAATATTATTAAACTAGCTGGTCTGATCGGTCCGACTTTGGTTGGATAGCTTTTTTTTTAGAATCCAGGTTTAGTTAAACAAGGTTTGATACGTGTTTATGAACCGGATTAAACCGCTCGAACCGTTTATACCGTAGTTGAACCGGGTTAGTATTAAAATACATATATTTGAATATGATTTTCTTAAATTTCATGTTTACATCTATTTATTTTTGTGTTCTTTTTAATAAAACTAAATATTTTTATGTTTTAAGTGATGAAGACGATGAACTCGTTTTATTTTGGAATTAAAACTTTTTTAAATTGTGATTTTTGGTGATTATTTGGGTTAAACTTGTTTGGATTATTACTTCTGTAGTATAACTTAATATTATTGAACTTATGTTGTGTTTAAATTATAATCTTATGGTATTATTTGATAAATATATATTTCATCCGACCTGGTCCGAGCAGTAAAATTATAATACTGGTTCAGCGTTCTGTCCAGTTTTCAAAACATTGGTCGTGCATTACTGTGGCAGTATCGTGTTCATGTCTTCGTTAAACGTATTATGATGATGACATTAATGTGGGGTGCCCACATGTTGCTACTTGAAACTACATGTTTGTTTTTTATTGAATGTGTCATGTTCAAGACGATACGTCGTTAGGTATAATTAGAAAAATAGTATCATGTCTCGCATGTTGTGTCATTAAGTTGAAAAATTAATTAAACAAAAACAGAAGAATATAAAAAAAAATTAGAAAAAGCAATTAAAGGTTAGCACCGATCATCTAAGAGAGTATTATAGGAAGTATATTAAAAATGATTATTTTCATATATACCCTTACAAAGTTACATAATATCATATTTATCCAAATACACGTTTTAAATGCATAATATACAACACTCTTTAAGCGTGATTTGAGTAAATATGATATTAAAATTGCCTAGAATAGTATTATAGGAAATATTTTGAAATGTCGTACTAGTATTGTATATTGTAATATTGTATCATCATTTTAATTGACAAGTTCGGTTCAATTTCCACTTTGCTCTATAATTTTGCATATAATTACACTTTAGCTCCCAATTTAACTTTGAAGTATTTGCATATTTGACCCCTGACTTTGACACATTTACGTAATTGACCCCTTCTTAAGGCTACTTTGACTTATAATCGTTTTAGCCCCCGAAGACTTTACGATTTACTGCCTTGACCTCCTACTTTATATCTCTGTCTTTTAATAAATGATCGAGTACGATTTCACACCATAAAATAAGAGATGTTATCTTTCGTTATTAATACATGTAACGAAGTCAAACACGTAAGACGAGTTCAGCTTATGTTAAAACTAGTTGTTTGTTAAAAACAAATATGAAGTTTTGGTATGTTAAAATTCATTTGATTTCACATTTAATTAGTTATACGTGATGCATATTCTAGGGGTTAAAAGATTACCATAATAATAAGTTTTTAAAAGAAAAGATGATGACGTGTTGAATGCAATTATGTTTGTTAATTCAAGGATGCAACCAAGCTAAAAGCTACAACTTCAAAAGTGATACATTAAAAAAAACCATTAAATTGCATTAGTTGTAATGCTATTAATTGAATAGTATTCCAAACATGAGTTATACATGTATATCTTTTTCAGTTTCCTTTAATATTATGATAAGATGCTAGATTTTATAATTTAATTAAGAAATTGATCTTATTCCATACTAGGTTTAATACCTGTTTTACACACGGGTAAATAATAATATTTATTAAAAAAAATTAATTATTATATTTAAACATTTGTAATATTTAATATTGATGATTTGGCTTCATGCCTCCATCAACTCATGCATGTGAAAAATTCTACTCAATATCCCTTCAAAACTTCCTATAATCCTATCATAGAACAACCATTTCCCCCCTAAAAATGACTCCCTAAAACCTTGATTTATTAGATAGATGTTATACAGCTCCACGTAATTTATTTATTTTCAATGTGTATTTATGATTTTAATCATGTCATACTTTATGATATCATATATCTTTTTGCCTCTTTAATGTAAAATTAATATAGTAATTTGTATTTATATAAAAGTACATAAAAGAAACACAAGTGTGAACTAAATGAATCGTCTTATAAAATATGGGTATATATGTGTCTATTAATTCCATGTAGTATATAAAGTTTTATAGTTTAATTAATTTCTGAAGTTATTTTAAGGACCTCTTAAAGCCTAAATTTTTAAACATTTTCAGATATGAAAAATACTATGTATATACAAAATAATAATTTTAATCGCATAGGATATATGTAAATTAACTTGCCAACTCCGAAAATGAAACTTTATTTTATCCATAATTATTTACCTTTAATTAATTATAAAATATTACATTTAACCTGAGTATTAATATCAATGATCACATGTATTAATAATTAACATACAATTTGGCTTAGTATGATCACACAATAGTTACGACTAAATTTGAAATTTAAAATCTGAATCACATGTTTTTCGTGACAAGGTCATTTTCGTAAATTCAGGTCCGAATCAACCAACCGTCGTCAAGTTTCCGAGTCCCATTCTTTTGCTGCAAGAAACTGAAACTAACACTTTATACCCCTATATTATCATTTTACTACAATCTCACCCCTTAAGTTTTTTTTAACCTAAACAGTATCTTCCAACCAACGAGATCAAATAAAACACATTTAACACCGACCTTTTCAAAGACGTAAAAAAAAGCCACCGAAATCCGGATTAAAACCTAGTACTTCAAGTTTCCGAGTCCCATTTCTGTCGCAAAAACTAAAACCAACACTTTTCACCCCTACATTATCATCTTACTACCATTTCACTCCATCACACTTTCCAGTTTACACCAACCTCTTCGATGTTAAAAACAAAAAAAACACATTAAAATCCAAACGCTAAATGTACTCAAATGTTATCACTGCCATAAAACTCCGTAAACCTGGCGTCACGTCTATCAGTACAATTTTTTTCAGTGTAACTTTAAGATAAAGTTATTTTAACATTTAAAATTCAAAACTATATAAAACAATAAGTTTCATAAATTTTGATAAGGGAGAAGTTTTGGATATACATTATAGTAAGTCGATTGAGTCATGATACTATTTTTAGGCTAAGTTAACCAATTATATTTATATTCAAACTACAACTCTCTCGCATGTGTGTGTGTATATATAGATACATACATACATACATTCATACCATTCATGCTTCAGGGGTTAATCGAAACCTTAATTTGACGCTTTTTCTCAATCTTCTTCTTCTTCGCTTCGCTTCGCTTTCAAACATGACGCTTGATAACATGCAGATTCGTACTATCGTCGGCATCATTGGTATGAATTTGTTTAATTCTCGTTAATTTTGCACTCGCTGTTTTCACGATCGTTTGATTATGTAGATCATAATTTAAACCTTATGATTGATAATTAAGTATGGATTTAGGTTTGAATTTATGATTTTGATGTTTTGGAAATTGTAATGCGTTTCTGTATGATGTACGTTAAGAATTGTTGTTGAAAGTTGAAACGGACGTTGATTATTTAGGCGTACGTGTAGGTGTATTGATGAGATTTTGTCAAGTGTTGAGCTAGGTTTAAATTGATTTTGTTAGATGTCATAGTTTTGTGTGTTGTTGTTGTTGTTGTACTGATAACGAGCTTGAGTTAATGGTGATTGAACTGTTGGCTTTGATTCATCGGTTACGAAGTCTGAACTTCCCTTTGGTTAGGGATGATTGTGAGTATGTGTAGCCAGAATTGAATTTACTGTTTGTTTAGATTTGAGCATTCGAAAAGTTTTGATTTGAGCATTCGAAAAGTTTCGATTTGATTTGTTGTTACTGTTTCTTTGATTTTGTAAGTTCTGTTATCTGCTAGGTTAATATAAAAGGTCACAGTTTCTAGCTAATTGATTGAATGTTGATGATGATCATGTTATTTACAGCTTCTATTTGACTTTGATTTCAATTCATGATACTGTTAGTCTGATCATTGGATGTTAATCGAAATATGTTCATGATGTGATCATCCAATGCGGTTTGTGCAGTTTATTTACTGTAATTTGATCATGTTATTCACAACTTTTTATCTGCAGGGAATGTCATCTCTTTCGTGCTGTTCATCTCCCCAGCGTAACTTTCTAACCTTAGTTTTAATCTACAATGCATATGTTAATTTGCAGTTCAATTTGTACTATTAGATAAACACGCGTTCGTTAATTTAAATTATAAAAATGTAGGCCTACAATTTGGAGAATCTTTAAGAACAAATCAGTAGAGGAGTTTTTACCAGATCCTTATATTGCTTGTGTATTGAACTGCTTGCTATGGATCTTCTACGGTTTGCCGTTTAATCATCCCAACAGTACCCTTGTGGTCACCATTAACGGTACTGGTCTAGTGTTGGAGCTCATCTATCTCACCATATTCCTCATATATGGTAAAAGTTCACACAGGGTATGCATTCGCTTCTTAACATTTAAACCGGTTTATGTTTTTTGCCCCTGTTAAACTAATAATATTTGGCTGTCTCCTTTTTACAGAAGAAGATCACTCTCTTTTTACTTGGTGAGATCGTCTTTGTTGGCATTGTTGCGGGTATTGATTTGGGAGTGTTTCACACTCACAAGTCTCGGTCTACTTTTGTTGGTGCGTTTTGCGTGGTGTTTGGTGTTGCCATGTATGCATCCCCTCTAACCATCATGGTAAGTATTTGTTTCATCTCAATCTCATAGATTGATATTATTTAACCAACATTGTTTACTGATCTTTTATATCTTTATGATAATCAACAGTGGAAAGTGATCAAAACAAAGAGCGTTGAGTTCATGCCGTTCCCACTTTCGTTGGCTGCTTTCTTGAATGGTTGCTGCTGGACTACATATGCCCTACTCAAATTTGATTTTGCCATCCTGGTAATTAAAACATTTTTGTTGTATATAGATTTACATTAGTACATAGATAAAATTAGAACTAGAACAACAACAATAATGATATTATGTTATAATTGTAGATTGCAAATGGTACCGGAGCAGTTCTTGGGTTGATTCAGCTTATTCTATATGCGTGTTACTGGGGGACAACGCCAAAGAAGAGCAAAACTACTGCTGCTGCGGCTGATGCAGAGGTACAGCTCCAAAATGTATAGTAATATACATTTTGGTGCTTGAGTTGGTATAAAAGTGTGAAGTTAGATTTTCAAGGTTTTTTTTTGGATAGTTTTAACTGTTTTTCAGTTAGTTTTGAGATTCTGTCTATTTTCTCAAGTTGGATTCATGGTTTTGTTTTTGACATTTGCATTGTTCTTAGCTTTTGTTAGTTTGATGAATATATGACTTTTGAGAGGTATATCTAATTTTCTGGGAATTTTTGTGTGGTGTTTTGTTTGTTCACACTTGCAATGTTTTTTTTAAAATCAACTTGATATGTAATAAGAGTCAAACTCATAGATTATATACTAAACCTTAAATTTAGAAGTTAGTGGAATTGTATAAAATTACCAGTATATCTTTTATAAAAAAAGTAGCAGAAAGTTGAAGAGATTTAATATAATAAGATCCAACACACAGATTTTAGTACTACACTACTATATAAACAGTTAGAAAAGTAGTATATATATCTGATAGTTATGCTATCAAACACTAATTAATAGATTTTAATTAACTGTAACATTTGTTGACTTAAGGGCCTCTAGTCCGGTTGAAGCAGAAGCATCCTTGTTGATCTCCGGGTATCATTCCTCCGCCCTTAGAAGTATCGATGGCCTCCAACATTGCCACAACCTCGTCCATCTCTGGCCTCTTGTCCGGATTTGCATCCCAACATCTCTTCATAACACTAGCAAGTGAGTTAGGGCAGCAACGCGGTATCTCTGGCCTCAAATTCTGTAAATTCACAACTAATTTTCATTAAACTGTCTAACGTAACTACAAACACCCGAAATATATTAACCAGTAGTGACGGAACTAGAACTTTAGTTCTCATATTTATTGACTAGACCTAAGGGGTCAAACTAATATTTTGTTATATAAAAAAGTTAGATGATGCCCTTGCATTAGGGTTGATTATTCAAGTCTAAGCTATTATAAGCTTGAGCTCAACTTTTTATATGTTTTGAACTCATTTTTATACTTGAATAAATATTTGACTAGCTTGCATACCTGACGGACAACAGCTGATGTGACCTCCGAAAAGCTAAGGTCAGGATAAGGCATGTCACAACAGTATATTTCCCATAAACATATCCCAAAACTATAAACATCGCATTTCCTGTTATAAGCGCTTCCATTAAGAACCTGTCTCCATGTTGATTGAAGAAAAAACAGATGGTTACGGTGATCTATAAGCAGTAGAAGGCCAAATTGAGAAGCATATATTAACTCAACATACTTCTGGGGCCATGTAACCGAGGGTTCCCGTCTCACCGGTCATGTCATTTGGGTTTGATGCCTCTACACGAGCAACCCCGAAGTCTGCAATCTTTAAGGTCCGGTTCTTGTCCAAAAGCATATTTTCTGTCTTCACATCTCTATGAACAATCTTCTTTGTATGAAGATAATTCAAACTGCAAAGTAGCAGAAAGCACAACGCACGATAAAATGAGTGCATGACTTAACCCGTTTCCTTTTTAGCTATCTTTTTTTTTCATTGTAACCGTTTACTTATAAACAGGACAAAAATCAACTTGTTCTTAGATTTTTTGTTGGTCAAGATCATTTGATTGTTTCTCATAGTAAATAGTTTCTCATAGTAAATAATGATCGCGCTAGCACTACAATCATTAGCGCGATTATTATTAGTTATGAAAATGTTAATATTTTCAAACTTCTGTATAAACATATATTGTGACAACTAAAGGGATGGACGTGCACCCTCTAGCAAGATCAAGTGCTAGTTGCATAACAACTTTAAAAGCCAACTTCTTCCTCCGGTTTTTTATGAGGAAAGATTTCAAAGCACCACCAGGAAGGTATTCCACGACGACACAACAAGAGTTACGTGGCACGCCAAAATGACCATGATCTCCTTGTATGTTTAGTTCTGGTGTGCCCATTGTAGCCCCTATGAACTACCAAAAGATAAAACAACAAACAACTATTAGAAGACAAAGGCTTAGCTAGCATTACTATGTTTTGTACACTAAATCATCCAACGTCACATGTTATTTTGAGTACAAAATGGATCAAAAGCCGAAAATGATGATCACCTTCGTTACATTAGGGTGGTCGAGTTTGTACCACACGACGACCTCTTGTGTAAATGCCGCTCTAAGTGAAGCTATTTCAGCATCTGTTCTGTGCCCTTCTTCACCCCAATCAAGAAGTTTAACTAAGGATAAAAATTCAATTAGAATTAACCATTGGATATTGATTCTTATATATGTTATTTCTGTGTTTAATGGTTAAGAAGATCTATAATCAGGGGCGGACCCACCTTAGTGGGGTGGGGGGCGTCCGCTCCCCCTGCGAATTTTTTTTTTTTGTTTTTATATGTTAAATTTTCGATCGACCCCCGTAAATTTTAAGTCTCGACCCCCATCCCGTCTTGAAAACTCAATAATTGATTCCCAGTTCACAGCCCATTTGAGACACATAATATTTAACCATGTATGAGTTAAATTATGGTTAGAAGAATAGTAATATTTATTTATATTGTCATGTATTGTCAAGCATTGAGGTATTATAACCCTCAAGTGTTTCACCATTGCACAAAACCATCAACATAGTTGATGATTCGGATGGTCATAAGTACAAGAAAGGAATACATAAATAAATTAACTATTTTAGCTAAGTAATCAAGTGAAAAGTAAGAAATTATGGAAAATTTAGTTGTAAACTAAGGTTCTCAACATCACAATTTTTATACCATAACACAAGTCCTCCAACATAGTCTTGTTTGGAAACATGGTTTGGTTTCATTCACTTTTTATTTGTATATTAACTAATGACTTAAGAAAGATGTAGAATGTAGATATATGAGGTTTAAGAAACAAAATAAAAAAATTATTTTATAAGGTTTAAGAAAAACAATCTTAACTTGAACCTCAAATTGGTGGTTTACCAAACTTTATTTGCCTAGGTAAATATATGGTAAATTCCTAGAGGATGTTTCAAGTATTTAGGAAGAAAAATAATGCCAAAAATTTATGAAAAAAGAAAAAGATGAAAGAAAGAAAAAAAAACTTACAAGTCGGTACTAAAAATTTGTTGCAAAAATATGTAGTTCTTAGATAGATTTAGAGAGTTTGAGAAAAAAGTTTAGAGTGATAAAGGTGATTAGAAAGAGTTTGAGAAAAACTTTAGAGTGATAAAGATGATTAGAAAGATTTTGGTTAGTATTTATAGATAAAAATTAGGGTTTGACATTAAAGAAGTTAGTTAAGTGGAGGGAAATTAAAAATTTTCAATTTTAAATATAAGTGGAGGGAAAATAAAAAAAATTCAATTTTAACCCCTTAAATTTAGTTTTTTGTCATTTTTTATTTTAACCCGACCCGGTTTAACCCGAACCGGATTGAAAAAAAAATTATATATCGATGTTTACAAGAAAAAAAATTTCTACCAAATTTTCGACCCCCATGAAAAAAAATCCTGGGTACGCCACTGTCTATAATTGCATAGCTCAAAGCCTCAAACTGATGTGGGTTGGAATGTTTATCTCCTTACCTACATGTATGCATACTAGATTAGTTGTTCGTAAATTAAACGGGCTGAAAACTTGACATGATATGTAGTAAAAAATATGATAATATGATATTTTAACTATATTCGATTTGTTTTTAAAAGTTAATTGGTGTGCTTCAAGCAGTTTACATTGAAATCGAAAAGTAATAACGTTTATTTAAACCATATTATAAATAACTGTTTTAATGTATGTATAAGGAGTTAGTATATCAAATGTCAAGTATAATAATAATTTCAATCATTCAGAAAGAAACAAAACAAAAAAATAATTATAAATATTTAAGTCAATTTGCATAATTGTAATTGAAATCTTAAAAAACATATAATATTATTATGATTTATTATATATCCACATAAAATATTTTACATAATTTGTGACTTTTAAAATAAGTGTTATCAGTTGAACCAACTCATATGTATTCTTTGGTATTGGTTTTGAAGCTAACTATATATATATGCTTATATTTTTTAATTTCCATATATTTTTTCTTCTTTCTTGTTAATTTCATAAAGCACTTGTAACTAACATAACAAAAAATGGAAATTAATAAACTATCGGTATCTACTGAATAAGTTATGATTGTCTTAACTGAAACTGACACTGTAAATTTATAAATTGTTGCTAAGTACTCAATTTGATAAAAGTTAATACTAATATTATGATAATGATTATGCTAACTTTCGTAACACTTTGTTGTTCTATATTATAAGCTTAACAACAATAGTAATAATAGTACAAATTAATAATAGTAGTAATCATAAATTTATAAAGATGAAAAACACTTTCTGAATTAGACATTGTTATCATATTAAACCAAAAAAGAAAAACTTAATTTTAAATTAAAAAGGTAGTGTGAAGCTAATTAAAAATGAAATATACCTTTTAATTAATTTAGGATAAAAAGACATACACCTTTTATTCCCCTTCACAAATATTTCACATGTTAGACTCATAACACATCAAATACCATTCAATTTGGGTAGAATAGGAAAGGTTGCCTTTAAACAATAACCCAATCACCACCATCTTGTGACTTGCTACTAAAAGCATCCACACTCATAACTTTGCCATGTTCGTTTTGATACTTTTAATCTATATACACTTTATAACAAATCTTTTTTTTTAATAATACAATACAAAAGGTATACCTTACAATATATTTTTTTTTTCATTTTTATGCTAAAACATTAGACGATATTTGAAAGGACCGAGTGATCCATACCTGACCAAGTTTAAGTGAAAATTGAGATTTATTTTTTTTCACCCGTCTAACATGTTTATGACACAATTAGACCCGCTTAATAGTTAAATATATAGACCCGCTTATGTTAACTGCGTCGTGTCTAGTCTGACATGTTTATCATGATTAGATCCGTTTTACCAGCCCTAGGTGTATCACTAGCTTTCAATCTAATTTGAAAAGTTAAACTCATTTCTATTTTTTATCCCCGGCTAAAAACATGGTACACCCCCTTATTTACTTTTTAACATCCTATGCGATTGTCAAGCATATGACTTAACCCATTGAGTTCAAATGAGCCATCATTTTACACACTTTTACCGGACAAAAAACCTTTATTCCATATTTAAACATAAAAATTATTAAAAATCTACCAGATTAGAGTACAAGTTTGAAATAAATTCAGAAATGACTCGATTAGATTTATTTTAAAAACTAACAAGTCAATAAGTCATTTTAAAAAGTCAAAAAACACGAAGATATATTTTTTTAGTTATTAGCGATTGAGAGAACAAATACATACCTGCAACATCAAGACCATCATAAACTCCGCGATGAACAGTTCCAAACGAGCCACGAGCTATAACCGATTTAATCACCAGCTTTGAAGGATCAATCTCCCACTCTTGCCTCTGCCGGTTAACATTAGTATCAATCCTTAAGTTATGAATCGAGTTAGCATCTCCATGCCGATTATAATTACGATGATGATCATGATCATGTGGTTTGGGATGATTATAAGAAGAATTGATGCCGCTAATGTTGAGATTTAAGTTGATGTTCTTGTTATCGAAGCTTCTTCTTCCTCTTCTTGTGCTTAGATGCCTCTGTAATTGTTCGTCTAAGCTCTTTAGATCGATTTGATCTGCACGTAGAAACCCGTTTATTATGTGATCGTTGTTTCCCGACATTTTTCTGTTTAATTTCTGAGAAATAATGATTGAGGTTATGCAGGTGATGGAAACGAAGGGGGTGAGATATAGGATATATAGATGAAAGGGAGAGATATTATTATGTGTATATATATATATGGGAGGAAGACACGTGTCCAAATGTTAGTTAGTTTGGCTAGTTGCAACTTGCAACTTGAGGCTGAATTTATGCTAAATATATGGGAGGAAGACACGTGTCCAAATGTATGTAACGTGGCTATTTTGAATAATCATAATTTATGCTAAATACAAAGTTTGTTATGGATATATATGGAATACATGCCTGCAATTTCACACACCTCTTCTTACGTATTTAGCAACGTTAACATTACCTTCAACGTGTGATAATAGAGCTAAAAAAATAGCTTAATTATTTGATTACTCGCAATGCAAGCCTTTAGCCCACCCGCTTTGGAGGGCCGCGGTTGTAGCACTACAAACCCCATCTTCGAATTCCTTGACACAATATTATGTGTGTTGATTTTCTTTTTATCTGTTTTTAATGGTTGATTTAGAAATGACGGATATGACATAATGTTGACGATAAAAGTTGAATGTGAAAATAATATGTTAAAGTGAGTTTAAAGTACTGACTAGGCTAATTTTTAAAAGGACATACTGTTACTGGTGCAAGTTGTATAAAGGTACAAAATTGTGAACTTAGTAGCCTATAATATAAATCTTTACTTGTTGTCTAGTGGTATGAGACTTGGATGTAACAGGCCGCCTCTCACGGTATGGAAGAGATGTGCTCCTTCGTAACCGATGTTTCGTTAGGGGGTTCGGCTCTTGTATTGACACAAAGACTGTCAAGTGACAAGGAATTCGAAGATGCATTCGTGTTCGCAAGTCGTGCGGGCGTCGCATTGTGGCAATGAATTTAAACCAAATTACACCACCCTGCACACGGGTAGGTACTAAAGTAAAATATAGTACAAGAACTTAACATGTCATGAAGACTTGCGTATATAAGGTAACAATGTTTTCATTTCCACTCCAATGTGAGACAAAGTAAATGAAAGAAAATTTTTAGAAATCACATTCAAATATCCAACCAAACTGAATATGTTAACCGTTTAACACTTGATCATTCAAACATTTTAACCAATTAAACTTTTTAAGCATTTAGCATTTAACCATTTAACATTGTTAAATAAGAGTAAGAAAAAATTTATATACAACTTTACTCTTGGAAGTTCGAACAAGTACAATGAGTGAGTGTTGAGTGTTGTTTCTAAAGTTATGACACACACAATCGATTGCTTCAATCAAACTAATTTATAGATCCCCAATACTTCCAAACCCTTTCGATTGATCATGGAAACAGAATTAAAACAGAAACGCCAAACAGATGTTGATTCGCCGGCCACTTCCGCCTCCGGTCATCTCCGAGACTGGAAACCACAACTTTCTTCTCCGGCCAAGTCACCGGAAGATTCACCGTTATCATCCTTATCATCTGTATCATCTATCAGCCATGGATTCTCTCCAGAACCACTCGAACAACAACCACCACCAGAAGTAGTGGTATCACATGGATCGCCACCGTTAGATCCGTTGCCGGACTTACCTACAGAGAGAACAACGTCGCCAAAGCCGGTGCCGATGGTGAACAGGTACGTCCGAGACGAAACTGCTCCGATTAAGAAAACGGATCTAGGCGCACAAGACGGATTTGTTATACGGCCGCCGGAGGATGCGCGAACAGGCGGCGGAGATGTAGGGAGACGGTCGAGGTCATCTCTGGCGAGCGGGAGGAGATCTGGAAACGCAGGTTCGATGAAGAAGATTGCGTTAGGGTTTAGAGTGTTTGAATTGTTGTTCTGTTTGGTATCGTTGTCGGTTATGGCGACTGATAAGCGTCAGGGATGGGCGCTCGATTCGTATTATCGTTACAAAGAGTTCCGGTGATTCGTTATTTCTTCGGCTGCAGTTTGAACTTGTTTAGTCAGTTTCTGCTTGTTTAGTTTATTGATAAGTTTGGTGGATTTGCATTGCAGGTACTGTATGGGAGTGAATGTAATTGGATTTGCATACTCTGTGTTACAAGGATGTGATTTGGCTTATCAGTTGCTCACTGGGAAACAATTCAGCAGACGACATTATCTTCGTTGCTACTTTGATTTCGCCATGGACCAGGCAAGTTTTTTGGACTTAATTATTGCTTCTCAATGTGTATAGTGATTCGAAGACGAAAACAAGTGTGTATGTCACTAGCATCAAACTGATACTCAACGCTGATTATTTGAAATCTAAATTATCAGATAGTTGTTAGTTGATCGGTGTCGAAGTGACGATCAAAGATAAGTGTAAAAATGTCCTATTCACCTTAAGATTAGTTAGGGCAAGCAGGGATGTCGAACCACGTGGAATTAGTGGATGATGTATTTTAGATTGATTAAGAAAACAAATAATTAATTAAAGTAAATTATGCTATTGCCTCTTGGCTGTGAAAAGATGATTTGTTTGTAAAAGTGAAAACTATAAAGAAAACAATTGCAAGTAATTAAGTTGATTGTG
Source organism: Tagetes erecta (assembly GCA_030867185.1). Lineage (NCBI taxonomy): Eukaryota > Viridiplantae > Streptophyta > Magnoliopsida > Asterales > Asteraceae > Tagetes > Tagetes erecta. The sequence continues at coordinate 93,717,765 of CM061487.1, read as the reverse complement.
ATTATAATGGACAAATGGATCACCTCCGGGTTTAGGTTTCGGAAAGATATGCAATTAGGCTTAACATGCTAGAATCTACATAGACATAGATAGTTGTGATCATAGGTTAAAGCGTGCTAATAACTAGACTCACGGGTAGTTAAATTAGATGATTTCACGACCAATTTTCATTGTGTTGGCCGGATCCAAACCAATGCCGGACCTGGTGGTTTCGTTTAGAAGTACAAGCTATAACCATGTAGGAAAACGACTCGAATGTTGATTACTAGTTAGCTTGGCTAGTGAATGACATACAAGTTTCTCAAACAAAATGCTATAACCATTAATTAAACTATTGATCACAAACTCACAAGTTTATCAAACATTCAATTGCATTCAAATATTAAACTCATAGACAAATTATGATATTCGAACAAAACCAAACATTTAACTTGTGTCTAGCACATTAAAACCCTAACTACATATTAACTAACACTAACCATCCACCCGGAGATGAACACGGGTGGTTTAGCCGCTCATGTTCTTGATCGATTCTTCAATAGTTGATGGAATAAGCATTGTAGATGATTCGATGATGTTTGGGAGTGATGAAATGATGTTAAGACCTTGTTTCAAGTCCAAAAAGTCGTCAAAAAGTCGAGACAGTCGAATGGGGTTGATAGGTTGTTTAAATAGGTCAAAATCCGACCTAAAAACACATTTCCTAAAATAGGCTGGCGTAGCCTACGCGAGCTGGCGTAGCCTACGCCAGCAACCTTTCTGACCACTTTTAAAATTGGCTGGCGTAGCCTACGCGAGCTGGAGTAGGCTACGCCAGAGGCCATTCTGTTGATTCTTATTTTGGGCTGGCGTAGCCTACGCGAGCTGGCGTAGCCTACGCCAGAGGCCTTGCTGAAATCATCATTTGCTTCGTCTTTAGCCTCCAATATTCATGTACTCAACGTCCCTCTTCCATCCCTCCTAATGCATGGTCCAAAAGCACCATTTTACCTGTATTTCACACACGAATGCATAGTTATCTTATTCATACAAACTACATGAAAAACACATATAAACACATACAAACTCTATCATTTATCCCTTTAAACATCCATTTCATCACCCTAACATCATTAGTTGACGTAGCCTGTAGGGTGGCTGATCTCAATAAACTGTTAATTACAACTTGAATTAGCAATAGTCGGATAATACTTTCAAACCTGCATCCAAACACTCCCTTAGAGCAGATGTTAGTCACGCTACTAGGCTACTAGCTTTTTAAGCGAGATGCTTAGTATAAAAAATCCATTTTTAGTGGTTTTAGACGTGCTTTAGGCTTGTTTTCGGCTAGATTAGGATGTTTCCAAGCCTGTTTAGGGCTACTGTAATTGTTTCAGACTTGTTCAGATGATTTTTGGGCGTAACTTGGCGTAAAAATGCGTCTGGGTGCCTGAAAATGGGGCTTTTGAAGTAAGGTTCAAAATCTTTTGTGCTTTGACAGTAGTGTTGCTTAGCATCTGGACTTCGCTTAGGAAAATACATCTAATCCGAATGACATAACAGTTAACAGAAGCTCCATCTATTAACAAAATGCTATAAGCCAATCAACTTTAATTTACACAAGCCTTTTTTCTCGTGTGTGTTCATTCCTGCTCTAAAGTCATTTTGGTCATTCAACAACACAATACATGTACTTTGGATTGACTGTTTTGGTAGCATTTAGTTGCTAGTCATTCTAGTTCTTTTATTATATTTGTGGAATAGTATTACATATTTAAGCATTTTATATATTTATTGTTATTTTTCCTATTTGTGTGCTTTTTTATTTCCTGGTTATGTGCTTTTGTTCCACCTTCCGTTGAGGTGGCAAGCGAAGTCTTTGTGCCTTGTGCATTTGGCTATCTTAGGGTATTCGTGGTTCTTCATTTTAAACGTTCAGTTTGTGGTTTAACTTCAGATGATTTTCTCATTGTGATTAATTTCCCTGATAGTTGTTACATAAATTTAGATGATAATGGGTTATTTCTGAACCTTTGGTCCTGTCAATTTAGTTTCTTTCACAACATTCGACTCAACACTCTTACGTTTCGGTAATTATACATGTAAAAGATGTGATAAAATTGATGGTGTACATAAAAGATGTGCATTGATTTAATCTAGTGATTGTGGGTTATTTCAGATGCTGACATACCTGCTCATATCGTCGGGATCATCAGCAGCCACCAGAGTGGATGACTGGAAATCAAACTGGGGTGCAGACAAGTTCCCAGAGCTGGCTACTGCATCAGTCGGTTTGGGATTCGCAGCATTTGTTGCCTTCGCCTTCAGCTCTGTCATTTCTGGTTATTCACTTTACACTGCAACCTCTTCTTGATTCTTCATAATTATTCCCTAAATTTTGTGACATAATTATACGGAAGCTGTAGAGTCATTATTATAAGAAAACAATATGTTCTTGTTTCTTGTATATAGATTTGCTTGTAGTTGTATGATGCACAAACAAGGTTTTATGGTGTGTTGAGTAATAAGTGTAAGTTTGACTAGTGGGCTTGGACCCTAGACGTATGGACCGTTAAATGAACTTTTATGAAAACACGACGTGCATGGTGCATCTATTGATTGATTGTTCCATAAAAATTAGCCGACTTGCTATGTAATACAAGTAAAGTATGTTCTCGTCTCACTCTTTCTAGACCCAACTATACGAGTGAGATTGTTGTTAGATATGTTTGTTATCTGTTACAGTCAAAACTACATACATCCGAGTGGATTTGGCAAGTAATTGGGACTCATCTACGATAGCCTAGAGGAAGTTTGGGGTTTGGACTCTTGTTTGACTGAGTTGAAGCGGGTATTGGGTACTGTATCAATTCTATAGCTTTGGTATCAGTATGACAGTATCAATACAAGTTTTTTAGTAGTTTATCGTTATCGTGTTTTCATATTATACTAGAAAGAACAAATTACAATTATCGTCCTTTATGATTATTGATAATAACAAAACTCGTCCTTAAACTATGGTATTTACAGTAAATGTCCTTTATGTTTATAAAACTTTACAAGTTTCATCCTTTTATCTAACGACCGTTTATTTTTAACGTTAAATAATGACATGTGCTATCCACGTGAGGGCAATATAGTCTTTTGTAAGAGATGGACCATTTATGTAGTTTAATATTTCTTTCTTTCCCCACCATAACAACACCCCATCACATTAACCATCACCCTTTCTGGGAACCTCCGGTGATGGCTAGCCTCACAACCACCATCCTTTTCGCTGCAACCTGCGAGTGAGCCAGACCAACATATCCGATCATCACCTACATCGATCTGCGTTTTTGTTAACGGATTTGGGTAGTTTTTGGAGTGGTGATTTTAGGTCAGTTCAATAACGAAGGAAAACAGAAAAGTTGTTTGGGGGTGGCAACGACAGTCGAATAGATGGAGAGGGGATGTGATATGGTTGAATTGCAGGTGGCAGTGTGAGATAGAAGGTTTGTGCGATTGGTTGTACATTTATGGTTGTCGATTTGATGGTAGCGAGAGGGAGATGGTGATGATCATTGATGGGAGGCCATTTCAGATGAAGCCTGAAGGATCTGTCGTGGTGGCTATGGTCGTCACTGGAGAAGCCAAATTCTATCCTCACCGGAGATTTTAGAGAGACACACACACAAAGAGAGAGAGACGTGAGAGTGAGTGGGTTTATGTGTTTTAGTGGGTATATTTCTTTACAGCAAAGCAAAACACCATTGTTGCCTCATTTGATCTATGGCGGCTAGGTGGTGGTTGTGATTAGGCCAAAGCTGTTGTTGGTACGTAATTGGTAGGGTGAGTTGTTTGTGGTATGAGCAGGAGAGGGGGAGTACGAGATGGTGGTCGAAGGTTGTGGTGTGAACATGGTAATAGGAGGAAGAGATTGAAGGTGTGAGGGAGGTGGTGGAAGAAGAAGAGGTGAGTGAGTCATGGGTGAGATACTGAGATGGGTTGTTTTTTTATTTAGTATATTTAAAAAAAGAAAACATAAATGACATAAATGATCCTTTAATGTTTAAAATGTCTATTTTGCCCTCAGATGAGTGGCACGTGCTTTCATTTAACGTTCAATTTAAACGGACCTTAGATAAAAGGATGAAATCTGCAAAGTTTTATAAACATAAAGGACGTTTACTGTAAATATCATAGTTTAAGGACGAGTTTTGTTATTATCGACAAACATAAAGGACGAGAAATGTAATTTGTTCTACTAGAAAATTGTGTAAGCCCCTTTTGTAATCTTAAACTTGAAATAAAACGTTCAAAATGTCCCAAAATATGTATCAAAATGTATTTAAAAAAATCAATTTAGATATTCGTTACTAGATCGGAACTTTTCAATTTTTACCAATACCACTAGTACTGATACCAAAATTAAACAAAACAAGTACACGGGTACCATTTTTGTTTCTGGCAAGATGGATGTATAGTAGCAATAATCCGTTAATATATAGTAAAAAAATGACATTCCGCTAATTTCTAAAGATAATATTATGTTGATGTTTGCAATATGTTGGTATGTTACACAAGATTTCATCAAAGGCTATGAGAGATATAGATGTTTCGTGGTTGTATAACCGTCACAGTTAACACAACAGGTGCATGTGTTTATGCGGTTATGCATTCAACAACTCTATGAGAACATCTAGTTGGTTTGTGTGAAACGATATTGTTTGGAATCGTGATTTGAGCTAATTAATCTAAATATGCTTATCTTTTGAATAATAAGGATCAAATTAACAAGGTATATTGGTTTTTGTTAATCCCAACTATCACATTTTGCCTTCTACCAGTCCGAACTATTAAATTGGCTGTTAACGATCACAACTTTTATCACTTTGGCAACCAACGGTCTGTTGCTAATTTTTTTTAACGCTGTTAAGTTTTTTTTCAAATTCAAGACCGATGTTTTTAATCCTTTTGATTGGAAGGATATTACAAGTCGATTGATGGAAAAGTTACCTCGAATCGGCGCTCCGCACAACGAAACGGTGCTTCAATCGGGTGTTTAAACCTAACGGTGCTTTAATCAGATGTAAAAATTTTATCGTTCAGAGAGCCATTATGAGCAAACTTTTACATCAATCGACTCGTATTATCTTTCCAATCAAAAGGCCTAAAACATCGGTCTTGAATTAAAAAAAAAACTTAACGGCGTTAAAAAAATTAGCGACGGACCATTGGTTGCCAAAGTGATAAAATTCGGGACCGTTGACAGCCAATTCAATAGTTGGGATTAGTAGAAGCAAAATGTGATTTTTGAGACCAATAGAAACTAATATACCCTAAAACAATAGGTACATGTGGTTATGTATTCGACGACCATCAATGAATATAGTGTTCTAGAAAATGCATCAACATTAACTTGGATATTTTATTATTTTGGTTGGTTTAAGAAATCATAATTATTTTGGGGGGATATTAGTACATGAGGGACCTTATCTTGAATAAATTCTTTCTTTTTTTTTTCTCTTGAAATAGTTATTTTAATGAACAAGGATTCAAATATATATGCATTTGTGTATATATGATGAACCATGTTCATCAAACATTATTCTGCAAATGAATATGCATTTATTCTTACTCTCAAATTACATAGCATACAACAAATAGTTAATAGTCCTGTTATATTATAAATAATCTCCTTACTATCATCTAGCTAGCTAATAGATGGTTGGATATGATATCCATGTTTATTTATTAAGTTAGCTACTGCCTTCACCGCAATATGAGTGACGTACGTTCTTGTTCGTCCGGCCATTCGATGATTTAGGCCACGTCTTTGCTATCCAAGCACCAACAATAGTAATCACACCTTGAGATAGCCAAAAGTTCATCAGGACTCATCTTCTCAAGCTCACTTTGCCTCCATGAAGCAAAATTGTTTTTGTTCTGCGAGTCTGTAGCAAGAGGATAATCCTCTATTCTATGAGGTTGATATCTCATTCTTTTGTAAAGTCTCATTGTTGCAACACAATCATCGTATGGATCTTGTATCCCGCTTTGAATATCATATCTGTAAGCAACAGATCCGTCGTTAACATCATATGTATCTTTAGCGAGCACAACTTCAAATAAGATATTCTATTAACTTATTAATAGTTTTGTTATTATTATTACCCGAGATATGCTTTCGTTAGGTACTTGAGCGAGTTGCTGAGCTTGCTAGTCTTCATTAAGGGTGGATATATTGATGTATCCCTATACAAGCATGACAGGTTAGTAATATTACATATATCGGTTAATCGATTATTCGAAATTGAGAATAGATGATAAATAACAAGAAGTTACTTGCTTGCTTGCCTTATTTTCACATGAGGATACTCTAGTTCCAAGCATTTCATGTCATGATCCAGACCATGTCCTACAACAACCCTCGCTTTCCCACCTCGTGGGCGGATCTTCCATATCGGTTCCCCGTTGCATAAAAAGTCTTGAATTTTTCTTTGAACATGTCTTAATGGCAATGCATCCCTGAGATATTCTGGTCTAATTCCTGTGCTCTCATACCTGAAATTTTTTGCATACTTAGTCAACGAAACTTGTAGCACAAGTTACATGATCATATATTCATAAATTCATATTCGGCTATTCACCCTTGTTATGTACTTATGTATGTGCCCATCTAAACTATAGGAGATGATATATAGGGTAAAAGAAGGTACCTGTAGTTAGTAACAGGAAGTTGTGGCTTGACATAAGAATGAAATAGTATGTTTTCATATTCATCAATGATGCAAATCCTCGCACAAAGATCTAAAGAACCATCGCTACCACCACCAACCATTTTGCAAGCAAGAGCAACTGTTCTTGCTTTCTCGCTTTCAATTCTCAGGTTATCATGAATGCCTAAGTTAGCAAATCGTTGCAACACGCCCTGGGATATCGATTAGAGGTTAGGTTGATAATTCAATACATTTGTGTATCCAAAAATGAAAAAATATATTAAGTTTGAGGATATAATTGATTGCGTACATTATTTCCACGTGATAGTTGACATCTATCCTGGTGAAACCTGAGAGCACTGCGGCTACTAAGGATGTTTAAGCAAAAGGTGCATCCACGATCTCTAAACACCCTTTCGCATTCAGCCTTTGGCAATGGTCCTAAGGAATGATTAAGTAATTTATACCTAGAAGATGATAATATGAATAGTAACAGAATATATATATATAAGCTACTTTTATACCTAGAAGATGATCACGCAGAGATTCAAATGATCGACAACGTTTCCCACAAATTCCACACATGGGTTCATGAACCGAGTGATATGAAACCCTCATGTGCTCCACCAGATGCTCCTTTTTGTTAAACTGCCTATAACATGCCGCACACTTGTTCCTAGTGAAGAAGCCATGTAATGAGTTCAAAAGCCACATTATGCTAAAAAAGTTACATATACAACCATGCTACAAATTAAGGAACTGTTATATTATATATATTTATCTATGATAAATTAAATGAGTATATTATATGGCTGATATATACCTTTGACACTCTGAAGGATCCATTGTTCTGTCAACTTTGATATCAACAAATCAGTAGTTATCGATCTTCAACGAGAACTAAGTTAAGTTGAGAGGGCGTGAGGAAGAAATGGTAGAATGCGTAAGGTATTTATAGCGGGTTTAAAGAACCAAGAGAGGATAAGTACATAGAAAAATATTGATTCTGTATACCAATTTACTCGAGTTTGCATGTGCAGAGTACAGTCTCCCATCACTCGTACCTTCATCGCATATGCTCCATTACCAAAATACACGTACTCGGTACAACAGGTCCTAAAACTTGGTCAACATTAGGATATATAGAATATTTTTTTCTCCTCTTTATGCTTCTAGCTATACAGTTGCAATATATTCCATACTCCCATGTGGTATTAGACCTTGGCAGGCTATTAGTTACATTATAATATGGGTCATGTTTGAGTTGAAACAAGCATATCATCATGATGTTGTTCCATATGGTCTTAGGTTTAGATTATTTAACATGCAACATATTCATTCTCTCATTTGATAAAAGAAAAGGTGTTGGTCCCATTTATTGAAGAGAATTTGGGTGCATGTGGCTCACAGAATAGAGTACCTGACACATTCACATATATATGCATAAAGCCTGGTTTAGCCCCCTGCCTGCCCAAACTATTCTATTCTTTCATTGTAATGTAATAAAACACCTACATATATACTCAGGTTGTTAACATTAGAGCTAGCTGGCAATTTATCACACGACCCATTAACACAATGTAACTCAACACGGAGTTAAACAGGTTCGGGTCACAAACGGGTCAACATGTTAGTGACATGATTTAAACTTTAAAGCGTTAGTAAACGGGTTCAATATGTTTAACCCATTTATGACATGCATAACACGTTTAACTTAATTAACATGTTATATAGGTTAATACGCCAACATGACATGTTTATGTCTTGTTATTTGTGTCTTGTTCGTTCTTAACTTGCTTAGTCATATGTGCCATGCCGTTGGTGTTTTTAACTACTTATATATAATCATTGTTAAACTTGTCATCATGCCGTTCATGTTATTAAACTGATTACATTTAATCATGTTAAACATGAACATGTTAGTTAGTCTTCAAGAAAACGACACGTTTGGTTACTCATGTACGTTGCGTTCAGGTTCAATAGTACACGACTCATTTAACACAACACGACACGTTTTGGTAGCTGTGTTACAATTTATTTAGTTATAACATGCTCAGGTAATATCAACGTTGGGATCGAATAAAAAATAATAATGTGAGATTCTACTGAAAAACTTTTGACCAAGGTGGGGCCCAAGGAGATTCGAAGATTTTTTTAAAATATTCCCAATAGTTACATGACTATGAAAAAAGATGCAGCAAGCTAGCATATTGTTTTTGCATGGATAGTATGGGTCCAGTTGTTACATTCTTTTCTTCACTTACATATGAATTGTTATGAGGAGGAACATGGATCAATCAAGGTAAGTCATATATATTCTACGACCGAAAGGTGACAATAGCAAAGTATAAGTAATTGACGTATACGATTAAGCTAGCTGTCATTACTGCATCACTTCAGAAAAAGTTGAAGTATTTGGAAACGGGTCAAATGGGTAAAACTGCTGGCCGGCAACATGCAGCATGGATATATAGGTTTATACAAGCCCGGTGTATGTGTTGATTAGGCAACAAACGTATCCAATAACATATTTAATCAAAATCATGATACTTTAGTCAATATATCATTTTAATAGGCCATGATCATTTATGCAGGCTATTGGTTTACTTTTCGACTATTTGGCAAAGCCATGCATTTGGAGTCGGTGTGGTGAAGCTTCTCTTGATGTCAAGGGTTCAAGCGCCTATGACGGGTTGGTGTAAATTTGTTGTGGTGTAGATTAGATGGCTGTGTGAGCGCGTTACTGTTTTAAAAAAAATGATTTATGATTGTCTAATTGTGGTGTGTATGTATAACGTTAAAGCGGTTTGTAGTAGCATCAAGGCGGATGTAGGACGTTCTAGCTGTGGAAATGTACACAACAATCAAAAGATCCTAATGTGCTCAATTGTTTGTTCTTGATCAACAATAAGTGAATTGTGGCTGAAAATTTATAAGAAAAAAGTTTAGTAATTTTCAAACCTCAAAAGTGGGTCAAAAGTATATTATATGGTGGCTCTTTGGAATAATTTACATAACTTTCAAGACATAACCAAATATATACTCGCTCAATTCTATCCAATCAAATTTAATTGATTAATGACGTCATATTTGAAATATATAGGTAATTTTTTTAAGAACAAGAAACACAATTAGATAACTATGACGTCACGTTGACTTTCAAATACACTAGCTTAATCTCATGGGCCGTAGACTTAACGTACACAATGCACATTTGGCTTTAATTCTTTTTGTCAACAACCTTTGTTTGCATACACAAGTGCATGTGTCACCTTGTTTGTACGTACTAATTAAGATTTTCTAATGTGAAATTAGGGCTGGCATATCGTGTCAGACACGACACGATAAGACGCGAACACGATAAGGTCAAACACGAACACGACACGATAACTTATCGTATCATTTTTTCCAAACACGATAATAAGCAGGTTACATGATATATGACACGATAAAAACCCATTTTTAAAAAATTAAAATTTTCAAAAAAATTCATAAGTCTTAAATAATAAATATGACTTAATATGATAATTTTTAAGACATATATAAAACAACAAAATTACATAAAAATACTATTTAACCATAATAATACTTGATAAACGAATATGAAAAAAAGATTAAAAGTCTATTAAAGTCCATCTTCACCTTCATTCTCCACTAACATTTCACATAAATAAATATTAACAGGTGACCTATCGTGTTAACAGATCTTTAACCTGTTAAGACACGATAATTAACGTGTCTTTATCGTGTTAACCTGTTAATGACACGGCACCTGTTAAGGTCAAACACGAAACCTGTTAATTCCGTGTCGTTTCGTGTCGTGTTATCGTGTCCGTGTGAGAAATTGCCAGCCCTATGTGAAATACATGTAGCCTTCTCAAAGTGACCGCCCCGGCCCTTGGTTGGTTGAAAGAATCACTTCCGCACTTTAGGCCAACTCGAGTGTGTTTAGGGACGAAGGCAACAAGTGTAATTTTATATGAGAAAATTAACTTAAACGTGAATGTTAATGATAACATTTAAAACTTAAAATAAAAAATAAAACTATCTGAAACTCATGCTTTGAGTTGAGGTATCGTTGATAATATTAGAAATTCTTATTGAAAAGGTATATAGAAACTTCACATCAGAGCATTTGATAAAAATATACACTTTACAACATAATATATATGTTAATAAAAATAAACGTCTACAAATTTGGATTTTATAAGACTATCATGTTTTAAAAATTGGAGGAAAAGAAAAACTATTAAAAAAATTCAAAAGGTTGATTCAACTTTGAGAGCGTGTATGCTTGTTTTTAAGGACTTGTATATTTGATGCACAACTCCTTTTCAAATAAACTTGCATTAAAACAGAGAAAAAACAAGCGTCTTGCAAGTCATATTTAGAATTTTAAATGGAAAAAAAATATATAAAAATGGGGAGCCTGCAAAAAAGTATCTTGTAACCATGCCTAGTGGTAAAACTTAAAAGGAATTGGTGTAAGAGCTTGGTGTCCAAAGTGACCCAAGTTCTAGTCTCACTTGAGACATTAAGGGGGAAAAACTAGGTTATCTTGACCAGTCACCAGCAATGAATTAAGAGACCACAACCAGAGTTTGAGTGTTATGCGAACGAAGGGTTAATTCTCGCTCCCTTGGTTGTGGGTGACCTATGAGCTGACTGTTTCCTGTGTCTTGCTCTTGTGACGTGGGTGTCACAGGCCGGTTAGCGAGTCCGGTATACTCGTTTTTAAAAAAGTATCTTGTGACTTTAAGATAACAACAAAGAGTAAATTGCATTTTTTTGTCTGACTTTGCTAGTATTAACATGTGTAGTCTAATTTAACACATTACGTCTCTAACATTCTCTGTTTTGATAGAAATCGTTCTTGATCTAAGTTTCGTCCATGATTTCGTCAGCCCCCCCCCCTCTTCCCACTCCCACACACACACATGCCCCTCACGAGAGGGGTGGAATTGTCTTATAATGTCGTTCCCTCCATTTGTAAAAACAAAACTAATCAAACCATTGACCAAAGTTAGGATAAAGATGATTTACATTAAAACATGGAAACATAATGTGTTACGATTGGAGTAAAACAATTAACACTAGGAAAGCCAAATGATTGATTAGTACTCTACACAAAATAAAAAGCTTGCATAAAGGTTTGTACTTGTACCCTACGCATTATGCAAATTGTAAGTATACACTATACTAATAATCTTTTGTTTAGTTTTTGCTATTTTTGTATCCAAAAGATATATGGTATAGTTGCACGTGTAGTTGAAAGCTAGTATAAAATGGGCAAATAATAAAGGAGGTGATGGAGGGTAAATTAAAGGTTCTGATTCTTACGAGCCTAAAAGTTGTTTGTGGATCAAAAGTAAGCTACTTTGCAACGTGATAATGGAACCCCTACCCCATTGGATATTCCCCTTTCTTCCCATCTTTTGACTTGTTTATCTTTTATTTTTAAATAGATGTGTAATTGGCCTACCGATACGACGGTTGAGTTTAGGTATCTGACTTCTTCACACGCATTAATAAAAAAGGTTTCATGTCTCACACGTTACAATGTAAAGTCATAATATGTCACATATTCAAAGACCAATATATTCAAACATAGATACCAAAATGATAACTAAGTCAATGGGTCAAAGTAGAGTGTGTGATCATAGATGTAAGTTGACTAAGGCATCAAGCGCCAAAATGATAATAAATCAAAGTCGGGGGAGGGGGGGTCAATGTCCTAAGTAAATATGTCAAACTTAAGTAGAGAAACCAAATGTGTTAAATAACCAAATGTGCATTCTTTCAAATTAGTATATCTTCTTATTATAATAATTGAGTAACTCATGCACGTGTCAACATTTTAACTTCTTCACATAGAATTTTGATTAGATGCCACACTCTAATTTAATTTGGTGAGAGATTTTAAGGCGAGTCATGTTATGCTCCATATTCGAAATAACTCAATATGTTCAAATATAAAATTCAAAGTATCACCCGAATTGTTTAAATAAAAGTTTACCAATTATCATGAATTATCTCTTAACCCGATATGTTCAAATAAAAAAATTACCAATTATTATAGATTATCTCATTTATTTTAGCATATGATTTTTGCTATAAAAATATTTGTAAATATCCAAACAGATTTAACAGGGGACATGTTAAAATAAACTTGATACCTAATTTTAGTTAAAACCTATAAAACCAAAATCAGTGTAGTACATGGGTACTAATCTAGTATATGTAATTAAATCTGTATCTTTATATAATATAGCAAAATCATTTTTACTTACTTGACATCAATCATTTGAAATATTCTCTATAAATAATATATTTATAATATTTAAATCATTACATTTTGATCTCGTAATATTTAGGAATGTTTAAAATTTAAGAGTATTTAGATTTTCAACTCTCTTCTACTAGGAGTGCATGAGTCAGTTTATATTTAATATGGTATATATAATAATAAACTTTTAGATAAAGTTGTTAATAATATACAAATAAATATCTCAGTATTTTTTAAACATACATAGTTTTTTATACGAAATTATTTTATAAAAAAAACTACACCATAAACCCGAACATTTAATTATCTTTATTTTGAGTATAATACTGTTATACTAATAAATGATTTTTAAAAAACAAGTTTTGTGTTCCGGCTTTATCTCAAAACTGATTTAAATCGTCGTGTCGCAAAAATATACTTAAAATCATTACCTGGTTTTATGCTCTCAAGTGGCTGTAAAACTAAACGAGTATTCCTTTTAGACGACACATAAATGTAATCACGAGGGTGGTTTTGGGAATTTTCATATTTTTTATGGTTTTAAATACAGACAAGGTAATCATTTAACATTAACTTAACAACGATATCTCAACTTTTTTAGAGTGAACATTGAGTCATTCATACTCTCAATTAATGGCCACATTTTAGAGTGAATATCGAGTGCTGCTTGGTAACGTCTGAATGATTAAGTGCTGAATCAATAAGAGTTTAAAATCATTAAGTGATAAACCAATAAGAGGTCTGAACCATTAATAGCTAGTATATTGCTTAACTATTCAAAGCAAATGTCTGATCAATTCAAACAAGATGTCTTAACCATTCAGACTTTGTATAATACTTAACCATTCAGAGACAAATGCGTGAACCATTCAGACATCTGCTCGTAAAACAAACAGTCTGAATTATTAAATGCTGAACCATTTAGACATTTGAACCATTAAGAGGTTGAAACAAACAGCCCCTCAGTCATTTAACATGAATAAACACTAGTTGTCGTTAAGCCAAAAGGCCGTCATTATATGAACACAAACACGTGAAACAGTTAAAATGAAGCGTTGACGGTTGAGACATAGAAATAAAAGTGCAGTTCGACAACACATAGATACGCTACTTATAACCTTACACAAGATAAATAGAACAATCCTATTTGTTATTTTGAAAAAAATAAAAAGTTTAACACACACTTGGAACATTTTTAAATTCTAAAGCTTTGTTGGTTACATGACTTACGATTTACGTAACTTAAATTAATAAACTGGTGGCTTCCTCAGATACTGGGCTTTTAGATGTTGATTTTTTTTTTCTAATTATCATATAATAATTAACAAATCATACATTGATAACATAAAACAATCAATCCCCTTTTGATTTCTATACCCCATCAGCCGACATGACACACACCATATCTATCCATCACAACTTCAGGTTTCTGTTTTGTTCTTCATTTTCATTTTTTGGGCTTAAAGCACTGAAAACGTACTTATGGTTTTGTTTTTTCTGTTCTTTTGCAGTAACAGTGGTGGCCAGCAGCAATAGAGTCACCCCCCCCCCCCCCGGTCACGTCTTATGATAGGTGGGGCGTGAGCGGAGCGTGGCCAGGTGGTCAAGCCCAGTGGCGAAGCCAGCAATTTTATATAAGGGGGGCTGGACTTACGAGACCTGTAAATTTTTCTCCTAACGTTATGTTTCGGGTTATATATTTAGGTCGGCGATTCGGTCCGGGTCGGGCCAAATAGTAAACCTTTTTTACACAAAAATAAAACTAAGTAGCTTAACAAAAAAAACTTAAAATATTTATAATAATGTAAAAAATACAAGTACAGAGTACCTGGAAGAAGAATTACAACTCAATCAGAAAACTGAATATCTAAAGTTGAAAGAAATAAACCCTAGTTGAACTAAAAACCTACTTGGCGGTGGAGGCAAGATTGGATACAATTTGGTGGTGGTGGACAGAGCGAATGTGCGGTGGTCTTATGGAAGGCAACAAATTCAGAGTGAGCAGAAGTAAAACACCAAATTGAATTTTTGAGTGGGATTGTGGGAAGTCTTGACCGGTTAAATTGAAAAATAAACTCAAGTTGTGGACTTTTACATGAGTTTAGTCTTGTTGTTTATTACAATAATTAAACAAAAAAAACACATTAATTTAAGTTGGAAATTTTAACAATCAAGGGGCCAAACTTAGTATATATAATATTTTTAAAGGGGGCCAAATCTTATATATAACAAAAATTAACTACCGACCAAAAAATTAACGCTTGTGACGGAAAAAAATGGGAGGGCCTTGACCCCCTTTGGTCTCCATATTCCTTCGCCCATGGTCAAGCCCCATAACGCATAGCTTAGCTAGGTGAGTGAGTGCTTGTTTAAGCCGTGTGTAACGTTTGAGACTATAAAACTTGTTGAGATTGCTAGAGTTGTGAAGTATGAACAAATTAGCTAGGATTGATAGTTTTTTTTTGTTTCATTGTATATGATATTAAATTTAGCTACATTGTTTTTATCACCTCAGGGATGAAGCTAGCTTTGATTGGATGAGCAGGATACTAATACTAATAATTAGTGAACTTGTTTCCACAAATACAGTAATAATAACTTGATTTTAAAACAAGATTGGATTGTAGTTTAAAATTTGTTTGTTGGGTTTTACAAAACATCAAAGAAAGTGATTGAAGAGGTGCTAAAGACATGACAAAGAGGTTGTAAGGTTTGGTAGCAATGAGAATTGTGAAGCAAAACTTTATATCGCAATGTCTAAGATGTGAGACTATGTTGATCGGTGTCGAAGAGCCAATCAAAGATAAGTTTAAAATGTGTGTTCTAATCACCTTAGCTAGCTAGGGTAAGTAGAGTGTCGAACCACGTGGAATTAGTGGTCGGTGTTTGTAAGTAACTTGATTTGAGAATTCAAACGATTTAAACTAAATAAATTAACTATTGCCACTTGGCTGTGAAAGATTTAGATTGATTACTAAACTAAGAATTAAGAAAAGAACAAGTGCGATGAAATTAATTGGTTGTGATGTAATAATTGGAAAATGGATCAAATCCGGGTTTCAAGTAAGTGACTTAATGCGTACTTAAGGTTTACCAAGTTGGGAGTCACATAGACATAACTCGTTTACCAATTTTGTTGAACTATGATTACCAACTAAACAACGGGTTGTTAAATTAGATAGTAGAACCAAAATCAACTAATGTATTTAGAAGATTATGACTAACTAATGCCGGACCTAGTTATTTCATTAGCAAACATCAATTGTAGATAATGTACTAAGAACTTCATTCAATGAGTTAATAATTGCCACTAGTAACTTGATGAACAAATTCTCAAAACAATTAACCAAATCGTTTTAATCAATGAAAAAGGTAAACACACAAACTATCAAACATCCAAGAACATTCAAAGGTTGTGCCCAACAAGTTAAAACCCTAAGAAAACATAAATCAACCACTAACCATCCACCCGGAGATGATCACGGGTGGTTTAGCCTTGCATCTTCACAATGATCACTTCAATCTTGATTTGGAATTGCATGTTTGATGTTGGAATGATGTTGGAAGGAGATGGAATGATGGAAAAGTCGTCCAAAACGTCCTTGGTGGCTGGTGTGCAAGTTAGGGTTTGATAAAAACCAATAATCCCTTTTTATACCCTTAAAAATCCGAACCAAAAATAGAAAATGGCAAAGGGACGTAACCTACGTCCCTTTGGACGTAGGCTTACGTCCTATTATCAAGAAACGACCCTGGAGCCTGCCCTACGTCCTTCAAACGTGCAAAATTCATGAAAAACTATAGGACGTAAGCTTATGTCCTAAAGGTCGTAAGCTTACTACCTTTCCCAATTTTCACATTTTTCTTTGTTTCTTGATTTCTTTCCATCCACATGCTAACCAAACTTCATTAAAGCGTTGATAATCATCATTTAGCTCCCAATACCTACAAAACAAATATATATCAAAGTAAATACGTTCGAGATGATTATTAAGTTAAAAACACAAAGTTAATAACTAAATATGCATACAAATCATGAACGCATCACATCCCCACACTTATCATTTGCTTGCCCTCAAGCAAATTCACTCGCAACACTACAACTATCGTTAGACAAAAACGATCATGTTTCATCTTCACCACATGCTAGCTAAGGTCCAAAGCCATACACAACTCAAAATTTTACACAATTTAACAAACTACAACATTGCAAGCAAGTTGTAATACTTTGAATTAAGAACTATCTATCCGGGCCTAACAAGCTTTCAAATATTCCATATGTATGCAATCACACCTCTCACAATGTTCACTCCTCTCGGTTTAATTTCTGGACTAGTAAAAGATGTACTAGCATATTTCTGTGGTACTCTCAACCTAGAATGAAATACTATTACCATGTGCTTGTATAGAGATCATAATTACACCAATTAACACAAACCATGCACAAATCAAAAGGTCTTTATCGGGTTGTAATGTAAGGCTAGGGTTAAGGTGCGGAAAGGGAATTTTAAGTGGCTAAGGTGATGAAACCCAAATAAGTTTGTTCGACTTCTAGACAATGAAATTAAACAACCAAACCATGAACTTGGGTGATCTTAACCCGTATTCACTACTTATTATTAAGGAACTTTAACATGAACAACTATGATCATTTTGACCATTTATTCCACAATTTTTTTTTCATTTCTTTTTTTTTCTTTTTCTTTCTTTCTACTTTTTCTTTTTTTTTTTTCGATAACAATGACTCTAAACTCTTCAACTGCTATACGATACCAAACAAAAAAAAATTCTAACAATGCTTACTAGGTTTCATTACACGGGTTTAAAATTAAAATGGCTGAAAAGGTTTATGGGTTAATATAGGGTTAAACAAACGAACAGGTTGGGGCTCAGACGGGCGACTAAGGGATATGTTAAGGGTAGGTAATAAAAAGCAGAAAGGTCAATGAAAACAAAGGCTAATCCTAATGCCTTAATCATCTCTGTGCAACAGTTTGGTTCATGATCTCAAAATGTATCTACTATGCAAGTTCTAGAATAGTATAAGCATTCTAGTAAACACACATGAATGGAAAGTGAGCAATCAACCTATTGATATTCTAATGCTCATGTATAACTGTATAGGCTCAAAATCTCACTTGAAACTGCTGGAAAGGGTTAAGGATGTAAAAACATGCATAAAAGTCCACTATCTAGCTTATTAGCCCCGGTTAGACATTTCTACCAATTCTCAATTTCTTCTTTTTTTTTAATTGAGCTAACCATGACTAAGGACCTTTACTTGTGCATATAGGCTAAACAAACGTTCACGATTTACCTCCTCTCATCCCCACACTTAAACCTTACATTGTCCCCAATGTACATTTTAAAACTTGTGTGTGGAATAAAGGTGTCACTCATTTTCAAATTCATCCCTATTGAATACACAAGACCAACTTCCCAAACATTCCTAAGTCTACAAAAATTAAAAATACTAGAAAATAAAGCAACACATTCCCATCACATAAAAATTTAGTTCACCGCCAAAACAAAACAAATAAAACAAAGACATGACAAAATAGCAAACAAACAAACAAGATAAGGAAAAAGTACATGAACCTGATCATAGACAATCAAAGAACCCTTCATGCGTAGGACATCCATGCTCATCCCCACACTTGAGTATTTGTGTCTGGTGCTTAAAACTGAAAAACCAATAAAAGAAAACAGAGCACACAAAAAAAATAAAAGAAAATAATAAAACTCGGGTTGCCTCCCGATTAGCGCTAAGTTTTAGGTCTTCAGCCAGACCATACCTGCCACCACTCATGGTGGGCGAGTCGAATGCTTGTTTCTCGATTGTTCTTCAAATATGATCCTCCAACAATGTGGCACGTCTTCAATTTTATTCCACATTGGACCAAACATTGACGTCTTAACTTGACCATTTATAAGAGCAGGCGGATCACCCACTTTTTTCTTCCTTTTTGGCTTCTTATTTTCCGTTTCCACCTTCATCACTGACTCTTTCTTCTCCTTCAAATCTACCATCTTCTTCAAGTCCACATGCTTAGACCTGTCAAACTCAAAACCATTCTCAAAAGTGATGTCCTCACTTACATGTGAAATGTTAGGAGGAACACCTACATTAGTAATACCTGCCTCACACGGTTCATCATTAACAAAATAATTGATAGATTTAGAAAACACATCAAAACGCAACTTACGGGTTGTATAGGTCATATCAATAGTTCCCTCCCGACAATTGATTTGAGCATTAGCAGTTGCCAAAAACGGTCGACCCAGTATCACTTGATGTTTCTTATTTGTCCTCACTGGTGCATAATCAAGCACCATAAAATCCACTGAGTAATGAAATTCTCCCAATGTGATCATCACATCCTTTACGATTCCCCGAGGATGTTTGCATGTAAAGTCGGCTAACACCACAGTGGTGTCAACTTCCTGTAAAGGGCCAAACTCATACTGGTCATATAAAATACCTGGCAAGATGCTCACATCAGCTCCATAATCCAAAAGTGCGTTTTTTATCTTGAGTTTTTCAACTTTGATTGGAATGATGGGTGCTCCCAAGTCACCTTCTTCTTCCTCATTAGATTCCTCTCCTGTACCTATAACAACTCGTGGAATAGAAGTAAGATTATCATCAACATGCTTAGAACTAGGAAGGATACTCACTGAGTTTATGTGCACATTTCGAATGTTCTTTGGAGTTGCATTTTGGTGCGAAGGATTGACTTCTGTATCACTTGGAAAGATCCCAGATTTCCTCTCCTTGTTGATCTCGGCAACATCACTAGCTAGTTGCCCCATTTGTCTGCTCAACGACTCGATAGCCTTGTCTCTCATCTCATTTTCTTTCTTATTCTGCTGCATGTTATCTTTCATCATATTCATCATAGCATCCATCTTGGCATCCAATACAGTTCCACCAGTCAACACATCTTGAGAGTTACCTTTGGATTGATTGTAATCCCTCTGATTATAATTCCCTTGCTGACCCCCTTGATTATAGGAGTTCCTTTGATAACCACCTTGATTATAATTTCCCTGTTGTCGGTTTTGGTTATATTTCCCTCCTTGATCTGAGCCTTGAAAATTGGGGTTCATCTGATTAGTTGCATTTCCATATTTAAAATTTGGGTGGTTTCTTAGCCCAGGATGATAGGTGTTGGAGTTCATATCATACTGCTTCCTATCACCATAAATTTGATTCACCTCTTCTTCACTCTTCCCCACATTAGCTTGGCACTCATCACTGCTATGTCCAATTTCTTGGCATTCTTCACATACCTTATAACCAACTGAAGCTACATCTTTACTACCGAAATGACTCATCTTGGCAATTTGTTTCTCTAAATTTGCCACCCTCTCTTTGGTCTCATAATCAACAACTTGCCTAGAGTGTGTAGACTTGACCTTTCTCATAGCAGAAGCTTGTGCCTTTGAATCCTGACTCAACCTTTCCAAAAAATCCCAGTCATGGTCAACATCATTGTGAAGAAAAGTACCACCACTAGTGGAATGAATGTACTTTCTTTCATCATTTGTGAGGCCATCAGCAAAAGCCTTGATTAATTCCCATCGACCAATACCATGATGTGGACATATCCTGATGATGTCATTGAACCTTGTCCACGCATCATGAAGTTGCTCACCGACTAACTGTTGGAATGACCTTATAGAATCCCGAGCATCACTGGTTTTACTCATCGGGTAATACTCATCCAAGAAAGCTTGTTGCATTTGTCGCCATGTATGGATGCTACTATCCGGTAAGGTGAGAAACCATTGCTTAGCCCTATCCACTAGAGTGAACTGGAATAGTCTAAGCTTAACCTCATCATGCGTGCAATGATGGCCACCAATGGTGCCACATATGGCTGCGAACTCAGATAAATGTAGATAAGGCTCCTCGGTTCCTTTTCCAGAAAACTTGGGAAGGATCGTGAGATAGTTTGGACGAATCTCAAAAACTCTTCCCGCTCGATTAGGAGGAGCAATAGGACTCGGGTTCTCAGCAATAGTAAGCCTAAAATGACTATCCACACCCCTCGGTCTCGGTGGGTCCCTTTGGTTATCCCTACCATGATAGTTCATGTTTCTGTCCCCTTGATTATACTGAGGTGGGTTTTGATAGTTCTGATTATTATTATCATGACCCATGTTGTTATTGTTTTGGCCATTCCTTCCACCATTACCATTGTTCACATTTTCACCCTCCATATTGTCAGGACCTTCGTCCATACCATGCCTATCTTCATCCTCTCCATCATAGTTATCCTCGTGATAACCATGGTTGAATCTACGGCCAAATCTGTTCCCTTGATATTCATGTCTCGAATCATAACTTTGTTGGCTTCCCCAATCATCTTCATCATCCCCATGATTGTACCGATTCCGAATATTTGGACCCCTTTGATAATTTTGATTGTTATTATGATGATAATCCTCTGGGTTAAAAACTCGGAAATTGGGAGGGTTTTGGTTTTGAGCTTGATTTGGTGGGGGATTTTGGTTCTGTGGTGGAGGTGGATTCTGATTTTGGTCTTGGAGTGGGTTTTGATTGGGAGGTGGTTGTTGGTTTTGAGGTGGTGGTGGATCTTGGATTACAGGTGGGTCCATGTCTTGGGCTTCTTGTTCAATTTCTTCTGCAAATGAGGATGATTTCAACCCTGAACGATGCAAAACACGGTTATACCTTGCTGTCTTCTCTATCTCTGAATCAAAGAACAAAGGTGATGTCCT
The DNA here is from genome assembly GCA_030867185.1 of Tagetes erecta. Taxonomy (NCBI): domain Eukaryota; kingdom Viridiplantae; phylum Streptophyta; class Magnoliopsida; order Asterales; family Asteraceae; genus Tagetes; species Tagetes erecta. The sequence goes on along the minus strand of CM061487.1, from coordinate 93,696,051 downwards.
ACCCGAGTATCGTGTATGCATGCAACCTGTCACCTGCACACAATAACACAACCCGCGTAACACAAAATATAGAAAAGTAAATAAAAACAAAAATCAAATTACTAAACACCAAGCGCACCGATTCCCCGGCAACGGCGCCAAAATTTGATCGGTGTCGAAGAGCCAATCAAAGATAAGTTTAAAATGTGTGTTCTAATCACCTTAGCTAGCTAGGGTAAGTAGAGTGTCGAACCACGTGGAATTAGTGGTCGGTGTTTGTAAGTAACTTGATTTGAGAATTCAAACGATTTAAACTAAATAAATTAACTATTGCCACTTGGCTGTGAAAGATTTAGATTGATTACTAAACTAAGAATTAAGAAAAGAACAAGTGCGATGAAATTAATTGGTTGTGATGTAATAATTGGAAAATGGATCAAATCCGGGTTTCAAGTAAGTGACTTAATGCGTACTTAAGGTTTACCAAGTTGGGAGTCACATAGACATAACTCGTTTACCAATTTTGTTGAACTATGATTACCAACTAAACAACGGGTTGTTAAATTAGATAGTAGAACCAAAATCAACTAATGTATTTAGAAGATTATGACTAACTAATGCCGGACCTAGTTATTTCATTAGCAAACATCAATTGTAGATAATGTACTAAGAACTTCATTCAATGAGTTAATAATTGCCACTAGTAACTTGATGAACAAATTCTCAAAACAATTAACCAAATCGTTTTAATCAATGAAAAAGGTAAACACACAAACTATCAAACATCCAAGAACATTCAAAGGTTGTGCCCAACAAGTTAAAACCCTAAGAAAACATAAATCAACCACTAACCATCCACCCGGAGATGATCACGGGTGGTTTAGCCTTGCATCTTCACAATGATCACTTCAATCTTGATTTGGAATTGCATGTTTGATGTTGGAATGATGTTGGAAGGAGATGGAATGATGGAAAAGTCGTCCAAAACGTCCTTGGTGGCTGGTGTGCAAGTTAGGGTTTGATAAAAACCAATAATCCCTTTTTATACCCTTAAAAATCCGAACCAAAAATAGAAAATGGCAAAGGGACGTAACCTACGTCCCTTTGGACGTAGGCTTACGTCCTATTATCAAGAAACGACCCTGGAGCCTGCCCTACGTCCTTCAAACGTGCAAAATTCATGAAAAACTATAGGACGTAAGCTTATGTCCTAAAGGTCGTAAGCTTACTACCTTTCCCAATTTTCACATTTTTCTTTGTTTCTTGATTTCTTTCCATCCACATGCTAACCAAACTTCATTAAAGCGTTGATAATCATCATTTAGCTCCCAATACCTACAAAACAAATATATATCAAAGTAAATACGTTCGAGATGATTATTAAGTTAAAAACACAAAGTTAATAACTAAATATGCATACAAATCATGAACGCATCACATCCCCACACTTATCATTTGCTTGCCCTCAAGCAAATTCACTCGCAACACTACAACTATCGTTAGACAAAAACGATCATGTTTCATCTTCACCACATGCTAGCTAAGGTCCAAAGCCATACACAACTCAAAATTTTACACAATTTAACAAACTACAACATTGCAAGCAAGTTGTAATACTTTGAATTAAGAACTATCTATCCGGGCCTAACAAGCTTTCAAATATTCCATATGTATGCAATCACACCTCTCACAATGTTCACTCCTCTCGGTTTAATTTCTGGACTAGTAAAAGATGTACTAGCATATTTCTGTGGTACTCTCAACCTAGAATGAAATACTATTACCATGTGCTTGTATAGAGATCATAATTACACCAATTAACACAAACCATGCACAAATCAAAAGGTCTTTATCGGGTTGTAATGTAAGGCTAGGGTTAAGGTGCGGAAAGGGAATTTTAAGTGGCTAAGGTGATGAAACCCAAATAAGTTTGTTCGACTTCTAGACAATGAAATTAAACAACCAAACCATGAACTTGGGTGATCTTAACCCGTATTCACTACTTATTATTAAGGAACTTTAACATGAACAACTATGATCATTTTGACCATTTATTCCACAATTTTTTTTTCATTTCTTTTTTTTTCTTTTTCTTTCTTTCTACTTTTTCTTTTTTTTTTTCGATAACAATGACTCTAAACTCTTCAACTGCTATACGATACCAAACAAAAAAAAATTCTAACAATGCTTACTAGGTTTCATTACACGGGTTTAAAATTAAAATGGCTGAAAAGGTTTATGGGTTAATATAGGGTTAAACAAACGAACAGGTTGGGGCTCAGACGGGCGACTAAGGGATATGTTAAGTGTAGGTAATAAAAAGCAGAAAGGTCAATGAAAACAAAGGCTAATCCTAATGCCTTAATCATCTCTGTGCAACAGTTTGGTTCATGATCTCAAAATGTATCTACTATGCAAGTTCTAGAATAGTATAAGCATTCTAGTAAACACACATGAATGGAAAGTGAGCAATCAACCTATTGATATTCTAATGCTCATGTATAACTGTATAGGCTCAAAATCTCACTTGAAACTGCTGGAAAGGGTTAAGGATGTAAAAACATGCATAAAAGTCCACTATCTAGCTTATTAGCCCCGGTTAGACATTTCTACCAATTCTCAATTTCTTCTTTTTTTTTAATTGAGCTAACCATGACTAAGGACCTTTACTTGTGCATATAGGCTAAACAAACGTTCACGATTTACCTCCTCTCATCCCCACACTTAAACCTTACATTGTCCCCAATGTACATTTTAAAACTTGTGTGTGGAATAAAGGTGTCACTCATTTTCAAATTCATCCCTATTGAATACACAAGACCAACTTCCCAAACATTCCTAAGTCTACAAAAATTAAAAATACTAGAAAATAAAGCAACACATTCCCATCACATAAAAATTTAGTTCACCGCCAAAACAAAACAAATAAAACAAAGACATGACAAAATAGCAAACAAACAAACAAGATAAGGAAAAAGTACATGAACCTGATCATAGACAATCAAAGAACCCTTCATGCGTAGGACATCCATGCTCATCCCCACACTTGAGTATTTGTGTCTGGTGCTTAAAACTGAAAAACCAATAAAAGAAAACAGAGCACACAAAAAAATAAAAGAAAATAATAAAACTCGGGTTGCCTCCCGATTAGCGCTAAGTTTTAGGTCTTCAGCCAGACCATACCTGCCACCACTCATGGTGGGCGAGTCGAATGCTTGTTTCTCGATTGTTCTTCAAATATGATCCTCCAACAATGTGGCACGTCTTCAATTTTATTCCACATTGGACCAAACATTGACGTCTTAACTTGACCATTTATAAGAGCAGGCGGATCACCCACTTTTTTCTTCCTTTTTGGCTTCTTATTTTCCGTTTCCACCTTCATCACTGACTCTTTCTTCTCCTTCAAATCTACCATCTTCTTCAAGTCCACATGCTTAGACCTGTCAAACTCAAAACCATTCTCAAAAGTGATGTCCTCACTTACATGTGAAATGTTAGGAGGAACACCTACATTAGTAATACCTGCCTCACACGGTTCATCATTAACAAAATAATTGATAGATTTAGAAAACACATCAAAACGCAACTTACGGGTTGTATAGGTCATATCAATAGTTCCCTCCCGACAATTGATTTGAGCATTAGCAGTTGCCAAAAACGGTCGACCCAGTATCACTTGATGTTTCTTATTTGTCCTCACTGGTGCATAATCAAGCACCATAAAATCCACTGAGTAATGAAATTCTCCCAATGTGATCATCACATCCTTTACGATTCCCCGAGGATGTTTGCATGTAAAGTCGGCTAACACCACAGTGGTGTCAACTTCCTGTAAAGGGCCAAACTCATACTGGTCATATAAAATACCTGGCAAGATGCTCACATCAGCTCCATAATCCAAAAGTGCGTTTTTTATCTTGAGTTTTTCAACTTTGATTGGAATGATGGGTGCTCCCAAGTCACCTTCTTCTTCCTCATTAGATTCCTCTCCTGTACCTATAACAACTCGTGGAATAGAAGTAAGATTATCATCAACATGCTTAGAACTAGGAAGGATACTCACTGAGTTTATGTGCACATTTCGAATGTTCTTTGGAGTTGCATTTTGGTGCGAAGGATTGACTTCTGTATCACTTGGAAAGATCCCAGATTTCCTCTCCTTGTTGATCTCGGCAACATCACTAGCTAGTTGCCCCATTTGTCTGCTCAACGACTCGATAGCCTTGTCTCTCATCTCATTTTCTTTCTTATTCTGCTGCATGTTATCTTTCATCATATTCATCATAGCATCCATCTTGGCATCCAATACAGTTCCACCAGTCAACACATCTTGAGAGTTACCTTTGGATTGATTGTAATCCCTCTGATTATAATTCCCTTGCTGACCCCCTTGATTATAGGAGTTCCTTTGATAACCACCTTGATTATAATTTCCCTGTTGTCGGTTTTGGTTATATTTCCCTCCTTGATCTGAGCCTTGAAAATTGGGGTTCATCTGATTAGTTGCATTTCCATATTTAAAATTTGGGTGGTTTCTTAGCCCAGGATGATAGGTGTTGGAGTTCATATCATACTGCTTCCTATCACCATAAATTTGATTCACCTCTTCTTCACTCTTCCCCACATTAGCTTGGCACTCATCACTGCTATGTCCAATTTCTTGGCATTCTTCACATACCTTATAACCAACTGAAGCTACATCTTTACTACCGAAATGACTCATCTTGGCAATTTGTTTCTCTAAATTTGCCACCCTCTCTTTGGTCTCATAATCAACAACTTGCCTAGAGTGTGTAGACTTGACCTTTCTCATAGCAGAAGCTTGTGCCTTTGAATCCTGACTCAACCTTTCCAAAAAATCCCAGTCATGGTCAACATCATTGTGAAGAAAAGTACCACCACTAGTGGAATGAATGTACTTTCTTTCATCATTTGTGAGGCCATCAGCAAAAGCCTTGATTAATTCCCATCGACCAATACCATGATGTGGACATATCCTGATGATGTCATTGAACCTTGTCCACGCATCATGAAGTTGCTCACCGACTAACTGTTGGAATGACCTTATAGAATCCCGAGCATCACTGGTTTTACTCATCGGGTAATACTCATCCAAGAAAGCTTGTTGCATTTGTCGCCATGTATGGATGCTACTATCCGGTAAGGTGAGAAACCATTGCTTAGCCCTATCCACTAGAGTGAACTGGAATAGTCTAAGCTTAACCTCATCATGCGTGCAATGATGGCCACCAATGGTGCCACATATGGCTGCGAACTCAGATAAATGTAGATAAGGCTCCTCGGTTCCTTTTCCAGAAAACTTGGGAAGGATCGTGAGATAGTTTGGACGAATCTCAAAAACTCTTCCCGCTCGATTAGGAGGAGCAATAGGACTCGGGTTCTCAGCAATAGTAAGCCTAAAATGACTATCCACACCCCTCGGTCTCGGTGGGTCCCTTTGGTTATCCCTACCATGATAGTTCATGTTTCTGTCCCCTTGATTATACTGAGGTGGGTTTTGATAGTTCTGATTATTATTATCATGACCCATGTTGTTATTGTTTTGGCCATTCCTTCCACCATTACCATTGTTCACATTTTCACCCTCCATATTGTCAGGACCTTCGTCAATACCATGCCTATCTTCATCCTCTCCATCATAGTTATCCTCGTGATAACCATGGTTGAATCTACGGCCAAATCTGTTCCCTTGATATTCATGTCTCGAATCATAACTTTGTTGGCTTCCCCAATCATCTTCATCATCCCCATGATTGTACCGATTCCGAATATTTGGACCCCTTTGATAATTTTGATTGTTATTATGATGATAATCCTCTGGGTTAAAAACTCGGAAATTGGGAGGGTTTTGGTTTTGAGCTTGATTTGGTGGGGGATTTTGGTTCTGTGGTGGAGGTGGATTCTGATTTTGGTCTTGGAGTGGGTTTTGATTGGGAGGTGGTTGTTGGTTTTGAGGTGGTGGTGGATCTTGGATTACAGGTGGGTCCATGTCTTGGGCTTCTTGTTCAATTTCTTCTGCAAATGAGGATGATTTCAACCCTGAACGATGCAAAACACGGTTATACCTTGCTGTCTTCTCTATCTCTGAATCAAAGAACAAAGGTGATGTCCTACCCGAGTATCGTGTATGCATGCAACCTGTCACCTGCACACAATAACACAACCCGCGTAACACAAAATATAGAAAAGTAAATAAAAACAAAAATCAAATTACTAAACACCAAGCGCACCGATTCCCCGGCAACGGCGCCAAAATTTGATCGGTGTCGAAGAGCCAATCAAAGATAAGTTTAAAATGTGTGTTCTAATCACCTTAGCTAGCTAGGGTAAGTAGAGTGTCGAACCACGTGGAATTAGTGGTCGGTGTTTGTAAGTAACTTGATTTGAGAATTCAAACGATTTAAACTAAATAAATTAACTATTGCCACTTGGCTGTGAAAGATTTAGATTGATTACTAAACTAAGAATTAAGAAAAGAACAAGTGCGATGAAATTAATTGGTTGTGATGTAATAATTGGAAAATGGATCAAATCCGGGTTTCAAGTAAGTGACTTAATGCGTACTTAAGGTTTACCAAGTTGGGAGTCACATAGACATAACTCGTTTACCAATTTTGTTGAACTATGATTACCAACTAAACAACGGGTTGTTAAATTAGATAGTAGAACCAAAATCAACTAATGTATTTAGAAGATTATGACTAACTAATGCCGGACCTAGTTATTTCATTAGCAAACATCAATTGTAGATAATGTACTAAGAACTTCATTCAATGAGTTAATAATTGCCACTAGTAACTTGATGAACAAATTCTCAAAACAATTAACCAAATCGTTTTAATCAATGAAAAAGGTAAACACACAAACTATCAAACATCCAAGAACATTCAAAGGTTGTGCCCAACAAGTTAAAACCCTAAGAAAACATAAATCAACCACTAACCATCCACCCGGAGATGATCACGGGTGGTTTAGCCTTGCATCTTCACAATGATCACTTCAATCTTGATTTGGAATTGCATGTTTGATGTTGGAATGATGTTGGAAGGAGATGGAATGATGGAAAAGTCGTCCAAAACGTCCTTGGTGGCTGGTGTGCAAGTTAGGGTTTGATAAAAACCAATAATCCCTTTTTATACCCTTAAAAATCCGAACCAAAAATAGAAAATGGCAAAGGGACGTAACCTACGTCCCTTTGGACGTAGGCTTACGTCCTTTTATCAAGAAACGACCCTGGAGCCTGCCCTACGTCCTTCAAACGTGCAAAATTCATGAAAAACTATAGGACGTAAGCTTATGTCCTAAATGTCGTAAGCTTACTGCCTTTCCCAACTTTCACATTTTTCTTTGTTTCTTGATTTCTTTCCATCCACATGCTAACCAAACTTCATTAAAGCGTTGATAATCATCATTTAGCTCCCAACACCTACAAAACAAATATATATCAAAGTAAATACGTTCGAGATGATTATTAAGTTAAAAACACAAAGTTAATAACTAAATATGCATACAAATCATGAACGCATCATATGTTCATAGCGAATCTTATGAACGAGATTTTCTGTGAACATGGTCTTTCATTTGGACACTGCAATATGAAGTTTTGTTTCGCACTTTTTATTGTTACTAAACCTTATGACCTTTTTGTTTTTTTTTTAAATAAATAAATGTCTTTAGAGCTTTCCAATCACATTTCCTTGATGTTTTGTAGAGTGGAAAACATATTTCTTTTTAGGGTTATTTTCTCTGTCTTCATATTTTCGTAAGTTGTTTCTCTATTTATGTATCATAACAATTTCAGTTTTAATCGTTTTATGGCGTATGTATGTTTTGTTTCAAGTTTTGTTCGGTTCGTATCAATGAGTTCTTTAGAGTTTATAAATATCTTTCTTCTAATATCGGTTCTTGAGGTCAGTGTTTATCATTGTTATGCTATTCTGGTTTCAGTTTTTGTAAACGGGTACACGGTATCATTGTCTTAAAATATCAAAAAATTATAAAAATTGTTTTATTGTACTCAGATTACAACATAGTGCTGCAAAAGACCTCTCAAAAAATTGTGCAAAGCTTAAGAGGAGCTATCACTCATGTCTGTTGCCTAGAATTTGAGTTCTATTTCTTAGAGCATTCACAGTGGAGTCACAGTGGAGGCACCATCTCCATCTCTATAATTACACTAAAAACAACTATCTATGAAGGTTCCGAATTAAATAATTAATAATTTTTTTACCTTTATTATAGAACTTTAAACAAAATTTTGTTGATTCAACCATCTCTTTCTCGACTTGACTACTTGAATCGTCTATTTTGAATACCAACTAATCAAATTCTATTCCTTGTTCTTTTTCTTTCTTTTTTTAGATTCAGAAATAGTAACCGATTCAATAAATCTATGAAGGTTCCGAAATGAAATCAGTTATTTATCTTACAGTTTCTCTCTTCTTCACTCACACCACTTTTTTAAATCATTAAAAAATTATAGAGGATAAACAATAACTTTTCAAATATAGAGTTTCACTCTCCTTCACCATCAAATTTTCTCTCTCATTCAGTCACAACAACTCATAACTGTGACATCTGCCCCAAACCCGAACCCAAATGCTCGACTCGAACCCGAATCCATTTTTTTTACTACTACTTATTCGTATGTAATCTCTTTAAGTTGCAGCGCTTCGTTATTAATGTAAATAAAGATTTCGGATTCCATGTTTTCCCATCTTTAATAAAGCGATCGAATTTATCTCTAGTTATCATCGAACGTTTACTAGTTAATTACTAAATACAAAAAGTATATAAAACGTATTTTATAAAGATATTTTGTAAATATTGCTAAAGATAAATACTTCCAAGTCAAGAAAATAACCATTTAACGTCAACCGTAACTTAGACTTTTAAAAACGTCAATTTTATAAAAGTTACAAGTTAACGTGACTATGTTAGTTAGTTAAAATAAAGATTTAATTAACTTTGGGCTAACAATGTCAATTTCTAAACTTAAATTAAAAGTTTTAACCCTATACTAAAACTAACATAGAACCTCGGGGACCAAAGTGTAACTTTTAAATAAATCCCCCCCACTTTTTTTCCCAGCCCGTTTTCACGAGCCAATTTCCGGTCAATGACCGGCATTGCTCCGGCAACGCTCCGGCGAGTCCCAAAACGGCATTTATAGCTACTTTTAATTCGATTGAACCATGGTAAAATGATCACGGGCAAGTTTCGAACCTATGTCTACAAATTAATTCGATATTTTGACGCAATTGAATCTGTTTAATGCAAATCTTTACATTCCCGTCGGTTTCTAAAACCCATTAATCTTATACGACTTAAAACGTTTCAATCAACAAATTTGACTAACCAAACGATTCTTTCGTTGTTTAGAAACGGGCTATAGCATTCAATTGAGATTAAACACCAAATTAAACTTCCAATTAATCTTCTTGCTCGTCATTCAAACTTCGAACCATTCGACAACTTCTAGACCAAATTAAACAAATTCAATCAATAATTTTCATCTCTACAACTCTTTTTCACTCTCTGCTATCTCAATTTCAAAGAAAAATCCCTGGAACTCAAGTTTAATCCTCAAAACCGTCGCACCCTGTTCATCGTTTCATCGATTCGATTCTTCACCAATCAAGTAATTGTTATATATAGAAATGATCGTGAGTTCGTGTAGATTAAAAGCCCTATCTTTAATTCGGGTATGATTATCTTGTTCAAACGAATTTGGGGTTTTCTTGATCTAGGGCTTGTAGTATGAAATGGGTGTTTTGTATATTAAAGAATAAAACAAATTTCCGTCTGTTTAAGAAACAAAAAGCGCGCCTGGTCCAGTGGTGAGACTGCTGGTTGTGGCGCGATGGGTCGTGGGTTCGAGTCCCACTGTGACCACTTTTATTTAATTTTCACCTTTTTAACCCCCCTTACTTCTAAGTTATATATATATATATTTCTCAAAATTGTGTACAAAATATATCAATTATAAAACTAGAAATTGATAAAAATATATACTTACATCTCGTACCTAAATCCCCAAATTATACTTTGAAACCCTAATTTTCAATTGATATTTTAAAACCCTAATTTCCCAAATTATACTTTGAAACCCTAATTTCTAATTGATACTTTAAAACCCTAAATTCCCAAATTATATTTTGAAGCCCTAATTTTCAATTTATAATTTAAAACCCTAAAACCCCAAATCCAAAACCCTAGAAGTTCTATTTTCTTGATTCTAGTTATTACGTTACTTGCTTTGTTTCTAAATTAGGTTCTCCCGGTTAATTAGGTGGTCCTAACATCTGGGCGATCCTCGATTCTCTCTAGTTACTTTCTTGCGTTGCTATTATCTTTATTGTTCATGTGAGTAAACTCACACCCCTTTTTACTATTTACGTTTTTGGGGCCGAAATACGTGTTCCTATGATACTACGGTTTCTTTTCTTTTGCTTCTATATTTTTTCTAAATGAGATCATTAGATGTGTTAATCTTGCCTGCCGCTTGATGCAAAATTATGTGATAGTTAATAGTATTTATATATTCTTGTAATTTCCACCGGTATGATATTAGCGCTAATGGCCTGACAAGCCCACCTACATTAATGGCCTGATAGGTGATTAGACCCGGCGATTCTTTTGTTGATTCTTTAGGTTGGATTCTAGTTACTATTTGTGATGCTTGTTGCTACGATGCTACGTCCCTTTCGATGCTTAAACATTTACTGATAATTTATATATCGAGACGGTTAAATGACGGTTAAAACGATAATTATCAGTATTTGTAACATGAGTGGTTCCTCATGACTTGTTGCTAAAGGTTACCCTGCGGGGTCTATGGTACTTGTTTCTATGTGTTTCTATGGTCACGGTTGAGATATATAATGCAATTGCTATGCACATGAGATTGCGAAACACAATCTATAATGATCTCGGATTTTATACTATGTACTATTAATTGTGTTTTACTCACTAGCTAATTCTTTAGCTAACTTATTTTACACGTTTTTCAGGTGGAGTTTGATTCGATTTTGTTTCAAGACACGTAGGATGCTTCGGACCTAGAATAAAAAGGACAATAAATAGTATTTAATTGTCGGTTTCTGTTACGGTTTTTATGACTATTTAATGCTTCTTTATGTCACGACATTATTGCACAATTAATATTAAAATATGAAATTAGTGGGCCATGTGCTTTGTACTTTGATATCCGATTCATTTGACGCGCCCGGTGTTTTCCTCCGCCGGGCGGGGTGTCACAATAACAACCCCTAAAATATAAAAACCCCACTCACAAACATTTGATTACTCAAATGTGAATGCTCTTACATATTTGGTTTGTAAAATTCATTATAACTAGAAAATTCGGGATTTAAAGATAACATGTTGGACGAGTGAAAACAGAATTGAAAGAAACACAGTTACCTAGTATAATTTAGAGTAAATTGCCAAAATAGTCCCTGGGTTTGTACCGTTTCCACCACTTTGGTCCTTATATTTTTTTTTCTTGCCATTTTGGTGTTTGGTTTTGTAAAAAAACAGCCGCTTTCGTCCTTCCGTCAAATTCTGTTAAAAAAATCAGTTAACTACGAGGGTAGTTTAGTCATTTACTTTCAAAAGACGAAAATAATAATAATAATAATAATAATAATAATAATTATTATTATTATTATTATTATTATTATTATTATTATTATTATTATTATTATTATTATTATTTATTAAAACCTGCTACTTGCCTACTCCACCACTCATTCCCAAAACAAACCCACCCACACTTAAAACTTATTTTTTCTTCATTTTCATTTCTTCTTCTTCTTCTTCATCCAAATACCTGCTACTCCTCTACCACCTGAAGCTACCCCTCCACCACCTGAAGCTTGACCACCATCACAACCACTACTACATCCCCTTATAACTAACCCACCATCACAACCACAACTACACCCCTAACTATACAAAACCTAATTTCAATCAAGATACTAAATCAAGTGATGGCAGCAGCAAGTGCGGTCGGAGCTCTGAACGACAATGCATCGTTGGTTTATTGGATCGTCTTTATTGTTGGTCGGAGCTCCGAACAACGGTGCATATACGGTGAAAAGGTTTGGGGTTTCAATTGGTGGTTAGGGGTTTTGATTGTTGAATTGTAGATGAAAAGGTTTGGGGTTTCAATTGGTGAATTAGGGCAAACATTAGGTGATTAAGGGTTTGGGGTTTCTAGTAGATGAACTGGTGAACGGGGGTGGATTCAGCCGGTGGATTGTGGTTGAATCAAGTGGTGGTGGTTGGGATGGAGGTAAAGAATACGACAGCGGTGATGGAGGTGAATAAAATTTGTGCTGGTGGAGACGAAGGTTAATGATAGGGTGGTGGCAGTGATGAAGGTGAATGGTAGGGTGGGGTGGAGCAGTATGGTGATGGAGCGATGGTCGTTGCCGGTCGTTTTCTATCGAAGATCTGGTCTTTGATTTTGATGAAGATGACGCTTTTTGATGAAGATGGGGATGAATGAATGAAGTGGATGAATGGATGAAGAGGGTGATGGGTGTCTGTAATGTTAGACATTTTGTAGTGGTGATGGTACTGGTGATGTAAGTGGTGGTGGTGGAGGAAGAAAATGAAGAAGTAGAAGAAGAATGAAGAAGCTATGGAAGAAGAAAATGAAGTTGCCTGCAACTTCAATTTTTTTATTAATTAAGTTAATAAAGGAGGGTATTGTGGTCTTTTAACACAAAGTTAACGGTAAACGTTGACGGAAGGATGAAAGCGGCAGTTTTTTTACAAAACCAAACACCAAAATGGCAAGAAAAAAATATAAGAACCAAAGTGATCGAAACGGTACAAACTCGGGGACTATTTTGGCAATTTACTCTATAATTTAACTCATAGCATAGCTATTGGTAGGATTTGACCGGGTTGGATAACAACAAACATTACATCTCAGATACAGAGGTTGCTACTAGTAGGGTTAGTGGTTAATTGTTAACCATTTTGTTGTTACGACTTAAGAAACCCAGTTCTATAACTCAACCAGTGAGATTAAAAGCCAATTCCAAGAATCAAAAAGTGAGATTAAAACTCAGTTTTAAAATTTTGATGGAACATAGTTAAGGGTGGGTATCTTTAAAATATCATAAAAAATGTTAGTAGCATAATTAGTCCCTTAAATGTGATAATAAAAATTTCATCATGCTAGCTAAAAAGTTAAGAGAAGTGTTAGTATCAAACGTGTTATAAATTTAAAAGTTAGTAGTCAAATTTGTTACTTTACCCAAACCACAAGAAGCAATGTAATTATATAATTTTTTATGTGTTAAGAATTAAGATGGCTTATTGTGAATTAACTTCTCCGTTGGCTTATCCTTCGAAGAATATCAACGTCCTACAAGTTTGAAGTCTCAGGCAGAATCAATCATTGATGTGTAAAGTGTATAGCTTTTAATTAACACTTTTTACACAATTATGTTTTAAACTTATATAAACAATTATTACTTTATTACTAATTACACACACAATTTAGACAAATGTAAATATTGTATAGTAGTATAGCTTTATGCAAGAACCGATATCGATCCGTGGACATTTTCTCTCCAAATACTGAATCTTCATTACTATCTAACTGGTCAAATAAGAAGTTGTTTTGTGAATATTTTAACTAACAAGAAATGACCGCTAGTTTTACCAAACAACAAGAGAAATCAAAGATGATGACAACAATCAATGAAAAAATATCGCTTGGACCTCGAATCACTTAACAATAAAATAACAACAAACACAAAGTCAAAATGAGATCATATAAATAGATAACAAATGGATGTGGATTAGACTTTCATCAAGGCTACCTAATCATATAAGTCGTCGAAAAGTTAGAACGATAGACTCATAATAACCACCTAAAGTTATGTAAATTAAGATTAATGATACAATTACGTCAAAGTGAAAGGTGAACAAAACTCTCACTTGAGTTATCAAATTCCACAATTCTTTGGAAACCTAACATGATAAACATATAGTAACCACCTTAACTTGCGTAAGGTAGACAAAGATACGACTATCCTTCAACTCATGAACATCACACCACGATTACAAACCTAGGGATTTAAGCTATTTAACCCTGGATTTTCATAAACAATGACATGAGAAATTCATAACATATACCAGTCTTATCAAACATATGGATGCATATTTTACTAAACAATTATTCTTCATCTACCATTTCTAGTTAAATGCCACAAAATACATACAAATATAAATTTCTATGAATAAGTGCTACACATATATGGTTTTCGAATATAATATGTTCATACCACCCACAAGGTTGAGTATTTCATACACCTAGAACAAACACAGATATATTGAAGTGAATTAAACTTCATCGTAACATTAACATAATCAACACCAAGAGTTGTGTACAAGTTGTTAAATCATGCTAAATTTCATATAATCCTAGTTAGAAAAGATGTTTAGCTCATGGAGCTTACAAAAACCAGAGCCACGCTCATAAACATGGAAGAAAACATAGTAGATCTTGTAATCAAACTAGTGAAATAAGTGGAGAAAGGTTTTGTGGTGTTAGATTCACCTAAGGGGGTTAAGAGAACTAAGGTTTTATGTAAAAAGTTGGGTCCTTTTCTATTAAGGGGGAATTGGGGTGTATGTCTTGAATTCATGTATGAATAATTGAATACGAGCATATCAGTAAGTGATATGACCATACTGACTGTAGATATGCAGTTACCTCAAAATCTCTCTAATCTAAGTGATGATATGCAATTCAAGTGTTTCACTTTCTATGCTTATATTCATTTTGGACTAGTCCTAGGAAAGACCCAATGTATCACAACATTCAAAAAAGAAGTGTCCAACATTTTAAGGGCTCCAATCTTTCGCTCCAATAACAAAGGAAGAAACATATCGAGTGTTATATAACATCACATCATATGTTAATATAATCATCATAACACATCTAATAAAGTTATAAAACAAAACATCACGGTCGCAACTCGCAACCGTGTCACTAATCTGAAATCTAAGTTTTTAAATAAAAGAGTAAATTACATTTTTTGGCCTTTATAATAGGCCATATTGCGGGTTTTGGCCTTTTATTTAAATTTTTGCACTGAACGACCTTTGGTTAAATTAAAGAGTCGGTTTTAGGCCTTTAAGTTAACGATCATTAAGTTTTTCAGTTAGTTTCCCTCATGTGCAATGCACATGAGGGTATTATGGTCATTTAACCTTAAAGGACTATTATTGTAACATTTTTATTATTAATAATATTATCATCATCTTCAACTTCACCAACACCAAACAAAATCACCATCATCCCCTCCGTAACCACTACCATCCCACCACCCTTCATAACCACCACCATCCCACCACCATGACAATTATGAAAATAAGTGATAAAATTAGAGATGACGACATACAGTAGCTTTCTTCCAATCGTTCATCTCGCTTAGATCCGGTCAATTACTTCACCAACGGTAGCAATGATGGTGGTGGTGTTAGCAGAAGTAATGGTGGTGGTTTTAGAGGGAAGGGTGATGATTTGAGAGATTTTGTTTGGATTTTTGGTGTTGATGGAGATGATGATGATGATAAGAAACTGAAATTAGATCCGGTCAATTACTTCACCTAAGGTAGAGGGGAGGGTGATGATTTGAGATATTTTGTTTGGATTTTTGGTGTTGGAGGATATGATGATTCTGCCATTAATGGTGATGCTTTTGAAACTTTTGTTTTTGTATAGATAAATGCTGTCAATTTAATTGTAGGGAAGTGATGGTGGTGGTTATGAAGGGTGGTGGGATGGTAGTGGTTATGGTCTTATGGAGGGGATAGTGGTGATTTTGTTTGGTGTTGGTGAAGATGAAGATGATAATAATATTATTAATAATAAAAATATTACAGTAATAGTCCTTTAAGGTTAAATGACCATAATACTCTCATATGCATTCTAACTGAAAAACTTAACGATCGTTAAGTTAAAGGCCTAAAACCGATTCTTTAATTTAACCAAAGGTTATTCAGTGCAAAAATTTAAATAAAAGGCCAAAACCCGCAATATTGTCTATTATAAATGACGAAAAATGTAATTTACTCTAAATAAAATAAAAAAAATTGGCAAAAAGTATAGCAATGAAAGGAGCGTACGGTTACCGAAGGGACAGTGTTGGTGGCAGATTAATTAAAAAAACAAAACCTTCGTCTTCCTTCCTTCATTCTTCCACCTCCACAATTCATCACCATTTTCAATCATTTCACTTTCAATTATATCTCTTTACATTATTCCTCTGTCTCATTAATCGGTACGTTATCAATTCAATTCATTCGCCCCGTTTCAAAATTCGATTACTTTTTTTCTAATTTTTAACTATGTTTGTTTGATAACTGCTCTAACGTTTCCACAAATTAGGTCTCGATTTTCAACTTTTTGCTTGTTTGATGCGGTTTTATATCCATGAATGTGCATGCAGATCGGTTTTAATTATTAATTGAATTTTGTTTCCTGATTTTTGATGCATTTCTGATCATGCAATTGCAGAAACACAGGAATAAATAATTAATTTCAATGATGAACATGCATAACATTTATTAACAATTAAATCCTCTGTTTCACATTTTTCTCCCAAATCAATTGCTTTGCATCTTTAAAGCTTTTTGATCTTGATATTGATATTATCTCTATGATTTATTTATGTGTTTCCTTTATTAGTTAATGTGATTAAGGTGTTTTTCTTCATAGTCAACATTCATTATGGTGATGATAATAAAGTTTTGAAATTTGAAGTTGATTTTGTGTCTTTTTAGCCTTTGAGAACCATTGTTTGAAGGTCGAAACACACGAATTTGAAGCGAAAATGCCCGAGCCTGGAACCGGAAAATCGAAACCAACCCCGAGCAGCAAATCCACACAAAAAAACTTCACTGACAGTCACATTTCACCAACAAGTCCATTGAGCACACATACAACTGATAATGGGTCAACTGATATAAGCATCAACAGTAACAACTCAATTGATCAACTATGTAACAATGTATGTGAAATGGAGAGCTCTGATCACTCCCCTTCAAGATTTAGTTATGTTTCTTATGGTCAAGAATCAAGAATTGATTCGGAGTTACGTTTTCTTGCTGATGGCGGTCTTGCGAAAACCGACACCAGCAAGAGTGAAACCTGTGATGAAAATGAGCCTATAGAGTCGCGTGTATCGGGTGATGAGAAAGAGTCGGATGGGTCGGATGTTACTACTCGTAAAAACAAGAAAACAAGGCCATCGTCGCCAGCTAAAACGTCTTCTTCTGGAAAGATCCCAAAGCCAAGCCCTGTGAAGAAACCGGGCTCGAAGATGGCTGTGAAAAAGAACGAAAAGATTGCGAATACTGAAGACCCGAGATACCTCGGGCAGTATCTGCTAAAACAAGCTCGGGAACTGGTGCAAGCAGGAGATGATCCTAACAAAGCGCTTGAACTGGCGATACGAGCCAAGAAATCGTTTGAAAGTTGTCAACCCGAAAAGCCTGATTTGGAGTTTGTTATGTGTTTGCATATGGTAGCTGCACTTTACAGTATCTTAAGGCAGTATGACAAAGCTATACCTGTTGTTGAAAGATCGATTGAGATCACGAACATAAACGAAGGGCAAAAACACTTGTTGGCTAAGTTTGCAGGGTGTATGCAGCTCGGTGATACATATGCGATGCAAGGGAATATTGAGAAATCGATACTGTGTTACAAAGCGGGTATGGAGATTCAAAAACATGTTTTAGGTGAATACGATGCTCGGTTTGGTGAGACGTGTAGGTATGTAGCCGAGGCTCATGTTCAAGCAATGCAGTTTGATGAGGCGAAGAAGTTGTGTAAAATGGCTATTGATATACATGGGAAAAACGGAACGAGTAACTCGTTAGAAGAAGCTGCAGACAGGAGACTAATGGGCCTTATTTGTGATTCGACGGGAAATTACGAAACTGCTATAGAGTATTACGTGTTGGCCCGAATGGCCATGTCAGCGAATGGGCATGATTCCGATGCTGCCGCTATCGATGTCTGTATTGGTGATGCGTATCTATCGTTGGCTCGTTATGACGAAGCTATTTTCACTTACCAGAAAGCACTCAATGTGTTTCGGTTTACAAAAGGAGACAATCATTCATCGGT
Organism: Tagetes erecta; assembly: GCA_030867185.1. Lineage (NCBI taxonomy): Eukaryota > Viridiplantae > Streptophyta > Magnoliopsida > Asterales > Asteraceae > Tagetes > Tagetes erecta. The sequence continues at coordinate 93,677,882 of CM061487.1, read as the reverse complement.
TGCTTCAGTTTATGTTCGTCTGGCCGATCTTTACAACAAGATCGGGAAGTTTCGGGAATCTGAAACGTACTGTGAACACGCGCTACGTATATACATTAAGCCAAATCCCAAGAGCCCAACGGATGAAATCGCAAACGGGCTTATTGAAGTGTCTGCGATTTACGAGTCAATGAACGAATTAGGCCAAGCACTTGACTTGCTCAAGAAATCACTCAAGGCTTATGGAACAGGCCCGGGTCAAGTGACAGCGGTGGCTGGAGTCGAGGCTCAGATCGGTGTGTTATGTTACATGATGGGTAGCTATTTAGACTCATATGGTTACTTTAAAAATGCCATTTCAAAGTTTCGGGTTGCTGGAGAAAAGAAATCTGGTGTTTTCGGGGTTACATTGAACCAAATGGGACTCGCGTGTGTTCAGATCGAGTCGTTTGGTGAAGCTGCTGATCTGTTTGAAGAAGCTAGAAGTGTTTTGGAGACTGAATATGGACCTCATCACCCTAATACACTTGGGGTTTATACCAATCTTGCTGGTACTTATGATGCAATGGGAAGGTATTATGATTTTAATTGTGTATAAAGTTTTGTGGTTTAGTTTTGGAACTTGAAACTAGACGTGTTAACAGTTTGATGGTTTTGAACACTTTTTTTAAAGCATAGTTTTGTGTTACAGTTTTAAAAATAATAAGGATGGTTCATGAACATAAACTTTATATAAAGAACAAATTACATTTTTCATCCTTTACGTTTACATCCTTTTCATTAATGGTTATTTTTTGTTAAATTTTTCACAAAACGTCCTTTATGTTTATAAAATGTTACAAAGTTAGTCCTTTACTCTAACCTCAGTTAAAAAATCCTGTTAAAGTGTGTCACTTGCGGATCATGTGAGGACAAACATGTCTTTTCTCAACCCTTTTACAACTTATATTTGATATAAGTTTGCCTTCCCGTGATATGCACATGACATACTTTAACGAGAATTTTTTAACGGAGTTAGAGTAAAAGACTAACAATGTAATGTTTTTTAAACTTTAGACATTTGGTGAAAATTTTAGTAAAAAAGGACAAATAATGAAAAAGGGTGTAAACTTAAAGGATGAAAAATGTAATTCGTTCTCGTATAAATATTGAATGTTAAATGGTCAGTTTGGTTTACACATCAGATCGAACTGAACCTTAGATATTTCAAACCAGCTAAATTGAGTGACTCGCTTTGGTTTAGATGGTTTCAACAGTTTGTGAACGCTGCCGGACCATGAAGACTTCTAGTTAAGGGCTGTATGATGATATTTGGAAACGTTTGTGTAGGTGGGACGATGCAATTGAGATACTGGAATATGTTGTCGGGATGAGAGAGGATAAGCTTGGAACGGCGAATCCTGATGTGGACAATGAGAAGCGGTGGCTCGCAGAACTGTTGAAAGAATCCGGCAGGAATCGTAGGAAGGGGTCGCGGTCACTGGAATTTCTTCTCGACGGTTGATCACTGCCTTGTTTTTGTTACATTTCGGTTTCTGTAGTAATTTACAAATTGTATAGTTTTGTAGGTTATTTTGTACCTTTTTTGTTATTTTCAAGCTTACTTGTACCTTAATCCTTATGATCATGATGTATAACATATTCCATACTTAGCCCAATCAATTGCAAGACCAACTCTCTGTATAACATAAACAAACAAAAAAGTTAAATCGGCAACAAATAATAAAATCAATTAACATTTTCAACACAGTGTAACGATTTGCTCTTTACTTGTTAACGTCTTTGGCATTTGGGCACCGTTACATTTTTTTGTGAAGCTACTATATAATCCTAAGCTCCTAACTTCAAATTTACAATTCACTTAACATACCCTTTATTGAAAATGATTAATTCATAAATTCTCTCAAACGTACTACTTTTAGGACAAAAAAATCCTTACAACATCCTGGTTTTTATCCAAAAATTATTAAGCATGCCGACTATGATTAACATTGCCCGGATGGTGAAGTGGGGAATAAGGGGATATCGCGATTGATTTCTCATCTCAAGCGGTTGCACTTTCCTAGTGATGAGCGTAAAAGTGTGTTGCGTGAAGCTATTGCTACGGACCATGGCTTGTTTACTGCAGTGGAGGGAACATTGAAGGTTTTTGGTCAATGGTTGTGTGGGAAGTGTATGAGTATACATGCCTTGAGTCGTGCTTGTCATCACACAGATGACATTGTGCGTTTTACTAGGGGTGCTAATGACATGGAGGGACATATTATTGGGATCTTGAAGCCTATCATCAAGTTGCCTGAGAACAATGTTCCTGGGTCATTTGCATTGGATGGTGCACTCCTTGATCGTGTCTTTAAAGTGCCTATCATTACCGTCAAGAGTATACCCCATGGTTGTCGCCTGGCTTTCTCACAAGCATTAAAAACAGCTCTGCACAAGGTGGTTGCCCACCCCGGATCTGTTGAAGCGTGGGTTAGCTTGCTACTTCTTCCTCGTTGTACTTTACATGTGTTCAAACCCAAGAATAGGCAAGAAAGCAGGTCTGGGAATAGAAAAGCCTTGCAACAACGTTCAATTCTGAATTCTCTAGCCACATGGGGAAAAGATGATGGTATTGCCATGCTAACTAAAGACATGTTGGACGGTTATGGTGTGGGGTCTGTAGACCAAGGAGGCACAACTAATCATAACGAGAGACGGGTTAGCAACACCAACATTAGACAGTGCCTTCGGAAAGTTGCTGATGGTCACTTTACAGCAGCGGTGAAGGTGTTATGCTCGGCTGGTGTTGCTCCATACAATGGGGACACCATGAAGGCTTTAGAGGATAAACATCCGCAAAAGCAACCTCCATCTATGCCGTCTTCTACATATCCTGAGCCCCCCCTCGTAGCGGAGGTTGATTGTGTCCTTAGCTGCATTAAATCATTTCCTAAAGGAACTTCATGTGGTAGGGACGGCTTGAGGGCACAACACATTTTGGATGCTTTGTGTGGAGATGGGTCTGTTATTGCCACTGATCTCTTATGTGCTATCACTGCAGTGGTTAATTTGTGGTTACGTGGGAGATGTCCATTGAGTTTGGCAGAGTTTGTTGCTTCTGCTCCTCTTACGCCGCTTCTTAAACCCGACAATGGGATTCGGCCTATTGCAGTGGGTACTATATGGAGGCGTTTAGTTTCCAAAGTGGCTATGAAGGGTGTTCGTAAGGTAATGACTAAGTACCTTAGCGACTTTCAGTTTGGTGTTGGTGTGTCAAGTGGCGCAGAAGCCATATTACACAGCGTGAATAGAGTATTGAGTGAGTATCATACCGATGGGTCTCTTGCAATGCTTACAGTGGATTTTTCTAATGCGTTTAATATGGTGGATAGATCTGCTTTACTTCATGAGGTCAGGATGAGATGCCCTTCTATTTCTCCGTGGGTAGAATTCTTATATGGGTTGCCAGCAAGACTGTACCTTTGAGATGAACATATTTGGTCCACTACTGGGGTTCAACAAGGAGATCCATTAGGACCACTTCTTTTCGCTCTTGTGTTGCACCCACTGGTGCATCAAATTAGAGACAATTGCAAGCTTCTTCTCCATACTTGGTATCTTGATGATGGTACTGTCATTGGAGATACAGATGAGGTGGCTAAAGTGTTAAGCATCATTCATGTCACACCCCGACTCCCGGGGCCCGACACGTTGCATAACATTAGCCAATCAAATATAATAATGTAGCGGAAGACTTAAATAAAAGACCACAAATACGGTCCCAAATTGAACTTTCATTAATTGTCTAAAAATAACAACATTGTCTGACACTCGAAGTGAGTGTATTACATCATCATAACAAAACTAAAGACACTAATCCCAAGCGTCTTCCTTCCTCCTATGTGGAGTACTATCATCCGAACGTCTCTAGCTAGGCCTTCCTAGCTAATGTCCACGGTTATTTCTTTCACCTGCATCACGAGCTAAAAGACATCAACAACTATGTGTTGGTGAGTCGTAACCAGTGACGTAAGACATACAAAACATTTAGACAATATCATATACGTGTGTGGTGATAAGTTATCTACAAGTCAACTCTTCACTACGTCACTTAGTTGACGTCATTTGACGTAATGCTTGCTAATATGTATACCGCATACAGGACTAAGGCACCTATATGGCAAATCCATGCCATAACATTTCATAGCATCCCGGGCATCCGGTACCTTTCCTGTTACGAGCAATCAGTCTACCTAATTGGATCCAACTAGACGCATACATATCCCGAGGCGGAGCCGGTAGCCCCTCAAGGACTACCTCTTAGCGCGAAGCCCTGCCTTAATGACTTGCCCTGTGGTATGTAGCCGCCATCTCGTTCATTGAGATGACTCTTAACGCGAAGCTTATTACCGCGGACCAACTCACACCTCAACCGGACGAACCTGGAGTTGAGATGCGTTGATCACCAGGTAGCGATCTACTTATAACCACATACATATTTAAAACATTTACAAACATTTCATACTTTACATACAAGCTCGGATACAGCCCCGAAATCATAAAACATATAAAATGAGGGGGCGGTTAGACTCACCTTCTGATGTAGCCTATGTATCACAAGCTAGTGGCTAATCAAGACAACCCTGTAAAACATTTCATACTTGTTAGGATTCATTCCCCTAGGGATAATCCTATCAGTGTCTTTTCACTGATGCATTGTCGTAGTCATACGATGTGACTTTGGCGATAACTTTAGTCCTTGGTATAATCATTCTTCTCAGAGTGCTTTAACATCTGAGTCAGGGTTATCCTATATCCTCTTTATCATTTTATTTGAGAAGCCACATCATTATATCTTTGTGTTTCTCACACAATCATATCGTTCATTGAAAACATATTGTATTCCTAGTACTATTATATGACTAGGAATGTTCTATTCTAAAACCCTGGTTCTTCCATGGACTTAAGTCATACATATATCCTAAACGAGTACGGGATCTGAGACGTTACCTAGTGAGTCGAGCAGAGTGGGGGCCTGGGTACGAAAGTCTCCTTGGACACGGGCAGCACCTAGCCTCGTTCAGCGGTTCCGAGCTCACGTGCTAGCGGGAGAACACCGTCCACTATAACAACGGGTTTCGTGCCCCTTTTAGTATCTTAGGTGCATACACATATATATATATATCTAGCTATATATGTATAAAAACGGTAAATACTCGAAGGAAACTAAGAACGAGTCTTACCGAACACCGAAGATTCTTGTAGACGCTTCGTGAGCAAATCCGCACTTGAACCGAACTTTTGGAGGCTTCCGTTACTAGTCGGAAACCCTCCGGGACTTCGTCGGGACTTCACCGGACGTTTCGGGCCGGAAATGTAGAGAGAGAGAGAGACTAGAGAGAGAGTGGGATGGTGCAAGAGTGAAGGGGGGTCGACCCCCTTTTTATAGCTGCCGAACACGCGCTAGGCGATACGCGCACGCCCACACTCCTCCTGCGCGTATCGCGTAGGAGGGGTGGTTTCGTCGAATACTGCGGCTGCCCCTGTTTTGCGTACCCGGGTTTGCTCGCCTTAGGCGATACGCGCAGGCTAGAGCCTCATCTGCGCGTATCGCGTAGAATACATATTTTTTTTTTTTTTTTTTTAAGTCTTTTTATTCTCGCACGGGTTGGAGTGTCACATTCTCCCCTCCTTATTGGGATTCCGTCCCGGAATCACCTTGAGAATAAATGAGGGTACTTCTTTTTCATGGCGTCCTCTGGTTCCCATGTAAACTCAGAACCACGCCTTGCATCCCACTTGACTTTAACGATGGGAATGCGTTTTCTCCTTAACTTCTTAACCTGCCTTTCGACTATTTCTGTTGGTTTCTCAACAAAATTTAGTCTTTCGTCCACTTGGATTTCTTCCAGTGGCGTTTGCAAGGTTTCATCAGATAGACATTTTCGGAGTTGAGATACATGGAAGACTGGGTGGATCCCACACAGTTCTTCCGGAAGTTTGAGTCTATACGCTACTTTGCCTATTCTGCTGGTTATTACAAAAGGTCCGATAAATCGGGGACTTAGCTTTCCCCGTTTTCCAAAACGAATCGTGCCTTTCCATGGTGATACTTTTAACATAACTTTATCTCCTTCAGCGAACTCTAGTGGCCTTCGACGCCTGTCGGCATAGCTCTTTTGCCTGCTTTGTGCCACTATGAGTCGCTCCCGGATCACCTTAACTTTTTCAATGGTGTCTAATACCATTTCAGGGCCGGTCATTTGACCTTCTCCCACTTGGAACCAGCATAGAGGCGTTCGGCATCTTCGGCCATATAAAACTTCGAAGGGTGAGGCTTTCAAACTCTTGTGATAGCTGTTGTTATAAGAAAATTCGGCTAATGGGAGGTGAGTGTCCCAGCTACCACCGAAATCTATCACACACGCCCTTAACATATCTTCCAAGGTTTGAATGGTCCTTTCACTCTGACCATCCGTTTGCGGGTGATAGGCCGTGCTCATCTCTAATCTAGTACCGAGAGCTTCATGAAATTGCCTCCAATATCGAGATGTGAATCTCCCGTCTCTATCAGAAACTATAGACACTGGTACACCGTGTCTCGCCACTATCTCATCAACATATAGCTGGGCGAGTTGTTCAGCTCCGGCGCTTTCTTTCATGGGTAAGAAGTGGGCGGATTTAGTGAGTCTGTCCACGATTACCCATATAGCATCGTTCCCCTTTCTTGTTCTTGGCAAACCCATCACAAAGTCCATTGTGATCATTTCCCATTTCCACGTAGGGATCTCAAGGGGTTGGAGCATGCCAGACGGTTTTTGGTGCTCAGCCTTCACCTGGAGACATGTCATGCAACGCTCCACATAGGTTGCTATGTCCTTTTTCATTCCAGGCCACCAAAATTGGTCTTTCATGGTATAGTACATCTTATCGGCTCCAGGATGGATAAGGTACTTGGTCTTATGAGCTTCATCCAGTATGAGTCCTCTCAAGTTACCGAAGTTTGGTATCCAAATTCGGCATTTCATGCGGATGAACCCATCTTCTCCTGCTTCTAACTTCTTTATTACTCCAATCATTTCTTCTTTTTGGGCGTTTTCGTCCTTTAGTGCTTCCTTTTGGGCCATCTTCACTTGGTCCAAGAGGTTCACTTGCACATTCACTCTTAGTGCTTGGACCCGCCTATGTTTGGGGCATTCTTTTCTGCTTAAGGCATCAGCGACGACGTTTGCCTTCCCAGGATGGTAATGAAGATCGAATTCGTAATCAGACAAAACTTCCATCCATCGTCGTTGCCTCATGTTAAGTTCCTTCTGATCAAATATGTGCTTTAAGCTTTTGTGATCAGAGTATACTGTAAACTTTGAGCCATACAAATAATGCCGCCATATCTTTAATGCAAACACTATTGCGCCTAACTCAAGGTCATGAGTTGCGTATCCTGCTTCGGCGCCCTTCAGTTGTCTTGAGGCGTAAGCAATTACTATGCTACGCTGCATCAAGACGCAACCAAATCCTGTAGCAGATGCATCGCAGTACACGACAAAGTCATCATTACCATTGGGTAATGCAAGGATTGGTGCGCTGCTCAACCTTTCTTTCAAGGTTCCGAATGCCTCTTCTTGTTCGGGTCCCCACTTAAACATGACTTTCTTTTGAGTTAGCTTAGTCAAAGACTTGGCTATCTTAGAGAAATCTTTAATGAATCTTCTATAGTAGCCGGCCAACCCAAGAAATCTCCGGATTTCAGTCGCCGTTCTAGGGGTTTCCCACTTCATCACTGCTTCAACCTTTGAAGGATCGACTTGAATCCCTTGCTCATTGACAATATGACCTAAGAACTGAACTTCTCGTAGCCAAAACTCGCACTTAGAAAATTTGGCATAGAGCTTTTCTCCTATGAGGAGCTCGAGTACCTTTCGTAGGTGTTCGGAGTGCTCTTCCACGGTACGAGAGTAGATCAGGATATCGTCAATGAATACAATCACAAATTTGTCTAGATATGGCTTACACACTCGGTTCATCAAGTCCATGAACACTGCTGGTGCATTAGTTAGCCCAAAGGGCATTACTAAAAATTCGTAATGGCCATATCTAGTTCGGAATGCCGTTTTTGGCACGTCTTCCTTTTGAACCTTCACTTGATGGTATCCAGATCTCAAATCTATCTTTGAGAAATAGCTTGCTCCTTGTAATTGATCGAACAAGTCGTCGATTCTGGGTAGTGGGTATCGATTCTTAATCGTCACCTTGTTAAGATCTCGATAATCGATACACATCCTCAAAGTTCCATCCTTCTTCTTCACAAACAATATGGGGGCTCCCCATGGTGATGAGCTTGGTTGGATGAATCCCTTTTCCAATAGCTCTTGGAGTTGGGCCATAAGTTCCTTCATCTCCGATGGCGCTAGTCGATAAGGTGATTTTGCGATAGGTGCTGTGCCTGGCGCTAAATCGATGTGGAATTCGACTTGTCGGTCTGGAGGTAAACCAGGTAATTCCTCAGGAAACACGTCAGGGTACTCTGCGACTATTGGGACTTCTGAAATCTTCTTCTTCTCTCCCCTTTCGGTCATAAGATATAACCAGAATCCCTCGCACCCTTGCCTTAGACATTTGCTTGCCTTAGCGATCGTCAAAAGTTTGGAATTTTTACGCGGCGTGTCCCCCTTAACCTCTGCCTGTTGACCGTCGGGCAATTCGATTTTTAGCACTTTTCGCTCACAATCAATTTGCGCCTTATGTCTAGCTAACCAATCCATTCCTAGAACTATGTCAAATCCGCCTAGTTTCATAGGGAGGAGTTCTAAGGGAATGTTTTGGCCATTGATCTTAAGGTTACAATCTCTAAGAGCATTTTCGACCTTTACCTCAAGGCCGTTAGCTATCTCAACAACATATGGCATGCTTAACTTAGTCATCAAGCCGTTCAAACAAGGTAAAAATGCATCGGAAACGAAACTTCTATTTGCACCTGAATCAAACAGTATGCAAGCGTAGGTATGATTAACGGGGAACGTACCAGTGAGCACATCGTCGTGGTTGCGGGCTTCTTCTGCAGTCATTTGGAAGACTCGGGCGTTTCCCTTACCCGCCGTCCTTCCCTTTTCGTTCCCGTCCCTTGTCTTCTTAGGGCAGTTTGCTATGATGTGACCCTCTTGTCCACACCCGAAGCATTTGCCCGAACCGGCTAAGCAGTTGGCAGCCGTGTGCCCTAACTTTCCACATTTTCCACACTCGATATGGGTCGTTTTCTCTCCATGGTTGTTCTTCCTGAATTTATTAGGACCAGATCCTTTTCCCTTGTTAGGCTTCCCGTACTTGCGATCATCGCGGCTTCTTTTGCCTCCACTTCCACTTGCTTCTGATATTATCCGGCTGTTCTTTGCCCGGATGATGTCTTCAGTGAGCTCAGCAGCTAGATCCACGGCCGCCTGTAGAGTGGGTGGCTTGGAAGTTCGCAAGTCTCCACGGATTTCAGGGATGACTCCCCAGATATAACGTCCAACCTTCTTGGACTCAGATCCAGTGAATTCAGGCAACAACCCGACTAACTCCAGAAAGCGTTCGGTGTACCTCTTGTGATCTGTCCCCTTCATCTCTAGGTGGAGATATTCATCTTCTAACTGTTCTATCTCATGATGTGGTACGAATTTCTCCAAGAACCTTTGACGAAAGTTCTTCCAGCCCATGGCAGACGCCTTCCTTGGGTTCATTGATGCTTTCACAGTCTTCCACCATGAGTGTGCCAACCCCTTGAAAGATTGGGTTGCAAACAACACTCGATCTTCATCATTACACCCGCTTACCTCAAGGGTAGTCTCGATCTCCTCAATCCATCTCAGGGCATCAGTAGCCGTTTTATCACCCCTGAATTGTTCGGGTTTGCAAGCCATGTAATGCCTATAGCTGCAACCCTTGGTCCTTGGGTCTCGGTCTGCCCCCTCCTTAGGCTTGCTGACTTCATCATTTTCTCCGGAACTTGGGCTACTGCTTCCATGGCTGCTCTTCTCGGTATGACGGTAATCAGAATCAGTATTATTCTTCTTTGAGTCCTTCTTTCTATTGCTTCCCGACTCTCCACTGTTCAGTACGGCTTTCGTGACTCCTGCGATGATCGCCGGCATAGCTGCGGTGATCCCTGCAGTTAGCATCTCTTGAAACTTAGCCATTTGTTCCGCCTCTTGCTTTTGTTCAGCGGTTAATGGCTCTTCTGGGTGAATCTCAACAGAGGTTTCCTTGTCCTGATTAGGGTCAATTGGATCTTTATTTCTTCCTCTTGTGGAAGGTCCAACTTCGGAAACAACCTTGCTACTCTTTTCCTTAGCCATACTATAATTTAATCGTTTTTCTTTGTTAATTACAATCTTTAATACAATTTATCTTAATACTTTAGATACAAGTACTGAAAACATATAATAGGAATTTATAACATAATTTCAAACATAATAATTCCAACATAATGATCCGAATACAATATAATCAAGGTTACAACATAGTTTCAGTGCAACAAAACATAGTGCGATATTACAACGTAATTCGAATACAAATACAACATAATTCAGAATACAACATAATTCGAATACAAATACAACATAATTCGAATACAAATACAACATAATTCAAAATACAACATAATTCTTCTTTTTCTTGATCTTTCACCCAAAGAATTTCCTCCAGTACTCTTCTTTTTCGTCATCCTTGTACTTCTGTTCATCACTTTCAAGTGGAACTCGATATCGTTCCATGACCCTAGCATCTTCTGTTGATCGCCTAGGAGGGTCTAGGCTATAGTGGTGACTAGAGGATCCTGCCCCTATTGAGCTTCTCCCTGGTTCTGGGAGATATGGGTAAGGTGACTGATAACTTGGAGGGGGATAGACTGGGTGAGCATAAGATGGCGGAGAATATGGGTAGGGAGCGTATGATGGAGGGGATGGATACATAGGGTACGGATGAGGAGCGTACCCCATCGGCGGTGATTGGTACATAGGAGGAGACGGATACATAGGTGGAGGTTGTGAGTACATTAGGGGTTGAGGGTAGGTAGGAACTGGTGGGTACATCGAGGGATGCGGGTAAGCTGGGGCCGCGTGAGCTTGACGATAGTACTCATGGTGACTACGTCGCATTGCCTCGGCTAGCTCATCGCGCTCCCGCTGCTTGTAGTCGTATGGTGCTAAATATGGATCCCTCTTGGGTATAGTTATAGCGCGTGACTTGGCGCTCGATAGTTCCTTAATCTTCTTCTTCCTTTTTCCCCTCAAAGGTTGGTCACTGTACTCATAGTCCATAGGAATGGACTCCTCCGGATGGTGATAGTGATCAACTTCGCCCCCGTTTTCGTCTCCATCTTCGGCAGGCTCCTCCCCATATTCGTTGCGTTCCTCTCCTTCATTATCGCTTTCCATTTCAGCTCGAATCCTTGCCCTCTCGCTATCAGTCATTATGAAAATGGGAGAGTGGTGCTCTTCGGGCTCTTCTTCAGGTTCCTCCTCGTGTTGCTCCCCATGCTCTTCTTCATCTTCTTCATCTCCTTCGTCATCGTTGGCGTTTTCAGCCTCACGAATCGCAGTCCAGTCAGCTTCTGTGAGCCTAAATCTTTCCACATGGCCTCTCCGAAACGTTTTCTTTGCGGCTAACCTGGTTCGTGCACGACGAGGCTGGGGCTCGGGTTCCTGCTGGGGTTCATTCATCGCCCTTGCAGGTGAGGGTATGTGAGTATAGTAACCAGAAGCATCAGGCGAGTGAGACCCTCGCGGTTGAACCGAACGTTCCCCTTCTTCCGTGTTGTTGTTACTAGAACTGCTCTTTTTGGAAGATGATCTGCTCATACCAATTGCCCTTAAGATAAAACTTTTACCTGCCATTTCCTGTTATTAAAGTAAACTATAAGCATATAATATTCGTATCGTATTAATATTAATGCCTAGTTCCTTCGCCTTTCCTGACGAGGTTTCTAAGTTAATCCATATGACTTGTAATTATTTTCTTGCTCACGCGAAGGATAATCGACAACTACGTTGATCAGGCGTATTTGTCTCATTTCCTTAGGTGTTCAATCAATATTTACTCATCATATTTCATAATATTTCCTAGGGTTTTTCCTATCTTAGTGGTCTTTCGAGCCTCTCGGTTAAAGCTTAAGGATCTACGTGAACCTTAATTCGCTAAAACCATTGGCTCTGATACCAACCTGTCACACCCCGACTCCCGGGGCCCGACACGTTGCATAACATTAGCCAATCAAATATAATAATGTAGCGGAAGACTTAAATAAAAGACCACAAATACGGTCCCAAATTGAACTTTCATTAATTGTCTAAAAATAACAACATTGTCTGACACTCGAAGTGAGTGTATTACATCATCATAACAAAACTAAAGACACTAATCCCAAGCGTCTTCCTTCCTCCTATGTGGAGTACTATCATCCGAACGTCTCTAGCTAGGCCTTCCTAGCTAATGTCCACGGTTATTTCTTTCACCTGCATCACGAGCTAAAAGACATCAACAACTATGTGTTGGTGAGTCGTAACCAGTGACGTAAGACATACAAAACATTTAGACAATATCATATACGTGTGTGGTGATAAGTTATCTACAAGTCAACTCTTCACTACGTCACTTAGTTGACGTCATTTGACGTAATGCTTGCTAATATGTATACCGCATACAGGACTAAGGCACCTATATGGCAAATCCATGCCATAACATTTCATAGCATCCCGGGCATCCGGTACCTTTCCTGTTACGAGCAATCAGTCTACCTAATTGGATCCAACTAGACGCATACATATCCCGAGGCGGAGCCGGTAGCCCCTCAAGGACTACCTCTTAGCGCGAAGCCCTGCCTTAATGACTTGCCCTGTGGTATGTAGCCGCCATCTCGTTCATTGAGATGACTCTTAACGCGAAGCTTATTACCGCGGACCAACTCACACCTCAACCGGACGAACCTGGAGTTGAGATGCGTTGATCACCAGGTAGCGATCTACTTATAACCACATACATATTTAAAACATTTACAAACATTTCATACTTTACATACAAGCTCGGATACAGCCCCGAAATCATAAAACATATAAAATGAGGGGGCGGTTAGACTCACCTTCTGATGTAGCCTATGTATCACAAGCTAGTGGCTAATCAAGACAACCCTGTAAAACATTTCATACTTGTTAGGATTCATTCCCCTAGGGATAATCCTATCAGTGTCTTTTCACTGATGCATTGCCGTAGTCATACGATGTGACTTTGGCGATAACTTTAGTCCTTGGTATAATCATTCTTCTCAGAGTGCTTTAACATCTGAGTCAGGGTTATCCTATATCCTCTTTATCATTTTATTTGAGAAGCCACATCATTATATCTTTGTGTTTCTCACACAATCATATCGTTCATTGAAAACATATTGTATTCCTAGTACTATTATATGACTAGGAATGTTCTATTCTAAACCCTGGTTCTTCCATGGACTTAAGTCATACATATATCCTAAACGAGTACGGGATCTGAGACGTTACCTAGTGAGTCGAGCAGAGTGGGGGCCTGGGTACGAAAGTCTCCTTGGACACGGGCAGCACCTAGCCTCGTTCAGCGGTTCCGAGCTCACGTGCTAGCGGGAGAACACCGTCCACTATAACAACGGGTTTCGTGCCCCTTTTAGTATCTTAGGTGCATACACATATATATATATATATATCTAGCTATATATGTATAAAAACGGTAAATACTCGAAGGAAACTAAGAACGAGTCTTACCGAACACCGAAGATTCTTGTAGACGCTTCGTGAGCAAATCCGCACTTGAACCGAACTTTTGGAGGCTTCCGTTACTAGTCGAAAACCCTCCGGGACTTCGTCGGGACTTCACCGGACGTTTCGGGCCGGAAATGTAGAGAGAGAGAGAGACTAGAGAGAGAGTGGGATGGTGCAAGAGTGAAGGGGGGTCGACCCCCTTTTTATAGCTGCCGAACACGCGCTAGGCGATACGCGCACGCCCACACTCCTCCTGCGCGTATCGCGTAGGAGGGGTGGTTTCGTCGAATACTGCGGCTGCCCCTGTTTTGCGTACCCGGGTTTGCTCGCCTTAGGCGATACGCGCAGGCTAGAGCCTCATCTGCGCGTATCGCGTAGAATACATATTTTTTTTTTTTTTAAGTCTTTTTATTCTCGCACGGGTTGGAGTGTCACAATTCAGGTTCATGGGCCAGCTTTGGGTCTCGAACTGAATATCAGGAAAACCGAGTTATTTTGGCCTTCTTGTGATGGTCGGAAGCTGCATGCAGGTGTTTTCCCTTTTGACATCGGGAGGCCCTTATTGGGGGTGAAGCTTCTTGGGGGAGCAGTTAGTAGAGACGCCGAATTTATTAGTGGGTTAGCAAAGAAGAGAGCTACTAATGTTGTTAATTTGATGAGCCTTCTTCTTCAACTAGGCGACCCGCAGAGCGAACTACTATTGCTTCGATCATGTATGAGTATTGCTAAACTTTTCTTTGGTTTGAGGACGTGCCAACCTGTACACATGATGGAGGCAGCGTTGTTCTTTGACAAAGGGTTGCGTGGGGCGATTGAGGACATAGTGGTTTGTGGAGGCCCTTTCTTTGGGGACTTCCAATGGCGTCTTGCTTCCTTACCTATTAGATTTGGGGGTTTGGGGTTGTATTTGGCAGTAGAGGCTTCATCCTACGCATTTGTGGCCTCGAGGGCCCAATCTTGGGTGCTTCAAGACCACATTTTACGTGACAGTGGTATATGTGGTATGGATTCTGATTATGGTTGTGCTTTGGCTTGTCTTCGTGATACGATTCCAAGCTATGACTTCGGCGGTTTCACTAAAAAGGACACCGCCCCCCCTAAAGCCCAACATGAATTGGCGAGTGCCCTTTTTAGTAGGATCGTACAAGACATGGAAGTACACTTTGACATGACCATTAGACAAAAAGCTGTTTTTGAGTGTCTACAAGCACCACATGCTCAAGACTTTCTTCTTGCTATCCCAATTAATGGGCTAGGCCAACATATGTCGTCAATTGAGTATCGAACTATTCTTAAGTACCGCCTAATGGTTCCCATTTTTCCAAATGATGAGATATGTCCTATTTGTCGCAAGGCGTGTTTGGACTCATTCGGGGAGCATGCAGTACATTGTAGAGAGCTTCCAGGGTTTAAGTACCGACATGACTTAGTGAGGGATGTTCTTTTTGACATATTCAGGCGAGCCGGGGTTTCAGTTAAGAAAGAAGCACCGGTGAATTTCTTGACTGACCCGTCGGAAAGTAGATCTACACTTAGACCGGCTGATATTTTGATATTTGGATGGACAGGAGGTAAACATGCATGTGTGGACTTAACATGTGTTTCCCCACTAGTGGGCCTGGGAAATGGTGTTTTCAGGGTGGGTCAAGCTGTTTTAAAAGCTGCTTCTTGCAAAGTGGCTAAACACGAGAAAGCATGCATTGACAACCAACACGTATTTGTTCCATTTGCGTTTGACACCTTTGGTTTTCTTGCACCTGAGGCTGTGGAGGTACTTAATCGAGTCCAACGGGTTATGCATAGCTTTGTTATGACCCCGAGGTCTATGAATGTAGTGTTTAAAAGACTTGGTTTTGCTATCCAAAAAGGGTTAGCGGCGCAACTTGTTGCCCGTTTACCTTCTATTTCCATGTAAATCTATCTTTATTAGTTTATGAGCAAAAGACCCTTTAAAAGGGAAATTTCTCAAAATAATCTTTTTAGATAAGACGCCACCGACTTATATATGTAGGGGCCGACTGATTATACTGATAATAACCAATAAAAATCAAACATAGAAAAAGTACTTTTTTAATAGATGTGTAGAGGTGTCTGACACTACTTTTTAAGCGTCCGACTTTATATGAAATTAGAAAAAAATATATATACACAGATTTTTAAAATGACATTTTAGGAGGAAAAGGCTAAAAAAGGGGAAATAATAATAATAATAATAATAATAATAATAAAAAGAATTTTATCTTTAAAAAGTAAGTGTCATGTGAGTAACAGAAAGAGTCATATTGAAATTCAGTTAATTGAGAAATGCGCGGGCGAGGGTTGAGAAGTTGATGGCTTCCCATATTTTCTCCGATCACAGAATTAATTAATTAATTAATTAATTAAGATGATCATGTTCATTTCAGAAGCCCTAAAACTAAATAAACAAAATCAATTATATTCAACAGACCTAAATTGCCATTATTGATTAATTAATCAGCTAGTGTGTGTGAGTGTGAAAATGGGAGGATTATTATCATCGGCCAAAGAACCTCCACCGCCTATGGTCCTGGTTCCACCTCTCTTTGATTTCCCTCCGCTTGCTGCTCGTACCAGGTCGATCTCTCTATTTCGACCTTCTTCACTGTCTTCGATTTCGATTATCGTTTGCCAAGTTTGTGATCAGGAAAAAAACTATGATTAATTATGTGTAGGATTATTTATTTGTAAATCTAGCGTTTTCAGGCGTACCTTATGAAACTTTGTTATTGACAGTGATGGTCATAGGTTTTTCGATACGTTATATGTGGTGACACAAAATAATGTAAGTGGCTATATCACGTCACATCATTGAGAAAATACTAGGATTAGTCATATTAGGCCACATTTTTCGAGTGCGGCCCGTAAATGTCACATTTTTTCTTTAAGTATGACTAAAGGTTTTGAATAGATGTGTTTTTCTGTAATATGAATAAAAAATCAAACAGATATCATGGCAGTTGATTACATTCGGCCAAACTTTTCGAGCGTGGGTAGTAGCTCTCACATTTGTTTTTGTGAAAGCGTGTCTAAATGTTTCGAGCATGTGTGTTTTTGGCACACGAATTAAAGATGTGTGGCTAAAACTTGGATTAGTGACCTTTAGCCTCATATTTAGTGGCTAAAGGTCATATTTGGCGCAATGATGCCACATATGAGGATGGGTGATCTCTTGGGAGTATTTCAATCGAGCAATAAAAAACAAATCAGTGAGTTTTATGTAGTCAAAGCAGACAATATTGGTTGGTATGAGGGGTCAGATGTTACATTATATGTGGTCTGGTCTCTAGATGACTTGTGAGGATGCTTTAAGGGTCTTCTATTGTTCATGAATCATGATGACATTACAAGCACAATTCATTTGTGGCTGTAATAATTTTCAGCTCCATATATATAAAATCTAACAATAAGTTGACCTGTTTACTTATCCTAGGAAATCACTGGATATTTGGCTTTGATTATAATGAACTCTTCGTAACGCAGGATGTTGGAGTCGTCATATAATCTGTTATTTGGGAAGCTTGTCTTAAAAAGCCTCTTTGAAGATTATTTTGATGCAGCAAACCATTTCAGTACAATTTTATTATTGAAGCCGATTGAAGACCGTCATGTAGATTTAATAGCAACTGTATCCATCAAAACATTTCATCACTCACACACTTGTTTACTGATGTAATGTGTTGTTCAACGTGTGCAATCATTCTTATGATCTATTATTTGTTGATATATTTATGTAGTTATGTTTCATTTGGAGTTAAAGCTGACTTTTGTACCAAATGCGAACGAAAAGTTCCTTAGCCCATATTCAGGTTTCAGGTCCTCTTGATAACAAGCCTGATGAGCCAATAGTTGGTAATGCGTTATTTCGTTGGCAAAGGTATTCAAAGAGTTACGTATCCTTCACCTTTGCTACTGATTCGTCATCCAGAGATTGTGGGTAACTTTTCCTTTTATATTTATGACAGTGATGCTGATGATCCTCACACATTCACGGATCTTTATGTATCTAGTTCGGATCCGTAAGTAGTAATTTTATCTTCCATTAAGAGTAAGTTTATGTTCATCATATTTGTCCTTTATGTTATTACATTTTGGATTTTCAGGACTTTACTAATGAGAGCATGTGCATACTATCCAAAATATGGTTTTGGAGCATTTGGGATATTTCCGGTGCTTCAAAAACAGAGGTTTGCTGCTCATCCAGCGAAATCACGCATTTTGAGTTTTTCTATTGTGGTTTTATATTCATTTGAAAAGTTCACCTTTTATTCAGAGTGTGTTCAGAAGATTACGGTACAATGGGTTTGAGATTTGGTTCATCACATTTATCATTTGGAGCGACACTTTTGCCATATTCATGTATGTAATAGCGACGCGTGTTAAGAAAACTTATCCACTTTTCATACACATTATGTTCCTTCACTAATGTTTGTTATGTAACACAGGAAAACTATTCTGCAAGTTTCATTTACAATTTTTCAATGCTAATTCAGTTCTATTTTCTTAATGTAGTGGGAAACGACTTCCCAAAATCTGCATGGCTGGTGACGAAGATGGGAAGGTTAACTGCTGGTGTCCAATATGATCCTAAATGTAAGATTCATTTCCCGAAGGTTATGTACTTATGTTCTTTATCCTCCCTGAATCCTGCTTCTATGAACATTGTTGTGTTGTGTCTTCTCTAATATTTTTTTGAAATTGTAAGTTGACATGCTCTCATGGTTATTGTGCTTGAGTAGTTGAAGATCAGGGTGCAAAATATAAAAATTTGAAGAACTGGAACTGCGCCATAGGCTATGGTATCGGATCTGGCAGCCCATTAAGTCCATCTTTTAACTTTGGTCTCGAATTCGCACAAAACTCTCAGGTTAATTTCCCATTGCTTATGATTTCTTAAATATCATTTAGACATTATCCATTGCTTATGAGTCCATCTTTTATGCACTTAAGCACTTATACTTCTTTATAAAACCTCAACTGCAGTTCATAGCCTCTTTCTATCAGCATGTGGTCGTCCAACGACGGGTACTCACTCTCTCTATACACACACACACACAGACACACACATATACCTGGAAATTAAGGAACCATTGATTCACATTTATGTAAATTAGTGATATTAGAATACTTAATAGCTTGATCAAGGGCCAAGAATTGTTATTTTTGTTCTCGCGATAAAAATGTATTCTGTATTGGTCCTGACCCTATATATACATGTGTGTGTGTGTGTCTGGCTTTAGACACGTAGGTTTTTGTAACAGTCTATTCAATTAAGCACGGATTGTTGAATTATGCAGGTAAAGAATCCACTGGAAGAGAATGAAGTAATTGGAATTACTAATTACATAGACTTTGGATTCGAGCTGCTAACGAGGTAATTTAGTTTCTGCGCGCAGTGAAATCCATCTACGTATGGTTTGAAAAGAGATTTTGAGTTCTGATCATATGTTTTAACAGATTGAATGATCAAAAGGGATCAAATAACATCCAAAATTCCACCTTTAACATCGGTGCGTCTTGGCAAGCCAATAAAAACATCTTGCTGAAGGTTAGTTGTTTGGGTTTTGGTTTTGATATAATGTTTCATATGTTAACTTTTAAGTTTTCTTCATGTCTTGTACAGGGAAAAGTTGGGCCTCTTAATTCGTCTCTGTCTTTATCTTTTAAGTCATGGTGGAAGCCTTCATTCAGTTTCAGTGTGTCAGGTATAACTTACATTCATAAGACTTGATGCATATGTTTAACATGCTTTGTGAAAACATTACTTTTACAATAATTCATAAGATGATATGATTTGAATAATGGACAGCTATACGAGATCGCGCTATAGGGAAGACATCTTTCGGGGTTGGCGTTCGTGTGGACAATGTGAGAGAAGCAAGGTTTGTGTTAAACAACTGATGATGAATAATATTTAATAGTAATGTCTTGATTGTTGGATTGGATAGTTAATATGAAAAAAATGTTGCAGTTACGAAAGGGCGGATCCGAATTTCGTAATGCTGACACCAAACAAAGAACATTTAGCAGAAGGGATCCAGTGGAAAAGTGGGCAGAGACCATTGCTGCAATCAGACTTAAACTCTGGAAACTTTGATGGTATGCCTAGAGAGCTTAGACCCTTTGGTAGAATTATATAATTTTATACTCTTTTTTTCTCTACAAGAAAAACAAATTGTAATACACTTGAGGACTTGTTTTCGTTCTATTCAAATTTCAAACTAATAATTTCAAAGTTTTGTTCTTAATGCTGTCTAACTGACTTGTGGGCTGTGGCTTATAAGTTATAACTCACTCATAAATCAGATCAAGCTATCTCTTTGTTAAAATATGATTCACGAACGAGATATATGCCCACTAAAATAAAATAAAATAAAATATGAAGTTGTATATTATTTGGAGGGAGACAGCGTCATGGTTCTCGAAGATGCAAGAAACATGGTTTTTTTTAATTTTTATGTATATTCTACAACCTACAAATACTTACTTTTTAGTAAATTATCATTTGGTGAGTTTTGTGATATTTATCATTTTCATTCTAACTCCATCCATTTTGATGTTTGTTTGAAAGTCATTCAATTTTTATGTTTTAATTATTTATTTTTTAGCGTATTTTAATATCTGGTCATATAAAAAAAATACATGGCCACTCTATCCCCGATCGCACGGTACATATAGAAGCGTTATCACCTTTCTCAATCAAGCAACAATGTCTGAAACATGAAACATGAAACATGAAACATGAAACATGAAACATGAAACATGAAACATGAAACATGAATTGTTCGACAACGTGATAACGTATTCAATCCCACGCTCATGTATGATACATTCAGGTTATAGTGTTAATTTGTATGTTTTGTTCGAACATATTGTGTGCGGTCGTATTGACGTTTATATTCTACAATTTTCAGCCAATAACCCTAACTTATGTAAAATGACAATTTGCTCTATTTATTTTACGAAAAGATAGAAGATTTAGGGGTTGTTTGTTTAACCTTTTACTGGTTCAGGTGTCTGATTGATTCAACACTTAATGATTAAGACTGTTATTTTCACCAACAGATGTTTGAATGGAGACATTTGCCTCTTAATGGTTAAACATTATAGTGAATTTGAATGGTTAAGACCTCTTATATGAATTGGTTAGACATTTGCCTTTAAATAATTAAGCGATATACTAGCTCTTAATTGTTCAGACCTTTTACCAATTCCGCACTTACTAATTCAGAAGTTGCTAAACAACCACTTAGAACTTTGTAACGAATTAAGCACTTGTAACATTGTTGCTATGTAAAAAGTTTACCACCTAGCTCAATGTACTTGTATAAGTTAAAATGCACTAAACAGAATATTATACCTCTTTATATTATCATTAACAACTAGGTTCATGACCTGAGCTGTGTGGTGCGGCAGTCAGGTTATAGTTGTCATGTTTTTTATTTCGACACCTACCGTGCGTTGTGACACCAAAGTTGTGATGGTGATTAGGCCATGCGATACAACCACGTAGCATCGTGTCTATGACTTAGTTACACATGTTGATAAAAAAAGAATTTTTGTCAGAAGTTTAAACTCATCCAAAATCATGAATCAATTAGATAACTTGGTCCAAGCGGAGGGATAAACATTGTGAATATGTCAAATTGAGGGATAAAAGTTATGAATATGTCAATTTGATAGACAAAAGTAGTAAATTTGTAAATCACACAAAAAGACAAAAGAGGGGACACCAACCCCTCTATACTATATATAATCGTCCATCGACTTATCATTTTAGCGTATGATTGCTATCACTTATTCGGTATATTTTTGTAAAACAATATGTTTCAACTAAAGAATTTATTTAGACCAAACCTTTGTTCTAATAAAAAAATCAATACATACGAATGACTTATTTTTATTCTTTACGCATTACAACACAATAAGCGTTTAGCTATTTTTTTCTAAGACGAATCAAAAGTACAAAAAGTTATAACAATCATTATGTTAAACTAAAGAACCCATTAGAAATCTAGAACATACGAAATTATAGTGCAAAAAATAATAACTACATACATAACTTAGATCGTCCTTAACAATTCACTAAAACTAAAAGCTATTAGAAAACAAAATGAAGTCAAAGAAATAGACTAACTAGACAAATTAGAGACGTATCTTCCTTGTTGCAGGGATAGATCGATAGAAAAATCACAAGAATATTTTTGTCCTAAGTTATGAGTTAGTATGGATTATTACAAACAAGAGGCAATTGCATATATCCCCTTCAAACCTTATAAATTGCGTATTTACCCAATTTATAAATTTTATTGCATATTTCCCCTTGTCTATTGAAAATTGTTGTATTTTTACCCATTTTAATTTAGTTTATTAATTAATACATATATGTTGACCATTTTACCCTTCTACTCAATATAACTATATAACAATAAAATTACATATATCTTATTATAAAAACAATTAATGTATAAAAAGCGTAGGAAATATTTTACTTGGGAATAGTCGTAAACTACAAAATCAAAACCCAACATTCCGCCATTTCATAATACAAATTCAAACACACTACTTCATAATTATTAACTTAACTTTTATATATTTAATTGAAAGGTTATATGGTTTTTAATATTATCAAGGGTAGTTTTGACAATATAAGATTTATTATAAAAAATGAGGATATATGTAATATTAATTTTGGATTGGATAAATACGTAAATATTAAAGTTTGTAGAGGGATATATGCAAAAATCCCTACAAATAATGAGTTGAATTTTAGATTATTAACTAGAATTATGTGTCAGGTAACTAACGTGTTGTAAGGGTTGAGACTCATATTTGTTACCTCATCGTATATAAAGTATTTAGATGTTAAAAAGATAACAAAATAAAACTAAAAAAAATAAGAGACTAATAATAGTAATAAGAACATCTGCCGGTAAAAGAAAAGTAACACATACGGTTATTCGTTTTTAAAACATCATCTCTAATCTCTGAAATGAAATAAAAACAAGTGAGTCTCTAGCTTCAATTCAACACCATGGCTGCACATTCATTCTTCTCCACATACATATCTTCTCCTACACCTACTCTCCGTCCTCGATCTTCATCTCCAAATCGTCCCACGCTTTCTCTTTCTACAACCTTCGCTCGCCGGAACCTCCACACCGCCTGCATCGTCGCCGCTTCTCTCCGTTCCGGTAACCACTCGCCGCCGCCGGAATCCGCCGTCAGCAAGTTTCTAGATTCAGTTGTTGTTTTACTCACTTCCGTTGCACTGTCCGTCTCCATATTTGTTACCGATATCGATTCAGCTGCTGCGTTTGTTGTCACTCCGTCTCGGAAGTTGCAGACGGACGAACTCGCTACTGTTCGTCTTTTTCAGGAAAATACTCCGTCTGTTGTTTATATCACCAACTTAGCTGCTAGGTACTTTCGTTACTAGTAATTTGTGTGTATATATATGTGTTTGTTGAATTTGGATCGGAATGATATACTTAGATTGAGGACTAATTGTGATGATCCGGTTCGTTTGGATAGAAACTTTGCATTTTTATGCTGTTTTACACTGGATCAGTGGATAAAAATATGGAAATGTTTTATAATGGATATGATGCGTTATGCTATCTATGGCATTTTGATAGAATGAGGTCATTTTTGTTTATTTTTTTGGTTAAATTTATGTTATGTAGGCAGGATGCGTTTACTCTAGATGTATTGGAGGTGCCTCAGGGGTCTGGATCAGGATTTGTTTGGGATAAGAAAGGTCACATTGTCACGAATTATCATGTTATTCGAGGTGCGTCTGATCTCAGGTTGGTTAAGTTTTTCCTCTTTACTTATCTTATGCGGTGAAATTTGAGAGTGAATAATGTTTTGTCACCTAAGGCTCTAATTATGAATAATGAGTTGAATTTGGAAGAAAGAATAAGTTTTGAGACATGGAGATTAACAAATTTACAACAAATAAATGGCTGATGACTCCCTATAATGTGTCAATATACTTTTGGTTGTTGCGTTGTTATGTAAAGTCCATTTCTTTGGAACTATGATAGATGTAAGAATGTTTAATTGCTGCATGTTATAAAGCCCGTCAAAATTATTGCAGGAGTAGAAAGCGCATCTTATTGCAGTAGTAGGAAATTTGGTTTGACTATGGGATCACCTATCGCTGATTAAGTAACAATATGAATCAAGTTTAAAGAAGTGCATGTATTTATTACTAATAACCTCATTGATGTTAGCGTTTTCTTTTCTTGTTAACCTGATAGAATCATAGAATGCATAAATAATTTGAGAGAGTTACAAAACCTACCTAAAACATCTTTCTCCTCATATTTACTTATGATTTTGATACGTGTCTCAATCTCCTTGGGAGGTTGATATTTTGAGATTTATAGTCATTTCTCAAATCAGTTTGTCTACTGTGGCTGTACCACTACAGTATCTGTATTCATCATTAGGTTCTGTTAGAAGTGCCCATGTCATCATTAATTCTCGCTTCGTTTCTGTCATTGAGTTGATTTATGTATATCCAGGGTAACCCTTGCTGATCAGACCACATTTGATGCAAAAGTTGTTGGGTTTGACCAAGACAAGGATGTTGCAGTACTGCGTATTGACGCACCAAAAGATAAATTGAGACCCATACCAGTTGGTGTGTCTGCTGACTTGCTTGTTGGGCAAAAAGTGTTTGCTATAGGAAACCCTGTGAGTGTGCATCTACAATTCTATGCATGAGAATATGGGTATTGTATACACGTATATTGTGCATGCGTGTTTGTCTGTTAATAGTTGCTTCAAAATTGAAATCAATGCTTTCACTAAAAGCTGCTCAAAATCAATTTCCTTGTAGTATCACTCCCCATCTACATGATGTGTGTGCGAACTTTAACCAAAAACTTTTTAGAGTTAGGGATTTCCATTTTTGTAGGTAGATGCAGTTTTTTCCATGAAAGGAAGTTGCAAAATTGAAATCAATGCTTTCACTAAACAGCTATTTTCTTTATCTCTATCTAAGTTGAGGTTAAATGAGTTGCTTGTTTATGAGGTGAATTTTAACTGATAAGATGTTTTAGACTGTTAGCCTCTTCCACATATTTGTGCTTAGTAGACGACTTAATCTGACAGTTCATATATCTTTTGCAGTTTGGGCTTGACCACACTCTCACAACTGGTGTCATCAGGTATGAATTACTGCTACAAGCAAAAAGGGTTACATTTCGTTATCATAGCTCTTACTTTTATACCTCTTAAAGACAAAACCTGTTCTGACGAAGTTGAAACATATTAAGAATGCTCTTACTAGGAAATACACACATCAAAACTAAGAGTATGAGCTGAAGTCTGTTAATTAATGATTTAATATTGAAGCTTGTCGCACTGAGTTTTAGTTGAAGACCATTGTATTCTAACATTTGCAAATCAAGGGAAAATATTTCCCAGGCATAGTTTATAAAGTGATATGGTGAGTCATGGCTGTACCAGGCCACTTGAGAGCTGTGGTGACAAGTGCATGCTTTAACATATGTATGGTGAAAAGTAGTAGAATGTGTTCTATACACTAATCAGGAAAGAAAACACAGATTACCATGAATCGCAATGTTATCAAACATCGATATTGAAAATAGTTAAAACTAGTCAACATTCCTGAAAACCACAAGTAGCCTTAAAGTGGACTCTAGTCATGACAAAAACAAAATCGATATTGAATGCAAACGAATTATAATGATCAATTAATCAAATGTTTAATAGGTCTATCAACTCTACCCAGTTTACTTTCAAGAGGTAAACCAACAGTCCTGTTGTTATAAAATCGTTATTTAATATTAAGCACAAATGAATGAATTACAACCCTAAATCTCAATTTATAATATTCTTAATCCTAACACTTGCAGGACGAGTAATTTGCCGTCCCCCCAAGTATTTTTTGCCTAGTTAAACTGGATTTCCTAACTGAATTTGCGCCATTTATCCAGTTATCCATCTCTTTTTCCTATCTACGCCTTTACTGATTTCACAGCCTCTTATAGAGACTGAAATCCTACCACAATATGCTTGGGCAACTTGGCACTCTTTTGCTGCATATGTGTAAATCATTCCTTCATTATGGTGAAATGCTTAATCATGTCAGATTACATTTTTCTGACCATCCATGTGACAGTATCTAACCCTTCTTTGAAATCCATGGTTACCATTAGCTCAGAAATGACTGCTCTGATTTAGGGAGGGATGGGCCTGATTTTGAACCGGATGCTTCAATCAACATGGACTTGTTATTAACTTAAGGAAAACTAGATCTTGTAAGCCGTTTGTGGGGGCTTGCTTGGAGTTTGGTGTGGTCAATCAAACTGGCCTGGTTGCTGTGCTTGTTCTTTTAGCTGCCACCCACACTTACCTACATTTCCAAGAATGGAGAAAATGGGATCCAGTTGTCAAAATCATTGAAGCCTCACCTTGTGAACATGGTGTTTCTGGGGGAGGGAACTGGGCATATTGAGTAGTGATAAGCTTTATATAGATAACTTTTAGTAGTATTTTTCTATTTATTTATCGGGAAGTCTTAAAATTATTGAACATCTATTAGATAGGTCTTATCTAGAAAGTCTTAATATTATTCAACATCTATTAGATAGGTTTTACTAGAAATTAGAGTTTTATTAGGAATAAAAATTAAACTATTTATTCCCTAGGAATTTGAGCTTGAATTTGAGGTATTATTTTATCGTTTGTAGTGGACTAAGGAGAGAAATAAGCTCTGCTGCAACTGGTCGCCCAATTCAAGATGTTATCCAAACAGATGCTGCAATTAACCCTGGAAATAGTGGAGGGCCACTTCTTGATAGCTCAGGAAACCTTATTGGGATAAATACAGCTATATACTCACCATCTGGTGCATCATCTGGTGTTGGATTTTCCATTCCAGTTGACACAGTGAGTTACATAATTCTACTTGCAGCTTAAACTTTAAATCTCGTCTACACTTATAAAGCATCTGAAATAATTTTCTTTTACAATTTGATGGATTTTTTCAATAATATCTGTTCAATGATACCTGTTCAGGTTGGTGGCATTGTTGACCAGTTGGTGCAATTTGGAAAAGTTACCCGACCTATTCTAGGAATTAAGTTTGCACCTGATCAGTCTGTGGAGCAACTGGGAGTTAGCGGAGTACTTGTCTTAGATGCTCCTCCAAACGGCCCTGCTGGAAAAGCGGTATAATTATTGTCATTTCCCTTACCAACTTTGTAAATTTTGTATAATTTGGAATCTGTGTATGTGTGTGTGTATCTCTGTGCCTTTTCAATCTTGAGAAATTGATGATTGATTTGATCCTATAGGGTCTTCAATCAACGAAACGTGATACATATGGAAGGCTCATATTGGGTGATATTATTACTTCTGTAAATGGAAAAAAGGTTGCTAATGGAAGTGATTTGTACAGAATTCTTGACCAGTGTAAAGTGGGCGAGACAGTAAGGCACCATCCAAATCTTGTGTGTAATTTTTTTAATAATTTGTGTTTCATATTTATGTTGATTTTGGTGGCAGGTTACTGTGGAGGTGTTGCGTGGTGACCATGTAGAGAAGATCCCTGTGGTGCTTGAGCCAAAGCCTGATGAATCGTAGTTCCCGAAAATGCGAGGTCAGGTTGTAAACTTGTGTTATTTGTTACGAGAAATATTTCTCTGTATTATTTGATGTACTGGGTTGTTATAGGGGTCATGTAAATAGCCTGCACTCCTCTGTGAACTTGAAACCACATATCTGCAATTCATTGGGAATGCTGTTATAGTTAACTTACCTTTGTTACCGACATGTGTTACTTTTAACTTCTCCAAAGCAAATTTCGCCTACAAAATTCCAAACTGTGCCATAGGGCTTCTGGTCGTTTTACTTAAATCCCTTATAGGTTCTAGAGGCAAGTTTAAAAGCTAAAACTAAAGGGTTGAAAATCACTCCACCACTCTAAACCAAATGAACTAAAGGACCCAATTCACATGCCTTTTGTCAACAAATTAATACGACTTGACTTTCGTACCGCAAGGCTTGAATGTGTTGCATGTTTTAATCTTATTTAACAAGGTATAAACTCCTACTAAATTGATTATTTATGCTTTTCACTGGCATAAGGAACAAAAGTATTACAAACACCTCATGCTACAAATGCACTAAGGTCTAAGGTGAAAATAATTTCTAGAGTCTAGACACTATCAACCTAGCAAAAGGTGAGAATGTATGAAGACTAACAACATGTTAAACATAAAAATGCTGAAAAGATGCAAACTGTTACTGTTGCCTATTTGTCGTCATTGTTACACGGCGTAATTTAAGGATAACATTTGCCACCAATCCCGGCCATGTCTACTCTCTCCACTAGCTATGATGCACTTGTTAAGGCAGTAAAACTTTACCCTTTGTATACTTAACCCTATGTAAACGAGCACTAAACTAAATGTAGAACACACCTTTTCCTACTAGGTGACTAGGCGTCATAAAATTATAAAAATTTCCAGCTACAAGACACAAGTCATGATTTTGATAAGCTGACAATGCTAATTGGTGTGTTGTCTCCAGACAAAAGGCAGCATGGGGAAAACATTTGACCACTAATCATAACGAAAGCAAACCAAATTTATACCACCCCAATTTGAGTGCTAAACTGGTCTTATATCACTACCGGTCATGCTTTTACCTTTTGATAATTCGAGAATGGTAACTTGCACAGTTGAACCACTCATATAACCATGAACAACGATTGATGTTATGCTTCTATAGCCTTCTAATGTGTTTAGGTCACTCTCATCAATAAGAAAACACAAATACATAACATTCTTTGCATGCGCTTAAATGAGTTATGAATTAGCAATACTCGTTGTCACATGAGTGATACTTTGCATAGGGCATGATTTTAGGTTGAACCTATCGCATTTGAATCTACTACGCAATAGAAAGTGGATACTCTACCTAATTTTCACGAATCACATGGCTACATGCGTAATTAATCTCTGACATGACTATAGAGCTATAAGACGCCTGAAAATGACTACTTTGTGATTAACTACAAGTATGTTCCTAAACTGTTGACCCTATTTTTTTCTTAATATTTAACTTAGATGTATAACCTCTTGTTCTTTCTTATTCGTATTTGAATGCATATAACACGGTCTGGTTAACCAATTCCACATTATGATCTGGTTACATTCCCGCCTACTCAAATTCATAAGCGTTGTGATTTAGCTTTGATTGACATAGTTAGATGTAAACGATTCCAGTTTTTCCATTGATCTTAATGATCTTGGTTTTCAAATGTGCACCTTAGGCACAAGGCGTGCTAGGCAATCTCGAAAACGTCACGCCTTAGGGCCTCAAGGCGTCACTTTATGTACATCTAGGTCAAAATTATGCAGTGTAGGAGGCTTATGTGTAAAAATGTCCAAAAGAAGGAAAATATTATGAGTGGTTTACTTTATTAAAAGGTTGATATGTAAAACAGATGAGAGATGTAGCTTTTGGTTTTACATAAAGCTTATTAGTTGTAAATAGAGCAGTGAAGCTCTTGCCTCACACCCAGGTTTTCGGGATCTAAATGGCTCAGAACACCTCACACTTAATAACTCCTAGTTTAAGATATATAGTTTCTCTACATACTTATATTGCAAGAGCTAAAATTGTTCATTCACAATGCCCACTTCAATGCCTTATCATAATGCTTTATTCTCTCTAACTTTGGGCATGAACCCTTAACTTTTAGCCATTTGATGCTAGCAGATGTGTTGAAAGCTTTTGGTTTGGGTAGTTACTATCTCATGGCAAAGTAAGGCTTCTGAATCGTCTTAAACCATTTGCCTTATTTTCTTTATAGCTAAGTTTATTAATTTTATCTGTTTGACCCGTTATCAGTAAAATAAACCTCCATACCCAAATCAACCCCACTGTATCTATATAGGCAAGTAGTAAACATTTTAGCAGTACCCCCCAATATGGTGACCATATCTTTTTACATAGAAATGGAGGAAAATGAAACACACAAAAATTATGCAAATGACCGGAATTGTTAAACAAAAAGTAGTTCAGTTTCTTTTATTCATGGGAAATACAAGTAGAGATCACAGATGGAATTTAGGTGGAAGAAAGAGTCAGGGGTAACGATGGAATTATACAGAAGTAACTCGTTCATGCAGAGGTAGGAGGCGACAGGCTGAAATCAAGTCCCCACAGCTCAAAGGTCCCGTTAACAAAGTCATAGTGTGCACCCTTGAGTGCCAGTGTTTTGTTCACCAATCCGTTTCTCACAAACGGGTAAGTCAACAGGTTTGCAAGAGATACATTCACAGCCTCCTGCATAGTCAACAAATCATTATTCATTAGTACTTGTTAACACCGATACAAACACAGGTAAGCTCGTTAAAGATTATTATTATTCTGTAAATAATATTTACCTTTTCACAGTTTACACATTGATCATCAAGTGTTAAACTTCCATATTCGGCTTTCACCTTTGTCTTTGCAGGAAGACCAACTTTGACCCAGTCCTCAATGAAATCACTGTCATATCATCATATCATGTGGTGAAAAATGTAAGTTACCAAGTCAGACGTAACTGTTTTGCATATATATAAAACGGCCACTTACGTTGAGGTCGGTCCTTCATCTGGGAAAGTCATCAGACCCTTGATCCCACCACATTTACTATGCCCAATTACTACTATCTGCTCCACCTGTCATTCAAATCCATATTTTTTTAAGTTAGAGTTGCAAAATTGACTTGTCGGGTCAGCTGGGTCGCAGAAGCGTTTAGCGGTCAAACAATCTGGGTCAACTGTGGTTTTGTAAAAGGTTGTTTTAGAATTTAGAGTTTAGAATACCTTGAGATGCAGCACTGCATACTCGACAGCGGATCCTACTCCAGCATATTTAACCTGTTCTTGCAGGTAACATAGAACAACATAGTTAATTTGTGATAAATCATAAGTTAATGACAATGACGACGATAAAGAATTACAATTGTGAATCAACCTTATCGAAGGGAGGGACAATGTTGGCTACATTGCGGACCACAAACGCCTCACCGGGTTGGAAATCCAGCACGTGTGACGGGCAAACTCGAGAGTCGGAGCAAGCAAAAACCATAAACTGTTGCATATAGTCAGTAAATTTCCATTAGGAAAACTATAAAAGTGTTAATATATCAAATACCTACTGAATTCAGAGGTATAAAACGAGTTGTACCTTTGGGCTCTGGCCTTTGGACAATTCTTCGTACAAAGCTGGATTTGTCCTGCATTCGGGATCACACAATGATTTATTACATTAGATATCTCTAGAAGACGTTTATGGTATGGACCCGTCAAAACTCAGCTAACAACAGGATCCGGTATATCGTAGTTTGAGCTTGGCAGGTGAACTTCAAGAGGGTATAATAGGAAACCATTGAAAATAAGGTTCAAACCTCATACCTTTGCTAGAAGGATCAGGTGTTTACCACTATACTATTGCTGGAAGGTTAAGACGGTTATAATAAATACATAAGGTAAATGAAAAACGTACACATATTTCTCAGTCTTGAACTTGGCAAACCCGGTTTTGATCCTCTCGACGGGGTCAAATGCAGGTTTGGTGTCGGGTGTTTGAAGCTGAGCTGTGATTTGGTCGATTTTGGCAGCAGCCACAGGTGCCAATTCCTCCTTCTCACTGTATAACCAGAGTCATCTTGATTACTTCATCAATTATATTGTTTTGAAAAAAAGTTTTCTAACATTTTTTTGTGAAAACTCGTGGCAAAATATATTAGCGATAACCCTTATGAGATGGAATAATTTAGTGACAATGACTTTTAGCGACAGATTTGTGATTGTTTTGGCTTACTTAATACGACAAAAAAAACCCAACAGATCTAGCCACTTTTGGGCGTTTGTATTGGTTACCTTAAAAGCTTCTTGAGTGCAGCAATTGCCTCGTCATATGATTCACTTCCCATGTCTTCTCTCTGCAAAACATGTTAATGTCACAAATAAATTAACTTGTATGTCATTTTCACACGAGATAACGAAATCACATATCATAACAGGTTTCATTGAGACAAATGGATGAATTTCTAATGAAAAACATTTAACAAGTTAGTGTAGTGTAATGTATTGTTCCTATTGACAAATGATATGTGATATATACGCGAATTATCATGCATACACATGATACTGATATCGTGTCATGTATCATACTAATTTAACTTACTAGTATAGGGAAAAGTTACACGCATTATTTTTTAAACAAAGACACAAATTAAGTCCCCAGCTCTACTCTTAATTAAATACATCCATTTATATATCGGTTTGAACCCTCGTCACTTTGGCATCAACGCGAGATATTGTTCGGCCCCTATATGTAGAATTATTTGGACATGACAATAATACTGGGGAAAATCATCAAATTGGGCAAAGAAATTGTTAAGATAAAAATTTAATCCTTTTACTTTTAGCATGTCATTAAACTCCAACGGGTAAGATTTAGTCAATGGCTAAAAAATTATCCATAAAATTTTACTTAACATCTAAAAAACAAGCTAGTGCTATAATTAAGCTCACAAACAAGACAATCATATTTTGCTTTTGCTATGTAACCCGGCCAGCTCGTTCCACTACCAAAAGGTGTTGGGTGGCTAACTAAGGTTTAGCTACGCGCGTATCTTTTTAGTTGCATGTTGAGGTCATATGCAAAATATGAGTGACTTGTTTTGTAACCCACGCACCGTAATTGGATGTAAGTCGAGTACTTTTATCCTATCCTGTTATATATATAGACAATCAACATGTCTATTTTTTTACATAACACGTAACAACAACGTACGTACTAATTAGCTAGAAAAGTGGCTATTTAATTTGTGATTTTCTAAAAGGCCGGTTTTCAATTCATAAATATGAAAGTGTAAAGATGATATGATATATATATACCCAGGAAGGGGTGATGACCGGAGTTGGGGCGGCAAAAACGGGGTGGTTACGGATAAGGCTGGGTGGTGGAGTGGCGGATGATGATGAGTGTGAGTTGTTGGTAAGCCTTGCAAAGCAAATGGAGGATGATGATGTTTGTTTACGGAGAGATGTTGTGAAATTAGAGGGTGCAAATGCAGCAGCAGCTGTTGCAGACATTGATCAACAACACAGCCCGATTGATAATATTCATCGTCGAGTTTTGCTTTGGTTTTATACTCCGGCTTATGCATGGATATATTATCCAGGAAGATCAGATTTGGACGTACCATTTCACTCCACGTGTCACTTCTTCATGCATTTTTACTTCTCTTTTATAATTATTTTTATTTATAGGGGCCGAAACACATCACCATCATTATCTATCTTCATTTCTTATATATATATGGCTATGTTTAGTATTTTCATATATATATATATATATATAATAGGTTTTTTAATTAATTTACTGGGAGAATGGGTCGTGAGATCGAGGCAACTGGTAAGGTTGTTGAGGCTATGGATTCAAGACGTAGAAACAACCTTTTGCATAAAGTGTATGGTAATTAACATTGCGAAATGATCAGGAACGACCTTACGCAAACTATCTTCATAGACGTAGCCTATGTAAAGCAGGAGCTAAATACGTATACACTCGGCTTTAGCTTTCCCTCTTAATTATTCCATCCATGATCATTGTAACATCTACAACATTGGTATGTGAATGTGAGATATATGTTTCAAAAACAGTTTCATGCAAACCATGGATTTATTAATTAAAACAAATGCTAAAATTGATCTTTAATTAACTTCAAATAGTCAATCCAAACAACGATATGCATGATAGTAAATTAATTATATTATTCTTGACGTTAACAAAAATTAATATAAAAACTTGAACCAATTAATTCATAATAATATTATATCGGTAGCTAGGTTCTTGCATAGAAGTTTCAAGTTGTGAAAATAAATAAAGGTTTAACTAGTTGGATTGGAATCATGCATGTTCTAAAGAGAAAAGATATATATCATACCTATCAAGCTATTAAGAAATATACTAGGTAAACTTTGGATGGATGTGAGCTAAAAATATTGCATGTGTTTCTCTACTAGTGAGCTTGAGATTGAAATGGTGTTTTCAGGATGGGTCATGTTGTTTTAAAAGCCACTACTTGTAAAATAGCTAAACAAGAGAAAGCATGCATTGATTATCACATATTCGTTCCATTTGCTTTTGATGCTTTTGATACTTTTGGATTCCTTACGCATGAGGCTGTGAAGGTGCTTAATCGAGTCCAACAAGTTATCCGTAGCTTTATGACCTCAAGGTATATGAATTTAGTGTTTAAACGACTTGATTTTGCTATCTAAAAAATATTAGCGGCACAACTAGTTGTCTATTTGCATTTTATTTCTCTTTTATATAAATAATTTTTATGACAATTAAATACACTATAACTTTATTGGTAATAAGATTTTACTTTTGTTCATAATAGTATATTAACAACTATATATCATTTTTTATATTGACCAGAATTCACGTGAGTTTCAATATACTTTTTAACTTTTTTTTTCTTCTGATCGAGTGTGCGCATTTTTTTATAACTTTCAAACAAATTCAGTGTAGGGAAGATTAAATCTATGGAAAGGATCAACAAAAATACAGTGTCAAATATGTAGCGGATTTGTGCGCTTTAGCCAAAACGAATCCTATTTCGGCAATAACTAAAACCCTCCTTAGCCGGATTTTGTAGCAAACTCTACATATTTGGGTTGTAGGGCTCACTTCCTAGCCCCGGTAAGAGTTGTTTGACAACTTCTAAATTAGTAAATGTTAAACCAGTAAAATATCTGAATCATTAAGTGTTGAATCAGTAAGATGTCTGAACCATTAAAAGCTAGCATATTACTTAATTATTCAAAGACAAATGTCTAACCAATTCAAATAAGAGGTCTTAACCATTCAGACTCAGTATAATGCTTATCAGAGACGGCCCTGTCCCTAAGTGTGTATATATATACCCCTATATATATGTTGGAAGTCATGTGAATATATTTATTGTATGTAACCGAATTGAAGTCACAATGAGTGATAAGGAGGGGGATAAGATGTTATCAACATGACATGGTGGGAGATTGTGGGGGATATTAATATTATCTTACTTGGATACTAACGTTGTTTCAATCTCCCATCACAAATCTATATATGCATGGATCGCACATTTATAGCCTCACATTTTTTTTCAAACAAAACAAATTATATAAATTAAATTTATATTCTATTGTTTTCTGGTTACATACACTTAAATTTATTCAAACATACATTTCAATTTTCAATTAAGTAACAAAAAACTTACAAAGACTAATTTTTTTTACCTTTTATATCCACACTTGTCTTGTTTGGAGTTACGCTTGCTTTGCTACCATCTTCGTAATGATCACCTCCGTCTCCACAGTCATACCATCTTCTATTGGAGACGATGACGGTGGAGGCGGTGGTGATCGTTATGAAGATGGTAAATGTTGATGTATGTAAATCCTCACAGCAAAACATAAGTTGACACTTGACGCCCAAAAATAAAATTCTCACACCAAAACATAGTATCATAGGCGGTACGTGCCATGAAAGAACATACGATAGACCATAAATGCCAAGATTTATTACGAGAACCCGTAAAACTTGAAAGCATTTTCTGAAAATTAAGTTGTAAGATTGGGAAAAATATTAGAACATGTACATATGGTATATAGTACGATGCGATTAGGCATTATGGGAATATGAATAACATTAGTTCTTATAACGTGTTGTGCCATGGATAGCATGTCGACATTTTATTGTCATTCTTACTAAATAATATTTTGCTTTTTTTTAAATTTATTAGAAAATAATATGAAGACAAAGCCGGATTTAAGTCCTAGTTGTAATAATATTCTTTAATAATATCCAAATTGGATAAAAACAAAACATGTCCAAAAGTTTAATTTATTATTACTTATAATTAACCTTTTGAAATAAAAATTGTTTATCCCTCTCTATTTGAAATAGGCCAATTGGCCTAAAATAATCTCAACTAACACTTATTGGCCAAGAATAATCCCAACTCAGTTTATTTCCTCCAGTGGTCCCAAATCCAACTTTTTTGGCCTCCAGTGGTCCGTCGTTAAGTGCACTTAACGGCCGTTAACTTTTTTTTTTCGAATTTCAAAACAAGGTTTTATGGATATTAATCGGGAGGAGTATACGATTCAAATGATGTAAACCTTACTTCGAACTGGTGTTCCAAACGACAAAACGGTCTTTAATCGGGTGTTTAAAGCCAGGGCCGGCTCAAGGTTTTTTGAGGCCTAAAGCGAAAAACATTTGAAGGCCTATTGTTAAAAACTTTCCTCTTTTACCTGAGATGATTTTCGATTGCAAACGACCTGAGATGATTTTATATTGTAATCGTCGATTTCAATTCGCAACAAAATATTGAAGTTTTAAAATTTTGGGGCCTATAAAAAAGTAGGGCCTAAAGCAAGGGCTTATTTTTTTACTATAATGGGCCGACTCTGTTTAAAGCCTAACGGTGCTTTAACCGGATATCAAAATTAAACTATTAAGAGCAACAATGGAAGTAAGGTTTACATCAACTGACTCGTATTCTCCTCCCGATCAAAATCCCTAAAATATCGGTTTGAAATTCGAAAAAAATAGAAAAAAAAGTTAACGGTCGTTAAGTGCACTTAACGGCGGACCACTATAGGCCAAAAAAGTTGGATTTGAGACCACTGGAGGGAATAAACTGAGTTGAGATTATTTTCGGCAATAGGTGTTAGTTGATCAAAATCCCTAAAATATCGGTTTGAAATTCGAAAAAATAGAAAAAAAGTTAACGGCCGTTAAGTGCACTTAACGGCGGACCACTGTAGGCCAAAAAAGTTGGATTTGAGACCACTGGAGGGAATAAACTGAGTTGATATTATTTTCGGTTAATAAGTGTTAGTTAGGATTATTTTAGGTCAATTTGCCTTGGAAATATTATAGTTTGTTAAAGAAGCACATTTATTATGGTGTTTTCATTTCTGGCACCTAAGGTTCGTGTGGATCTATTATGTCAAGCGTCTCTTAAAGTGACTCTTTATGTAGCATTATTGTTACCACGACTTGACCATCTTTAATATTTGTTTCTTTTTTTCTTTCGAGGATATTTATTCTTGGAACGTACATATTCGTCTTAATTATCATTTGAATGTAAACAAAGGGTTTTCAAATGTGTAAATATTACTCTCTTGTTAAAATATACATTAAATTAACTTAAACCTATAACCAGTAGTAATAGCACCATGTTAAGTCAAAACCAAAAAAATAAACACTTTAGATTATGCTAATAATAATAATAATAATAATAATATTCTTTTTTAATACACAAACAGTCCCATAGATGTCACTGAATGCCTCAGTGATATGATCATTTAAGTAGTTCAGTTGCAGGAAAATGAAAAATATATTAAGCATACCTGAAAGAAAAACGTCTCGACTTAGATTTTTGAAGTGGCAGCTACCTGGCGTTGAACGTGTTGAGTAGCTTCCTCGATAGAGAGTAGTTGTTGCATTAACGAGGCAAGTTTTGCAGCGTTTTCGTCTTTTATATGATCCGGCACCTTCTCCTCGTCCCCCTTGGCACTCATCGCCTTGTTCAGACTGTCCTTTTGCCTGATCAAATTTAATCAAGTTGAGACAAAGAATGTTTGCTAATAAAACAAGTCAAAAGTCACCTGGAGTGTATTTTAAACTATAAAACTACTATTATTATTTGCATATTAAAGCTTTGTATCATACTTGACATGCTAAATAATATTTCAACCCATTTAGTTTTTACAACAACTTGATTTTCAGCTCATTCATTAGACTTTAATCTGGATATTTTGTTGTAGTCTTAGACTATTAAATACTGTTTAACCACATGCTATTTGAACCTTAATTTGGCTAATAACCCCTTTTGTCGCCGCTAAAGGTATTAGCGGCGACATGTCGCCGCTAATGCATCGCCCTCAATACTTTGTCACTAATGCCCTTTTTGTCGCCGCTAATGGTCAGGTGTCGCCCCTAATGGTTATTGAACAATTTTTTACATTTTCTTTTGTATTTCTAGAACTTCCAGTTTTTTTCAAATACAAAATACAAACCCGCATATTATTCAAATACATAGACTACAAATAATGAACCGTTATATATATAAACATATTATAAAAGTACATAAACACTAAAAATATAGTTCAAGTATGTTATCTAAGTAAAGTTACAAACACTAAAGTATAGTCCTATTTATAAACATAAAACGTAGTCCTTAATCATTCTCGTCTCCTCCTGTGTATCATCTTATTCTCCATAGAACTCTACGAACCTTCAAGCATATGCTAAAACACTGCAAAACAATAATATCCATAAACCGTGTAAGACATCAATTTTTGGAGACAATACAATAGTTGGACATGGGTTTGGTTGCATACTCTTTTTGGTTTCCATTTCATGTATTTACAAACATACTA
The DNA here is from genome assembly GCA_030867185.1 of Tagetes erecta. Lineage (NCBI taxonomy): Eukaryota > Viridiplantae > Streptophyta > Magnoliopsida > Asterales > Asteraceae > Tagetes > Tagetes erecta. Next base: position 93,639,649 of record CM061487.1, on the reverse strand, counting down.
TTATATTTACCTGAATTTCCATGGATAATCAACAGGGTAAATACTAAGTTCAGGATACATGTAATTATAATCTTAAATTTCAATAATATAAGAGAACAACAACACACCAAAAGCATATGTATCCATTTTGACCCTTTTATGGGTAATAGATTGATCTAGGCCAAAATTTTAGTCCAATTGATTAGCATGAGTAAGTGACTGCAACTGCCCTCATTTTGACCCGTTTATGGGTAACATGCTGCATAAAGCACCTAAGTCAATTTTTATGTAAAGCACCTAACATGTTGCAGTTGCCATTGTAAAGCACCTAACATGTTGCATAAAGCACCTAACATGCTGCAGTTGCCATTGTAATACTATAGTTTCTTAACCATACTTAACCCATTAGTAGTAGTAAAATTCCTAAAAAAAGGTTAACAAAGTAATGGCATCCAACTGCATTATGTAAGAGTATAAGACTTCATTTTATCATACCTTTGTAAACTTGGCACTAGTGCTTACAACTTGTTCTTCATACGCCTTGTCTTCTGATAGTGCCTATATAAATGTAAGGGCAAGATACACAAAGCAACTACACTAACATTATATAAATAACAAATGTAACTTGTTGAAAGCAACAAATGCGCCTCCACATGTATAGTTTCAAGGTCTGAAGTGTGCCTATTATCTCTACATATAAAAACAACAATGTTATCATGCTTTGATGTCTAAAGAGCAAAAGTTCACCTGAAGACATATTTTGTCTAAGGTTTGCTGCAATATCTCCTCAAATGGTACCATACATGCAGCAGAAATCACAACCATTTACTCATTGATCAATTTGAATCAACATTCTACATTAAACAAGATCACTAGAAACTATATATACTGAATTGTATTGAAACATGGTAATTGCATCAGCCATTCTACCACTAGTTTGAGATCTAAAAAGCTCATTTGGTAACCACATGAATTGATACACCCATTACATATGTTGTACAAACTAGATCCTACACTCATTAATTGCATCAACTTGAATTGATATACCTTAATCATATTTTGAAGCCCAACAAAAATCCATAGACCTTAGAGTCCCACACTTTGTTCTGCCTTCACACTACCAACACAAAAAGATAGCACACATATCATGATAAGTGGTATGAGCACCAAAATTATGTTGTAGATGAAAAAAAATTGAAGTAAAACAAACCGAAATGTCCACTTACCATCCCAAACTCACACACATTTTTTGCCATCTCCTCCTACACAAATACACAATACATACATAAATCACATATAAATACACACATTGTGTCATGTCATCTAACAACAAAAGCACCAAAATTGAACTAATTACCAGCAACAACTGTAATCTTGATGTCGATGGTGCTTGCATTTCAGCCTCCGATCTGCAGTGGTGAAGATGACGCTCTCTAGTCGTCGATAGATGGAGACGTAGTTGGAGGTAGCCAAGCAGATGTTGAAATCTGAAATTAGAAGCAAAATAAAAGTCTAAAAACAACCACATTGTTATTACCTTAGAAGCTGTTGCCGACGAACGGTGATGGAAGCGGTGCAGGTGGAAACGAGCGGTGATGGTCAAGCTGCTTCCGACGACCAGTGATGGAGGTGCTGCTTCTGGAAATGAGCGGTGATTGTGGTGGCCTGGTGGAGCTGTCGACGAGAGGTCATGGTGAGGTAGTGAAATTTTGGGTGAAAATTGGAGGAGGAGAATTTGGGGGAAATGGATAAGGACCAAATGAAAGAATTTGATAAAGGTGAAATAAGATTAGAGGGAAATCTTGGCGCCTGATGAAAATAGCATTAGGGGCGACACTTTTAGTGGCGACAGCAACCATTAGCGGCGACATGTGACCCACTTTTCACGTGTCGCCGCTAATGGTTGATGTCGCCGCTAAAAGTGTCGCCCCTAATGCTCATATTTCTTGTAGTCGATATACGAACGAACATAAAAGAAGCTAAGACGAGATCTGCTTAATTACTTGTGTAATTCTGTAAACTTAGCTTTGAGCTTTTCTTGTTCCTTTTTAATATCAACAGCTCCTTGGTTCTATATTTGTTGGAGGGGTATAACTGTCGCCAAGTTTACTTATGGCAAACCGCACAACGTTCCATAATTTATTACACCATTGTCGGTATCCAACCACGCGTAATATGTCCAGATTTATTTAATCCGACTACAATCATGCAAAGGCACAATCTTGGTTGGTATCAAGATACAAAAATATAACTCTTTTAAGAAAAATGATTTTGCTGTCTAATTATTTAGTGGTCAAACAATCAAGTTTGTAAATAATACAATGATGATGGTACCTGAGGTGTGTAAGAGACAAGAGCAAAGGGAATAAGGGCATCTTGCGCCACATTGGTCATAAGATATGTCTGTATAGACTATAGAGTAGTAATGAATAAAGAGGATAAAAATTTCCTCGATGTTTCACATGTGAACAGAAACGGTATATATCTCCAAAATAACTTCAAAACGTAACAAACCTTTTTGAAAGGTACATCACCTCCTAATTTCATGCCAAGCATCACCATACGTGCAACCCAAAAAAACAAAATGTCATGTCCGGTTTCAAGAACAGAAGTCGGGTAAAATGTCTTCTGTGAGATGTTTAACACAAAGTCAATGATAGTCAATGGTCATGTGTGATAAAGGTCAAGGGGTTGTTATTGTCATTCTTGATTCTTTGTTTAGTTACATCTTGTAATAGTAGTCTTGTATAGTTAAGGGACTGTAGTTGTTAATCTTGAAACTTAGTTTGTTAACAATACCGTTAACAGGAGATTTGGGGATAAATAGATGATTAGGGCTTATAGAATCATTCATTCAATTGTATCTTCAATTCTCTTTCTGATTGTAATCGTTTCTTCACTGGTTCAATAAATCAGTAGTAGCATTTGTTCAATTGATGTTCTAACTCGTAGATTGTTCATAGTTTATCAACAATTGGTGATTGATTGTATCTCTGGTGTTGTTCATTATCACAACAAGTGGTATCAGAGCCAGGTTCATCGGCTCAAAACAGAGATTCAAGGTTGAAACATCATTAACGAAGGTCATCAATGGTGAACACCAAATTCGAGATAGAAAGGTTCGATGGGAAGAATGATTTCGGAATTTGGAGGGTGAAAATGAGGGCTCTGTTAGTTCATCAAGGTATTGTAGATGCACTAAAAGGGGGTGAAGCTGTGATTCCTGCTGAAACTACTCCAGAAAAGACATTAGAGATTCAGGCAAAGTGGAAGGATAAATTGGAAAAGGCACACAGTGCCATTATTCTAAGTCTTGGTGATAGAGTTCTTCGAGAAGTATCAAAAGAAGTCACAGCAGCAGGGTTATGGACGAAGCTTGAGTCTCTTTACATGACAAAAAGCTTGGCAAACAGGTTGTATCTTAAGAAAAGACTGTACACGTTTCATATGAATGCTGGAAAATCACTTCAAGACCATACAGATGAGTTTAATAAACTCATCTTGGATCTTGAAAACATAGAAGTGACTCTTGAAGATGAAGATCAGGCGGTTATCTTTCTTACATCTCTTCCACCTACATTTGAGCATTTTGTAGACACTCTAATGTATGGAAGAGATACACTTTCTATGGAGGAAGTATTGGCAGCTCTTAACTCTAAAGAACTGAAAAACAGGAATAATGGCAAAGAAGACAGTGGTGAAGGTTTGTTTGTAAGGGGAAGATCAGAACACAGGTCCTCATCAAAGTTTAAAGGTTCTCACAGATCAAAGTCTAAGTTCAAAAGAAAATGCTATATATGCAATTCAGAAAAACATCTGAAAAGAGAATGTCCTGAAAGAAGAAAGAAGATGAATGAATCAAACACCTCAAAGGGTACAAACCATAGCAGAAATGAGCCATCTGACTATTCAAGTGAAGGGTATGAAAGTTCTGATGTCTTGGTGGTAACCAAAGGAAATAGTGATCAAAGGTGGATCTTAGATTCTGGGTGTTCATATCATATGACACCCAATAAAGACTACTTTCAAGATCTGATTATACAAGATCTTGGTTCAGTTCAACTAGGAGATGATAGGCCCTGTAAAATAAGAGGACAGGGCTCTATAGATCTTCAACTGGAAAATGGTATGAAGATGAAGTTGAATGATGTGAGGTACATTCCTGAACTAACCAGAAACTTAATATCCCTAGGTACTTTTGAGAAAATGGGGTATAGGGTTAGTTTAAAGAATGGTAAAGCTAAAGTAGTCAAAGGATCTATGGTTATGTTTTCTGGCACCAGAGGACAAAATAATATCTACATATTAGATGGTGGAGTATGTCAGAATGTCTCAAATGTGGTGGAGCAGTCTAGTCTAAATGAGTCTATGCTATGGCATAGGAGACTAGGGCATATAAGTGATCAGGGTTTAGTGGAACTTTACAAACAACAAGTTCTTGGCAAATTTAAAGGAGGTGCAGCAGGTTTTTGTGAGCATTGCATCTTAGGCAAGTCACATAGAGTCAAGTTTATGAAAAGTGTTCATAGAACCAAAGCAATCTTGGACTATGTACACTCAGACTTGTGGGGGCCAGCAAGAACTGAATCACTTGGGGGTGCAAGGTATTTCTTATCATTGGTAGATGATTACTCCAGAAGAGTGTGGGTTTATATTTTAAAGCACAAGAATGAAGCTTTTGAAAGGTTTAAGGAGTGGAAAGTTCTGGTTGAAACACAGACTGAGAGAAAGCTTAAAAAGTTGAGAACTGATAATGGTCTAGAGTTTTGCAACAAACAGTTTGATGAGTTCTGCAAGAAAGAGGGTGTATCAAGGCACTTAACTGTTCCAGGAACACCCCAACAAAATGGTCTAGTGGAACGTATGAACAGAACCTTGCTTGACAGAGTAAGGTGTATGTTGATCAGCTCAGGGTTGCCAAAACGATTCTGGGCTGAAGCAGTTACAACTGCTGCATTCTTGATTAATAGATCTCCATCAGCTGCTTTAGAGAAGAAAACACCTATGGAGGTGTGGTCTGGAAGAAGAGACAACTATGAAGATCTCAGAGTGTTTGGGTCTCTGGCATATGCACATGTTAAACAGGGAAAGCTTGATCCCAGGGCCATTAAATGTGTGATCTTGGGCTATCCTGAAGGCACAAAGGGATATAGGTTGTGGAGAATGGATGAGGGTAGTCCTAAGGTGTTTCTGAGCAGAGATCTTGTTTTCAAAGAAGATATAATGTACAAGGATTTGCTGGGTACAAATGAGTTAATCAAAGAAGATGCAGGTGTTCAAATTGAGGTGGAGCCTCAAGGGTTTGAAACAGTTTATAATGATGAGAGCCATCATAAGCATCAAGTTGAAACTCCTGAAGCATCTCATAGTGATGAAAATGAAGAAGATGGTTCAGAAGGTTATAGTCTGGCAAGAGACATACCAAAGAGACAAGTAAGAGTACCTAGCAGATATAGAACTACAGAAGATATTTCAGCCTTTGTATTTGTTACAGCAGAACAAGAGGCAAATATAGAGCCTCTCACTTATCAAGAAGCTATTACTTCAACAAAAAGATACAAATGGGTTGAAGCAATGAGGGATGAAATGGCGTCACTACATAAAAATCAAACATGGAGACTTGTTGACAAGCCTAAAGGGCAAAAGATCATTCCTTGTAAATGGATCTTTAAACTGAAAGATGGGTTTCCTGGGTCTAGTGAACCAAGGTATAAAGCAAGGTTAGTTGCTAAGGGCTTCACACAGAGATCAGGTATAGATTTTCATGAGATCTTTTCACCAGTTGTCAAGCATACCTCCATCAGAATTATATTGGCCCTGACAGCATTGTATGATATGGAACTTGAACAACTAGATGTAAAAACTGCTTTTCTACATGGAAACTTGGATGAGAAGATTTTTATGAATCAGCCATTGGGTTTTGAAGAACAAGGAAGTAAGGAAAAGGTTTGTCTGCTGCAGAAGTCACTGTATGGCTTAAAACAAGCTCCTAGACAGTGGTACAAAAGATTTGATAGTTATGTTGTGGCACATGGGTTTAAGAGAAGTGAGTATGATGCTTGTGTTTACTTCAGAGAATGGCCACCTGGTATGTTTGTGTACTTGTTACTCTATGTAGATGACATGCTGTTAGCATGTAAGAGTTGTGAGGTTATAGCAGTTACCAAAAGAATGTTGATGAAAGAGTTTGACATGAAGGAGCTTGGTGAAGCAAGGAAAATTTTGGGAATGGAGATAACAAGAGACAGAAGGGCTTGTCAGATCAGATTAACTCAAAAGAAGTATATTGAAAAGATACTGAATAATTTCTCAATGGAACAGTGCAAGCCAGTCAAAGTACCATTCAGTCCTCATTATAAACTGTCAAGTTTAAATGCACCAAAAACAGATGATGAAGTTGCCTACATGGAAAGGGTACCATATGCTAATGCTGTAGGATCTTTGATGTATCTTATGGTATGTACCAGGCCAGATATAGCATATGGTGTAAGTGTTGTAAGCAGATTTCTATCTAACCCTGGGAAGATGCACTGGGAAAGTGTGAAGTGGTTGTTAAGATATATCGCAGGTACAAGGGATGTGGGAATAGTTTTTGGCAACCATGATGTGGGCAGAAACATGGTTTTGGGATTTGTTGATGCTGACTTTGCCAAAGATCTTGATACAGGCAGATCAGTTTCAGGATATGTGTTTAAAGTCATGGGTAGTGTTGTGAGCTGGAAAGCTGTTTTACAAAAGATTGTAGCTTTGTCTTCAACCGAGGCTGAATACATCTCATTGACTGAAGGTGTAAAGGAAGCACTTTGGATAAAAAGGTTTATCAGAGAGCTTGGGGTTAAAAGTTCAGAAACAGTTGTACTGTGTGATAATCAAAGTGCAGTACAGCTGTCCAAACATGGGAAATTTCATGATAGAACAAAACATATCAGGGTGAAATTATACTTTGTTAGAGATATAGTGGGTAGAGAAGAGTTGAAGGTTGAAGATGTTGCATCTGAAGATAATGCAGCTGATGCTTTTACTAAGGCTTTACCTTGTTCTAAATTTGAAAGATGTATGGAGTTGATTGGAGTTGGTTGACTTTGGAGTTATTGACTTTGATTCAAGGTGGAGTTTGTGAGATGTTTAACACAAAGTCAATGATAGTCAATGGTCATGTGTGATAAAGGTCAAGGGGTTGTTATTGTCATTCTTGATTCTTTGTTTAGTTACATCTTGTAATAGTAGTCTTGTATAGTTAAGGGACTGTAGTTGTTAATCTTGAAACTTAGTTTGTTAACAATACCGTTAACAGGAGATTTGGGGATAAATAGATGATTAGGGCTTATAGAATCATTCATTCAATTGTATCTTCAATTCTCTTTCTGATTGTAATCGTTTCTTCACTGGTTCAATAAATCAGTAGTAGCATTTGTTCAATTGATGTTCTAACTCGTAGATTGTTCATAGTTTATCAACAATTGGTGATTGATTGTATCTCTGGTGTTGTTCATTATCACAACATCTTCAAATCTTGAGTGTCTTCGGGCCATCCCAATCCAGATAATGGAAAAAGCCCGGAAGAAAACCAAGTGTCTAAAACATCAGGATCTTGAGCCAACTGAAATTTCTTTCCCGGGAAGATTCTATTAGCCTCCACCTCAGCATCTTTCTCATTATGGGCCACCACCCAATGGTTCGTGTAGGCCCCAAGTTCTTTAAGCTCGTCGTCTTCTAATGTAACATACCATGCAGGAACGCGATGACCCCACCAAAGCTGTCTTGATATACACCAATCACGAATGTTCTCAAGCCATCTGTGGAAATGAATATGCAATATTTCGTGTGCAAAGATTAAGAATAATAAGATACTCATAGGTATAACGATAATCATGGAGGGTCGTTACAAGAAAAATAACAGCTTCTCGTGATTACAAGAAAAATAAAGTATATGTGGCATTTTTAACATGCTTACTTGATGAATGAAAAGATTCAGGTTACATTTGTATTAAAAGTTTATTTTACCTTCACTGCACCAGTTCCAAAACGTGTGTCGACAAGTATACGATCACAAACTATAGGAAGTCTCCTTCCATTAAAAGGACGAGTAGCAAACTTTTCATCAAGATGTTTGTATCTCGGGTCATCAGGATGAAACAAGACTTTGTAATTTAATTGATTTCACCTCACGTGACCAATCTAGGGATGCACCCAATCGCCCAAGTTGTTTTAGTATCGTGCTGCCATACTCTTTATTCCACTTCCATACCTTTGATCAATACCAAAAAGATAGGAACTTTATAGAAGTAAATCCCACCCACCATTATAATGTTCCATTTGATTCTAGACTAAGTATAACTTCTTAAAGCGTAACGATGTAAAACATAGAAAGTCAAACTCACTTCAGAGACAGAATTTGTTAGATATTGGGATATGAAGAATCGAAACCAATGAGAAATACAACTTGGATTACTCTAAGAATCATGATTAACACTTTCAGATTAAACTATTTGATGGTACGTATCAAATGCTTAATCGGATAAGACTTAGAGTTTCTCAAGAATGAATCTGATTTTCTATGAAGAAGAAAGAAACTGTACCATGAATTATTTTTGATCAAGTCCTGTATTTGTTTATCAACATTTAAAAAAAAAAAAAGGAACAATTTTTGGGTTGTGTGAAGTAACAAAACTGCAAAGGTGTTTTTGGGTTGTGTGAAGTAACAAAACGATCAATTAGTTGGTGTTTTGTTACTGTAATAGACAAAAGAAAAGGAACAATTTTTCTTTTAGTGTTTTGAGTTCTTGGTTATTAGATGTAAAAAAAAAAAAGAACCAATTTTCTTGTGAACTAGTTTTAATAGAACAAGGAATAGAAGAAACAAGAAATGTCAGAGATTGTTTTATCATATAACAAGTAAGTGGTTATACATTTCGATTATTATTTGAATCATCATTGAATTAAGATCTCAAAACTTAGTATGATTATGATAAATATTAAAATAATAATAATAATAATAATCTGTATTATTTCTTATTGCTTATATAGTTAGTACTAGATTAAGATATTACTTCATTATTTCTAGTTTTGAAATCAAAGTTCTTTTGATTTTGAAAAGATTACATGAAGAAATTTGGACTTTAATTTGCCTATATATATTGAATACTAATGGTTAAGGGTTTCTTGTTATCTCACTCAAGTTAGAGTGTTGGATTATGTGAGAGGCTTGTTCATGTCTTCATGGTACATTATTTGCTACACGGAGTTTTTAATAAAAGGAATAATATTACCCAAGTGAACTTAGATGTAACATCTCGGAATTGAGATTTCTAAGATTTTGGGTTGTACGTCATACTGAACCTAAAAGAAAGAACTTAGGTGAAAAAGGAAAGATTGCATGTTCATAGGTTATGTTGAAAATTCTAAAGTTGATACTAGGACATAGAATTTACGACAAGTGTTTGTAAACATTGTCATAGAATCAAAGGATATCATCTAAAATTCTCAGAATAGGAATTGTGATCCTATTGAGAATGTAGTTTTGATTATGATAAAGTTCCATTAATATTGATAGTGTATATGTTCCTCTTGTTGCTAAGATTTACACTAGCAGATTGTTACTTGTTCTTGCTTTAGTTCGTAACTTGTTAATTCATCAGATGAATGTGGAAACTGCATTCTTGAATCGTGAATTAGATGCAAGGTATACATGAAACATCTTGAGGACTTGCGAGTGATCTTATCTAATGGTTATCTTAAGCCAAACAGATAAGTGTGTATGTAGCATATTTAATTCATCTTGTAAATGAGTAACCATTTGTGATAAGACAAAGTAATTGTTGTCTTGTAAATTTTAATATAAATAATCCGGTGGAGGTTGTTGTTATCCTAGGAATAAGGATAAAATGAAGAACTAGGTGAATCTATTTCACATATTGAATGTATAATGAATTGGTTGTCTAACGCATGTTGTGACTAGAATCGGGCCTAATATAGATTGTGCTTTGAGGAAACTGAGTAGATTTACCAGAAATTCAAGTACACATATTAGCAAATTATGAATAGATTGTTTAAATACCTAAGAAAACCATGAACAATGACTTGTTTTATTTAGGTTTTCCTTCAGTTATAGAAGGGTATTACGACACAAGTTGAATATCCAAGTGAATGGCATTCTCTCTTGGGGGAGGTTGCATTACTTGATAATGGAATGCGAGTTTGTAATGTTAGCAACAACTAGTAAAAAAAAAAGTTGAATGGCTAAGAATTTGATCTTTAAGATTCCATTGTGATCAAAACTGATATCACCAATGTCTATCATGTGTGATAGTGTTGACTAAGGATTATAGTCAAGTGTATAATGGATGTGTTATACTTAGCATGATTCATGAGCTCATCATGCATTGTGTGATATTTGTTGAATTTGTAAATTTTAAGTATATTTTGGCTGATCATATAACTAAAGAGTTAGGAAGAGATCTCGTGAATAAATCAGTCACAGGGATGGGTTTAAAGTCCATACTTTAATATCCTATGTCAAGATACCCAATTCCCATCTAATACAACGTTAGGTGCAGAATTCAATGTGGAAAGCTTGTCATAATGATATTGGAACACATTATCATAAACATCCCAAAGTTTGTGTTCAGACTACAAGATAAAGGAGGTTGAAGTATAACTTCTTAATAGTTCATTGATAAATTGCAGTGCAGGTGCAAGAGTAATGAACTACCTATAAGAGTATGAAGTTTAGCCGCTTCAAGAAGCTTGGACTTGGCTTTGATATACTCTTTGAAGGATTGGACACAGGCTAGTAAAATATAGTGTCAGGTAAGAACATATGAATTTGTAAACTTATGTGTATATTATCTTCATGTATTCATTTTGAGTATAAAGGGTTCAATCCATAGAGACACCCCTATATTCGAATATTTGGAATGTGTAATATACTAAGATGAAATTCAATCGTCACGACATTTCATTTATGCATAAGTTTGTGTTTCTGTGAGAAGTAATTTAAGTTAATTATGAATACCACTAAAATGGGGGAGGATTGTTGGTAATTTTAGTATTATCAATGTGATTTTAGTGTTATTGGATTAACTTGTTGACCAAGTAAATAATATTAGTTATTAAACGAGTTAGGAGACGCGGGAGTGCGGACTCGTTTGTCACTATTATTACTTGAAGTATTTGTGTATTTAATAAATCTATTTATTAGTGTATATAAATATATAACTAATGTTTATATATTTATATATTGGGCTAAATTAACTCATTTATTTGGGCTATGGTGGTAATTGATGATTATCCTATATATTGGATGTTGATAAACAAATACAGGACTTGATCAAAATAATTCATGGTACTATTTTCTTTCTTCTCATAGAAAATCAGATTCGTTCTTGAGAAACTCTAAGTCTTATCCGATTAAGCATTTGATATGTACCACCAAATAGTTTAATCTGAAAGTGTTAATCATGATTCTTAGAGTAATCCAAGTTGCTATTCTCATCGGTTTCGATTCTTCATATCCCAATATCTAACAGAATTTTCTCTGCCTTCATCATGACGGGTCAACTTTCTTTCTCTCGTGATTTTCTTCTCCATCACAACCTATTAGAGAGCCAATGTCAGATACATATAGAAGAACTAACCTAACTACGAATAAATATTGAAAGTAGAGGTGGCATTTTGACCCGCTTACTTATAACCGGGTCGATTTGGGATTATGTAAATGGGGTGAAACGAACAAAATAAAAAACGTTACCAAATATTTCTTTTATGATCATATATGAGACTAACTATTTATAAATTGTTGAAACAACCCTTTGTATATGGTGATTAAAAACAGAAAATGAATAAGGAATTGATTCGTGATTTTTGCTGTTTGAAAATGCTTCTCTGCAATTTTTATTCAACCTGTCGGGTCCTTTAAATAGCCAAAATTACATGACACGTGAGATTCGAAAAAGCCAACAATAAAACATCCTAAAAATCCACGGCTAACTTGGAAGACCCAAGCTCAACAAAGAACAGTTGATAAGATAAAATGGTATCTAGATAATTAAACCGGTGAAATTTACGCTTCGTTTTTTCTTAATTCAACTTGCTCTTTTAATGAATATTGAGGTCAATCTGTATCTTATTGACCTCCCTTCAAAAGTAGACTTTTTGTTGCTGTTTTTGATTGTTTCTTTTTTTTGTTTGTTTATTCGTAATGAAAGTCGAGAGGTATCCCGAGATACCCTTGGGCTCTTCATAGCTTCGCCCTGGTGTCATCTTTTGCTATACGCTTCATATAGAGTGCTATATATAGAGTTTATATGAATTTTCCTTATTTTTGTGTCATTTTGATATATGTCTCGTGTAATCGTATAAGGTTATATGAGATGTATAGATCATACAGTCGTATAAGGCTATATGAGTTGTATAAATGGTGTAAAAATATTGAGGGTGATGTGTTAGAATATATAGTAGGAAGTAAATAGATACCTTGAGTTTAGTTGCTTTTTGTGCAGCCTTTTGTTTCTTCAACTCTTTCTCTTTTGCCTGGGAACAAATAAACCTTAATTAAGTCAACACATAGTAAAAATTAATCAAATAAGTAGGAAAAATTTACATTGTCTTCTATTTTCTTCTTCCTCTGTAATTCAAGTACAAGTTCCTCGTCTGTAACTGGATTTGTGGTTGACATGTTTTTTAAAACCAAAATCTGATTTGCGTCTTCTTTGCCTTAATAACAGTTAATTAAATATTATTAGCAGTTACTGATGATCGACTTAGGATTAAATGGTGAAAAAGAATTTAGCTAGGGGGCGATGTGATGTGAAGATTACGGTGTCAGAACTGGAATGAAAAGTTGATTGGTATAATCAAGTCAAACGGTTTCAGATGCTTATAGTCCTTGTCTGACTTATGAGACTAAAAACAAAAAATATAAAAAATGGTAGGTAAGGTATAAAATGGGACTAGTATAGTACTGTTTATCAAAACACCCTTTTAAATACGGGTGCGCATTATTCAAATATCATTCGAATTATTCGAAATTCGAATCGAATTCGATTAAGGTCATTCGAAATCGACTTTCAGTCATTCGAATTCGAATTCGAATAATTTTGTCGAATGTGGATCGAATACGAATATGATTTTCTGTATTCGCATTCGATTCGCCCAATTCGAATAAGAAATTTATATATTTTTTAATATATATTTTTAATATATCTAATTAATTATCTATATATGAATATGATTTAGTGGTCTTAAAGTAAAGTTAAAATACCCAAATCCAACCCATTACCCAATCTTAATTGTTGTTTCTGCATATGAACATGATTTTGTGTTATGACAACTGCTTAATTGTTGTTTCTACAGGTTTTAAACTTGTTTATAGTCTTTTTTGTGTGTGATTATGCAGTTTTAGACCTTTTGTTAACATGTTTTAGACTTGTTGATGCGTTAGTATTTTGCATATTGTTTGGGTGATGTTTTGCACATTGTTTGGGTAATGTTGTACACTTATGTTATGTTGGTGCTACATTTGTATTGTTACTTGATGTGTTTGTTTATTTATATTTTTTTAAAAGCGAATACATTCGAATCTATTCGAATTCGATTCGAATAACTTAATCGAATCGAATACATAGATTTTTATTCGAATGTGGATCGAATACGAATACAGTTTTTAAAGTCCCAATTCGACCAATTCGATTCGCCTAATTTGCCCAATTCGCATTCGATTCGAATGAACACCTCTACTTTTAAACGGTTTATGAAATGATAAACTGACCGTTAAAAGATTAATGGGTTGTGAAATTGTTAACTGACTGTTAAAACATAGCTTAACTATAATCCATTTATTGGCCGTCAAAAATTTCAGATGACTTTTATGAGTTTTATTAAATTGCTTGATATGATGAAGTGGTTAACTTTAAAAATACTATCATAAATTTTAACAAAAAAAAACGCATTGTTTCTACTCAATAACACCACTAGTTTCACCAACTGATTCAGAACACTTGACAACCCATAAAATGCTTAACTTTAGTACCTTACTAATAATACCATCAATTTCATCAGTTGATCAAGAACACTTTAACGATTTATGAAATGCTTAACTTTACAAATAACATCACAAATTTAAAAAAAAAACACATAAATTTGTACCAAATAACATCACCAGTTGATAAAAGAAAACACTTGAATGACCCATGAAATGGTTAACTAACCGTTAAAATAAATCTTAACAGGTCGTGAAAATTAGATCAATGTTTCAGATAGAGTTTACAAGATTTCTTTATGATGGATGGGTTTTTGTTATAACCACCCTCTATATATACTACATGACTAAAAGATACATGTCTGACTAGACTAGCATTTGAGAAAGATAACATCTATCGTTGTTGTGAAAAGTGTTAAAAATGTAAACAATCTAAAAGTGCCCTTATGCATTGTAAGTGTCATATGTAAGAAACGAGTTTACCTTTTATCAAAATAATCAATAGAATAATATAACGATGTTCTCGTTATACATGAGAAAACCACTAGTACAATATTATGTGCACGACCAAATGAGAAATAAATACAAAGTGCAAATTAAAAATGATTCAAACCAATGTGGTTGTGAAAACTTTGATAAAACAACTTGAATCAAGTCATCCACACGTTTATTGTCTTCAACTTATGCAGTCGGTGAAAACTTCGATAAAACATCTTGACTCGTCTTCCACACGTTTATTTTCTTCACCTTTGTCTATGTTTCCCTTAAAGCTACAAATTCGTGTTCTTGACTCCAACTCCGTTGACTATAAAACTGAGCAAACATCGCTGACGGTTGTGGTTGAGACACGTGTTCAACACGCTTCCCTTAAAACAGACCTCACACCCTCACTAAGACGAACACGTCTGTCTCCCAGGGCACAACAATAGGAACAATATGCTGGCTGCCGAAGATATTCTCGCACCCAATGTTGCACTAAAGAGGATGCTGTTTTGATATGTATATGGAAAATGAAAAGAAGAAGAACAAGATGAAGAAATTAGAGAGAACTGATCTCTATATTCATGAATTATGAAGTGTAAGATTTTTCTAGTGTTGAACAAGGCAACATATGTCTTGTGTGTATATATATACAAATAGCTTGAGAAACTAGAGAGTCTTCTATTAATAATATGACTATTGGATTTAATCACTTTCAACTATTGGTTATCGACCGTTGTTACTCTATATATAGAGTGTTATATATAGAGTTTATATGAATTTTCCTTATTTTTGTGTCATTTTGATATATGCCTCGTGTAATCGTATAAGGTTATATGAGATGTATAAATCGTACTGTCGTATAAAAGGCTATATGAGGTGTATAAATGGTGTGAAAACATTGAAGGTGATGTGTTAAAAATAGTAGGAAGTAAATACCTTGAGTTTAGTTGCTTTTTGTGCAGCCTTTTGTTTCTTCAACTCTTTCTCTTTTGCCTGAGAACAAATAAACCTTAATTAAGTCAACGATAAGACATACTCAAAAATAATCAAATAAGTAGAAAAAAATTACCTTGTCTTCTTTTTTCTTCTTCCTCTGAAATTCAAGTACAAGTTCCTCGTCTGTAACTGGATTTGTGGTTGACATGTTTTTTAAAACCAAAATCTGATTTTCGACGGGAAATGCTATTTACACCGGGGAAAAAAACAAAAAACCGTCTTATACGTCGCGTATAGGGCTATATCCCGCGTATATGGTACGATGACAGGTATGTCAGTACGATGTACAGACCAATACGCCGCGTATAGCCCTATATGGGGCGTATTGAGTACTTCAATATGCCGCGTATAGCCCTATATGGGGCGTATTAGATTTTTTTTTTTAACATCGAAACGAATAAAGCCCTGCTACCCGGTGGGGTCTATTTGTTAAATTTTTTTCAAACATTTATTAAAAAGTATAACTATAGATTAAGGATTTGGAAAAATGATCCAACCTTTTTAAAAAAGGTTGGATCATTTTTAAAAAATGTTGGATTATTTTTTCAAATCCTTAATCTATAGTTATACTTTTTAATAAATGTTTGAAAAAAATTTAACAAATTGACCTCATCGGGTAGCCGGGCTTTATTCTTTTCGATGTTAAAAAAAAAAAAATCCAATACGCCCCATATAGGGCTATACGCGGCGTATTGGTCTGTAAATCGTACTGACATACCTGCCATCGTACCATATACGCGGCGTATAGCCCTATACACGGCGTATAAGACGGTTTTTTGTCAAAAACATGCGGTGTAAATAGCCTGGGCGTTTTCGACTTGTTTGCCTTAATAAGAATTAAATGCTATTAGCAGTTACTTAGTGATGATTGACTTAGGATTAAACGGTGAAAAATAAATTAGCTAGGGGGCGATGTGATGTGAAGATTATGGTGTCAGAACTGGAATGAAAAGTTGATAAGTCAAACGGTTTCAGATGCTTATGACTTATGTGACTTATGAGACAAAACAAAAAATATATATAAAAAAATGGTAGGTAAGGTATAAAATGGGACTAGTATAGTACTGTTTATCAAAACACCTTTTTAAACGGTTTATGAAATGATAAACTGACCGTTAAAAGATTAATGGGTTGTGAATTAATTTTTAACTGACTGTTAAAACATAGCTTAACCATAATTGATTTATTGGCCGTAAAAAATTTCGGATGATTTTTATGAGTTTTATTAATCTGCTTGATATAATGAAGTGGTTAACTTTAAAAATACTATCATAAATTTTAATAAAAAAAACGCATTGTTTCTACCCAATAATACCACTAGTTTCACCAATTGATCCAGAACACTTTACAACAGTACCTTACTAATAATACCATCAATTTCATCAGTTGATCAAGAACACTTTAACGATTTATGAAATGCTTAACTTTACAAATAACATCACAATTTAAAAAAAACACATCATTTATACCAAATAACATCACCGTTGATAAAAGAAAACACTTGAACGACTTGTGAAATGGTTAACTAACCGTTAAAATGAATCTTAACGGGTAGTGAAAATTAGATCAATGTTTCAAATAAGGTTTACAAGATTTCTTTATGATGGATGAGTTTTTGTTAGGTTTTTTTACATATTTCCCCTTCCTAAGTCCATCAATTACATATTTACCCAAGCCTAAAGTTTAATTACATATATCCCCTTTGATATAATAAATTACTCATTTACCCCTTCTTTTACACATACCATAAGAAAATATAAAAATATATTTATGAAGATCATTAAGGGTAAAATAGTAAATCAAAAGGCTATTTTAAAGAAATTGGGTAAATATGTAATATATATGGTTTAGGAAGGGGAAATATGTAATTGAATTTAATGAGTGGGTAAATACGTAATAAATGATCTTAAGAAGGGGATATATGTAAATGCCCCTTTTTGTTATAACCACCCTCTATATATACTACATGACTAAAAGAGATATGTCTGACTAGACTAGCATTTGAGAAAGATAACATCTATCGTTGTTGTGAAAAGTGTTAAAAATGTAAACAATCTGAAAGTGCCCTTATGCATTGTAAGTGTCATATGTAAGAAACGAGTTTACCTTTTATCAAAATAATCAATAGAATAATATAACGATGTTCTCGTTATATATGAGAAAACCACTAGTACAATATTATGTGCACAACCAAATGAGAAATAAATACAAAGTGCAAATTAAAAAATGATTCAAACCGATGTGGTTGTGAAAACTTTGATAAAACAACTTGAATCAAGTCATCCACACGTTTATTGTCTTCAACTTATGCAGTCGGTGAAAACTTCGATAAAACATCTTGACTCGTCTTCCACACGTTTATTTTCTTCACCTTTGTCTATGTTTCCCTTGAGCTACAAATTCGTGTTCTTGACTCCAACTCCGTTGACTACAAAACTGAGCAAACAACGCTGACGGTTGTGGTTGAGACATGTGTTCAACACGCTTCCCTTAAAACAGACCTCGCACCCTCACTAAGACGAACACGTCTGTCTCCCAGGGCACAACAATAGGAACAATATGCTGGCTGCCGAAGATATTCTCGCACCTAATGTTGCACTAAAAAGGATGTTGTTTTGATATGTATATGGAAAATGAAAAGAAGAAGAACAACATGAAGAAATTAGAGAGAATTGATCTCTATATTCATGAATTATGAAGTG